>OY728126.1:1005775583-1007025583 GCA_963277665.1 Viscum album
TTTCTTCCATGTTTTTCTTCTTTACCTCTAGGTGAGTTTCTATGAGTGCTCAATTTTTGGTTCTTAATACACCATTTATTAAGGCTTGTTTTTATTCTCTAAAACATTGACCCTATTTTCCAACTTAATAGGCCTTTTCTAGTATAATAAATTTCCTTGTAATTCATAGGAGTGGAGTGTCTCTATATGGATTATTTTCTATTCCATTCATTCCATTAATTGAAATAGTTTTCCATATGACTAAGGTTATAAAAAATAAAACATTTATTATAAGATTTATGCCTCAGTTGTTCTCTCCTTGATTGAGATGTTGGAAATACTATATTTCTTCTAACATATTTGGGCTTGTTTCCTTTAAAACATCTACTCATGATGTGACCAAATCTTCCAAAATAAAAGAAATTTGGTTCTTTCATATTTTGGGTAACCATAATTCCATATTTTTATGGAACAAAACTTTAATTATAGATTTCAGATCTTGATTCCACTTTGTTGCTACATAAGTTGAGATAGATTTTAGAGGGATATTAACCTTCTCTTTAGAGGTGTCCATCCTCTCCTATAGGTATTTTATTTTCATATCTTTCTCTTTAAATTGATCATGAAACACTTTCATATTTTAATAAAAATACATACCTGAATGTATCCTTTCTTCAAGTTGGGATTTGAGATGTATGAAGCTAGCCTTAAATTCCTTCTTCATGTCCATTTTCTTTAAAATATCTTGGGAAACCTCTTTATTAATATCACTTTAGTCCTTCATCTTGGATCCCATTTTCTTTTTATTGATATTAAAGTCCACTTATTCTATTCTCAATATTTTGTTTTATGAGGAAAAATATTTTACCATTTAATAGTAAACTTCATGCATGATTCTACATTGGTCTGCTTTTTCATTTCATGAGAATTACTTTGAACAAAAACTTGATAGTATTTCCACTTCATCACCAGAAACACATCTCCCTTGTTTCTCCAAGAGAGAGTTCAAAATTTTATATCCTTTCTCCAAACAAGGGTTATAATCAGAGATAACATTAGGTTTATATTTTACCTCAGATGGAGAACATAACTTCTAGGAGGAATTATTGTTATTATTATCATATAAGAAAAGGATATTGATTTCATCTCTAATTCCTTATTCACTTTACCCTTTTAAAACTTTATTGAGAAAAGGGATATGAAATAAATAAAATCCTTATTATATTCCATCTTCAAAACCTATTTGATCTTTATAGGTGACCCACTTCGGTACCAATTATAGAACCCAAGGACCGAATAGGTGCCACTGAGAGGGTGAATCGGTGGTACATTTATTTTCTGAATTTTTTTCCTTTGAACTCAACCACTTGAAATTGTTAAGGTTCTTGGTCTAATCAGTTATATCTATCAATATCACCTTATTTTTAGTTTTAATAATAGATATATCATAACATAGTATTTACAATGTTTAGTATAAATACCTACTTCTCCCCATGTTAGTTATACCCCCAACAAGGATTCTCCATTATAATATTATTATCAATTATAGTGGTTTAGGAAGAAACTGGTTATAAACCCTACTAATTGATCCTCTGATTTATTCTGGTTATACCCCCCCAATTAATCCAACTCTTCTACCTCAGTTGGTTATACCTCCCAACCATCTTCTCCTACTCCAGAGTCACACTAGAGTCTGCTCCTACTTCCAATACCAATTGAAAGTCTTTCTCTACTCCCATATCTAAATGAGATACTTCTTCCCTTATTTAGGTTTAATCCACTATAGGATTATCTTTTGATCTTCCAACATTAGTTTTCAATATCTAACTTACTCATGCACCCTTCAAGTACCTTTGCACTAATGTTGGTCTTGCTCAAACAAATTCTAATGATAGCATATAATTGGCTTCCTCAGTCCTATTAAATTATCACGCAAGAACTATTTATTCTAATTTATGAAGACCTAGACTCACTTAATAACTGAATACTCAAGAATAAATTCCATATAAAATACTCCATGGATTCGATCTCTAATCACTACACAAAATTTATGCAAAGTGTATTGTATGTTCATTTCTCAATCATCATGCATGTATGAAACAATTCATGGACTTCTAAAACATAAAACCTATAAAACATAATACTTATTTATTATTTTATATGTTATATAAATTTATTTATTCTATTGGGGTTTTTATCAAGTTCTTCTATATCCATGTATACATGTGCATGCATGCACTATTTTCCTTGATCTAATTGTAGTCTCCTTCATGCAAGTATATCAATGCCACTGATTATTCACAAAAACCTAAATGGGAGTTGATCTCAGGTTATTATTCACATAAGAAGATTGATTTGAATAATATCTCAAGTTATTATGTATGAATTTTCTTACTCTTCGTGCACACCAAAATAAGTATTTGATATCTCAATGAGTTCGCCTAAACCAGTATGGATTCATGAAACTCAGTCATATTTTCTTTGCATGGTAAAGTGGGAGTATATTACTCAATCACTGACTTGTAGAACCCTTATCCTTTTCATAATTAGATATTTGTTCACAAAACTCCTACTCATGAAACAAGTTTCCACAGATTCTCTATTTTTCTAGAAAAATGAGATCACTCTCAAGCAAAATAAACTCTTTCAAAATTGGTTTCTCAGTATTTATAGGAAAGTATCCACCACCTTTCACCACCTTAGAATCTAATAAAATAGTTGCATTAAGGTTTTCTTTAAATATTCACAAAATTTTCCATTTTATGGCTTTTATATCACCCAAATTTTTTGGTATTTCTCAAGTAATATTATGTGGAAAAACATGGAATCTTACCAATACTAGCTTCTTCTATGATACTAGAATCACATTCATGATCCTTATTTTAATGATCGAACTCATGCATGAACTAAAGATACAAAAAATTTCCTCTATAACTTCATTTTCATTCAATAATTTCAAAATCTTATAAAAACCACATGCATGTGAGATAAAGATTTCATGCATGGAAATTCATTTTCTTCTTTGAGATATCTTGGTCATGCAAAAACCTCTTACTCAGCTCTAATTGGGGAATCTCTTGACATGAAGAAATTTGATGTATAGATATCTATCAATCATTGGGAGGTTTAATATGATTGCTCATGACAATCATACAGCTCAAATTAATTCTATTAAATGGATACACTTATATGAGTGTGTTTTTAAGAAGAGGAATAGTGATCCATACTCTCATTTCTCATATTTATTATAAATTAATTTGAGGCATGATAAGTACAAGATATCATGCCACTTAACCCTTGATTTATAACTGGGTTCAACACCCATACACACATGCACACACGACATGGGGCAGGCTACACTACTTTTCCCTTTGTGTGTGCCACCGTGCACACCCTATGGGCGTTATGTACCCCCTCCCTCACATGTGTGCTCCCTATAGTCACTATGAATCCTCTCTACCACCATTCATGATATTATGGGATATCTATCCCATGTGGTAGAGGTCTCCTCCCACAATGTGGTTGATCAAGTTGACCCAAAAAGCCTATGTGGTTGAAAAAAATGGTAATTCTTAGAAAATTATTTAAGTGAAATTTTCATCATATAAAAAAAATTCCAAGACAAAACTCAAGATTATTTCTCAGTTAATCATTATGAAAATTGATGTTTTCATGGTATTAATCAAATTATTCTTCAATTCATCATGTAATTAATTTCTTTTTCCTTGGCCTTTTTCAACTCTAATTCTTTATCATTGCTGTAAACACTCTATTATCATTGACATAGGTCTTGGGCATGAGGTCCAGTTTAAAATCCATAATAATTATAAGGATAATTTCTCAAGCATAACATATAATTACATTGAATAAATCTATAAAAATTCTTCAAGCATCACCACTTCATCTCAACTCACCAAACACATATTGAAACATTATTGAAAACAAATGAAACACTTGGGTTCAACAATAGAACAACATAATATTAATTTATAAACCTATTTTATGAAAATAAAATTTCTTTTAAATCTTTATATTTTTTATAAAGATGAAAATAAAACATATATATTTTATAAAAATATAAATACTTATTTTATCATTTTTAAAAAATTTATTAACTTGTATCATGAAATAAATATTCCATATTTTCATTTTATAATATACCTAAATATTATTTTACATTTCCATGGGTTAGGTTACTATTCTAACGGTAGGGTTACTATTCCGACAGCCAGATTACTACTCTAATGCTAAAATTACTATTCTAATTATCAGATTTGTAATGAATATATGGAATACATAATTTCTATAAATACCTCTTATTTCATTCATTCATCAATAAATTCTATTTTCCCTCAAATTTATATATATTTTCTACTTCAAAGTTCATATTATATTAATAATATTCTAATTCATTTCTATAGTGTTGTTTGTGAGTGTGATTATTTTAGGGGATCGATCATATCCAATTTTTCCTATTATTGTTATCTTAATTTTTATTTTTTTCCCATTATAATAATTTCAATTATTTTGTCCATATTTATTCTCTAAATGTAATTTTTAAATTAATATAATAAAATGTATTTGGTTTTATCATGTGGTGTATGTTCATTATATAATATTATATTACTAAATATGAAACTATTATAAACTCATAAGGAAAATTCTATTGATAAAATTCTTGTTCGTTACATTATCCCCCCTTAAGAAATTTCACCCATGAAAATTCATTTTACATGCTAAGGTGAAAATGGGTGAGGGTACATCTACTTCATGGATTCCTCCAATTCCCATATTTACTCCTCATACATATGGAATTTCCATAGTACTTTGATTGGGTGAGTTTTCTTGTTGCATAGAAATTTATATTTATAGTCCAAGATCTTCACTAGCTTATCCTCATAAGATAGATCATTTTACAGCTATAAAACCTCTAAATTTAGTACATGTGAGGGATATAGTATGTACTTCCTCAATATGGATACATGGAACACAACATGCACTTGAGAAATGGTTAGTGGGAGTGTTATTTGATTGGACACATCTCTAATGTGATTAATAATATCAAATGGGTCGATGAACCTGCAACTTAGATTTCCCTTATTCCAAAATAGTATGAATAAGTTCCATGGGGGTATACAGAGGAACAATTTATCTTTAAACTCAAACTTGAGTTCTCATTAATGATTATTATAAAAGATCTTTTTTTAACTTTGAGTAGCCCTAATGTGATTTTGAATGGTCTTGACATTTTCTACTATTTCCTTGACCATTTTAGGACACAGAAACTTTTATTTACCAACTTCATCCTAGAATGTAGGTGTTCTATATCTCTTCCTATAAAAGGATTCATATAGATCCATTTGGATGCTTGAGTGGAAACTATTATTGTATAAGAAATCAACCAAAGGAAGATACTTACCTCAAAATTCTTTTTAAGTCTATCAATTTTTCTCTTAATATGTATTCAAGTGTCTGGATAGTTCACTCAAAATAGTCATCAATTTGGGGGTGATGATTGATACTAAATTTCAACTCAATGTTTACATATTATTGGATACTATTTTGGAACTTTGAGGTAAATCTCAAATCTTGGTAAGATATAATAAAAAGTGGTGTTCCATACATCTTCACCACTTACCTAATGTATATCATTGTAATTTGATCGAGTGATAAGTCCTCTCGAATAGTGATGAAATGAGTGGTATTTATAATATAGTCTACTACAACCCATATATAATTATTTCCTATTTATTTCTTTGTAAGACTGGTGAAAAATTCCATGGTGATTTTTTATCATTTCTATATAGGTATGGGTAATGGTTTCATCATCCATTTATACTTTTTCCTTTCTTACTTCACCAACTGAAACACTAGAAACATTGATGTAT
Source organism: Viscum album (assembly GCA_963277665.1). Lineage (NCBI taxonomy): Eukaryota > Viridiplantae > Streptophyta > Magnoliopsida > Santalales > Viscaceae > Viscum > Viscum album. Next base: position 1,005,781,451 of record OY728126.1, read on the forward strand.
ATTTTGTGATCTCCTTCTTTATATTGTCTCAAAAATAGTTCTTTTATAGATCTCAATACATCTTTATGCTCCCTAAGTGAATGGAGAAGTTCAATATATGTGAATTTTTCAATTACTCTTTATTTATCTCATGATTTTATGGTACACATAGTCATGACCCAAATCCAAAAAACTTTTTTATCAATTTTGAACTCTGAGGATTTACCTTTTCTTATAACTTCCACATTTTTCTCTATTTCCACATCATCTCCTTAAGTATCCTTTATTTTCACCAGAAGGTATGATTAAGTAATAATTTGATAAATGAATGATTATTTTCCTTATTTTATAATCCCCATGTATATATTTTTCAAGTCTAATAAGATTCTATCCTTCTCAATTCTCATCAATGATAAGGTTGTCAGATTTTTTCTACATATAGCATCTACTACTTTATTTGCTTTACTAGGTTGTTAGTGGATTAAGTAGTCATAGTCCTTGACAAAATGTAACCATATTCAATGGTGCATATTAATCTCCTTCTATGTGAATATATACATGAGTCTCTTAGGATCTATATATATTTTACACTTCTCTCCATAGAGATAATACCACCATATTTTCAATATGAAGATCACTATATCCAACTCCAAATCATGCATTGGATAGTTCTTCTCATGAAATTTCAACTTTTTTGAGGTGTAGGCTATAAATTTTTCATTTTCCATAAATACATATCCTAATTCCTTCTTTGAATCATCATTTTATACCATAAAAAGTTCCCCACCAGTGGGTAGTGTAAGTATTGGTTCACTAACAAGCCTCTTTTACAATTCCTTAATGTTATCTTCACATTCATTGGTCTATAAAAACTTTACTTCCTTATGAGTCATCTTGGTTAATGGGTTTCACAATTGAAATAATTTTCTCACAAATAATTGATAATACCAAGCTAGCCTAAGGAAACTATGGATCTCCATTACAGATATTGGTATGGTCCACTCCTTAATTTCTGTTATCTTATAAGGTTCTAAATATATCACTTTTTGGGTGATAAAATTATCTAATAATGATACTTATTCCATTTATAAATCACTTTTACTATATTTTTCATGTAGATTATCCTTTTTCAAAGTCTTTATCACAGTATTAAAATTCTTCTCATGCTCCTCCTTTCTTCTAGAGTATATCAAAATAACATCTATAAAGACTAAAACAAATTTATCAAGGTAATATCTAAAGACTCAATTCATTATGTACATAAATATTTATGGAGCATTAGTGAATCTCTAGGGAATCACTATGAACTCATAGTGTCCATACCTTATTCAAAAGTCATTCCTGGGAATATATTCCTTTTTTACCTTTAATTGGTGATATCTCGACCGAAGGTACACCTTAGCGAAGTATCGAGTCCCATATAGTTGATTGAACAAGTCATCAATATATAGAAAGGGATAATTTTTCTTTATCATGGTTTTTTTAAGTTAATTATAATCAATGTAAAGGCACATTAACCCATCATTATTCTTGATGAATAGGATCATCTCACTCCACAATTAAACACTCTGATGTATAAAACCCTTATCCATATTCTCTTGTAACTGCATCTTTAGTTCTTCCAACTCAATGGTGGTCATTATATATAGATTCTCGGATATGTGAATAGATATAAGTATAATTTTTATGGAGAACTAGACCTATTAGTTAAGAGAAATACCAGAAAATTCTTCATAGAATACATCAGTATAATCCCTCACAATGGGCATTTATTCAAGCATAATTCTATACTTTGTCTTAATCATTTTGGATAGATATGCTTGCTCATAGGGTAATAATTTCCATGCTTGAAAAGAATATTCTAAAGTAGGTTCTTACTCCTACTTACACTTGTACAAAATTAGAGGATGACTCGGGATGTGAAGAGTGATGTCCCTTTCCAAAAATTAATTATTGAGTCAAAAGATTATCTTATGAATTTTCCATTCCTTTAGTTTTGGAAATCACAAACTATTTCTTAAATACTTGATTTATAAATTTTTATTTCCAAAGTATTTTAGAATGTTTTTGTAGAAAACATTTAATTTTACCATACTTATAATTGGTTTTAAAGTATTCATGAATATAGGATTACATTATTCATTATGATTATCAAATGGATCTGATACCCATTAGACTCACCTTATTATATTAGATGTATGACTTTCTATTTTGTCTTCATACTAAAAAATTATTTATAATTGGACTGATGTTGGAATTGATCGACATCTGATTCACACTCATAAACAATATCATAATGGAATTATGTAAATAAATCCATCAGATATACTATGTTTAAATTATGAATATGGAAAAATAATTTCTATCATAATGGAATACCTTATACACTTTAATGGTGTAAAAAAATGACATTGTACTTTATATTATAATATATTCATTGGAGTGCCATTTATCTAAGATGTTGTAACAAACTCATATAAATATGACTGTTGGGATGGAAATATGACCATTGGGGATTTTCTTATAAATACCCTTTCATTTTAATAGTTTAGAGATAATTATATAAAAATATCTTTTATTGTGTGAGATATCTAAAAATCATCAAAAGTGTGAACATATTATTCTTAGACTTTTGTAATTTCTTTGAGTTTTTAGTTTTAAAGAAATCCCTGTCTAGGTTTTTTACTTTAGAACCTTTGAAATTACTTTGTGTGTTTTATTGTGTGAATATGATCGAGGGATTATGAGGCTAGGAATATGTAGATACCGATCTTCTTGATCGAGGTCTTACAGGGATAACAAGACAGATGTTGATTCATCAGATCGAGGGCTTTTGAGGATAGGTATAAAGAGAAGCCAATCATCATATTGATGGATTTACTTACTAAGGAAATATATACTTTCTTGTATGTATAAAACAAGGGAAACTTTATCCTAGTTTATTTGATACCCTACTCTTTGAGTTAAAATAATATTATGATACAATTGTATCACTCTGTTTAAATCGATTCATCTGTGAATATGATATTACTTTAATTGTGATTTTATATTCTTTTATGATAGAATATTAACTAATTAATTTTTTATATATACTCTGATATAATCATAACTACTATGATTTTGATTTTATACTATGTATATTTAACCATTTGTGATTATGAACTGTGGTAAATAACATATCGGAATTGACCCAATTACAATATTCTTTAGTAATCGGACTAAGGACCAAGTCTGAATCTGATCTTTTATATTAAATAGGTTTGTGAATTTTTTTATTTTAAATACTTTAAAAATAAAGTTTTGAAATATATAATTAACCCCCCTATTATAATTGGGCCATATTGAATAAATTCTTCGATCCTTATATCAATATATCTTATATTGATATCCAACAATTGGTATTAGAGAAAGATTCCACTGCTTAAATACATGATAAAAATTTTGTTCTCTATTTATATTACAAGTTAGTTTAATTTTGTTATAAAATTTTTGTTTATAAATATTTTTTACACTAACATGTATTATGGAAAATAATTTTTTCATATGTTTTTAAAAGATGGTAGGAATAAATGTCAGATCAATAGATAATTTGAATCCCAACAGACTACCAATTTTTGATGGAGTTGATTATGGATATTGGAGGGATAGAATTAAAACCTATGTTATCCACACTGGGGTTGATAATTTTGTAGTGCTCACTGGATATTACAAAATACCAGATAATGAAGTTAGATCTTTTACTAATCAAGAAAAGTAGGAATATCAGTTGAATTAAAAAGTATAGAATACTTTTTTGTGTTTAATGACTAGAAACATATATAGTTAGATTTCATCATGTGAAGCAGCTAATAGTATTTTTTGAAAAAGTTATAGTTTACATAATTTGGTACATCAAAGTTTTTTGAAACTAGGATAGCAATTCTTGGAGCTAATTATCAAGCTTTTGAATTCCTACAAGGTGAATCAGTTGATCAAATGCATCATATATTCATGAAAATTATTAATAGACTTCAAGATATTGGTGATAAAGGATTATATAATGAGATTCTTATTGATAAAATAATAGATATCATTCCTAATAAATTGAAATATAAGATAAAATCTATTTACGAAATAAGAAAGGTCAGTAATGTCAATATGGATGATCTTATTAGAACCTTGATGCAGTATGAAAGTAGACTCAATAGAGATTCTAAGAAAGAAAATAAAAAGAATGGTGGTGTTTCTTTTACTACAACATCTATCTTACCTCCTAAAACTCAGTCTATAGAAAAAAAAATTAGATATTCAAGAAATAATAAATTTGTTGTTCAATCATATTTAGAAACTTCTGAGCATTCTAAAAATGAACTATTTAATATTTCTCATAGGATGAACAATATAGTTGGTATGAAATAATTTCAGTATAGATATAATACAGGTAAAAAGGATAGGAATGATAATAAAGATTCTAAAGTTACTTTTTATGAGTGTAAAAGAGATGAACATATCATACCTGATTTTCCAAGTTTGAAAAGGAAAGATAGGAAGGATAAGAATTATGAAATGAATCGGAAAATGTTTTATAATACAAAAGGAAATTCCTTAATGAAAATGAATCATAGAGTGAAAGTGGAAGAGATTCTTAATATAAGTATTCTAATAATAATAGTTCTTGAGAGAGAAACATTGGTTTTCTTTCGAGAGTACCCAATTAAAATCTTTGTTTAATGGATAAGGTATGCACCGCTGAAAACCTTAAAAATATTTCTTTAATTGAAAATTATCCTAAATATGATAATGATAAAAATTATAAATCATCAGATGAATAATCTTCCTCAGTAGAGGATAATTATCTTTCTTCATATAAAGAGGTTACTCATTTTTATAAACTCCTTGAAAATGAAAATTGAAAAGTTAGTAAAAAATTGATAAGGAAAATTCAAGGATAAACGTTTTAAAAAAATAATTATCAAATATTTCTAAATATCTTGACATAAAAACTTTTTAAAAAGAAACTATTTCTAAATATTTAGAAAAGGTTATTTTTGGAAAGTATATTTTATAAACTAATTTTGATAAAATAATTCTGAAACTATTACTAAAGGGGATAAGAATTTAGTTATTAAACTAAAGTCTAAAATTTATTCTTTGAATAAACTCTTTTCAAACTTTACCACTGGTAAAGAAAAATTAGATAATATTTATAAACAAATTCATTCCTATGGAATTAGTTCCAAAAAGGGTTATACCCATAAAAAACCAGTTTTTAGTAACAACTTATTTATTCCTAAAAATTCCCCCTTTTCACCCAGTGTCAAAGTAGAGGTCATTGGAAAAATAATTTTTCTTTAAATAAATTCCAATCCATAGGTTTCCTCAAATCCTATTTTTCAAAACAAATGTGGATTCTAAAAAAAATTCTTGATGACATTTCCAGACCCAAGAAGGTTTGGGTTATGAAAGCCTAATTTTTTTATTTTCAAGATAAAAAAATAAAGTTCCAACAATAAGAATAATTTTTATATAGATACTGGATGTTTCCATCATATGTCTAGTAACAAATACTTCTTCAAAAATATTATTAAGATGAAAAGTGTAAAATTTACCTTCAGTGATAATACTCAAGGAGAGATTATCGAGGTAATATATTTATTCTTATTAAATCCTTAATTTCAAATGTTTTGTTAGTTAAAGGTCATAAGCACAACCTTATAAGAATAATTCAACTATTTGATGAAGTTCACCTTGTGAATTTTAGGAATGATAGATGTGTAATACAAAATTCTAAGTATGAATTCATTCTTTCTGTCCATCATCATGAGAATGATTACACACTAGACTTAGAAGACCTTAGAATCCAAGACTTACCTTGCCTTAGTGTAATAGAATATCAATATTGGTTATGGAATAGAAGGTTATGACACTTTAACCTTAGAAACTTAAGTAAGTTTACTAAGAAAATAATTTTTAAGGATTTACTAGAGCTAAGGTTTGATTCTTAAAAATTATGTGACCCTTATCAATATGGTAAGAAACATAAGTCTATTTTTAAATCTATTTGTGAATTCTCAACTTCTGATGATTTATAATTAGTGCACATGGATATATTTGGTCCTACACAAACTGGGAGTATTGGAAAAAATACTATATATTTTTTATATTTGATGGTTACACTAGATACACATGGGTCTACTTTATAGAAAATAAATATGAAGCCTTTTGTTATTTCAAAACTTTTGTATCCAAAGTTAAAAATGATAAAAACCTTCCCTTGATAATTATTCATAGTGATCATTGTGGAGATTTTTTAAATTCTGATTTTGAAACTTTTTGTAGTAAAAAATTCATTATAAATAACTTTTTATCTCCTATAACTCCTCAAAAAATTGGTGTTATTGAAATAATAAATCATATTCTTCAATAAATAACAAGAACCATTTAGAGTGAATACTTAATTACTGAACATTTTTGGACTGAAGCAGTTAGTACTACTTTTTATACTATAAATCTAGTTTTGATAAGACCTTTTATTAATAAAACTCCTTATTAATTGTGAACAGGATGAAAACCAAAAGTTTCTTACTTTATAGTATTTGGATGCGAAGTATTGATCTTGAATATGAAAGATAACTTAAAAAAAATTCACCCAAATCCAATAAAGGTATACTTTTAGGTTATTCCACTACTTCTAAGGCATATAGAGTTTTTAATAAAAAATCTTGTACTACTAAGAAAACAATACATATTAAATTTGATGAAACCAACACTTTTGTTTTCAAACAAACCAAACCAACATCCTCAGATGTATTTTCTAAAACTTATTCTCAATATTTGCTGTAAAACTATTCTTATAAGGAAAATACCCAAGAAATAGTTTCTAAAGTATTTTCTTAAGTAAATTTTCAACCTTATATTAATGAATATATTTTTAAAAACCTAATTCAGTTGTTTCTTAGGATTCATCCTAATGATAATATTATTTGTTATGTTAACCAAATAGTTAGAACTAGAATTTCTTTAAGGAATGAAGTATAACATCTTTTTTTATTTCCCAATTTGAAACTAAAAATCATGATGAATCTTTAGGTAACAAGGATTGGATTAAGTCTATGGAAGATGAGATAAATGAATTTGATAGGAAAAAATTTTGGACCTTGGTTGAAAGACCTTAAGAAGCTTCCATAATTAGATTAAACTGGGATTTTAGAAACAAATGTGATGAAAATGGTTTAATAATTAGAAATAAAGAAAGACTTATTGCAAAAGGTTATAAAAAACAAGAAGTAATAGACTATGAAGAAACATATTCAATGGAAGTTATACTAGAATATATTCATATTCTATTATCCTTTATAGTATTCTTTAATTTAAAACGTTTTCAAATGGTTGTGAAGTGTTTTTTTCTTTACGGGTATGCTTAGGAGGAAGTTTATGTTGAAAAAACCCCTAGTTTTGAAAATAAAAAAATATCTTGAATACACTTATAAACTTACTAAATCATTATATGGCCTTAAACAATCCCCTAGAGCTTGGTATCATAGGTTAATAGGATTTTTGTTACAAAACAATTTTGTTAAGGGAGTTGACGATCCTATTATTTTTATAAAATAAGTTAACAAAAATATTATGATTTTTCAAATATATGTTTATGAAATTATATTCAGATAAAATCAATAATATTTAATAGATTTCTTTGTGGGTCTTTTGAGTTATGATTTTGAGATGAGTATGATGGGTGAGTTGACATTTTTTTTGGTTTTCAAATTTTTGAAAAACCAAAAGGTACTTATATATCTCAAAATATGTATATAAAAGATCTTATTTAAAATTTTGGATACATAAATACTAAAAGTATTGGTACCCCCATAAATACCTCAAATACACTTGATCTTGATGAATCTGGGAAACCAATTGATCAAACAACTTTTAGAGGTATGATAGGAAGTCTACTATACTTAACCGCTAGTCAACCAGACTTAATGTTTTATGTATGCTTATGTACAGGATATAAAACTAATCCTAAGTAATCCCATTTAAAATTAGTAAAATGAATTTTTAATTATCTAAAGGGAATCATGGATTTAAGACTTGTTTATTCCTCTAGAAATGATTTTAAATTAAAAAGTTTTTTGGATGCTGACTTTGGTGGTTTTAGAATGGATATGAAAAATACTTCCAGAACTTATCATTTCTTAGGATATTATTTAGTTTATTTGTTTTTTAAGAAAAAACACTCAATAGAAATTTCCAATTCTTAATCTAAATATGTAGCAGTTGGAATTGTTTTTTCTCAAGTGTTGTGGATGAAACATACACTCATTGACTATAGCATGAGTTTTAAAAAAACCCAAATATTATGTGATAATACTAGTGTTATTACTTTAAGTAAGAACCATTCACATAACTCCCATTAAAAACACACATATAATAGGCATAACTTATTTAGGTAACACACACTTAAAGGAAATATCATTTTACAATTTATCAGAATGTAAGAACAATTTGCTGATATTTTCATAAAACCCTTACCTTCTGATAGATTTGAATACATTAAAAAGAATCTAGGAATGATTAATGTAAAATTATCATTCATATATACTTATTTTTTACCCATATCCTTACATTAAGTTACTCCTTTTGATAGGGGAGTATATATGTTTTTTGTTTTTCAAAATTTTTAGTTTTTCAAAATTTTAGTTTTTCCTAAAAAATTTATCGTATTTGGATTTCTAGACTCATGTTTTCTTATAAAATTTTTGGAGTATTTATTCCTAAATGGATCATAAAATTCAAAAAACTTTAAAAAATTTATGGACTCCAGTTTTATAAAATTTATGGATTCAAAAAAAATGTAATAAGATTATTGAATTAGATTCTATTATTACTTCTAGAAACTATTTTAAGTTTTCTTTCAAAACCTATAAATTTAGTTTCAATATTAAAACTATCATTTTCAATATGTTAAAAATCATAATATTTTTAGTTTTATAAAGTCAAGAAGAACATTTTATTCATACTAATGATACTTTCCAACTCCAAAAGGTATTCTTCTTATCTTTTAATTTTTACTATTTAATTATATTCTTTAAATTTTTTGTTGTTACAATTTATTTAAAAAAAAATTCGTTTGTTTCTAAAAATTTATTAATCCCATTCTATTCCAATACGTTAGAGTGTTTTAAAAACTAAAGAGTTCATTTTTATAAATCTTCGTCAAATCAATCACAACTGTCAGAACATATAAGATCAAATCCCAATAGTTGGATTATATCTAAAAGATGAATCGTCTCTTCAGTTGTTTATATAAATGGGGACCCCCATGTGCCACATCATACATCTCAGACTCTTTGTGATGAAGTTATTCCACCTTCAAAATCCTCTGGTCTGAATATCTCCAGTCTGATTAGTTTTTCATCTCTTCATGTCAGAACCATCAGTTTCTTCTCCAAATATGATACCTTCAACCAAAGATTTTGATGGGTGGTTCATGTTCAGAGAAAGGCTAGTCGATAAATCTTTCTATGAAAAATACAATTATTTTCTAAGAAGGATAATATAATTCCAATTATAGAAATATATTTGTAAATAAATTTCAAAAGATAATTTTGATTTCATTTATATGGATCTTGTTCAAGATTTTTATAAGTTAGTTAAGTTTTTCATAGAAGATGGAAAAAATGATTCTTTAAAGATTTATAAAAAAATATATCAAATTACTTATAAAAAGGCCATGAGTTTTCTTAAAATTACATCAGATGAGGATTCTTTTTTTCCTTCTCATAAGCTACCCGATCTAAAGGGATCTTTTAATAAAGAATAAATTGAGGATTCTTTATTTGGTCATCATGAGAAGATTAAAAAATCTCATCAACTTACTGCAAATAATCTTATTGTTTCCTTATGAATGAAAGGTTTCTTAATTCCAAGAAAATAAGATTGAGATACCTTTAAATTGACTGATGTGTTCATTTTGGATTACCTTGTAAATATGGGAAAGATAGACCTTGTCGGTTTCATTTTTCATACCATAAGAAACATCAAGACTAGAGCTATTAAGTATCATATTTTATTATTCCTAGCTATCTTGAGTAATTTAATGTTGTAATCCATGAATTATTTCAACATTGAAAATAATTCAAAACCGATAAAGTCTAAAATTATCTTTTTTGGTGATGACACCTTGAAAAGGATAAAGATTTATCTTGATAATGAATCAAAGTTATTTATTGTCGCATCTAGAGTCAAATCATCCAGGAAATCTGAAAAGGATTGTAATAAGAAATTTGATCAAGGTACTTATAAAAAGAAAAATAAATTTAATCAATATGATCAATGAAATAAGAGAAAAGTTGAAACTTTCTCACCACTGAAAGAAAAGAAACAAAAGAAAGTTCCTAATGAAGTGGCTGAAGAGTGAATAAGGAAAAAGTCTAAAATAAAATAGGAATATCCTCAATTCATCTTAGACCCAATGGAGGATTTATCCTTGAAAATTCATGAAGTCGATACTCTATAGGAATAAATAAATAAGAAAATGGAGAAAAAGAAGTTATTAAAAGAACAATTGCATGAAATATTGATGAAATATGTTGAGGTGGAATCCAAAAATGTTTTAATACCTCCTACTCAAATCGATATACCAATTACTAATGACAAATTAACCTTTCTTTAAATACTCATTGTTGATTCCTAAGTTCCCTCAATTGAAGACAAAGGAAAAGAAAAAGTTTTTTATCAATCGTTACCACCAAAAGCTCAATAAAAATCATTGGAACTAGATCTCATTGGAAAAGGTGATTTAAGATCAAAATCTTAACTCCATGTGGAGTTTTAAAAATAAATGGAAGAAGGTGACATTGAAATTGAGGTTTTATAAAAATCAATTAAAGGTTTTCAAGAAAGAGATGGTGGTGATTAGGAATAAGTATATAAATATGTTGAGGAAGAAGAAGGTGAAGATGTGGAAGAAGAAGATAAAGAAGATAAAAGAAATGAAATTAAGGAAAGCAATGATGATAAATAGGATAATAATAATGAAGAATGTGAATCTTTAGATAATATTTCTTTAATAAAATCACAATCATCCACATAAAAATTACCTTCTAGTGTCGATTAACAAGAAAAATCCAATAGTCTTGAAAAGAAAAATTCCTTAGAAGATGAAGCTTCATCATCATCAGAGAAAGGAGAGAAAGAAAGAAACTCAAAGATATAAGGTGATAAAATCAAAAAATATGATGAAGATATAATTGAAATTTATGATGTAAAATAGTCTATTCTAAGAATTGAAAAGATAGTGTCCAATAAAGACATCAAAGGAAATAGAAAACAAATGGAATTCATAACTTCTCATCCTCTACTGCCTAAGATTGAAATATCTAATTCAGTGGATATGATGATAGTTCAAGTGGTGCATTATATTTTTTAGGCTCTACAAATAATTGAAGTAACTAGTCCTTACTTTCCCATATTATAATCAAAAATTGATTTAGTTCATGAAAATCAAATTTAGAAATTGGAGTCGGTCAAAGTGTTATCTGAAAGAGTTGTTCAGAATGAGACTGATCTTAAAATACTTCAAGAAATTTGTCAATATCATAATAATTCATGTAATAAAGTGTTGAAATGGTCTCATAATTTTGATACTGAAATCAAGTTTCATGAAGAATCCATTGAATAATTAAATAAATACATGCATTAATCTGAAAAATATTTCAATGAATTATCCAAAAGCATGGCATACAAGGTGAATTCTGTGGAGAAATTCAAGAATATGGTTGATATTCGGACTCAATAAGTTAAATACGTCAATGGGAAAATAAAATAAATCCAGACAAATATTTAAAGGGTCAATGTTTATAAGGATTAAATCGACAATAATAAAAAGTATAATAGATAATTGGATGAGAGTCTATAGATACAAGAAGGGGAAAATCAAATTCAATGTAAAATACTCTGAATTCAAGAATAAAAAATTCAGTCCCAAGAAGAGTTTATAGAAAATATTGAGGAAGATAGGAAGTGTTTCAATAATTTGAATACCATCATAAAATCCTTGACAAAGAATGATTTAATTTTTCAAACTCTTGTTATAATTCTATTTTGAAAAGTATTTTTAAATGAATCACATTTTCATCAAAATACAATTGTTTTAATGTTTTTTCAATTATAATTGGTTTAATATTCTTTCATAATTCTTATGGATGATTAGTTATTTCATCTATTTGTTTTACATAGTTGTTTTTCTAACCCTTTTTCATGTTTTTCAATACTTTTCCCCATTCCTTTTTGAAAATTAAAAAGGGTGAGAAATTTATATAAAGGGGGAGATGTTTAAATTGAGGGGGAGAAAAATTTTCATAAGGAAGATTTTTTTCAAAGAAAGAGAAATCATATTAAAGGGGAGATAATATGATCCTTAAGTGGATCTTTTATCCTAAGGGGGAGTTAGTTATATTCATAATCATATTTATATGAGTTATTAACTCATGGGGAGATAAGAATGGTTGTTTAATTCTGAATATGAATTACTTAAAGATAATGGACTATAAATTTTTCAAAGTTATTTTTTATTTAAGTCTTGTGGTTTTTGCTTTCCAAAAATGGGAAGATTGTTGAGTCAAAAGTTTCTCTTATAAATATTTCATTCCTTTAGTTTTGGAAATCACAAACTCTTTCTTAAATACTTGATTACTAACTTTTTATGTCCAAAGTGTTTTAGAATGTTTTTATAAAGAACATATACATTTATCATACTTAGAATTAGTTATAAATTATTCATAAATATAGACTTACATTTTTCATTATGATTATTGTAATGAGTATAGATCTAATACCCATCGAACTCACCTTATCATAACAGATTTAAGACTTTCTATCTTTTCTTCACACTGAAAAAGTATTTATAATCAAACTTATTTTGGAACTGATCGACATCAGATTCACACTCATAAAGAATATTTTAATGGAATTTTGTAAGAAAATCATTATATTGACTAATTTTAAATTCTAAATATGGAAAACTAATTTTTATCATTACGAAATACCTTTTACGCTATAATGGTGTAAAACAAAATGACATCAGACTTTTTGTTGTTATATATCTATTGGAGTTCCAGTTATCCAAGACTTTTAAACAAACTTAGATAAATATGACCATTGGGAAGGAAATATGACCGTTGTGGATTTTCTTATAAATACTCAATCATTTGAGGAGTTTAGAGCTGATGATAAAAAAAATATTCTATGAGAGATCTCTAAAAATTATCAAAAGCATGAATAACTTGTTCTTATAATTTTTTAATCATTTAGAGTCTTTTTATTTTAAAGGAATCTCTATCTGGGTTGTTTCCTTTAGAACCTTTATAATTTCTTTGTGTGTTTGATTGTTTGAATATGATTAATGGATTCCAAGGCTAGGAAGATGGAGATGCTGATCTGCTTGATTAAGGGCTTGTAGGGGTAGCAAGATAGAATCTGATCCATCAGATTAAGGGATGCCAATGATAGGTAGATAGATAATTTGATCATCATATAGAGGTATTTCATTACTAAGGAAAGATATAATTTCTTTTTAGTATAAAACAAGGCAACCTTTATCCTAGGTTATTGGATATCTTACACTTTAGGTTAAAAGAAGATTACAATAAAATTTTATTAATCTCTTTAAATCGATTCATTTTTGAATGAGATATTACTCTGACTACGATTCTATATGATTTTAATATATAATATTAACTAATTAAATTTTTTTGTATACTCTGATATAATCGAAACTACTACGATTATGATTGTACACAGTATAGATTTAATCATCTGTGATTACAAACTATGGTAAATAAAATATCAGAATTGACATGTTTACGATATTCTTTAGTAATCGGACTGAGGGACAAGTCTGAATATGATCTTTTATATTAAAGAGTTTTGTGAATTATTTTAGTTTAAATACTTTTAAACTAAAGTTTTTAAATCTACAATTCAACCACCCTCTTGTAATTGATCCATATTGAATAAATTCTTCAATACTTATATCAATATATCTCATATTGATATCCAACATTGATGTTGGATTTATATAAGGATATCCAATACATGGACAATTTAGTATCAACCACTACTAAAGGAAGTATAGAAATATTTTTTTAGAGGTTCAAACCACGAACATAGACTGGGGAGGATTTATATAATTGGGATGCAATAATTTCTCCATTTTCTATTGTCAAAGATAGATCAACCCCCATATTTTGATATAGTGTTTGAATAATTCTACTAAACATTCAGGATATAAAGTAATGTGATGAACCATAACCATATAGGCTCATAAATAGATAATAAGTGAAACTTTAAATATTTTATTCTATTTCTATTCATTTTCAATATCCAAAATAAATTTATGGATGAAAAATACTTAAACTAATAATCATAAAAAAATGGAAACTATAAACATATAAGGAATAACTTATAAATAACACATATATCCTAATATATAAGTCTCTAAATTTAAATCCATGATATCCATGGTAATGTTTCCTATTAGGTTTTCTAACCTAACAATCTATTCAAGTCCATAATAATGGTTCGTAAAGAGTTTGTGAGTTTTCCGAAGCATATCCCCCAGGATTGTCAAACCAAGTTTGTAGTAAGGCCTCTTTTTCATGGACCATGTGATGATTTATTGAAAACCAAATGTTCCCTTTTCAATTTTATTATCCCTATTTATAACTTTTCTATATCCACTTTCACTTTTAGAATCTATATAGGGATGTAATTTATTGGAAATCGCTTGTTCTATACATCACCAAAACTCTTGTATGTTCTCTTATACTTAGAATTATCTCTAGGGTTATCGCTAAAGTATTATAGTACTAATACCCAAAAATAACTATAAATTTATATACTACCAACTATAGAAACCCAATCCTTTTACACATATTATCACATGATTTTTAACATAAATATCCAATAAACACAACCCAAAGATCATGAGTCATAGTGTATTTGTAATACTAGGTTCATCATTCATAAAAAATAAACTAAAACACAAAATATTTATTTTATTATCCTTAATGATATCATAAATCCATTTGAGATCCTAAAACTACATAAGATAACCTGGGGAATACTTAAAAGAAAGGGGTAAGCTATAAAGCCCAGTAAGTGAGTAAACATGATAATGAAGAATAACATGTGAGTCAAATGGCATAACATGCTAAAATAAAAAGATAAAGATCGTGAATAATAATGTTGGACTATAACATAAAGAACATGGTATCATAATATCATGGTTGTTTAGGAAAGTGGCAACAACATAAAACATGACATAAGCATAAGTCAGGGATAACCACCAAGACAACATCATATAGTGGAAAGAGTTCCATTATGGATTAGTTTTACTCCCTAATCCCATGAATAACATATCATGAGAAAAAACATTAACCAATTCATTAGAGAACTATCTTGGTGCACCCATAATAACATGTAAATGCTTATGTGTTCCATAAGAAGAAATCAATCATAAGGCATAAACATAAGAATTACCCATGGAAAGAAACGGGTTGCATAATCTTGGATCATATCATAATCAAAGTATATTTCATAAATATTCCAAATAGAATAAGGAATTTAATATTTTGGACATTAATATAGTAGTATATAATAATAGGTATCAAAATATGGTGTTCATTTGGAAAAAACATCATTATAATGGGTAGAGAATGGGTTTGTAAATGAACATTAAAAATGGTTTTTTAAGGAATCGGTTATATACTTTTAAAGAAAGAATAAGTATTGAATTTTAATTGAAAACCATAGTTAAACTATAATATATATACTTAAAATATTTATTTTTTTAATGAAATAATGAATAGTAATAAAGACTTTAAATTATCATTACATAAAAGGATTAAGGGAGAGGAAAGTTTCCTTTAATTGGGTTTGATTTTAAAGATGGTATTTAAGAAATGGACTTAAATCATGTGTTACCCCATCATATGGAGGGATAATAATATAGTTATATATGTAAGAGACATATATACATAATTTAGAATCATTAACTAACATCAAATAGTGACAAAAAGTATAACAATACTACTCTTTATTACACACATAAACATGATTTATTACATAAAGTTGTACTTAATAAAACTCTAAGGATCGAGAGGTCTAGTGTAATGGAAAATTTTTAACATTACATAAAAACTTAGAATATAAAACACAAAATCCTTATTGAAAACTTCTTTCACATGACCACAACATTCCTTCGTACTTCGCATTGCATGGGATAACCTGAGGACATGCATAAGAAAAAGGTGATCTATAAAGGCCAGTAAGGTAGTAAAAAAGGAATAACATGAATAATATAGTACATTTTAGGCAATATACATATCAATAGATCACAAGAGAAACATGAACATGAAGGCATGATATAGCATGATTATCGTAACATGGAAATGTGGCAACAACATTTAACATGATATTAGCATGAGCCAAGGATAATTGCACATGGAGAATGATTAAACCCTGATTGCACTTGAATTTTCATGAGTAAACCCTCATTTCAATTGATGTATCATGATACTAATATTTACTCAATGCATTGGAGCTCTATCAGGGTACACCCTTCTTAATCATTTAATTTCATTCATAAGTGTGCCACATAGATCATATAACATAAATTCATTAAATATCATCATTTATTACACGATAAAGGAATTTGGAATTCATAAATGAAACTATATAATCAATAATTAAATGTTCATAAAGTTGAATACCCTTGATAGATAAATGGGCATGGTATTCACTACACAATGACTTTGGCTTGGAAAATCATGGTGCAATTTCAGTAGCATAACGGTGTGACATAAGAATTCATAATAATGGTTGATGAGAGAGAAAAGGGTGTATCATCATATGTAAATGAAATGTACATTAATGGGGTCATATAGATACATTTCCAAACATATTTAATAGAATTTATATTCATAATACAAAAGGATTTTTTGAATGTAAATGAGAAGAGAGAAATTCCTTACGGAATGGTAACGAGTGTACATGGGAGGCATTAATGAGAGAGAAATAGGTCTTTCATCATTAAAAAATAAGGAGGGAAGTATGGGGGAGGTTATAAATCATACCTTAAAATTTTTAATTTAAAACAAAATGGTATAAAAATATAATGAAATTTGGACAAAATGAGAAAGGAAGAAATACCTTACTTGGAAGTGAGATCCAAAGGCTTGGGAGAGGATTGAGAGAGGCTTATTTGGAGCTTGGGTCACCTTGGGAGGATTTTAGAGAGAATAGGGCAGAGTTTGGTCGAGCTAAAAATGGTTTGAGGGAAGATTAATGGGATATTGAGTGGGTTTATATAGGAAAAGAGAAGGAATTTTTTATTATTTAGGTTTTGGACACTACACATTAAACTAATCAAAACCACAAACCAACCCATAGTTTTTTTCCATTTATTTTGAAAATTGGTAGTGGAAAACATTATTTTATAATTAAAATGTCCTAAATTCTTAAAATAATAGGTTTTCTTATGTGGAGGTGAGTCACACTCTCAAGGAAATTATTTTAAAATGTTAAAATGTTTTATAAGTCTTGGAGAGTCCACTAAGGCTTTGTAAAATAAATAAAGAAAACCTAAAATCACATTATTTTAAATTTAAAACATATATTGGACAAACAAACCATTTATATTATTTTATTACATCACTATTGGGTCATTATGATGTTATAAAACACATTATATATTTAACGGTATTTAATTTTTACCCAAAAATTCGACTGTCTCAGAAAATTATGAAAAATACACCATTAGATAATTTCGATGTCCTGAATCAAAAAATAATATTCATTTTATCTAAATATTTTTCTAAATATGTGAATTTTTACTTTTAAAATAAAAACTGACATTTATCGAAAATTCATGGGTTTTGAAAAAAACAGCTTTCAAACCACAATAAAAATTACAATTGTATTCATAAAAATTATACGATAATTTATATTTAATAAAAATTAATTTAGTAATAATATTTTATTAAAATATTATTTAATTCAAAAATCTATTAATTCATTAAAATATATTTCTTAATTGAATATTAACTAAAAAACTATTTGTGCTTTAAAAACCATTTACAAAATAAATGTATATTATTTATACAAAAAAATCACACAATAATGGTGTTAGGGTATTATTATAAATCTCATTATAACACCCGCATAAGACCTAAGGGTAAGGTGTGTGATGGTGACAGACTCTTGGGGAGGCTCAGATAACATCACTCGAGTGTTAATCTCTATTAACTCCCACTTCTCCTGTAGGTGGTTCCGTTCAAGCTTAACATGTTGAAGCTCGACTTGGGATTAGTCAAGAGAGAATCCTAGTGATTCTAAATCCTTTCCGATCTCTGAAAAATGGGATTCGTATGGATCAATTCTACTGGATGAGACCATCGCTTCCTTTGTCTGAGTAAATTGAATTTTTTAAAGCCCTATGTTTTATACTAATCATGTGGTCACTGTTCAACAGCTATATTAGAAATGGTAACAATTATTAAAGGTATTTTAAAATACAAAAACATAAAACCAAGGAATTTAATATGTTATATAACTATTTCACATAATAATACAATTAATTAGATCAAGAGGAATTTTCATTAATAAAAGTTTGGGTCGTTACAATATTCCCCCCTTAAGAAATTTCGCCCTCAAAATTTCCTTTTCTCACACTAAAATAGATGTGTGTAACTCTTCCTCATCACTTCCTCTAGTTCCCACATTGCTTCTTCAAACATTTGGTTTCTCTACAAAACTTTCACGAGGAGCATTGTCTTATTTCGTAGAACTTCTTCCCTACGATCTAATATCTTCATCGTTTTATCTTAATAAGAGAGGTCATTCTTAAATGGTATCATATCTGGATTGAGTACATACGATGTATTAGGTATGTACTTTCTCAAGAGTGATGTATGGAATACATCATGTACTTGAGATAGGTTTGGTGGGAGTGCTAGTTGATATGTCACTGCTCCAATGCAATCAAGGATCTCAAAAGGGTCGATGTACCTTGGACTAAGCTTTCCATTATTCCCAAATCTCATAACCATCTTCCACGGTGATATGTGGAGGAATACCATGTCTCCAACATCAAACTCTAGGTATCATCGATGATTATCAGCATAGCTCTTTTGTTGAATCTGATCAGCTTTCATGTGCTGCTGGATTGTCTTAACCTTCTCCACCATTTCTTCGACCATTTCTAGACCTAAGAGTTTTTTCTCCCTAACTTCATCCCAAAAAGTGTCAGTTTTCTTCACCTCTTACCATAATGGTCTTCATAAGGAGCCATTTGGATTCTTGAGTGGAAATTGTTATTGTAAGAGAACTCAACCAGAGGAAGATGTTGATATTATCCTCTTTTTAAGTCCATTGATCATGATCTCAACATTTCCTTGAGTGTTTGGATAGTCCACTTAGATTGTCCATCAGTTTAAGGATGATAAGTCATATTGAAGTTCATCTCAGTATTTAGAGCATGTTGAAGACTCTTCCAGAACTTAGAGGTGAATCTTAGATCTCGATCAGATATAATAAATAGTGGTACTCTATGTATCCATACCACTTATCTGATATATATTTGTTCCAATTGATCCAATGAGAAATCCTCTTTAATTGCAATGAAGTGTGTAGTATTTGTAAGACGATCCACAATAACCCAGATAGCATTTTTTTCCTTTTGATGTCTTTGGAAGTCCGGTGACAAAGTCTATGGTGATGTTCTACCATTTCCATGTTTTCATGGGTAATGGTTACATCATCCCCTTAGACTTATGTCTCTCATACTTCGCCTATTTTCAAACCAGACACTTTGATGTATACTCATAAATATCCTTCTTCATGTTACCCCACCAATAATGCTCTCATATATTTCGATACATCTCTGTGTTTTCTAGGTGAATGGAGAAATCCGAACAATGTGCATCATCCAAAAGTTCATTCTTTAACTCTGGATTTGATGAAACACATAATCTTGTCCCAAATCTCATAATTCCTTCTTCATTAACATTGAACTCTGAGGATTTCCCTTTTCTGGTAGTTTATACTTTCTTCTTAATTCCCACATCATCCTTTTGAGAGTCCTTTAACCTTTCCAAAAGAGATGGTTGAGCAATAATTTGTGAAAGGATTGATGATGTTCTCTTTTTTATGATTCTCATGTCTATAATCATAAAATCTAAGAAGATTGGATTCTTTTCAATTATCATCAATGATAGAATCACTGGGTCATTTCTACTTAGAGCATTTGCCACCTTGTTCTCTTTCCCAGGGTGGTAATGGATTGAGCAGTCATAGTCTTTGATCATCTCTAACCATCTTTTTTGGTGCATATTAAACTCTTTTTGTGTGAATATATACTTGAGGCTTCTGTGATCCGTATATATTTCACACTTCTCCCCAAAGAGGTAATGCTGCCAAATTTTCAAAGAGAAGATTACTACAGCCAACTACAGATCATGTGTTGGATAGTTTTTCTCATGAACTTTTAATTTCCTTGAAGAATAGGAAATTACTTTTTCATTTTTCATCAACACATAGCCCAGGACCTTCTTCTAAGAATTACTAAATACCACAAAAATTTCTCCACTTGTGGGTACTGTGAGAACGGGCGCAGTGATAAGCCTTCTTTTCAACTCCTTGAAGTTATCTTCTCATTCATCACCCCAAGAAAACTTTAATCCCTTCCAAGTTATCTTGGAAAGAGAGTTGAAAAATCATGATAAATTTCTCACAAATTGTAGATAATATCCATATAACCCCGGGAAGATACAGATATTTGTCACCGATGTTGGCATCGGTCATCCCTCAATTACAGTTGTCTTGGAGGGATCCACAGATTTCCCATTACTTGTGATGATATAACCCAATAATGATACCTCCTTCAACCATAACTCAAACTTTTTTGTACTTTTCATAGAGCTTATCCTTTCTCAAGGTCTCTAGTACAGTGCTTAGATGCACCTCATGCTCTTCCTTGGTTTTGGAGTATATTAGAATATCATCTATAAATACTACCATAAATTTTTTGAGGTAATATATAAAGACTCTATTAATCAATTCCATGAATATTCTTAGAGAATTAGTGAGTATAAAAGGCATTACTATGAATTCATAGTGCTTGTATCTTGTATGAAAAGCAGTCTTGGGGATATCCTCCTTCTTCACCCTTACTTGATAATATCCTGACAGCAGATCCACAATGGAGAAGTATTGTGCTTTATTTAGTTGATCAAAAAAATTATTAATTTGTGGCATAGGATACTTGTTCTTTATCGTGATTTTTTTGAGCTCATGATAATCAATGCAAAGGCACATTTACCCATTCGTCTTCTTGACAAAGAGGATTGGTGCACCCCATGGTGAAGCACTTGGGCATATAAACCCTTTATCCAGATTCTCATGTAGTCGTTTCTTCATCTCCTAAAGCTCCACAACATCCATTCTATATAGATTCTTGGATATTGTCAGCACCCTAGGTATAAGATTAATTGATAATTCAACATCTCTTCCAGGAGTATTACCAAGAAATTCCTCGGGAAACACTTCAGCGAGTTCCCTCACAATAGGCATGTCTTCAAGGATGGTTACTTCCTTAGACTCAATCATCTAAGTAGGATATGTGTTCTCATAGGGCAATAATATACATGATTTAGATGATGGTTCTAAAGAAGATTCATCCTCATGCTTTCACTTATACAGAATTGGGGGTCGATTCTTCATATGGAGAGTGATTTTCCTCTTACAACAATTTATGTTGGCTCTATATAAGGAAATCCAATCCATGCCTAGAATTGCATCAAATTCCACCAAAGGGAGTATGACAAGGTTCTATGGGAATTTCAAACCAAAAATTGTGACAGGTGAGGATTTATATTCATGAGATTCAATGATTTCCCTATTTTTCGTTCTCACTGACATCTTTACTTTCATAATTTGTGGTGGTGTTGGTATTGTTCTGCTAAAATTTCGGGATATAAAAGAATGCGTAGAACCAGAATCAAAAATTAAGTTCTCTATTCTTGAATGAATAACTAGCGTACATTTCACCACTTCATTTTTGGGTCTCTTTGGCAGTAGGGATAGAAAAATCTTGCCATTGCTACCTTGGAGGTTATTGGTTTCCTCCAAAAACCATTGGCTTAGGGAACTGGTTTGCAAAGTGCCCTGGTTCTTTGCAGTTGAAGTAATGAACAATGTGTTGAGGATAAAACGGAGAGTTCCTCTCTTTTGTTGTAGCCACAGGTTTTTCTTATCGGAATTTAATGTTCAGGTTCCCTTCTCTTCCACACCTAAATCATTTCCTCGTCCCCTTTAGGCAATTTTCAGGGTGCTTCTTTCCATACCTTTGGAAAGTGGGGTATTGGATTTTATTAGCACCATTGGATTTATCCATCGAACTATCAGAATTAAATTCCACCTTACACTTCTTATCCCCATTATAACCTTGATATTCTCCGATCTCTATTTCAACCTTGAGGGAACATCATACAATTTACTAATAGCTCTCAAAGTCACGGATCTCTAGGGATTTCTGTAGGCTAGTTTTTAGCCCACCAAAGAAGTGTTCAACCTTGAGTTCAGGGGTAACAACAAATCCGAAGGCATATCATGCAAGACTTTTGAAGTATTCCTCGTATGATCCTATGGATTCGTTGTCTTTATTCTTGAGGGAAAGGAATTCTTTTTCCATCTTAATTTGTAGGGTGCAAGGAAAATATTTATCAAAAAATATTTTCTAGAAATACTTTCATTTAAATTCCTAGATCTCCTCCTCGCGCTTCATATTTTTTATCAATGTCCACCATTGATCAGGTTCATCCTCCATACGATAAGTAGTCAGATGAACTTTTTCTTGTTCTGAACATTGAAGGATGGAGAAGATCTTTTCAACGGAGTTTATCCATTGTTTAGAAATTGAGGGATCAGATGATCCATTAAAAGTTTGAGGTATTTTTCTCATGAATCTCTCGATTGTGACTTGTTCTTTATTAAGGGTGGTTGAACATTCCTATTTACCCATGTTTCTATTCAAAACTTGATATAACTGTGAGATTATCGTGACAAACTTTGTGATTCCCACTCCCATCGGATTGGGCATCTCATTAAAATAGTCGTCGCATTGATCTTCGCATAGATTGTTAGCCTGAGTCCTCCTATTACCATCTATTGTCTGGAATAAAAGGAAATTTAGGGGTAACACATAAAAGGGTAATCCAAAGAAAAAAAGTGATAACTTATAAATTACTTTAATTTCCTTAACTTATCTATGTTATGCATGATCTACTTCCCAACATATATTCTTAGGGGTATTGTTTTAATTCCCTTAATAATGGTTCATACTAAGATTATGAATTTACCAAAACATACCCCCCGGGAGTGTCATAACCAAGAGTGCAGCAAGTCCCATTGTCATGCACCAGTTCCCGTTTGAGTCTAGCTCAAAGCGGTGTTTTTAGGTTTTACCCCTAGATACATCTGTACCAAATTTTCCACTACCTATTCGTATCCAGATAGGGATGTATTATCTTGATAAACCACTTACTCAATACTCACAAAAATTTAGGGATGTTTTATTGTACTTAGTCTTATCCCTAAGGCTTTCACTAGGTTTTTCTAATCTTAATCCCAAAAATAACTAAACCTATCCTCCGATACCAACTATAACAACCTTGATCTTTATTATACACATAAACATGATTTATTACATAAACTTGTACTTAAGACAACTCTAAGGATAAAGAGGTCTAGTGTCTTGGGAAATTAGGAACATTACATAACAACTTAGAACATAAAACACAACATCCTTATTGAAAACTTCTTTTACATGACCACAACATTCATTCGTACTTAGCATTGCATGGGATAACCTAAGGACATGCATAAAAAAGGGAGAGCTATAAAGACTAGTAAGGGAGTAAACAAGTCATAACATGAATAATATAGTACATTTTAGGCAATAGGAATATCAATGGATCACAAGAGAAACATGAACATAAAGGCATGATATAACATGATTATTATAACATGGAAATGTGGAAACAATATTTAATATGATATTAGCATGAGACAAGTCTCATTGCACATGGAGCATGAGTAAACCCTCATTTCACTTGAATTAGAATGATTAAACCCTTATTTCACCTGACGTGTCATGATACTAATCTTTACCCAATGCATTGGAGTGCTATCAGGGCGCACCCTTCTTAATCATTTCATTTCATGCATAAGTGTGCCATATGGATCATATAACATGAATTCATTAAATATAATCATTTATTCCATGATAAATGAATGTGTAATTCATACATAAAACTCTATGATCAATAAGTAAATGTGCATAAATTTGAATACCCTTGATAGAGAAATGGGCATGGTATTCACTACACAATGACTTTGGCTTGAAAAATCAAAGTTCAATTTCAGCAGCATAACGGCCTGACATAAGAATTCATGAAAATTGTTGATAAGAGGGAAAGGGGTGTATCATAATATGTATATAAAATGGAAAGTAAGAGGGTCATATATATACATGTCTCAACATATGTAATAGAATTTATATTCATAATGCAGAAGAATTGCTTGAATGTAAATGACAAGAGAGAAATTCCTTACGGAATGGTAACAGGTGTACATGGGAGGCATTAATGAGATAGAAAGAGGTATCTTGTCATTCAAACATAAGGAGGGAATTATGGGGTAGGTGATAAATCATACCCTAAAATTTTTAACTGAAAAAAATATGGTATAACAACATAATGAAATTTGGACAAAATTGAGAAAGGAAAATCCCTTACTTGAAATTGTGATCCAAAGGCTTGAGAGAGGCTTGAGAGAGGAATTTTGGGAGATTGAGGCACCTTGGGAGGATTCTAGAGAGATGAAGGCAGAGGTTGGTCGAGATCCAAATGGTTTTAGTAAAGATTAATGGGATATTGAGTGGGTTTATATAGGAAATGAGAGGGAATTATTTATTATTTAGGTTTTGGACACCACACATTAAACTAATCAAAACCATAAACCAACCCATGGTTTTTTCCCATGTTTTTTTTCAAAGAGGAGTGGAAAACATTATTTTATAAGTCCAATGGCTTAAATTCTTAAAATATTAGGCTTGCTTATGTGGAGGTGAGTCACACTCTCAAGGAAATCATTTTAAAATGTTAAAATGTTTTATAAGTCTTGGAGGGTCCACTAAGGCTTTGTAAAATAAATCAAACGAAACTAAAATCACATTATTTTAAAGGTAAAACATATATTTTCCAAACAACCCATTTATATTATTTTATTAAATCATTATTGGGTCATTATGATGTCATAAAACACATTATATATTTAACGGTATTTAATTTTTACCCAAAAATCACTACAACAGAAATTGACTTTAGCGGCGGTTTTTTAGCGGCAGTTTTGGGAACCGCTGCTAAACCCTTTTTTAAAATGGTTTCGTGGCAGTTTATAATAAACCCCTGCGAAACAATTTTTTTTTTTTTTTGCACTGTCGACCCTTCCCCCCACCCCCACCCCGACCCCCCTTCTCACCCTGTGACCCCGCTTCCCCCGGCCCCCCGCTTCCCCCGTGACCCCGGCCCCCCACGACCCCGGTGACCCCACAACCCCAGCGACCTCGTGACCCCAATGACCCCAGCCCCCCACGACCCCGGCAACCCCACGACCCCAGCGACCCTGCTTCCCCCGGCCCCCCATGACCCCAACGACCTATATGAAACCCAAGGTTTGAATTCTAGTAATTTTATCTCAATTATTATCTCCTTATATTATGAATTATGAAGATTCATGGTTGATTTTCCATTTGATTCATTAAACATACACATAACCTATGTTTAATATGTTATACTTGATATAAAAACTTATTATCACTTTGTTATTATTTATGTTTAATCTCTGTCAACTATTTCAATAACTTAAGATGTTCAATTGGAATCTCCCTAGGTATTGTGCATTCTTAGGTGACCAAACCAAATTCTATGTGGTTTTTTATTGAATCTTAATTGTAATGACTATAATGAATTTGATGAGAAGGGTGTCGTGAGACCATATCACCTGTTTCTGCATAAAAAAGGATAATCCCTTGTTAAACTATAATTCTGATAGATTATAAGGCCTACTTGACTATAATGAATTATGACACTTAGGTATGGAGTTCCTTATACTTTTGATACTCGATCATATAGTCCATCAAACTTGTCTTACTCAAGCATATCATCCCTTATATGTGTGGTACTCAGGCACTGTGTCCCTTATACTTGTGAAACCCGAGCATGGTGTCCCTAATATTTAGAATAATTAGTCATTGAACCCTTATACTTGTTATACATGGTAATCACATCCCTAATTATTGTATTACTAAGGTATGGAGTACCTCATACTTGTGATATATGGTCCTAGAATCCCTTATAATTTTAATACATTTGCATGGAATCCCCTACTACCATATGAGACTCTAGTGACTTTATAGGGATTCCTGAGTAATGCCTCAGGTCATGGATTGTTACTCACAAGTTGTAATCTTTTCTTTTCAGTAAAATGGAATGTTGTAGTGTTTCTCCCTTAGAAGCTAGAATTTCAATCCAAGCAACATAAAACTAAATTTTTCTTTCATACTGTCATTTAATTTACTTTGCATAAATTTCTTTTGTGTGTTGAAGTGAATGGTATTAAATTAATTATAACTTATTTTAGTGGTTTGGATGAATATAATTCTTCCAAGTTCCTGAATATAATGTTTAGAGAGAATTCCTTCTGGGATCTATTTCCACCTATGTGATTCTGATTATCATATTATGTTGTCCTAAAGGATAGTACCAACACCCCACATTTCATCTCCAAATTACCAACATGATTCTATAATGAAACTCCAAACACCAAGCCCAAACACATCAACTATTCTTCAAATACCCTAGTTTGATCCCCAAACCACATCAGCCACATCTTGAATGACATTTATGATGTAGTCTCCACCTTACCACATCAATTTTTATGCAACAACACTAGTAAGTCCTTCTCTAGATGAATTATACCAAAGGCGCTCAATACCATCCACCAATGCACTATAATATCCCGACCACGATGCCTTAAAACTGAAGGAATAACAAAAATGTTCAATGCCCACACTGAAGTTTGAATCTGAATCTTAGTTTAACTCCATGGTCCAATCCCCGATCATCCCATTTAACCATAATTCTCCACTCATGAGAACTAACACATATATGATCAAAATCACCCTCAAGTCACACCGCTACTCTTTTCTATGTGAATACACCAAAGATAGGTCTAGGAATTCAATCCACACAAGGTTCGTAGAACCTCAAAACCTAATCTCCTGAGTTATTTCATCATGCATTTCCATGAACACCACCACTTATCATGCCTCAAGACTACCATCCCTCATGTGGTTCTTGCCACTCCAAGGAACAAACAATGAATTCATCCAAATCTAAGGCCCCAACCCCCCACGACCCCGCGACCCCGGTGACCCCACGACCCTGGCGACCCCGCTTTCCCCAGCCCCCCGTGACCCCACAACCCCGGCGACCCCGGCCCCCCGCAACCCCGATAACCCTGCAACCCCGATGACCCCACTTCCCCCGGCCCCCCACGACCCTGCGACCCTGGTGACCCCGCTTCCCTCGGCCCCCACGACCCTGGTTATCCCTCTATTTCCCTTATTTCCAACATTGGGAATGTATCACATGGGATTTGGGGTTTTGGATCTATTTTCTCATTAGTATTTCTGAGTTTACCTCGTACTCATCCTCACCATATGATGTGAAACTACATATTGAACATCTTTACCACATGTAATTAAACATTACAATATATACCCCCATATAATAACTTTAAACTATGTGATACTTTAGTCCATTCTTATGTGGAGGTGTCTTCCCTTATCTTGATTTTATTGTACCTAGTGGTGTGGTGTTTTGTATATGTATTTATCCTATTTGATTTCCCCTATGGTTTTGTACTTATCATTTGTTATTCCTATTATTCATTGTATACATTTTAATGGTTTCTTTATATATATTATAGTTATTCTTTGTTATTTTTCATACTGAGGATGCATATATATTGAAGTTTATTATAGAATATGACCTAGGTTATTATAGGATATGGCCTCCTATATTATGTGATATTCCTACTCAGTCTTTTTCACCATTCCCTGTCCTATTGGAGTTAGGATTTGGTTGGCACACTTAGTTTATCATCATCCTAGTTTTGGTCTCTATGGGGTAGGTCATGTTAGGGTGGAATTAGATTGGTTCAAGTCCTAAGAATAGATTTTTGAGTTATTATTCACATGAGGACTATTTTAGTAATTTAATGTTGTGATTTCATGGTGTTTTTTATTTTAGTTATCATACTAGTGAGGCTAGAGTAGGTGTGGTTGTAAAGGTATCCTTTCACCGAGACATTGGTAACCTGTTAGTCAACCCAAATCTCTAAATCATCATATATAGGGTAAAATTAAGTTGATACATAAATAATATAGTTCTCAATCATTATATTTCATGTAACTACTATTTTAGTTGATTTAGATATGATCTAATCATTATGGGTTCATCCTATCAAATGAATAATTCCACCCACATAAAAACAACTTTTTTTAGAGTTAAGTTTTTGAAAATCCTATCTCAGTGCTTGATACTTTTTCCACTTTTAATTTAAGTGATGAGGTGTTGATTTAAATAGTTATATAAGAGATATACTTTCCATATTATTTTAGATAGATTCTATCCCCTTTTTTAGTATAGAACTTCTCATAAATAAGACAGTAGTTCCCACTGATGGACTGCCCATAAGCAAACTGTGTAACATGAATTCTAGTAGTTGAGGCCTCCTAGATTCTGAGAAGCCACTAATCCTCTTGTGTTATAGGATTTAGTGGAGTCATCAACTCATGAAATTCATCTATTTCAAAAACCCAAAAACCATATAGTGATCCTAGAACCAATTTATCTACACAACACACTAATTTTTTAGTGGATGATGTTTTCTCAATCTCATATGGTATTAATCTGTTATGGTTTTAATTTAAGCCCTTGTTCTAGATGAGATTCTATCCACAAATAGTAAGGATAGTTTGAGTTCCGTAGATGTTAAACCCTTTGTAGGGTTTCATGACCATATCTAAGAATGTGTTGAGTTTTGTAAGAATCATAAGGTTTTCCCTAAACATTATTTATAATAGATTTATTCGATATTAGAGTTTTATATAAAGACTATATATTGAACTTAGGTTGGGGTTTTCTCTTTAAAAACTCCACCTGTGTTGGATTCCTCATGTGAGTGTTGTTAGGTTGATAATTCCTAGTAGAGATGTATCCAAGATTTAGGATAAGGTTATAGTTTTTATTGAAAATTTCTAGAGAAATGATGTGCTAAAACATCTAGATTAGAAGTAACATTGAGGTCATAGACTCTACTATTATAGGATAATTGACTTACTTGAAATTGGTTTTGGTTAAGAAGTTGGTGGTGTAGGAGTAGTAAGAGATGAGTGACACTTTGACACTCTCCCACAATCACCACATTTGATTGTTTCTTGTCAATAACATAGTGATAAGAGTTATATATATAGGTTTATGTGTATAGATGATTTAGGTGACATCTAGTTTGGTTTTAGGTATGATTTGTGTCCTCTATTCATATACCTTCATACTGGATGATACAGGTCATGATATTATTTTTGTGTCAATTTTTTGGGAGTTATAGATTCTAATTTAGACCCTTATCATACCTTTTATCAACTAGAGAATTTCCACTAATGATGACTATATTTAAATCATACTTTCTGGTAAAGTGATTTTATCCCCAATGGAGAAAGGGTTCATTCATGGGATTCATTTATGGTAGAGATGATACCCAATAGTATCTTCCTTGGTTTGTATTGGTTACCCTTTTCTATTGTTATATGGTGTTATGTGGTTTTGTAAATGAGATGAGTTCCACCTTTAATAGTGAATGGGACCCTATTAGGTGTATCAAGTAGCGCCAACCCTTGAGAAGTGGTAGTGATTTTACCATCAGATGGTTTCATGGTTTTATATGACTTAGGGGTGGTTGAGGATTTACTTCATGTGAATATTGAATAATTCAAGGGTACTCATATATGAAAAACCATTGTTGTTTCTTAATGGGAACCTCACATATGCATCAACATGCATTCTAAATATGCAATTCAAGTGTTATTATGTATGATTATGGATTCCCTCATATTTATCTCTTTTTTCTCCTAGAAATAATGAATCATGTGGACATAGATATTGTGATTTCTTATCTCATAATGTGGTCAAAGTGAAAAAATCAATGCAAGGAATTCAAATAAGAAATTATTTTATTTATTTGGAAATTTAGAGTAGGATCACCCACTTATTGAATCCTTTTCCTTTTAATACTAAATACCCTCTATATTTTTTATCTGGAGATATAATATTTGTGCTTAAAAACCCTAATTTGAGTGGATTCGACAGCTTCTGATGGCTTGGATAACTCATTGTAATCCATTTCAACTCTAAGAAAAACCTCATCTACTCAAAAATAAATTGTGGATTTCTCATACTCATATATAGATACTTTATAATTTTTTGAAGAAAACTCATTTTCTACTATCTTTAGTTCATTCTCCATGGTGCATTTGGTGTCTTTTTAGGAAAAGGTTACATCCTGCTATTTCTATGTTTCTTTATCAAGATTGGAAACATTATTTTTTTCCTCATGAACTGTGATTCCAACCAAGTTATTCTTATGTTAATTTTTGTTATCTAATATTATATTTTGATGCTATAAAGGATTTAAAAATTCAAGGGTTGAAAATTTGGAGATTTGGGAGAAACATGATAGGAATACTATTTAGCATAACATTTAGTATTGACCATGTGGTAATTGAGTAATATGGCATTGTTGGTTCTATTGATGATTTTTATTATTTCATCAGATTTTTCTTAACCATTCATTTCCATGAAATAAATTTGGATGAATGGACTATATTATAGATGTTTTCTTATACATTATGAATGATTTTTATATCCATGTAGTTATTCCAAATTAACAATGTGCTTTGGTTTTCATGGTAAATTAGCTACCAAATTGTTAGCACATTGTTTCTCTTTACCAAAGAAACTTCCTCTATACTAAACACTAGAGGGTTCATATCTAACTCAGGGTCTCATCTTTATTATATTATGTTTCTGTAATCTTACACTATCATATATATGAATCTCTTTCTCTATTTAGTAGTAACTATGTTTTTTGATTTTTTTATTATTGTGTAGGCACATTGTGATATAAATGGATAAAAGATAAATCACATTACCGAGGAACACACCTCAGTATATTAAGGGTTTGAATGAGTTTTTAGATTTTGAAATTTCTAATCAATTCGTTGAAGGTAGAATAAGATGTCCATGTCCTAAATGTAAATTTAGAACATGTTTGAAGAGAGATGAAGTTTATGAACATTTAATACTGAAGCAGTTCCCTGGTCAATGTTTGTGTTGGATATGTCATGGAGAATCAAACGTTACAGAAAGATTGAGCACTGCTGTTAATCCACAGAATGAGGTCCCAAGTTTGTCGACAATGGAAAATGAAATGAAAAACCTCATAAATGATGCATTCGGCACTGCAAGACACCACTATCAGCATCAAAACATATCAGAACAACCAGAAGAGGGTGATACAAATTGAAACGTGCCAAGTGATGTTTTTTAGACTGTAACACAAGCAGACCAAGATTTTAACATATCATTGGATCCGCTTCTTGATTCTATGGAGCCAAATGTAAGAGAAAACTTCACTGAGGAAAATTCATTTCATGATTTAGTTGACGATGTAAATCAAGATTCGTATAGTGGGTGTTTGAAATATTCAAAGTTTTTATTTCTACTGAAGTTGTACCATATCAAATTTCTATATAGAATTAAAAATAAGGCAATGTCCATGATATTGGAATTGATTCATGATGCATTTCCTGAAGCAAAAATCCCAGAATCTTTTTATGATATGAAAAAAAATTGTTAACAAGATTGGTCTGAATTATACAAAAATACATGCATGTCCCAATGATTGTATGCTTTATTGGGAAGATGATTCAAGTAAAAAGAATTGCAAGAAATGTTCTTCTTTTAGATGGCAGTCAAAGGGTGATGTTTGAAGTCTGAATGAACATAATTTCATAGAGAATAAGAAAAGGAACACACCTACAAAGATTTTTCGTTACTTTTCTTTGAAGCCTCAATTGCAAAGATTATTCATGTCATCAAAAACCGCCGAACACATGAAGTGGCATTCTGTTGATAATAAAAATGATGGGTTAATGAGACATCCACGAGATTCCCAATCATGGAAAACATTTGATTCATTACATCTAGATTTCTCATCTGATCCTAGGAATGTTCGATTGGGATTGGCTGCCAATGGATTCAACCCATTTGGGACTTTGAGTACCAATTATAGTATTTGGCCATTTGTTTTGGTCCCTTATAATCTGTCTCTGTGGATATGTATGCAACAAACATCTTTTATCATTTCAATGATTATTATCAGGAAAAAAAATGCCTGGAAATGATATTGATGTATACTTGCAGCCTTTTATAGATGAATTACAGGAGTTATGGAGAAACGGTGTTGAGACATTTGATGCTTCTTCTAAAATACTGTTCAAAATGAATGTTGCTTTAATGTGGACCATTAGTGACTTCCCTAGGCTTGGGAATTTATCTGTTTGGAACACTTACATGGGTTTGGCTTGTCCCGTTTGTAACTTTGATTTTGAGCCCAAATGGATACCTCACAGTAGAAAATGGTGCTTCTTGTGCCATCGAATATTTCTCGATGCATCTCGTAGATTTTGGCTGAACAGATAAAAATTTAATGGTTCCATTGATCTTAGACCACCTCCAAAGTTTTTAACTGGTTATAAAATATTGACACAGCTTGAAAATGTTGAAACAAAATTTGGGAAGGTTCATAATTTGAATGATAGCGGAAAACAGGTCTGAAGTGCATCATCAAGTGAAATCAAAATGCAAAAATGGAAGAAAAAAAGTATATTCTTCAAACTTCTGTATTGGGAATTTAATTTGTTGTGGAAAAATCTTGTTGTGATACATATTGATAAGAATTTATGTGATAATTTGATTTTCACATTACTTAATGAGCATGGAAAGTTGAAGAATCATCTCAATGCTTGCAAATACTTACAAGTAATGAACATAAAACGTGATCTCTGGCCAGATGAGAATGAAAAGTATACTCCCGCCATTTTTGCAAGGAAAAATAGGGATAAAGATATATTCCTTAAAATTTTAAAGAATGTAAAGGTATCTAATGGGTATTCTAGTAACATATCAAGGTGTGTTGACTTGAAAAATAATAAGTTACATGGATTGAAAAGTCACGATTCACATATTTTGTTACAATAGTTACTACCATTGACATTGCGTACATTATTACCTGAAAAAGTTACTGCTGTTGTACTCCAATTATGCACATTTTTTAGGCAATTATGTGAGAAATATATACATCTATTTTAGCTTGAAAACATCCAGGAGAGGTTTTTATTGACCCTTTGTGCAATGGAGATGATCTTTCCTTTATCGTTTTTTATTGTCATGATGCATTTAACTGTACATTTGGTTGAGGAAGCTAAATTAGGAGGCCCCGTTCATTATCGATGGATGTATCCAATTAAGAGGTATTTTATTTATATGTTTTTCAGTTAAGTAAACAATTTTTTGTATTTAAATAAATGCATAATATTATTATTTTATTTCACAGATATCTTGGGCATTTGAAAGCATACGTGAGAAATAAAGATCAACCAAAAGGCTCTATTGTTGAAGGATATTTGGCTGAGGAGTGTCTTACCTTTTATTCTAGATATTTCGATGATATTTAGACAAGATTTAATCGATTTGGATGTGTTGACAACACATAAACTCAATCTCAAATGCATCAGAAATCAAAAATATTTTCTGCTATTGG
This sequence comes from Viscum album, assembly GCA_963277665.1. Lineage (NCBI taxonomy): Eukaryota > Viridiplantae > Streptophyta > Magnoliopsida > Santalales > Viscaceae > Viscum > Viscum album. Next base: position 1,005,815,477 of record OY728126.1, read on the forward strand.
CCAATCAATTGGGAGGACCTCAAATGTGACACTGACAGAATTGGAATTATTACAGGCACATAGATATGTGATGCTGAATAGTAAAATTGGAGATCCATTTATTGAAGAGTTAAGGATACAAACAAAGAGACGAATGAGAGTCTGAACACGAAATGAGAAAGATATAACTAAATTTGTGAATAAAGATCTTGTATAATGGTTTGCACGACCTATAAGTTCATAAATATTGCAATAAATACGAACATTAGTTTGACACATACATTTTGTAAATCTATTAAATTATATTTATTTTTTCAGATCATGAATACTGATACTCAAGCAAACTTTCCAAAATATTTAAAGTTTCTTTCTAGATGTCCTATAAAACAAGTTAGAAAGTTTGACGCTTATAATGTGAATGGCTTTAGATTTCGTATAGTCGATCGAGAAGTGGGTTTGAAAACATAGAATAGTGGTATATTTACATTTTCTAAAGTGGGATACTATGGAAAGATGCATGATATAATTGAATTAAACTACCATGGACATTTTTATGTTGTTTTATTCAAATGAAAATGGGTTGATATTATCAGATGTGTTAAAAGATATTCCTTGAAATTTACTTCTATGAACTTCTCTCGCTTGATGGATGTTGGTGGTCGGGAACTGCATGATCTATATATCTTAGCATCGCAAGAAAAAAATTTATATTATGTGAATGATGTTGTGGATGAAGGTTTGAGTGTAGTTTCTAACATAATACAAAGATATTTGTATGATATGGGTGATGAAGTGGAAGATTTGACCTCTGAAATTGAATTTCATCAACAATAGGAAGAAGAATTATTTGTCCATCATGATATTGAAAATATTATTCTAGAAAGGATGAATAAAGTGGATGAAGAAATGGACCAGGAAACCGACATTATTCAAGGGGAAAATGATTGTATGTACAATTATTTATTCATTCAGCAACCACTTGTTTCATTTCTGCAGTCATTCATTATCATTGTTATATATATTTTGTCTGTTAGTACTAGGCATCTATTATCATTTTTAATTATTTTTTCTACATAATTTTTTTGAAATATATATTCTGAACATAATTTTATTTGATTAAATGACAGGAATTCCAAGGATGAAGCGGTACACTATTTCATCTAGTTCTGTGACAGATGACGATCTATATGGCTTCCTCCCCATGGCATCTGAGGCACCATCTGCCTACACCCCTGCACCAACTCCCCCTGCACCATCTCTCACACCATCTGTGGGTGTCCCATTAGAGGTTGATTCATCGACTCCCCCTTCAGGAGCCTCAGTAGTAGGGCGGCGACACACCCCTTCCAATTCATCATGGACATACTGGAGGGTCACTATCATAGGTACAAATTTTAATTAAATAAATTTATTTCATTTTGTTTATACTAATTGTTTTCTCATTGAAGATGAAAAAAATGCAACCGTGGAGAAAAACATAAAAAGTTAAGATGTTTGTAATATGAATGGAAAAAATATAGTCATGTCATTTGATTCTTATGGGGTCCCTATAGATGGCGTCGCAGGGTAACTTGGCCAGATTCTAGGCCAGCTGGCAGCGGAGCCCATTTCCCTTCCTATTTCTTATGATGATTGTAGATATATGCCTCCAAGATGGAAAACTGAAGTTTTTGATTCCCAAAGAAATTTAATTTTATTACATTATGGTTTAATTGAATTTCATGTTACTAATATGTTCAAAATGAATTTCTGTATACAGATGTTCTTCCACTTTACAGTTGTTGATGTGATAGCATGGAAGTGGACGTTGAAAAATCTTGGTAAGAAATGGAAAGCTTTAAAATGGATATTGTGGTGTGATTTCAACGATACTTCGTTGACCATGCAAAAAATGTATGAGAAGCTACCCAGTAAGGTACTGAAAGAATAGTGTAAAGTTTTTATTGACAGACATCGTGATGAGAAGCGAATGGTATTGAAATATATATTATTATATTATCCTCATTTTACATTAATACATGTATATGAAGAGGAGATGACATTGAATAAATTACTGTTAAATTGAATTTTATTTATTTCAGGATCTCTCAAGACAGAATGCACAAAATCGGGCTAAGCAAGTCATCCCTCACACTACGGGCTCAAAAAGATTTTGTAGAAGCCGAACAACATTGGTAATATTTTAATTAGTTTAAATATTTATAAGAAAATATTATATGTTTAATATATTGAATTATTGGTTTATCTTTGCTTAATGCAGTCACAGAGTTTAGGGCACGAAGTATCCCAAACTGAACTGTGGTTGGATGTTCACAAAAAATAATATGGAAGTTTTGTTAATGAGTCTACCAAAGAAGTTGAGGTATGAAGTCAATTTTTTATTATAATAACTTATTATTAGTTTTTACTATGTTAATATATATTGATATTTGATTTATAGGTAAAAATTAAAGAATTGTGGGATGCCAATCCTGGGCAATCCTACTCAGTCTCCTAGGATGACTCAGTTGCTAAAGTCCTTGGGAAGGAGCATCCTGGTAGAGTGCGCGGGATGGGTTTCAGACCCATACCATATGAGGTATTTGGCATGCCACCAGGTATTCCAACTGCATCTACTCCTGGTTATAGTCAGTTCATACCTGAAGATACTCAGAGGGAGATTTCTTCTCTACAAACCACAGTTCAAGACCAGGGGGCTCAGATATCCGCTTTGCAGAAAGCGGTGACTGATATACATCAGTAGATGAGCAGATATGCCCCCAGTGGTAGTGCATCGAATGGTGGTAAGCAGTTAAATCACAAAAAATCAAAATCATTTAGTTTGAAAACTTTCATTGGTTTTAAGTTTTAATATAAATATGCAACAGTATTTAATTTTCAATATAATATTCTTACAAATGATAGCATAAAGTGGATATGGAGGTGAAGAGGGTGACGATGCATCATTCGACCATGAGTAGTTATATTGTTGATGTGTTGAACAAATATGAGAACAGTTGGTTTGTATATGTAACATGTGTGTCACATAGTTTCCACCAAACATTTTTATGTCCAAACATTTTATTGATTTCTCATGTTTCCTTTTATGCATTTTATTGATTTCTGGTGTTTCTTTTTATGTCTTGATTTCTCGAGTATGGTATACATCATTCCATTTAGGCCTATGTTTGAATTGGTAGTTGAGATTTTGGATGACTAGGAGTTAAACCCATTGTTGATGTGTTGAACAAATTGGGTCATTTCATAGTGATCAAGGGGATAGTGTTGTGGACACTTTGGTGAGGCGGAATGTGTGGATAGTGAATATTCATGCATTTTTAATGGTTATCATATTCTGTTCATGATGATAAAATGTGTTCATACCCCATATAAAACCTAGGTTCCTCTTAATGGGAGATGGTATTAAACCGTATAAAACTGGGATTCATTGTATGATGTGTATTGGATGATCTAAAAGTCTTACACTATATAAAATTTGGATTCCTCTTACGATAATTATGATATGTTCAAAAAAATTACCTCATATAAAACATGGAAGAATCACATTATGTGAGATGAAAAAAATCATTTTCTTTAAGACATGACATTAAACTTTATCCTTATCTCATTCCTTCGAAATGTGATGCCTCATGATAATAATTATATTCCAAAATTCCCTCTATATATAGGATTACCCCTAGTTCCAATGTTGTTCTTATACTATACCATATTCTAGAACAACATGTGTCTTGATTCACACTCTCATGGGATACATAATGATGCTTAGACGTCCTTTTTTTGGGTCTAGATGTAAATTTATTAAGCCTTTGGCCCCATTGATCCATTTACGGTCCATGGATTATAACCTTAAATAATGTTCAGTTCATATCAAAATGTTCATGTGGTACCTGGGACTACATTAACCCCTTATACATTGGTTTTTACCCATACCATGACACATATATACCATGTAGAGAATCATCATCCTAGTCCATGAATCATGATGTTAAATTTTTCATCATGGTCTTGGTTGTATGATCTTACACTGTGTTCAATCATATTCAGGATTTCGTCATGGGTTGAAGAGCCTATTTTATCCTATAACCCTAGGTTTTAGTCACCACAAAAACATTCTTGATTCCCCCACCTCACCAATCTATACTATAATAGTTTATATCAAGAGATCCCCAGTCCAATAAATATGACAATAAAATATTATCATACATCCATCACATTGGTTTATTCATCCCTGGAGTTTTATCAAACATCTATTTCCACAGCATTATAGAACTATGGGTGGATTGATTCTCATTTCCATGGGATATGTATTGATGCATATATCTTCTATCATTGAGCCTGGATAATGATTCACCGTATAATAATCCATTACATAAGGTTTCATTGCCCCAAAACACTCACATGAGCCTCTTTCTTAGCAATAATATCCTTTCATTTATGTTGACACATTAGTGGGCCAAGATGTTCTAATTTCCTAATATGAGGAAGTAAATAATGGGTATATAGATGCAAAAGACCTTCTAAAATCCTAATAATATTAATTTAGACTATATCATTACCCTGTGTAAAATATATATACCTATTAATGATATATAATTTAACCCCATAAAAAATTGATATGTCTCTTAAAGAGAGATAATTTCACCTCTTATAAATTCTCGATGCCTAATATTATAATATGTAATTATTCAATATCATCATCCAAGAAGGTAAACCCTTATGGAATTGGTATCATATGACACCGTGAATCATAAAAACATGTGGATTGATTCCAATAATCGTGATATAAGCAGTTACATATAAATATTTAATCTAGGTCATAACCCTATCACCGACTCATTATAGGTTTCTCCCTTTCCTATATACTTTGTTCAAATCTTGGAGACCTTTAACTCAAACCTATTTCTATATTTGGAGATCTAGTAATTTAACTAGTTGTAGTCATAGTCCATGTTGTATGATTTTAAACATCAAATCCTAATGTCCTCAATAAATAATGTTAATTAACAACCATACCCTATTAAATGAAATAAGGATGCCTCATCTGATAAGTGTGGGATGATTATAAAAATAATTACCACATATAAAACTGAGATTCCTCATATGATAAGTATGAAATGAACCACACATTACCCGTATAAAACTTGTATTTCTCCAAATATGAGATGATATGATATCCTTCCCAGAGATGAAATCACTCCATCGACAATAGTCTTTTACCATGTCACGCATCAAAACTATGTCTTCCTTGATTCCCATTATGAGGAGACACATATTGATGCATGTATATTTCATCTCAGTCCCATCCCTGCCAGAAACTCATCATGGGGACGTTTCCCTTTGGGCCAGGCTTGAATCTTGTCAACCCACATGTTTAAATCGAACATTTGAGCACATGAGGAAATATCTCCCATGGAACCTAATATTCTATATGGTACATCCACACATACACTTGTGTGGTTCACACATTCTACTATTTGGATAGTCCTCACCTTACCAATCTGAAAAGGATCTCTAATGAAATGATTCATGGACATAGTGTCTTACATAACATCTCTGACTCATTCAATGAAGTACATTTACTAATAAAAAGCGTATCTCATGCTTTGATCTCCATGAATAGTATACCATGAATCCTCAACCAGCTCAGGTATCCTATGTTTCAAACATGGTCAATAATAATTATATTTATGTTGATTACTCCCATTTCACTTCCCAATTCTCAAAAGTTGTAATTGTCATCGTGATATTTTTCAGGTCACTTCTTCCCCTCATTGGGTTTACCCCTATAATCAATTATAACTATATAAATATCCTTGATTCTTGAATCAATAATGGCTCAGTAGGGATTAGGGGTTGAAAAGAAGTCCACCTCAAGCATGGTTGAGTTGCATGATCACCACATGGTCCTAATTATATAACCTTAAATGAGTATTCCATGTCCATGAATCACTAATTTAAACTAATTTTAAATCAACCTTAGAATGTGTTGTGTGGTGTTGTACCCATTCTCTATCAATTCAGGTCATGTTTTTTACTCCTCACTACACATATCCATTTATGATGTTCCACTATATTTTCCAAGCATCATGACCATAATTTTTTTACTAGTTGTCTCCATTATTGTTTAAATTTTGTGTGCATTAATCTGTTAGGCTATTGGTATTTCTGGTTTGATTTATTTTTCAGGGTAGTGGTGCAGTGGAATAAAAATAGCTATTTTTTTCTGGTCAGCTTTTCACGGTGGTTTTAACCACCACTAAAGTATACTGGTAAGACATTAGTGGCAGTTAAAACCGCCGCTAAACATAAGTATTTTTTACTTAGTGGAGGTTATAACTACCGCTATTGGCTTACATTTAGCGGCGGTTTTAACAGCCTCTATAGAGTCGCATCACCCGCGAAATGAGGTAGCTACTACACTTCCCTTAAACCGCCGCTAAATGGAAATAACCACCGCTAATAGATTGCCAACACCCAATTTAGCATCGGTTTAAACCGCCACTATGTGCAAAAATAACTGCCGCTAATAGGCGATTTTCTTGTAGTGAATTTGATTATCTCAGAAAATTATGAAAAATTCACCATTAGATAATTTCGACGTCCTGAATCCAAAAAATAATATTAATTTTATCTAAATAATTTTTTAAATATGTGATTTTTTATCATAAAATTATATTATCATTATAATAAAACATAATATTAATTTATAAATCCATTTTACAAAAATAAAATTTCTTTTAAATTTTTTTAATTGTTAGAAAAATGAAAATAAAACATATATGTTTTAAAAAAATACAAACACTTATTTTAAAATTTATAAAACATTAATTAACATGTATCATGATATAAATTTTCCATATTTTCATTTTATAAGATAACAAAATATTATTTTATATTTCCATGGGTAAGGTTACTATTCTAATAGTCGAGTTACTATTCCAATAGTTGGATTACTATTTCAACGGTCATAGTTGCAACTATTATATGGGATCCCAAATTTCTATAAATACCTTATATTTCATTTATTCTTCATTAACTATGATTTTATATCAAATTTATATATTTTTTCATTTTCAAAATTCATATTGAATTACTAATATTTTGCTTCATTTCTACAATGTTGTTCATGAGTGCGATTATTTTGGGGGATTGGTCATGTCCAAATTTTCCTATTATTATTATATTATTTTCTATTTTTTGTGCCATTATAATTATTTCAATTTTTATGGCTATATTTATTCTCTAAATTTAATATTTAAATTAATATAATAAAATGTAGTTGGTTTTATCATGTGTTGCGTATGAATTACATAATATTATATTAGTGAATATGATGATATTATATATTTAAAAGAAAAATTCTAGTGATAAAATTCTAGGTCATTTAGGGGAGACTGATATGGTCTATTTCACAAATCCTCAAAGGGAGGCATCATAATCAAAGACTTGTAAATATTGTTATAAGAAAACTAAACCAGTGTTAGATGGGAATATTATGATCCTTTAAAATATAAAATTCAAGCACAGGTAATATCCTCAAAAAACTGGATTACCTACTCCATCTGCCCATCCATCTATAGATATTTCAAAATAATAAACTTCACCTAGAATCTCATAAACTTTTGAATTACATTCCAAAACTAGAAGGTAAACTGGGTTGTCTCTATTAGGATTGAAAATGGAAGGTGACCCATGTAACCACACAATCTCTTGAATGTATAGCTTCCCAAGCTCTCCCGCATTAGTGGTATCTTTAATCGAAATAAAACTTTTTTGATTTACTAATTCAATCAATCAAATCTCAGAAGTAATTATTCCCCTGAGTGGTATGAGGTAACCCAATGATAATTTTTTTTGATATCTTGTCCCATTTATAGGTGGGTATAGGAAGAGGATAAAGTAGGCTAGAAGGATTGTGATGCTCAGCTTTAATCTATTCATAGGTATAGCATCGTGACATGGAATCCATTATGTCACATCTCATACCCAGCCACCAATATCGACGCTTATTATTTTAATACATATTAGTTTCTCAAGGGTGTAATTATCATTAGGAATTATGACAATCCTTAATATAGCTTTTTTCAAGGAAAAAGGAACTACATAATGATTCCAGAAGTAAAAAATATCCTCAGGAAACAAATACCACTCATCAGCGGTCTCCCCACTATATATAATTCTCTCAATGTATTGGTACTTATCATCTTCTAGTTTCTCCTAATGAATGAGCACAAAAAAGAGAAGGCAATAACTGGATACTAGTAAGAAACACATCCTCCTCTTCCCTCACCTCTAAATGAATTTGGTAAAATATTCCCATCAAGTTACATTCATAATTAAACTCTTTCATAACCTTATAAGGTCACTTTATATCAAGAGTTATGGAGACTGTATTCCCTTTTCCTGATGTATAGGTGAGGTTGAAATCAAATTCCTAAAGATATTTCAAGAATATCCTTTTTCCTAAGATTCAAGTGTTTATGATAAAACATGTAGCACAAACACTTGTGATTAAAATAAACTATTGATCTCACCCCAAAAAATATAGGGTCTCCAACACTTAAAATCATGCATGATCACTACAAGATCTAGGTTATGCATTAGGTAATTCATCCCATGTGGTCATAGTTAGTTAGAACCATATTCTACCCTGTGATCAACCTTCATATGCACACAACTCAAACCCATACTTGATGTCTCACAATATACTACATATCCTTGACTGACCTTGAGTATAATCAAGATAAGGGTTGAGTTCAACCACTACTTAAGCTTATCAAAGAATGCTTAATTAATAGGTGATGTAATCCTAAATAAATACTTTGTGAGTCACTGGTAATATCTAGTTAAACCCAAGAATCTCTTAATCTTGAAGACATTATTTGGTTCTTCCCAAGACAAAAAAAACTCTCACCTTTTTAGGATTGATTAAAATTCATTATTTTGATACCAAATTCCCTAAGAATATTAATTATTGGATTCATGATATATAATTTGATGACTTAGAATAGAGATGATAATTGTACAAGGTTCTCAAATTAATTATAGAATAATTTTCATACTCTTGTTTAATCTTGGAGTAGACCATGATATCATCCACGAAAACTAAAATAAAGGTGTCAATTTATCTATAATTAATTCATAATCAGAGGGTCTCATTTTTTTCTAAGAAAATATCATTAGGTTGTCCCATTGAGAAACACTATAATGAATGAACCCTTTAGATATTAATTCACCTAGTTGAATCTTCTATTCATTCAATTTTCTGAGTAGCATACGATAAGAAGGAAATGAGACCAGCTATATCTTGGGCACTAGAATGATAGAAAACTCATCTTCCTAAATTGGATATAAACCTAATAAGTCATTTATAAACACCTTAATAAACTCCCTAACCATCATAAGAAGATAAATCTTGAAGTCTCCTTCATTCTCCTTAACTAAAAGTGATTATATCAATCTTCCAACTTTAGGAAGAGGGAGGTCCTTCCCGACTGGACCATATGTCACATTCCCCTTGAAATATATGAGATCTACCATCATAAGAGGTCCACTAATAGAAATTAACTTAAGTTTTGAAATAGGTCATACAATCTATCTCTATTATAGCATCAAATATATCCATCTTTAAATGAGAAAATCCCATGAGAGCCCCACTTCTGATATAGATAAAATACATGAACGTCATTGAATGCCTCATTCCTTCTTCATCCAAAGAGGTGTTGATAAATCCATAAAATAAGGCATAATATCATATGGTAGTTTCAATGATTAAATAATACAAGCATATATAAATTAATGTGGAGAACCTGTATTGAATTGATCAATAACCATAGATGATGCAATGGTAATAGTTCTGCTCACTATCATTGATTCATCCTTAGTTTTCACAGGCACCTAATCCACTATATGTAATTTCCTCAACTATGAGTGGATTTGAGGCCTACCAATATTCTAGGCCTCAATCCTTAACTTACTCTGCCCATATAATGAACCAATATTACCATAAAACCCATGAGATTGAATCCTCATCTCCTTAGAGGCATTAGAATATGTTGTATATCCCCTAATATCTAGTGAGTCTGTACCACTTCTACAGGATGGGATAGATCTACAAAATTTATATAAGTGGCCCAAGCAACCATAAGAGTGAAAATAATTAGGGTCCAACAAGCATGAATTCTTCATATTCCTAATTTTTTCACACTAATAATAGGTAATAGGTTCACCATCCACATTTATCGATGATAAGTAATGGTATTAATGGTTCGTTTAACGACCCAATTTTTTTAGAAAAATTTGTTTTCTGAATAAATGTGTGTTGTATTATATTATATAATATTATACACATAAAAATATATAGATAAATAAAAAAATAATTTGTTTCATTAACAAATACTATTACATTAATTATCAATTAAACCAATTGAAATTCCAAACATTACAACTGAAAAAAAAATAGAAAATAGAAAATCTAAAATGGGAAAATATGGATCGCCCCAATCTACTAGAATCATAGCCTCCACTGCAAACACTATAGAGAAGAAGAAAAATATTAGTAAAATAAGAAAATTTATATAAAATGGAAATATAATACCTTGAGATGAATTTAGTTGAATATTAAGTGAAAGAATAAATTGGTATTTATATGAGGTAATGTGACCATTATAATAGTAATGTGAAAGTTGGAATAGTAACATGACCGTTTGAATAGTAATTTCACCTAAAAATAAAAAATTATGATAAAAATAACATATATAATGATTAATTTATGTAAATATAAATTTTATAACTCCGAAAAATAAATACAATGATTAAAAAACTCAAAGAAAATATAAGCACAATTTAAATAAACTGTATTTTAAAGTATTTTTTAAAAATAATTATTTTTATATTAAAAATTAAAATTAACTATTTTAAAAAAAAATTACAAAATTAATATCATTTTTTAAATCCTCATGTCAAAATTATCCAAGGGTGATTTTTTTGTATTTTTCTGAAATACTTCAATTTGCACATAAATAGTAAAAATACAGTTTTTCACATAACAAATGTAACTGAAATTAAATCATCCATGTTGTAAAAATGAAATAATAATTTTTATAACTTTTTTTTTAGACATGTTATATTTAATTTCATAAATGGTTCATTAAAATACGATAAACTCAATTTCCAAACCTAAAAATAACTTCACAAAACCTAAAGTCAAAAGTTATGCCTTAAAATAACAATTTTTCTATCTTTCCACTTTTCTTTTTAATAAAAAATTAATTAGAATTATAAAATTGGATTTAAAGGATTAAACACATTATATAATATTTATATATGATTTATAATGTAAAAACACTATTACAAGTTTTACCTTTGATATATTATTTTATTCAATATTTTATTCTAAAAATACCCCTCTCACTTCCCTTAGAAAACTACTACACCCACCCATTACAAAGACCAATCTCTGCCAAAATACTCCCTATCAAGCCCCTTAGAATACTTAGTAACATTCTGGAGCAATCCAAATCTAATCACCAAGGATTTATAGTTTCATACAAGAAAAGTTACACCAAGGATTAAGTAATTTTTGATCCACTCATCTCCCTTTTTTATTTCTTCTTCCTCTTCTATTACTTTTTTCCACCAACCCTTTAATGAAAAACCCTTGAAAGAATTAATTGGGAAGTAATTAAACATTATATTAATGATTTTAACCTATTTTAAGTATCATATTACTATATATATAAATTTTAAACTTCTCATTCCCGATCTCCCAACAATGGCCTGTCAAAGATCAGTTAACCACCTACGAATACATTTACATGTCAACGCATATAACCATCATCATAGATGGATATTATAAACTATATATAATATATAAAACTTTAATTATATTCATTATAATATTTTGAAATTAATTATACTAATGTACTAATTATATTTAATAAAATAGAGAAATCAATGAAAAAAAGGGAAATTTTTAAGTAAAACATGATATCAAAACGCATCAATTTTATCAAAAAAAATTAAAAAATATAATACAATGATTATAATTGATAAAAAGTTGTATAAATGGATATAATTAACTTCTGGATCAATGTTTTAATAAATATAATTTTGTTATTTAGGAGGTGAAAAGTGATGAAATAAAGTAGGAATAAATGTAAGGGGATTCTCAAACCCAACATTATTTATTTGGGTTATTCCTCTTTCATCCCAAATTTCTATGTGAATATTATTTTAATATTCTTCAAATATAATTTCTTTATTCATCCCTTTTTATTTTCGGTGATATACATGTTTCCAACTTAATTTTATGCCAAATATAAATATTTTTCCAAAATAACTCTTCTTTCCAAAACACATCTTGACTACTCTTGAGATTATTTATTCTTCAATCAATATTGATGATTATTATACCAAGTGTTTCCCATTTTTCATTTGGGAACCCCTGAGTTTATTAATGAATGTATTCTTTATAAAAATTATTATCAAACTTGTTCCTTTACATGGTTTATTTTATGACTATGATTGTTATATGTTCTATGTGGCATGCATGATTATGTAAATGTTTTGATGTGAAGGGTGGACCTAGAATTATATATCCCTCCAATACATTTTGTGTTATGATTTATCTCATGATATATTTTTCAATATTTTTGAACATGATGCTATATTTTTTAACAATTTTTATGTTATGATTATGCACATATGTTATGTGTGAACATGATGATATCTTTTTTCACAACTATGTGTGGTATTTTACCACTAATACATGATGTTTAATTTTTATGAATTTCCACATTCCATGAATTTATCCATTTTTTTCTCCATGATATTGATGATAATCCTATGCTTATGTTATGATGATTATTATTATGCTCACTCATGTTATATTGATTTGTGTCCCTTATCCAACCTATTTCTAGGATTTTATATCACCCCTTTTTTATGTATATCCTTAGGTGATTACTTATACTAAGAAGAAAATAAAGTCCACTAAGAAGATATATAATAAATAATTAAATAATTTTTGTGTTTTATTATGTAAAAGTTATGTATGATCCTAATTTTTTCAAATACACTAAACTATTTGATCCTAGATTTGTAAATACATTGTGTTGTTTATCTTTAAAATGATGTAATAGTCATGTAAGAAAAAGTAGGCTCTCTAGAGTTGGTATCAGAGCATGATTTAGTTAATTTTGGAATTAGGATTAGAGAATATTAGTTAAATCCCGTTGAATAAGACTAAGTATATGTAAACATCCAAAAAACTTTGTTCTAGAAAAATTATAAACATAGGGATCCCGAAAGATATATCTTTAGATTTAATTGCACAAAATAATAAATTATTTATTCATGCTTTGTTGACTTATGTTTTTTTAAAACCTTTTATATTTTAGAAAATGGTGGGAACCAAAAGAAACTAGTCCACCAATCCGTGTGAGGGATAATGAAATGATTTCCTGAATGAAATCCCTAATTCCATGGGAGTTGGAGTTCAAAACTTCATGGAAATTATTACCTAGTTGTCTCAGGCTATTAATAATAACCGAAATCATGTGGAACATATGACTTCACCCAATAAAGATCAACTAGACATTAATTCCTTTATATGGAAACGACCACCAACTTTTAGTGGAACTTATGATCCACTTTTCACAGAACAGTGGGTTAACTCAATGGAGAAGATATTTTCTATGATATATTGTTCTAAGAAGGATAATGTGACTCTATCAATTTATTATTTATATGGATAAGATGATCAATGGTGGGAATTGATAAGTAACACCAATCTAAAGGATTAAATGGAATAGATGGAGTGGGAAGACTTTAAAAAAATATTTCTTACCAAGTATTTCCCTCAAACTCTTTGAACAAAGAAAGAGATAGAATTAATAAAGATGAAGAAAAAGGAAGGTAAAGTTATTATATATTAAAAGGAAAAATTCACAAGGATTTAAAGATATTCCTCATGTTTTGTTATCATCAATAATAGAAAAATAGATAGATTCTTTAGTGGTCTAAAAGCACACCTTCGAAAGGCTCTAGCAATCCGAGACTTCGGGAGTTATGAAGAGTGGTTAAATGTGATTTCAAAGTAGATATGGAGTTTAGAGAATAGTCCCATGGTTTTGGATATAATAATAGAAGAATGGAGTTTCAAGCTAGTGGGTCAAGTGAAATAGTAAAGAGGATCCAAATACCCACATGTCGAAAATGTGGGAAGAATAATCATGGGAATTGTCTCAAAGGAATATGGAAATGATTAAGGTGTGGGATAGAATTCCACCAAGCTCATGAATATCTAAGTTACATGAATAAGTCATCCAAAATGATGTATAAAAGTAGTTTATCTCCTAATGCACCACCTATGGTTCAATTATTCAACTATAGGGAGAAAGTGAACAATGCAATCCATTACACTAAACCAAGAGTCCTTGAGGGTAATTTGTGTCAGCAACCACTAAATAAAAAGGGTAAATGGAAAGATTATGTAATCACTAATTCTAAAGCAGATTATTAAAATTAAGTTGTACAAGGTACACTTCATATTCACTAAATAATGGGAAAAAATTATTTGATTATGTCTCTATGCATTCCCTATATTCTTAAAGTTTGTTAGAACTGTTGAATTGAATCCTTGATACCTTGAAGTGGAGATATCTATAAAAACACCTAGTGGTGAAATCATTTCAACCCAAGTATTGGACTCTTCTCTTATAATCATTTGTGGTAATATTCTTCTAGCGAATCTCATAATACTTCCCTTGGTTGAATTTGATGCTATACTAAGCATGGATTGGATCTCATTATATAGATAACACATCAACTATCAGAAAAGGGAAATCTATTTTCATATTCCAAACCATCCAATGATCCTATAAAAATTCAAGGAAGATCATGAAACTCCTTTGTAAAGTCCCTCAATAGTGTGGGTTTGGATACCCTATGAAGAAGCATACCTTTCTCAAATGGTTGATTCAAAGGAAGGTATCAACCAGGAGGAAATTTCCATTATTAAAGAATACAATAATGTATTTTCCTAAGAGTTACCTAGACTTCCCCTAGATCATGAGGTATAGTTATCAATATATCTTATACCCAGAGCCACTCCTATCTCAAAATTCCCCTATAGGATGGCCCTGGTCAAACTAGAAGAGTAAAAGAAGAAAATTCAAGATAATTTGGATAAAGGGTGAATACGCCCTAGTCAATCACCTTGGGGTGAACTAGTACTATTTTTTAAGAAGAATGATGGATCAATGAGGATGTGTATTGATTACCAATATCTCAACAAGATCATCATAAAGAACAAGTATCATATTCCAAGGATTGGTGATTTTTTCGATCAACTAAGAGGATCCCAGTACTTCTCAATGGTTGATCTTCATTCTAGATATCATCAACTAAAGGTGAAGAAGTAATATATTCATAAGACTGCCCTATGAAAAAGCATACCTTTACTCATGTATAATGATAAAGTAATATCCTACACCTCACAATAGTTTAATATCTGTGAGAAAAACCACCCGAAGCATGGTCTGGAGTTAGCAATTTTAATATTTGTTCTAAAGATTTGGTGGAACTATCTCTATGGTGATAAGTGTGACATATATACCAATTATAAGATTATTAAGTATATATTCCCATAAAATTTTCTCAACATGAATCAAATAAGATGGTTAGAGCTAATGAAGGACTACAATTGCTCTATTCACTACCATCCAGGAAAGGAAAATAAGGAATCTTATCCTCTTAGCATAAAATAACCTTTCACTCTATCCATGATACAGATTGAGAAAAACCCTATCTTCCTAGAAATGAAATGGATGGATCTGAAAATCATAATATTAGGGAATACATCCTCCCTTTCCCAAATAATTTCCCAACCATACATCCAAGATAAGATCAAGGAAGCACAAAGGGATGATCTGGAGCTACAAAATAAGGTGAAAGTATTAAAGTAATGGAAACTACATGAGTTTTATATCGATGATGATGGTGTAGTTTGGTTTTGAACAAGGCTTTGTTTGCCTTAATCACTTGATATAAAGAAGGAGCTATTGGATAATGTGCATAGCTCACCTTTCTCTATCCATCTTGGAATTACCAAGATTTATCGTGATATTTGAGAACACTTCTAGTGGAAAAACATGAATAACGATTTTGTGGAGTATATCTCACAATGTTTGGTATAGAAGTAAGTTAAATCATAGTGACATAAGTATAAAGGGATGATGAAACCATTTCATATACACACATGGAAATGGGATGATGTAATTATAGACTTTTTCACTAGTCTCCTAAAAAATAAAAAGGAAACAATGTGATATGGGTTGTGGTGGAATGAATCACCAAGACTGCCTACATTATTATTATTCATGAATATTTTTCGCTTGAACAACTTTCCAAGGTATATGTGAAGGAAGTTGTGAGGCTACATGGGGTACCACTTTCGATCATCTCTAATCATGATCCAAGTTTCACATCTAAATTCTAGAGAAGTCTTAAACATGCTTTGAGTACTAAATTGAATTTTTTCATAGCCTATCACCCTTAAACTGATGTCCAATCTGAAAGTACTATTCATACACTCGAATACATGCTAATTGTCTACTCAATGGAATTCAAAGGTGTATGGGATCAACATCTCCCATTGGTTGAGTTCTCATATAATAACATTTTCCACTTGAGTATTCAAATAGATCCATATGAATCTATATATGGGAAGAGATGTAGAACTCCAACTTGTTGGGATGAAGTTGGTGAATGAAAACTACTTGAACCTTACCTTGTACAAGAAATGACAGAGAAGGTTCAATCCATCCAACAACATATAAAAGATTCTCATATTCAAAATGGATTTATGCTAACAACTGTAAAAGGGACTTGCAATTTGGTGTTGGAGCCAAAACAAATTTTGAATATCGCTATGGAAGAGTGTCATGCAGTCTGGAAAGGAAGGGAAGCTTAGCCCAAGGTACATTGGTCCCTTTGAGATACTTGATCACATAGGACCAGTTGAATATCATCTTTCACTTCCACCAAATATTCCTAAATTTTAGGACATGTTCCACATATCACTTTTAAGGAAGTACATACCTGATCCCTCACATGAACGGAATCTAGAGGTGGTACAACTCGAGAAAGAACTCTCAAATGAAGAACATATGGTGAAGATCTTGGACCATATGTACAAATTTATATGCAACAAGATAACTCACCTTGTCAAAGTGTTATAGAGGGACCATAAGTATGAAGAGGTGACTTGGGAACTAGAAAAAACAATGAAACAAAAGTACCCTCACATATTCTCAACTGAGAATACGAGTTGAAAATTTAGAGATGAAATTTCTAAAGGTGGAATGATGTAATGACCTAGTATCTTTAGTAAAAAAATTCCAAAATAAATGTGTGTTGTATTATATTATATAGTATTATACACATGATAAATATAGAGAAGCTAACAAAGAATTTTTTTTCTTTACTAAATATGGTTACATTAATAAAAAAATGAAACCAATTAAAATTCAAAAAATTACAAATGGACAAAAAATATAATATATAAAAGCTAAAACGGGAAAATACGGGTCTCCCCAATCTACTAGAATCATTGCCCCCACTACAAACACTATAGAGAAGAGGAAAAATATTAGTAAACCAAGAAACATTATAGAAAATTTAAATATGAAACCTTAAGAGTAATTGATTTGAATATTATGTGAAATAATGAAGTGGTATTTATAAGGGGTAATGTAATTGTTGGAATAGTAATGTGACTGTTGGAATAGTAAGAGGACCATTGAGAATAGCCTGGCCATTTGAATAGTAATTTCACATAAAAATAATAAATTATGTTATAAATAAAATTTATCATGATTAATTTATTTAAATATAAATTTTATAATTCCAAAAAAAATATCACGATTAAAAAAACTCAAAGAAAATATAAGAACATTTTTAATAAACTCTATTATAAACTATTTTGTAAAAAATAATTTTTATATTAAAAAATAAAATTACCTATTTAGGAATTAATTTTGATAAAATTCATATAATTTTTTAAATCATCATTTCAAAATTATCTAAGGGTTATTTTTTTCTAATTTTTTAAAATACTTCAATTTTCATGTGAATGGTAAAAATACAGTTTTTCACATAACTGGTGTAACTCAAATTACGTAATTCATGATATAAAAATGACATAATACTTTCTAGAACTTTAGTTTCAACCAAGTTATATTTAATTTTATAAATTTATCATTAAAATAAAATAAACTCAATTTCCAAACCGAAAAAGAAATTTCCAAAACCTAAAGTCAAAAGTGATTCCTTAAAATAACAATTTTCTTTCTTTCCACTTTCCTTTTTAATAAACTGATGAATTAGAATTATAAAGAGTATTTAAAGTCTTAAACACATTATATAATATTTATATTTTATTTATAATATCAAAAATTCACTATTATATATTTTTCCTTTGATATATTATTTTATTCAATATTTTATTCTAAAAATATCCCTCTCCTCAAGTATAAATAACCCATCTCCCTTCCCTTGGAAGAACACTCCTCCCCCCATTCCAAAGACAAATATCTACCCAAATAATACCTATAAATATCCTCATAATAATTAGGGAAATTATAGAGCAATACAACTCCAATCACCAAATATTTATAGTGTCATACAACAGAAGCTACGCCGAGGATTAAGTAAGTTCTGATACACTCCTCTACCTTTTTTTATTTCTTCTTCATATTCTATTTATTTTTTCCACCAAACCTTAAAATAATTAATTATTAATTAATTAAAAATTATATTAATTGTTTTAATCAATTATAAGTACCATACCACTATATATAAAAATTTTAAACTTCTCTTTCCCGCTCTCCCAATAATGTCATGTCAAAGGTCGATTAACCACCTATGGAGAAATTTCCATGTCAATAAATATAACCATAATAATGGGTGGATATTATAAAATATATATAATATATAATTATATAATTATATGCATTATAATATTCTATAATTAATTATACTGATGTATAAATTTCATTTAATAAAATAGCAAAATTGATGCAAAACATGAAATTTTTAAGTAAAACATGATATCAAAATGATTTAATTTCATCAACAGAAATTAATAAATATAATAAAAAATTATAATTTATAAATATTTTTATAAATTAATGTAATTCACTTCATTATATATGTTTTAATAAATATAATTTTATTATTCAAGAGGTACAAAAGTGACAAAATAAAGCGAGAATAAAGGTAATGGTATTCTCAAATCCAGATTACTTTATTTAGGTTATTCCTATTTCATGAAAAATTTCAATTTTAATATTCTTTTAATATTTATAATATATAATTTATTTGTTATTCCCTTTTTATTTTTGAGGATATACATGTTTCCATCTTGGTTTTATGAAAAATATAAATATTCTTCCAAAATAACTCTTCTTTCCAAAACACATCTTGAATCCTCTTGAGATTGTTTCTTATTTACTCGAGATTGATGATTCTTATACCAAGTATGTTTTTTACTTTTTCATTTGATAACCCCAAATCTTATTTATTAATTTATTATTTATGAAATTCTTATGAAATCCATTATTTTCCATGGGTTATTTTATGACTATGATTTTTATACATTCTATGTGGTATGCATGATTATGTAAATGTTATGATGTGACAGGTGGTACTGGAATTACATAAACCTATAATGAATTTGGTAATGTGATGTATATCATGGGATAATGTGCAATATATGTGAACATGATGCTAAATTTGTTCGCAATGATGATGTTATGATTATGCACATATGTTATTCATGAACATGATGCTAGCTTTGTGCACAACTATGTGTGGTATTTGACCACTAATACATGATGTTTCATTTTTATTAATTTCCATATTATATGAATTTTTCTATTGTTTCCATAATGATATTGATGATAATCTAATTCTTATGTTATGATGATGATGATTATGCTCACTCATGGTATATCGATTCATGTCCCTTATCTATCCTCTTACTGGGATTTTATCTCACCCCTTTCATTGATGTATATCCTCAGATGATTAATTTTTCTATGGAGAACATGATGTCCACTAAGAATATAAAGAGTAAGGAATTAAATAATGTTTATTTTTTTTATGTAAAAATTATGCATGAGCCTAATTTTTCCAAGACACTAAATCGTTTGATCATGGATTTGTATGCTATTATGTTGTTTATCTTTAAAATGATGTAATAGTCATGTAAGAAAAAGTAGGTTTGATACAGTTGTAGCCATTACAAATACCCCTTATCAATTAATTTCACTTCTTATTATTATCTTATAGGCCACTTTCACTTATACCAGGCATGTAAAGATCCCTAATAAAATATGAAATTTTGGTCTGATCAATCTCTTCCATCAGACCTCAATCCATAGCCTCTACATAAGTTTGAAGCTACATAAAGAAGAATTTGGATTGAATATCAGGACGAAGGGACATTTCAAAACATTGGGATTTAAATTTATAATTTTAAATCATTTTAGGAGAGAAATGGATAATATCAATGAATTGGTTAGAATATTCCATAACAGTATAATATCCTTTTGAGAGGAGCATGAACTTGTTGGACTTTTATAGTGCCACTGTATCAAGGTAGAACTATTAGGTAAACATAACCATGAAATATTTAAATTATAATTTATTATACTACTTAACCTAAATGAAATAATCCCAACACATTTATTTGGGGCCCTAAATCATAAAATTGATGCATTTTACTTGAATTTCCACTGAGTACTTGAGGAATTTGAAAATACTCTATCTTTTACAGCCAATCCTCTACCACATGAGGATCATTACTTACTTATGAATATGTAATTTTAAGATCAATGAATTAATAAGATCTTTCAAACATGTGTCTGCATATTTAGCCTAGGTTGCGCTAATACCCACTCCTTATTTTATATTAGTGACCATTCATACCACCACTTTAATGAGAATCTAGTCCACCGAGGGATTATATCATGGAAATTTATCTATAGTTCCCTTTGGAGAGTTCATGGTAAGTCTTTGAGGTGGAATGGAAATACATAGAAATAAATAAAGATAAAAGAAACGGTTAAAACTAGTAAGTAATATAAAATTAGGATAATAATTAAAACCATATAAAAATGGGGGAAAATAAAAGTAAATCAACCCATTATTTCCCAATATGCTGATCCTAGGTTCACTATCTGGATCCCATGTACCTTTCTTGGGAAAATTGTGTAGTAACTCATGGGTTTAATAAAAAACTAAAATTTTATATCCTTAATGACCAATAGAAACTAAAGACATGGTACTATGAGTATTGTCCAAACACCCCTTCATACCTATATCCTAGGTTATGATAATCCTATATCTTACCTATCATAACATCCCAAATATATTAAACCAAAAACATTTATTTGATACCATTTTCTCTTGAACCAACCCGAGTTATTTCTAACCCGACCACTCGATCCAGCCCATGGAAAGGCCTAGAGAGTGTTCCTGATTACCATGGGATAGAAACAAGTGTCTAGGAATCAAGAAATATGCCTTTGGGAATAGTTTTTACTAATAAAACTAATTACAAACAAGGTATCTAACTAATAAACCCAAAATGACCTCAAAATAGATTATTGGGTCATGCAGCCAATCAAGTAAGGCTAAAATGATAACTCATCAACCAAACATAGAATAAATAAAATCTTAAAAGAAAACTAAACAACCAATATACAACATAATCAACCATACATACTAAAAAGTGTGGTTAATCATGAATACAAAAAAAAATGGGATGGGAATCTGAAGTGGTGATATAAGAATGTGCGTTGAGAACTAAAACCAAAATATAATAAAACACCACTACCCATATTTGTGTAACATGATGGATCACACCCACCATGTCATCATCAATATCCCAATATATACTAATAATAATACTAACCACCTTCATTAAATTCATTACCTTTGATTTTAGTTATCAAAGCATGGTCTACATACACCAATTGGGTGTACGTAGGGTGTGAACAAAACTAGCCCAGTAAGATCCCACAAAAAATTTCATGAGAAATATTTGTTAGAAAAATAAAATTATGCTAGTTTTAAATTAAAACATATAAAAATATACCTTAAATATTTTAAAGGAAAGAAACATATAATAATATTTATAAAAGTTAAATATTAAATTAAATTCTATGTGAGAAAATATTTAAAAAAAGAACCATGGGAAATCCCTAAGGTGTCTAAGGTCAAGGAATCCTAGGATCCTCATACTAACTCAAGTATCAATCCAACCAAATCAAATCCTATGCATGAGCCATTAGGGATAACTACATGAATTCCTGGTGGTAAATCACATCCATGTTATCATGTTTTTAGTTAGTATGACATAATCTAATTCTAGATGGTGCATAGAATTCATGGAGGTACATTTCCTATTCATCCCATCAAAGCACCTAGGTTTCCATATTTAAACAATTATTTTTAAACAACTTTGGTTACTAATATAATAAGTTTAAAGTCCCAGTGGTTCTGACATGCCTGATAGGGGGTGAATAAGGTTTACTCAATTTATTTTACCAATTACCAATTTCTTCATTCAAGCTTAAACCCCCATTAGTATTTTAACCCTATATAGTCTATTAAGGATCAATTGGTTCTTCTTTTTTTCACATAACCCACATCCACTATATATAAGAAAATAAATTAGGAAGTTAAAGCATGTTGTACTTTTACAAGTTTTGGCCCCGGTGTGGGAAACCTACTCCTTATTGTGTTCAACTCGTGTAGATACATGGATTCTCCACTGAAATATTGTTCTCAATTACAATTTTATTGTGGGATATTTTTATATTAACCCAATCTCAACATATTTCAAAAGTGACTATATTCAAAATATTACACATTTAAACTAATCCACCACAATATTACATAAGGTAATGGATATTTATATTTCATTCCATGATCTTTAAACTAGCATCTCACCAGCCAGATCTTCATATTCCTTACTACTCTAAAATTTAGTTAGTGTTACTATATTTTATGTCACTACATCTAAGAATAGATCTAATTCCTCAATCAGAGAGTCTTTGACTACATTTATAGCATGAAATACAACTCATGTAACTCTACCTTTGTTCTCCACACTACATGTAGAACCCTTGTCTGGCATGCTTCTATTCTCTTAAAAAATCAACACTATAAACTTGGGAAAACACATATACTACAATGATATCTAACTTTATTCTAGGAACTCATTTTTTATCCATTCTTCCTCAACTTCAATTGACCAGCAGTATAAGTAATACTCTTATTCTTTTTCTTTGTTTTCATTGAAACCGAGTAGATGGTATCTCTTCAATATTGGTCTGGTTAACTCTTTGTCTTCTTCATCACTATAGCATGTAGTGGATTATTATTATTCTTCTTAAAGAGTTATAGTTCTATTATATTATTATTATCTTAATAAATTTTCAATAACCAAAAATGGATTATCAAGGGGACTTCTTTGTTTCCATCCAAAAATGTACTATTATAAAACACCCACTTCAGTTTCCCATGATTTATCTTATACCCCATTTTTTAACTCAAATAATAATACAATAATATGATTATTAATTAAATCTCACTTTTTAAACACAATTGAATAAGTATTACTTGTATTTTCCATAGTTTTATGGGATTCATCATTTTCCTCGAAAATAACTCAAAATATCTCTGCTTTGAAGTATTCATCCAAGTTGTATAAAATACATAAGCATCATCATAGCAGGTGTAGATTCCTCATTTTCATCTTGGGTGATATTTTAAATTTATATACATTTTCAGAAAGAAAAATAGAAAAAAAATCATATCATATCGAATTACAATAATTTAATCACTAATGAATATGTTGATCTTTAATGCATCCCCATATGAATTATTCTTGAAATTTCAAAAAAAATCTTTTAAGAATTTCATATTTAGGAAATTGTGATCTTTTTATCTTATCCTAGCTTTAATTTTCTTTTTCTAAATCTTGGATCATGAATTTTAAAAATTTAATGATGTTTTAAATATGATCAAATAAATATTGAATCGTCCTATTTGATTTCATCTTCAAAAAACAATTTTTTAAAGCTTGGTTTTTCTCCAAGTAGGAACTTCAATTTTTCACTAAGGAAGTCATATGATCTATTACTATAGGTGACTCTAATTTATATAACATTAAAGTTATATAGTCTCCATATCATGTGATAAGTTCATACACTCACCATCAATGTCTAACATTGGAGTCTTATAGTCTATCTCAAAGTTATATGGTGAACCAAAGTCATACCCTAAAGACTAGCGATCAAGTCATATACCAAAGTCATATGATGGTTTGGAAGTCATATGCTCAATGCCTTTCGTAATTTCTTACCTCATCTCAAATAAAAATTAACTTTAAATTCATATGATCTCAAAAGTTATATGCTCAAGTCATATAAAAAATTCTTACATTTACCATTGGAATTCATATGCTTTACCTTTTTAAAATTTCCTACCAACTCCAAAGTCATACGATGAATTATGACACTCTATTAAAGTCTTACACTCAAATAAAATACATAAAATCAAATTATTATATCTATAAAGAGTTATATGATTTCCTCTAATTCATATGATGAAGAAATATTCCAAATTCATACACTCCATCCTAATGTTATATGATCAGTTTTCAATGTCTTATGATCTGGGACTTTAACATTTATCAGTGAACTCCAAAATTCTAGATAGATTTGATAGAATTAAAAATGACTTTCATTATCTTTAGGAAATATTAAAAAAAATTAAAATTTATCCAAAAACCTTTAACATGTATTTTAATATCCTTATACCTAAAGAACCTTTTTATGGTTTCTCCAATACATTATAAGAATCTTTTATTACTTCAAATATAGATATTAAATATCTCTATATAACTAGATACACTCTCACTTTTCCAACATATTTTAGACTATATTGAAACACCTCCTTCAAAACAATTCATTGTTTCTCCATGAATACTAGCTTATACACTCATCTAATTTTATGAGTCGTACACCTGGCATCCAAATATTCTAACTTCATTACCCACATTACATGGGTAGCCTATTCACTTCCTTTTCCACATGAGATAGATTTTACTTTACATATTACATGGAAACCTAATCCTTTCTTATTTACCACACATTTACTTACTTTTTATTGAAAAAAAATACAATTAAATATTTTAAAAATCAAAAGGCACTTTAATATTCCCATTTGGATTTGTTTCCAATTCCAAATTTTCTTAAAAATCAATATACATTTTCTCCCCCTGATTGACAATAAATAAAAAGGAGGGAAAAATCCCCCCCCCCTTATTGACATTATAGGGAAGAATAAATACTTGTGATTCTACCCTTAATTGATAATATGGTAAGGGCCTTGTTGTCTCTAACCAACTCTTTTAATTTTAAGAAACTCATATTCTCCCCATTTTATTTCTATCTAATTCCCAAAAATATTCAATCTTTCCATGAGATAAGGGTGGTTCCACACTTCCTTATATAAGTGCTAAAAAAATTCTACTCTAATTTTAATTAGGTTAACCCAGTATAGAAAACAAGAGTGAAAAATAATGACAAAAAAATCTTTATAAATAAATCATGATGTATTGTCAACTTTTATCTTTCAATTCTAATGGGATGATTACATAAATTTTTCAGTAAAGATTATGAACCTGGACTCACTTGAACACATGCATTGAAAAATATTAATTTTCAAGGTATTTCTTCCCCCATTTGGTTAAATAATAACTCTCACTTTATAAACATAATATATATGTGTTAAAAATGTGATGAGAGAATGAAAATCATACCTCATCCATCAAATCTTAAAGGTATTATCTAGAATTATAGATTTGAGAAAAAATATAAATATCTAGTAGCTTCATCTCTTTTAAAATATCCATATTAAAGGATTATCTCCACACTTATTCACCTTGAATTCCCATAATTTAATCATAAGAATATTGAATAGGGAATATGGTGTAATTTAGATAATCTCCTCATTGTGATTTGCAGGGTCGAGAATGATTTCTCAACCTAGAGACTCTATTCCATAAAGCTCCAAAATTTCTTTACCTATTCATGCTTACCTAACCATTATTTTTTAAAGTCTATTAGCCTTTTTAAATCATGGATTTCTTTTCATTTTAAAATTTGTTTCTAGATGAAATAGGATTCTTGAATTTAGAAATTTGAGCACCTGTATCCTCTTTAGCTTTCTCCATATGTATTTCCTTTTTCCAACTTATATGGCCATATGGTTAGAAATTATTTATTTACATATTTAGATTTATTTATTTTTTTGTATTGACTCCTCTTTCACAGTAGACCTATTGATATAATGATTCATTGGTTCTATTCTCTTATTCTTTATTTGACTAGGCAGAACAGTTGTACATCTGACAGCTACATGTCTTGCCTTGTTACACCTACCACACACATCATTATCATCATTTGACTTTCCCATATTGGGTATCCTTTCAAACTCTTCACTAGGAGTGTCAAAAACCATAAAAATATAGTTATCTATCTCTTAGATTGATTCCATATTTTTTTATTAATTTCTTGAGATTCAAGTTTTTTTTTTCAATGTTCCATTATATGGACTATTTTTTCACAATAGAATAATTTATTTTCTTGTAGGTTGTGTACCCCAGTTATCTTTATTCACTATATTCTTGGGTGTACTCTTCTTCGATAATTTTAAACCCGAGATAGGCACATTTTCTTTCTTCACTTGTTTCATTGTTTGTGATAGTTCTTTATTTTATTTATTAAAATAATGATACTTAGTAGGTTTTTATCATTATTCATCATAACAGTGACCACCAATGTTTCACAACTCACATAAGTACTTTAAAATCTCAAATATTTTTTGCATGGATTGATTTATTTTAGTCTGTGAAG
Source organism: Viscum album (assembly GCA_963277665.1). Classification (NCBI taxonomy): domain Eukaryota; kingdom Viridiplantae; phylum Streptophyta; class Magnoliopsida; order Santalales; family Viscaceae; genus Viscum; species Viscum album. The sequence goes on from OY728126.1 coordinate 1,005,842,452, forward strand.
TCTGTTTCTTTACATTAAGCTTCATCCTTGTTATAAATTTTATCACCCTTGAATTGGGTATTCTTAAACATTTTAATTCTAATGGATTAATCCAGTAATCAATTTCCATATGCCAAACCCTCCAGAAACACCAACACCTTCTAATTAATTTTTTTTCTTTATGTGAAGTCTGTCCAACTTGACATGTATCTTGATTTTCAACATTTTGATCAACTTTTTGGACTTATTTTGGGGATATTCACTTCATAAACTTTCCTACCTCTACCCTTTATACAATAGTGAGTTTATAATTATTTTTATTCTTCCAAATTTGTATAGGTTTTTTTTCTTACACTTTTAATAAAAAAAGGATTCACTGTCAAGTAAATTTTCAGAATTGTGGTAAGAATTTTTTTTATGATCTGTAGGTGGATACATCTCTAGATGATCTCTAACTCTATTTTCCAATATTTATATTCCTTCTTGAATTAATAATATCATCTAAGGTATGTGTGGTATCAATTCTTTTCTCATCTATTTGGGAAGAATATATTTTTTCTAGATTCCATATTTTTTAATTTTACTTCTAACTCGAAACACTTCAAACTGAGAGTATTATTTTCAACCATTATTGAGTTAAATATTTCTTCCCAGTAATTTTTAATATTTTTATACTAATATTCATATATTTAACTTGTATCAATTAGAAAAATTTTCATCTCTTTCAGTATCTTTACTTTACCTTCTTGCTGGGTGGGCTTAATGTCCATAAAGACTTTATGAAACTTATAAAATGCATGGGAGATCACTTTAAAAAAAATTATTAAAAACTTATTTCTCACATTTAGATATTTTAAATTCTTCATAAATCATTGAAATTATTTCCATGTGAGTTGTGGTAGTATCTTCTTTGAATTTCACAAGCTTTGTGAGAGTGTTGTAGAAAATCATCCTCTATGTTAATGAATTCTCCATTGCATTAACTTTATCTTCTAGTTGTAACTTCTAATCATATAATACCTTTAATAATATGAATATATATCTCACCACTTCAATAGGTATATTATTCAAATAGTACTTAACCTCAAGGTAGAGTTATTTTGTAGATTCGATGAAAGTTGTCTCATGGATTGAACTTTTCTTACTAGAGGAATAATAATCATCATATTTAACTAATAAACTCATACCATTATAATTAACTTAATATAATGGCGTTTCCTCTTCCTAATTTTAACCTTTTCTAAGATTATTGGCCTCTTTCATCTTCTTATTTCTCAAGGTCATTGCAAATTCATCAAAATCTATTCTAATGAGGATGGAAGTAGATTCTTCCATCTAAGGCTCTTTGAAGTCAAATTTTCACTTCATGTATATGAAGTAAAATAATTGGGGAAATTTTTCAAAAACCAAATATATTTTTCCTTTTCTTGGATATCAATAATTATATAAGAATATATCCAATGAGATAGAACTTATTCTCTTATACCACTTGGAATTCCCAATGGATCAATGTAGACACACCTAAAAGGGGGTGAATCAGGTGTTGTTAATTTATTTTACCAATTAAAAATTTATTATTTAAATCTTAAACCCCCTTTATTATTTTGAACCTCTATTTTCTTTTAAGACTAACTTGGATATTCTTTTTTTCACACAACCCACATCCACCACATGAAAGAAAATAAAGCAAGAATATAACACATGTGCTGCAATTATAGTAAGTGAAAATTATATTTTAATAAAAATATAATATAATGAACCTTTTAATATTTAATTTAATAGAAATTATAATTTTGTAGAATTAATATCTATTTTTAACTTACTTTTTAAATATAAGCTCATAATGAAATTCTAAAAAAAAATCCTTAGAATTAAGATTTTATGAATAATTGAAAATGTAATATCTAAATTTTAATAATTTTATTTATAATAATATGTTATAATATAAATAATTAACAATTTATTGACTATAAATTTTATAGAAATAAATACAAAATCATTTAGATGAAAAAGGGGATATTTTTTAGAAAACTGTTTTTTCAGAAAATAATTTTTATTTAAAAAGGAATAATGTCTATCCATTTTAATTAATTAAAATAATATTTAATGATTAATAATTTAAATTAAATTTATATATTAAATATATAAATATATTAATTTAAATTAATATAATTATTATTACTATTAATATAGTTAATATAAGACCATCTTATACTTGAAAAATGCATTTCTTGAAAAATCGTTTTTTGACAGGTTTTACAGGTTTATATTAAAATTAAATTCTATAAATTATATGAATTGAATTTGATAAAATGGATTCCATATTTTGAATCATCACAATTAATATTAATTTGAAATATCAACTTAATTTTTTTATAATGAATAGTAAAAACTAATTACCGCAGTAAAGGTTACAACGTGTTCACTGAGGGTTAATCTATAGTGATAAGGGTAAAAATGACCTAAAAACTTTTTGAACCACCTTGGTTGTTTAAATTTAAAACTTATCCTTGTAACCTTATGACAGTATCCATTTTGAATCCATATTTCTAAGAAAGTGATGTGGAATTATTTAAAAATATTGAAAAAATACAAGTGTATCACTCGCCTCAATTATAAAAGGGAACCTCCTCCCCTCATTTCATCACACATATATAGCCATTCTTATCAACCAAATACTAAAAAAATATCTCCCCAACATTATTATCCACATTATATAGGTTTTTTTATTCCAAAAATACCAACCCTATGGTCCTTAATAATATATCCAAAGGAGGTTCTTCTAAGCAAAGGTAATTATCTTCACCCATCTCTTCCTTTTTACTTCTTATTTTACCACCTTGAATTATTTCTTAAAAATTAAAATATAATAAATATATTATATAAAATATAATTATATGTTATTATATTTATATAATAATATTTATCCATCTTCTTCTCCAAGAAATGGGAAACAAAACTATCGCTCATGTGTACGGTGGACTACCTCCTTGCAAACAGATGTAATTTTTTTTCCATCATTGACTTGCATGGATAGTAATAATAATAGAAATAATTAATATATATGATAATTATAAAATTATATTTATTCTTTAAATTTAATATGTCATTCAATTCCTTACCCTATCACCCATTAATGAAATTATAATGTCACTTGTGCGTATGTACGACCTACCATCTCCACAAAGTGATGTGATTCATTTTCCATGTACAACATTCAAGAATGATTATAAAAATGTATATAATGATTAAATATGATATTTATAACATTAATATAATTCTAGATATGATTTAAATGTATCCTATACACAATAACTATAACTTCCATGAAAAAACATGCATGAGAAAACAATGCAGTTAACAACTAAAACAATGATAATAATGAAATATTATTAATGAATGGGTGTTAATATGTTATAATAGAATCATAAATGATATTTTAAATATTAATATGGTTATATTATAAATTAATAATTTTTTTAAAACTATTATACATGAGTTTAAATCATTTTTAACTAAATAGAAGTGTGAGGTAAGGTATTTCATCTCAATTTCCAATCCATTGAGATAAGTTTGTTATTATAAACCCATTGAATTTTATGTGGTGTATATTCTTACCACTTTTTATATTTAACATGAATTCTTATTTATTGATGATAATTAATTTTTTAATTCATTTTTATTTTTTCAAGTTGTTATAATTTAAAAGTTACCAAAGAGATAAGAACTTATTTTACAATCTCACTTTCTTTTGAGATTGTTTATATTTTTGTTGAAGGAATCTTATTATTTATCCAAAATAAAATCCAATGATTTTCTTATCCTATAGATATTTAATAATTTTACATATTTTCTTCCCAATTTTACTCTCTTTTTTACCTAAATGGAGAAAATGAATTTTTAATAGAAAAACTAATTTTATTTCCCTTTTAATAGGGTATATTTTTCTTCCATATCCATATTTTTTCAAAAATGTGATACAAAAGTCCTTTTTATTAATCAAATGATTTATTAAGGAAATTTTAAGTTATACTTGACTTTTTAAAATGTATTAAATGAATCTTATATAAAATTTTGAAAGCGACACTTTCGACTTTCTTTATAAAAAGTCAAAATGAATGTTTTTTAACATATACGGTGTTAACGGACTTCCCTGACACTATAAAAATTTTACATATTTATCTTATTATACACATTTTTTATTTTTTTACAAATAAAAATATTTAATGAAATATTATTTTAATATTTCACTTCAATTTTCATTATTTTTCCAAAGGACATGATCTTATTATGAAACCAATATTTTCGATGAACCAATGGTCATCTCTTATCCCTAAATAATTTTGTGGTCATAAATCCTCTTAAAAATTAAATTTATTATGATCATTGGACATTGAATTTACCTTAAATATATACATTATTTTTATCATGTATATTATTATTTTCTAAATTGTATACCATTTTTTACATATTGTGCTTTACTATGAAAGTTATTTGATTAACTATGGAACATATTGATAAATACATATTCTTTACTCAATACAGATATTTATTGATAAGGAATATTTTTTATAAATTTAATTGAACATTAAATATATAAGGAATGGATTTTATGTGCAGTGATAGGTAAATCTCGATTATAGATAGCCCCTTGATGCATTATTAATCTCATTAGATGAATGAGATGGCCAATTTAAATGGGTTTCTTGGTGTATACATACCCATAAATTAAACAATCTTAGTTAAAGATATTTATGGTATAAATATCATGATTTTTTAGATCATGACATCCAATATTAAGCATTTCTTTCATCGATAATTCAGTTTTTATTATCCATGCTATTATTGCATTGATATTATCCAAGGATTCATTTTGTGATCAAGTTATTGATTAAACAGCTTGTGTTTTCAGTTATTTACCTTTCCATATTTATTATGTCTTATCTACCCATGATAGATTTCGCTATACATAAACTTAATGAGAATTTTATCTTGTCCTTATTTTGTTTCCATTCCCCAAGTTATGAATAAGAATTATTTGAATGAGTTTCAAGGATGCATAACACTTTCTTTTATTATGTTTTATAATTTATTCCCAATATAAAATGGGAATCATGTATATATCCATTTCTCCAAAACTATTAAACAGGTCATTCCTTTTGGATTGGAATCCTTATATCTATTCCAATGTAATAAAGTAACCAATGGATCTAGGTTATTAGATTTGGGGTTGTTACAGTTGGTATCAGATCAAGTTTATTAGAAACCTTGGGAACTATATTTCTAAAAATATAGATTAGGGATCATATCCCTATGATAGACTTTGAGGATATGTCAAATTATGGAATAATATCCTAAATTTTTTTAAGTTGGATATTATATGATTTTTCTTAGTAATACACCTATGTCTGGATAATATAAGTAGATTTGGTTTTTGGCATAGTTGTGCCTAGGGTTAATAACTATATTAAGGGTGTATTGGGATATGGATCAATCGTTACCCATTGCATGAAAATAGGTCTTACTATTCACCTATTTTTACACTCCTATGGGATATTCTTTGTTTAATTCACATTTTCTTTCTAACCCGTTGTGAAGAATTTTAAAAAATATATATTCCCAAAGAAACCAAGATTATATTCCAAGATTAACAATGCATAAATTTTCAATTTATGTTAAGTGTTACGTCAAATTTAGATTTATATATTATAATTTAAAATTCAAAATTTTATGACCTAATCTATTAAATTACATTGTTTGGAAATAGCACCTGGAATAAATAATGGTATTAATATTCATGGTTAATGTAGAAATTTCCCCATTGAACAAGCCAATACAACTGGTGTTGAAACTGAGAAGATCATGGTTATATTAGGGAATATGGCCCAAGTTATGACTAATAACCTTTCCTAAATAGAGAAACTCGTTATTCTATAGTTTGATTATCCTATTTTGGGTCACTTCATGTGATAGAATACCCCATCATTTAGTGGGACTATTAATCTAGCGGTAGATGAGTAATGGATTAAGTCCCTTGAAAATATATTCTTGTCCTTAGGATGTGATGAAAAGGAAAAGGTTAAACTATCAGTATATTATCTCAAGGGTGATGTTGATCAATGGTGGTTTTTAATCTATAATACTAGGTAGGAATAGGAAATATAACACATGGAATGGGGAGGTTTTAAAGATACATTCTTCAAAAAAAATATTTCCCTCATGAGCAATGAACTAAAATTAAGAGAAAGTTCTTCATCTAAAGTAAAAGTAATAAGAAAGTGTTGCGTAGTATGTGGATACCTTTACGAGACTATCTAGGTATGATATGGATTATATATGAAATATAGAATACAATATTGACCATTTATTTAAAGGGATTAAGCTGGGTCTCTAAAGGGATATGGTTTCTCAAACTTTTTCATCATATGATAAAATAGTTTTATGTTCCATCAAAACAGAGAAATAATTTTCTAGATACTATATATTCAATGGGAATCAAGAGAATAATAAGTTTTATGAATATCTAGAAAAAGGGAACACGTTTAAAAAGAATAATAAAATGAATCAATTTTCATCATGTGAAAATTTTGGAATGAAACATCCTGGAAAATTCATGAAGGGAATTGGAGTGTAGTACAAGTATGGAGAAAAGGGTCATCTGAATCGTGAATGTAATGCAAATAAAGAGACCACAATTATCCAGTTCTTCAACTACAAATAAATGGGACATTATTCAAACCAATGTTTCAAGCATTAAGGTAATATACCATAGAAGATGATAAGGGGAGAATTATATGCTTATGTGATCACTAAGGGTGAGGTTGAAGTTCCCAAATATGTGGTGGCAGGTACTTTAATCATATCTTCAAATTTAGTTAATGCTTTATTTGACTCTATATCCTCACACTCTTTTATATCTTCTATGTTTTCTATAAAAATTATATATTTTCCTATCATCTTAATAAGGGAGTTGTTATTCAAAAAATCCTAGTGTAAATATCCCTATAACAAGGATGTGTCAATAAATTCCCATTATGAAACATAAATATACCATATTTTCAGAATTTGTTATTATACCTATGGTTGAATTTGATATAATCCTTGGTATATACTGGATTTCAAAATATAATGCAAAATTTTATTTCAAAGAGATGGAAGTTATGATTCATGATGAAGATGTGGAACTCCTTATCTTTAGAGTGGAAACTTCATCATCATGGTTATGTCTAGATCCACCCCCAGTAGATATTTTGAGTGATATTCTTGGGGAAGAATATAAAAAACAATATATATATGTAAAAGGTAATATTCAAATTTAGGATTTCACTATTGTATACAAATAAATTGATGTATTTCCTGAGGAATTTCCTGGACATCCACCATAGCATGAACTCAATTTTTCTATTGATTTAATCCATGATGCAAGACTATATCAAATAATCCCTATAGAATGTTCACTATGGAGTTGGTGTTGTTTAATAAACAACTAGAGAAGTTGTGTGATAAGGTATTTATTCTCCCTAGTGTTTTACCATGGGAAGCCCCTATTCTTTTCATTAAGAATAAAGATAGATCCATGTGGATGTACATTTATTATAAAAAAATCAATGATATTATGATAAATTACAAGTATCCTCTACCTCACATTGATGACTTATTTTATCAACTTCATTGACCTCAATATGTTTCAAAGATTGAACTTTGTTATGTGTATCATAAATTGCAAGTAAATAAGAAATATATTCTAAAGATATCATTTTGAATGAGTTATAGATATTATGAGTTTATAATAATTCCATTTGGATAGAATAATCTATTATTATGGATCTAATGAATATATTATTCAAGTAATATTTTAATAATTTCATTTTGGTATTCATTGATGATGTATTGTTGTATTCTAAAAATCTATAAGGACCATGAGAATAACTTATGGGTCATTCTTGAGACTCTTATAGTAAAATAGTTATATATGAAATTTAGCATGTGTGAATTCTGGATATAGGAAGTTTCTTTTCTTATCCATATTATCTCCAAGGATTTAATCTCATTTTATCATTTGAATATAAAGGCATTCAAATAATGGCCTACACCAATGCATATAACTGAGGTATGTAGTTTTATTACTTTGGAAGGTTACTATCAGTGTGTTTTTTTTGAAAAAAATTCATGATTGGTTATTCTATTAACCAAGATTACACGTAAAGGGTTAAGTTCATATGGAAAAAAAGGAATGTGAATAATTTTTTGAAGAATTAAAGAGGATATTGGTCAATGCTCTAATTTTTACTCTACCATTAGAAAATGATGTATTTGTGATATATAGTGATACATAGAATAATGGAATTGGTTTTATCCTTATGTATAATGATAAAGTTATTTCATATAAATTAAGGAAGTTAAAGACTCATAAACAAAACTATAAAACTCATGATCTTGATTTGGAAACCATAATATTTTCATTGAAGATATAGAGACATTATTTATATGGTGAAATATGTGAGATATACATAGACCATAAGAGTATTAAATACATATTTTCATGGAAAGAGCTCAATATGAGGAAAAGGAAATGGCTCTAATTACTCAACAATTACGATTTCTCACTAACTGTCACCTAGGAAAGGAAAATAAGGTAGCATATGCATTGAGGAGGAAAGATCATGGATTTTTGACTCAAATAAGGATTGATAAGGATCATGTGATCATGGATATAGTAAATATGGATATGATAATTATTAAGTAAGGGGATACATCACTTCTTTAACAAATTATTGTGAAACCATATTTACTGGAAAAGATAAAAAGTTCCCAATCTTATGATGATAATTTTCAAAAGAAAATTAAAGTTGTGGATGATGGTAAATTGAAAGACTTTGTTTATAAATATGGTGTTTTAAAATTTGAAAAGAGGATATGTGTTCTATATATACCTGATTTAATTGTTGGATGATTCTAATAGCTTGAATTTTTCTATACACCTTGGTAGAACCAAGATGTATAGGGATTTGAGGGGACTTTTTTTTTGGGATAACATGAAGTAGGAAACTACTGATTATGTATCAAGATGTTTGGTTTTTCAATAGGTAAAGTTTTAGAGATAGCATCCTAGAGGATTCATTCATCCTATACCTATTACTATATAAAAATAGTATGTTATTACTGTAGAGACCCGAAGCCTGAAGTACATTGACATTACATTACTTTTGCGGAATACTTAGTACATAACAAAAACACACACACAAGGATCGTAATAGTTTAGTGTCTTTGGAAACTCGGAATAAAATCTTCTAATCATGGTGAAAGATCTTCAACATCTCCCATAAAGATATTCCTTTTTTTTACCTAAAACCTTTTTTTATATCCTGGGGAAAATAAAACATAAAAGGGTGAGCTCAAATGCTCAGTAAGGGTAAACAAAAGAAATATCAATCACATTGTATTCATAAGAACATAACATTTTGGAAATCATAACCTGAAAAAGAGAGCATAATTTCATAACATGGGATAAATCATGGTAGTGAAATGTAATCACAATAATCATAACTTAAAACATGAAACTTTGTGGCATTCACACATAATCATAGAGAATCATTTCTTGTTAGTCAAGACTCATTGCCAAGACTATCTTAGTGGACAAAGTCCCTTTCTGAATCGAGTAACCCTCGTTTCAGTCCTGTTTCACTGAACCGGTATAACCTACCATTCCAGACATGTCTATCTCATGAGATATAAAATCTTTACCCAATGCATTGGAGGGATATATAGGTCCCACCCATCTTATAATTAATCATTTCTTATGTGTGCCACATAATCATAAACCATACATCATAGCGTAACCCATGTAATAAAAATGGGATTCTTAAACAACATGACATCATAAAACAATCCATATAAGATAAAGGAATTCATAAAAATAATTCCATCACAACATAATCAAATCAATGTAATAATAGGTATAAAAAGAGAACCCTTTATTATCTTATATGGAAAATAATTTTGATAAAACACTTGAACTTCATTCTTGAGGAAAATATCCTTTCTTCTTCAAAAACACTTTTCCTTTCTTAACATGTCATACAATTTTAAACTAAAAGAAGTTGATTAAAAATAAACTTGAATACTTGTAAAGGAAGCTTCTTGGAAATAATGTTTTAGAAATCCATTCATGTCGTATAAGTTAAAAAAACATTCTTCGTACTTTTGTCGGAAAAGTCAAAAAGTACCTCGTACGAAAAATGACAAAAGATTCCTTTCATATCTTTTACTAAAAACTCACCGAAGGGTAAAATTGGATTTAAACAGTTGTAGGTGGATGGAAACAATATTACATATTCAGGAAACATGGATGTGGATGATAAAATACACCCCAGTAAATACAAAAGTATAAACAATCTCGGATAAAAATGAGATTGTGATATTTCCCTTACCTTAGGTCCGATTTGCTTTGTACGTGTCCGAAGCTTCTGTATAATGGTTTAAATAATGTTATTGACTTATTCCAGAATCATACATATTGATATGATATCATATATGGTCATATTCTTAGCTTCTTGTTAGTAATATTTCATTGTTACTTGTTACTCGGGTCTTTATTGCCTTTTGTTCTTATGCGTGTTTTGCCGAATAAATTATTATTCTTCTTTTAAGGTTATAGATACCTTATATCCAGAATGGTATTAGTGTAACATATATCATATTTATTCATTCAATTAATTTATATAATTATTATGTAATGATGATCATGTATAACGAGTCGCTTCACATCTTGGAGACGGTATTTCGTACGTACGCACGAGTGATGATATCGTTCCTATGATCGTGGAATTGTATTGGAGTATATATATATATTATTTCAGTATCAATATTAATTTATAATAATCATAAATAGTTACTCATTACACCATTATACCCATCCTTTTAAAGTGATGGTGGAAAATAGATTACACCACGGCGTGGAGACGGTATTCCGTACGTACGCACGCGCGGTGATTTCTTTTTCCGTAGGATGGATAGATTGTGAAATAGGGTTGTTTCATACTTATAATAACATATCAGTATATGAGTTATACTGATTTTATTACTTCATAATGAAACAACCTAAGAAGAAGAAGTGGAAGAAGAAATAAAGATGAAAGAATTGGTAACGGTAATTACCTCTTCTTTGAAGCGCCTCTTTGAGACCTCCTCTTAGGGCACTAAAATTGGTCTTTGAGGAAGACCAGAACCTCTAGGATGTTTCTAGGGAAGTGGAGAAGAGATTTTGGCAGGGGTTGGCCGAGCTTGAGTGCTCAAATTGGTGTGAGGAGGAGGGGGAGGAGGTGCCCTTTTATAAGGGAGGAGAGGGGCACCTTTGGAATTCTTAAAAATATTAATTTATAATAAATCTAACCCCACATAAAAACCTCCAAAAATGACTCATATTCGAATATTAGATAAGATAAGGTTGTAATATCATCAACAAATAGAATTTATACATGTTAGGAATTTATTTTAAACATTATCAACATGATTTATCCTTATTTAATCAATTTAATTTTATTTGTGGTAATAACATTCTAATTTTTAAATTATAACAAATAATTACTTATTTGTTGTGAATTGTCCATAATTGTATTCTTAATAACATTTTAGATCATATAAATTTAAATTTATAATTTTGAAATATTTTGTGATTTTTAATCAATTTTATAATATGTTTTGTTTATAAAATAACAATAGTGTCAATTTTGACACTATTCATTTATTTGAATTTAAATAAAATAAATACAAAAGATATGTTCGAACTAAAAGTTTTAATAGATTCATAAAATGTCATATGTATCTTAAAAATTATTGGAGCACATTAAAAAGTTCAAATAATATTTATTTTATTATTTTTGAAATTATTTATTTGGTTTATCTCTTAATAAAATAAATACTACAACATTTTTGTATAATTATTTAATATACTTATTTTTTGCATAAAAATTAAAAATAAAATCCTATGATGAAAATAAATCTATTACCTTTCACAATAATACTTTTACTCTAATTTATCATCTTAAAATCACAATATTTAAATTGTTATATTTATTAAATTATGAAGGTGACAACTTTGGCATCATTTAAAATAAAATAATATAAGTGTCATAATCGCTTTTATAAGGCTCAAAATGGTCAAATATTCGACAATTTGATGATTATGGTTTACATTTACATGTCCAATAAGTTTTTGTTAGGTATTTGTGCATTTTATGGTCACTATTAGTTTAATAAAAACAATATTCTTGATTTTTGACTAGATAAACAATTTCTGCATCACTATTGTGTCATAATTAATGATAATTATTTAATCCCTAAAAATTATAAATAAATTTATATTATGTAGATAATTCCATTATCTTTCTGGAGACTATTCATGTTCGAAGTTTCATGAAGTTTATCACTAAATTAAAATTAATATACTTATAAGATTTAAGAGAGTGACATGTTGTCACTTTCTTTGGTTTTAATAATAATTAAGTTATTTTCATAGAAAAATGCCCATTAAATGATTCTAATCCGACCCTTAGGTGATATGGGTCGACTTTTAGTCATCCAATAGGATTTTGACATTTGTTAGGGTAATTTTAAAATATTATATTTACCCTTAATTACCCGATTTACCTTTAACTATGGTAAATAAAATTTACCGTAGTTACTATTCATAATTCCCAAAAATAAAAAGTAGCTTATTAACATAATTTGGACCCACTGATTCCAAATATGGAATCCATTTTTCCAAATTCAATACACAAAAGATGCAGAAATTAAATTAAAATTAATCCCGTTGTCGAAAGAAAACGGGTTTTTCTTTAAAACATTGCAAAAGATTGAATTGATTTAACCTACGAATTCAAGGTAAAATCAATGCTAATGACATACATTATATTAAATGGTAAAAATATATTCTATTTATACTTTAAAACCATTCAATATTATAATTTAACCACATAATATATTACGATGAAAAAAGTTGTTTTTAATTAAAATATAGCGTGTTTTTACTATTCATTAAAATATGAAAGTTATCGGAAAAATATCAAAACTTTATCTAATGTAAATTTTTATATCCTGATTCAAAAGAAGAATATTATTTTTTCAAATTGAACATATAAACATTTCAAAAACTATATTTAAAGTGGGTGCGCCATCAAAAGGCGGTAAAACTGCATTTTTTGAAAAATACTTATTTTCCCGAAAAATTTATTTTGTTCTTATACCATGTTCTAGAAATGTGTAAGATGAATAATAATGTTATAAAATTCAAAATTTAGTTAATACTATTCATAACGGCTAGTTCATGACAATATTATAATAATATAACATTGTTTATTAAAACCCGGTATTGCGTACAACACACGCTATCGAGGAAGGTCGCGATTGCGTGTAATGCAAGCCAAGTCGGGGTTGCGTGTTGTGAAAGAATCCTTCGTTGTTTCGTATAACAGAATCCAAACATATTTCATTTATACATTTAATATATATATATATATACTCAATGTTGCGTAGAATAACTATTATCAAAATTGTGTGTAACACGGTCCAAGAATAGTGTTGCATATACTGCAAGCTAATATGGTGTTACGTATAGCGCAAGGTAATCTTGGTGTAGAATACAACAAAAGACATTAATGAAATTAAAATAATATTTTTCATAAAATCTCGGGGTGTTACATTCTACCCCCCTTAAAATGAATTTCGCCCTCGAAATTCATCGGGGTTATAAATGGTTTACTATTTGAAAGTTTCTTTGATAGAAACCCACATCGTAAAAAGGAATACCAAAACTTATCTTTAAAAACAAAAGTATGAAACGTAGCGGTTACCCAAATAAACTAATCACTGGGTTTCCACATAGGTGAAAATATGGATATGGAAGAGAAATCTAACCATCATGTTCTGATGGAGAGTGGTAGAGAACATGGCTATGGAAAAGCCAACAATCACAAATCCATATATTTGTGATGATCTAAGGTACCATCTGATTAATCAGATATAAGAGCACTAGGACAACATTTTTGGTTTTCAAGATCATTTCCCTAAAGTTGAAGAATTTGAATTAGAATAAATACTTACTTTATTTTGGTACAATATCACTGTTGTTCGTGCCTTGAACAATTTCCACTTCATCTCTTAAATAAATGAAGTTGAATTATTCGTGAAGTGTTAGCAGATCATGTGATATAATGATGGGTCATTCCATCTGTCTCAAACAAAAGGTTAGAAAAGTTATCAAAAAAATACATAAGTCCATCTATAGTGATATTAATCATATATGGTTCCTAAAATGGACTTACACTTCATATATCATACTGCTTAATATAATAAAACTAGTGTCTACTAAACAGGGACTTCTTGTAGGCCAGTGGTAGGCGATAAAGGCCAGTCGCACTTCGGTTGTGGGTTCAATTCCCACAGCCTTGTCCGAAGTGATGGGTTGTCGCCCGTCCTGCAGGTTGTCCTTTTTCTAAAACTATATTACTATAACATCCCATCAATAATATCGAGAAAACTTCTATCCTTAAACAATACTAACTTATGTCCAACATAATCCATTCCAATCTTTAGGCTTATCCATAATACTGCATTCCACTCTCATAACATAGTGAAAACGATTACCAGAGATTTAACACCATCGTTGATCCCCATATATCATAAGATATGTCTTGTTGGTCATATTCCAAACATTCAAAGGCCTTAATGATGTATTCTCTTGAATACCCATTGAACCTTAGTGAAAACATGAATGCAGTTAAATGTTAACACTTTCCACATACCAAAATCCTCAAAATTCTATATACTAAAACCATGATATCACTTAGTCCTTATATCAATCATGAGCTCATGAATACTGTCAAATATTTCATTTTCTCATTTTCCCTTCATTATGCGCATATCATATTTTTTCCAAAAATACCTCAATCACTTCGAATACCACATTAGACCAATACATAAATATTCCAATACACCATAAAAGTACCTCAACAACATTATTATTGAATACCAATACATAAACACTTCAGTCCATCCACTTCAATGACTGTCCTGGAATAAGTCCTTCCTTGATTTAGAAGTACCTTTTTAGGTCCGGGCATTGAGTTGGGTAATTCCCATGTTCTCCACAAATAAGACATTGAACTCCATAACAGTCTGTCACTCTATGACCCTTTTCTCCACACAGATAACATCGGTCCCTCCATTTGAGGTATTCCTCAAGGTTCTTCTTCCCTTCTTTAGAAATCTCAATCTTCCTTTCTTTATGCTCCTCAACATGAGAACATGAATAATAGTTTATCTTCCTCTTCTTTAATGAATTAGTTATACCACTAAATTTCACCTTGTTAATCATATATCGCGATGACTGATTCAGCATAATCACAATATCTTTATCTCTAGGCATTACACAATTTTGTTGCTCATAGTCACCAATTTGTCCATTGGATTCAATGTTAACCGAATTCCTTCTGGTTCCCTCCATTAACTAAAACACAAAAAGAATTTTTTGAGAGGCGAAATCATGCTAGGGAAGACAACATAGTAAAGGGGGAGCACCCTCAATATCTAACATCTTAGGTTAAATTCTAAGATCGTTACCGTAGTTCTAGGACTATATCCTATACGTATACTTATCCTTAGGGACATCCCTAGTCATACCTTAGAAATATCTCTAGGGATCTCACTAACGTTTTCGCATCCTAGTTTCCAAAGGTTGACTAAACCTTTCCTCTGATACCAACTGTAGAGACCCGAAGCCTGACGTACATTGACATTACATTACTTTTGCGGAATACTTGGTACATAACAAAAACACACACACAAGGATCGTAATAGTTTAGTGTCTTTGGAAAATCGGAATAAAATCTTCTAATCGTGGTGAAAGATCTTCAAAATCTCCCATAAAGATCTTCCTTTTTTTTTACCTAAAACCTTTTTTTTATATCCTGGGGAAAATAAAACTTAAAAGAGTGATCTCAAATGCTCAGTAAGGGTAAACAAAAGAAATATCAATCACATCGTATTCATAAGAACATAACATTTTGGAAATCATAACCTGCAAAAGAGAGCATAATTTCATAACATGGGATAAATCATGGTAGTGAAATGTAATCACAATAATCATAACTTAAAACATGAAACTTTGTGGCATTCACACATAATCATAGAAAATCATTTCTTGTTAGTCAAGACTCATTGTCAAGACTATCTTAGTGGACAAAGTCCCTTTCTGAATCGAGTAACCCTCGTTTCAGTCCTGTTTCACTGAACCGGTATAACCTACCATTCCAGCCATGTCTATCTCATGAGATATAAAATCTTTACCTAATGCATTGGAGGGAGATATAGGTCCCACCCATCTTATAATGAATCCTTTCTTATGTGTGCCACATAATCATAAACCATACATCATAGCGTAACCCATGTAATAAAAATGGGATTCTTAAACAACATGACATCATAAAACAATCCATATAAGATAAAGGAATTCATAAAAATAATTCCATCGCAACATAATCAAATCAATGTAATAATAGGGATAAAAATAGAACCCTTTATTATCTTAGATGGAAAATAATTTTGATAAAACACTTGAACTTCATTCTTGAGGAAAATATCCTTTCTACTTCAAAAACACTTTTCCTTTCTTAACATTTCATACAATTTTAAACTAAAAGAAGTTGATTAAAAATAAACTTTAATACTTGCAAAGTAAGCTTCTTGGAAATAATGTTTTAGAAATCCATTCATGCCGTATAAGTTAAAAAAACATTCTTCGTAATTTTGTCGGAAAAGTCAAAAACTACCTCGTACGAAAAATGACAAAAGATTCCTTTCATATCTTTTACTAAAAACTCACCGAAGGGTAAAATTGGATTTAAACAGTTGTAGTTGGATGGAAACAATATTACATATTCAGGAAACATGGATGTGGATGATAAAATACACCCCAGTAAATACAAAAGTATAAACAATCTCGGATAAAAATGAGATTGTGATATTTCCCTTACCTTAGGTCCGATTTGCTTTGTACGTGTCCGAAGCTCCTGTATAATGGTTTAAATAATGTTATTGACTTATTCCAGAATCATACATATTGATATGATATCATATATGGTCATATTCTTAGCTTCTTGTTAGTAATATTTCATTGTTACTTGTTACTCGGGTCTTTATTGCCTTTTGTTCTTATGCGTGTTTTGCAGAATAAATTCTTATTCTTCTTTTAAGGTTATAGATACCTTATATCCAAAATGGTATTAGTGTAACATATATCATATTTATTCATTCAATTAATTTATATAATTATTATGTAATGATTATCATGTAGAACGAGTCGCTTCACATCGTGGAGACGGTATTCCGTACGTACGCACGAGTGATGATATCGTTCCTATGATCGTGGAATTGTATTGGAGTATATATATATATTATTTCAGTATCAATATTAATTTATAATAATCATAAATAGTTACTCATTACACCATTATACCCATCCTTGTAAAGTGATGGTGGAAAATAGATTACACCACGGCGTGGAGACGGTATTCCGTACGTACGCACGCGCGGTGATTTATTTTTCCGTAGGATGGATAGATTGTGAAATAGGGTTGTTTCATACTTATAATAACATATCAATATATGAGTGATACTGATTTTATTACTTCATAATGAAACAACCTAAGAAGAATAAGTGGAAGAAGAAATAAAGATGAAAGAATTGGTAACGGTAATTACCTCTTCTTTGAAGCGCCTCTTTGAGACCTCCTCTTAGGGCACTAAAATTGGTCTTTGAGGAAGACCAGAACCTCTATGATGTTACTAGGGAAGTGGAGAAGATATTTTGGCAGGGTTTGGCCGAGCTTGAGTGCTCAAATTGGTGTGAGGAGGAGGGGGAGGAGGTGCCCTTTTATAAGGGAGGAGAGGGGCACCTTTGGAATTCTTAAAAATATTAATTTATAATAAATCTAACCTCACATAAAAACCTCCAAAAATGACTCATATTCGAATATTAGATAAGATAAGGTTGTAATATCATCAACCAATAGAATTTAGACATGTTAGGAATTTATTTTAAACATTATCAACATGATTTATCCTTATTTAATCAATTTAATTTTATTTGTGGTAATAACATTCTAATTTTTAAATTATAACAAATAATTACTTATTTGTTGTGAATTGTCCATAATTGTATTCTTAATAACATTTTAGATCATATAAATTTAAATTTATAATTTTGAAATATTTTTTGATTTTTAATCAATTTTATAATATGTTTTTTTTTATAAAATAACAATAGTGTCAATTTTGACACTATTCATTTATTTGAATTTAAATAAAATAAATACAGAAGATATGTTCTAACTAAAAGTTTTAATAGATTCATAAAATGTCATATGTATCTTAAAAATTATTGGAGCACATTAAATAGTTCATATAATATTTATTTTATTATTTTTGAAACCATTTATTTGGTTTATCTCTTAATAAAATAAATACTACAACATTTTTGTATAATTATTTAATATACTTATTTGTTGCATAAAAATTAAAAATAAAATCCTATGATGAAAATAAATATATTAACTTTCACAATAATACTTTTACTCGAATTTATCATCTTAAAATCACAATATTTAAATTGTTATATTTATTAAATTATGAAGGTGACAACTTTGGCATCATTTAAAATAAAATAATATAAGTGTCATAATCGCTTTTATAAGGCTCCAAATGGTCAAATATTCGACAATTGGATGCTTATGGTTTACATTTACATGGCCAATAAGTTTTGGTTAGGTATTTGTGCATTTTATGGTCACTATTAGTTTAATAAAAACAATATTCTTGATTTTTCACTAGATAAACAATTTCTGCATCACTATTGTGTCATAATTAATGATAATTATTTAATCACTAAAAATTATAAATAAATTTATATTATGTAGATAATTCCATTAGATTTCTGTATACTATTCATGTTCGAAGTTTCATGAAGTTTATCACTAAATTAAAATTAATATACTTATAAGATTTAAGAGAGTGACATGTTGTCACTTTCTTTGGTTTTAATAATAATTAAGTTATTTTCATGGACAAATGTCCATTAAATGATTCTAATCCGACCCTTAGGTGATATGGGTCGACTTTTAGTCATCCAATAGGATTTTTACATTTGTTAGGGTAATTTTAAAATATTATATTTACCCTTAATTACCCGATTTACCTTTAACTATGGTAAATAAAATTTACCGTAGTTACTATTCATAATTCCCAAAAATAAAAAGTAGCTTATTAACATAATTTGGACCCACTGATTCCAAATATGGAATCCATTTTTCCAAATTCAATACACAAAAGATGCAGAAATTAAATTAAAATTAATCCTGTTGTCGAAAGAAAACGGGTTTTTCTTTAAAACATTGCAAAAGATTGAATTGATTTAACCTACGAATTCAAGGTAAAATCAATGCTAATGACATACATTATATTAAATGGTAAAAATATATTCTATTTATACTTTAAAACCATTCAATATTATAATTTAACCACATAAGATATTACGATGAAAAAAGTTGTTTTTAATTAAAATATAGCGTGTTTTTACTATTCATTAAAATATGAAAGTTATCGGAAAAATATCAAAACTTTATCTAATGTAAATTTTTATATCCTGATTCAAAAGAAGAATATTATTTTGTCAAATTGAACATATAAACATGTCAAAAACTATATTTAAAGTGGGTGCGCCATCAAAAGGCGGTAAAACTGTATTTTTTGAAAAATACTTATTTTACCCGAAAAATTTATTTTGTTCTTATACCATGTTCTAGAAATGTGTAAGATGAATAATAATGTTATAAAATTAAAAATTTAGTTAATACTATTCATAACAGCTGGTTCATGACAATATTATAATAATATAACATTGTTTATTAAAACCCGGTATTGTGTACAACACACGCTATCGAGGAAGGTCGCGATTGCGTGTAATGCAAGCCAAGTCGGGGTTGCGTGTTTTGAAAGAATCCTTCGTTGTTTCGTATAACAGAATCCAACCATATTTCATTTATACATTTAATATATATATATATATACTCAATGTTGCGTAGAATAACTATTATCAAAATTGTGTGTAACACGGTCCAAGAATAGTGTTGCGTATACTGCAAGCTAATACGGTGTTGCGTATAGCGCAAGGTAATCTTGGTGTAGAATACAACAAAAGACATTAATGAAATTAAAATAATATTTTTCATAAAATCTCGGGGTGTTACAATTACTATGAAATTTGTTATAGTACTACAAAAGAATCCTAGAATAAATGATGCAATATGGGTTATTATTGATCACCTAACCAAATATTCAAATTTTATTACTATAAGAGAAGATTTACCTCTTTAGTGCCTTTCAAAAATCTATATTAATGAATTTATAATAATTAATGGTGCACCACTTTCAATTATGATGAATCGTGACCCCCCCCCCCCAATTTACATTGAAATTATAGAATATTCTTCAGAAGTCCCTTGATACTAAGCTTCATTTGAGCACTGCTTACCATCCTTAAACTGATGGACAGTCCGAAAGGGATATTCATACATTAGAAGACATGTTGATTCTATTATCACTTGAATTTCATGGTATGTGGGATCATTAGTTACCTTTTTTAGAGTTTTTCTATAACAATAGTATTCATTCAATTATTCAAATTTCATTGAATAAAGCATTATATGGAAAGAGATATCATACTCTAACTTGTTTGGATGAAGTTGGTGAAATGAAACTTGTTGGCCCAGAAATTATTGAGGATACAAAAAAAAGGTAAAAAATATTCAGAATAATATTAAAGTAGCAAAAATATGTAAAAATATTTATTTCAACAACCAAATGAAATATTTATAATTTCAAGTGGGGGTCATGTTTTCTTGAAATTATCTCCATGGAAGGGTGTTATAAGATTCGGTGATAAAGGGAGACTGATCCTTAGGTACATCGGTCCTTTTTAAATTCTATAAAGAATTTGAGTTGTGGACTATCAATTAGAAATTCCACCAAGCCTCTTTAATTTACATTATGTGTTTCATATATCATTATTAAGTAAGTACATGCTAAATCCAACACATGTTCTCACCACTGAAGAAATAAAATTGGAACCTTATATATCTTACTATGAAGAGCCCATAAAGATTCTCAATACTAGAGATAAAGTATTGAGGAATCAAATGACTCGACTAATAAAGATACTTTGGATAAATCATAAAATTAAGGAAGAAACATGGGAACTAGAGGATGTTATAAATAGAACCAACCTCATTTGTTTAAAAGGTAATATTTATGAAAATTTCGAGGATGAAATTTTTATAGGAGGGAAGAATGTAACACTTGAGATTCAATTATAGTAAGTAAAAATTATATTTTAATAAAACTATAATAAAATTAAAATTTTAATATTTCCTATAAAAAATTATAATTTGATAGGATGAATATCAATTTTGAACTTTCCTATTCAAAATAAGCCTAGAATGAATTTTTGAAATTTTCCCTTAGAAATTAGCTTTTATGAATAATTGAAAATATAGTATTTAACTATTCATAATTTTATTGATAATAATATGTTATAATATTAATAATTAAAAATTTATTGACTATAAATTTTAAATAAATGAAGATAAGATCATTTGGAGGTAAAAAGGGATATTTTTCAGAAAACTCTTTTCTATAAAAGTGTTTTAGTTTAGAAAGGCATAATGTCTATCCATTTTAATTAATTAAAATAATATTTAATGATGAATGATTTAAAAGAAATTTATATATTATATATCTAACCATATTAATTTAAATCAATCTAATTATTAATAATAGTATTATATTTAATATAAGATCATCATATGCTTTAAAAATTTATTTCTTGAAAACCCATTTTTCCGCACATTTTTGCGGGTTTATTTTTAAATGAAATTCTGAAAATTATATGAATTGAATTTTATAAAATGGATTCAAAATTTATAATCATAATAATTAATATTATTTAATAATTTCAACTTAATTTTTTGTCATAATGAATAGTAAAAACTAATTACCACGATTAAGGTTTAAAGGGGTCTCTAAGGGGGTTAATCTATAATGATAAGGGTCAAAATGACATAAACACTTATGGAAACCCCATTGGTTGGTTTTATTTAAACCTTATCCTTATAACCTTCTAATATTATCCATTTTGGATCTATATTTCCAAGAAAGTGACATGACATTACTAAAAATCTTTGAAAATTTCACCTCAATTATAGAAGGGAACTCTCATCACTTCTTCACACCTATAAATCAATTTCGCTTGAAAAAACCATACCAAAATATCTACCTAAAATCATTATAAATATTCTATAGGTTATTTTATTCCAAAAAGACTAACCCTATGGTTCTTAATAAGATATCCAAATGAGTTTCTTCTAAGTGAAGGTAATTGTCTTCATAAAGCTCTTTCTTTTTACTTTTTCTTTTACCACATTCAATTATGTATTAAAAATTCCAATATAATAAAAATATTATCTCCAATATACTAATATATTATTCTGTTGATGTTATAATATTTATCCATCTACTTCTTTATCAAATGGGAAACAAAATTATCGCTTGTGTGTCGGTGGACTGTCACTTTGTAAACTGATTTAATTTGTTTTCCATCACCGACTCACATGGATAGTAATAATTATGTAAATAATGAATATATATGATACTTATGACATGATATTGATTCTATAAATTTAATATATCAACTAATTTCTTACCCTTTCATCCATTGAGGAAATGATAATGCTGCTCATGCGTATGTACAGACTACCATCTCCACGAAGCGATGCAGTTCATTTTCCATGTCTAGATTTAAATAATGATTATAAAAATGTATATAATGATTAAATATTATATTTATAACATTAATATAATTTTGGAGATTATATAACTATATCCTATACACAAGAACCATAACTTTTATAACAAAACATGCATTAGAAAATGATGTAGTTAGCACTTGAGACAATGGTAATAATGAAATATTATTAACAAATGGATGATAAGATGTTATAATATGATAATATATGATATTATAAGTATGAATATGGGTTTTTTATAAATTAATAACATTCTTAAAACCATTATATATGAATTTAAATCATGTTCAACAAAAAGACGTCATGAGGTAAGGGATTTCATTTCAATTTCTATTCTATTTAGACATATTTGTTATTATGCACATATTCACTTTTATTTGGTGTATATTCTTACCCTTTGATATATTTATCATGAATACCTCTCTATTAATGATGATTAATGTTTAAATTTAAGTTTATACTTTCAAGGTGTTACAATTCAAAAGTTACCAAAGAGGTAAGAATTTATTTTACAATCTCACTTTCTTTTGGTATTACTTATATTTTCATTGAAGAAATATTATCATTTATTCTTTATAAGCTGAAATAATTTTCTTATACTTTTTATATTTAAATAGTTTTTATATTTTCTTCCAAATTTTCCTCTCTTTGTCACTTTAATCAAGCAAATAAATGTTTAAAAGAAAAACTGATATTATTTTATTTCTAATTGGTTATATTTTTATTTCATATCCATATTTTTTCAAAATTGTTCTACAAAAGTCATTTTTATTACTAAAATGATTTATTAAATACATGTTAAGTTATACTTTAATTTTTAATAGTTATAAAATAAATATTCAAAAAAATATGAAAGGGTTCCTTTTTATTTTCTTTATAAAAAGATAAAAAGGTATTTTTTTTCTAATGTATACGGAATTAATGGAATTCCCCTCCACTATAATAATTTTAAAAATTTATCTTATTCTATAAATTTTCAATTTTTTTTCAATTAAAAGTATTTAATGAAATCTTATTTTAACATTTCACTACCATTTTCATTATTTTTCTAAAGGACATGATCATATTATGAAACCAATATTTTCAATGAATTGATGCTCATATCTTATCCCTTAATAATTTTGAGGGCATAAATCCTCTTTAAACATTCACTTTATTGTGATCATTAGACATTGAATTTACATTAAATATTCAGATTATTTGTTTCATGGATATTATTATTTCCTAAGTCGTATACCATTTTTTACATATGGTGCTTTACTATGAAATTTATTTGATTAGCTAGGAGAAATCGTGATAAATATATATTATTTACTCAATGTGTATATTTATTAATAATGCATATTTTTTATAAATTTAATTAATAATTAAATATATGAGGAATGAATTAGAAATGCAGTAAAGGGTCAGTCCTGGTTATAGATATCCCCTCAATGCATTGGTAGTCTCATGAGATGAATTAGCTGGCCAAATTAAATTGGTTTTTTGCTGTATACCTACCCACCAATTAAACTGTTTTATTGCAAGATATTAATGGTATATATATCATTATGTTTGAGATCATGAAGTACAATATTAATCATTTCCTTCATTGAGATTTAGTTATTATTATCCATAAGATTATTATATTGATATTATCCATGGATGCATTTTGTGCCCAAGTTATTGATTAAATAGAATATGTTTTCAGTTATTTACCTTTCCATATTTATTACTCCTTATATACCCATGATATATTCAATTGTATGTAACCTTAGTGATAATTTTATATCACCCTTATTTTTTTTCTTTTCCCCAGGTTATGAAGAATAATTCTTTGAATGAGTTTCAAGGATGCATAATATTTTCTTTTATTATATTTTATAATTTATTCCCAATGTACAATGGGTATCATGTATGTATATGGTTCTCCAAAACTACTAAACTGATTAGTAATTTAGAAATATATTCCTTGTATCTATGTCAATGTAATAAATTAACCACCAGATTTGGGTTACAGGAGTTGGGTTTGTTTCAAGTAAAGTAATGCACATGGTATTTTTACAAGGTCTGACCCCTGTTTGGGAAACCTACTCCTTTATATGTTCAAATCCTATATAAATGGATTATCCACTAAAATATTTTTATAAATTATAATTGGAATGTGATATATTTTTATCCTAACCCACTCTCACCATATTACACAGTTGAGTGTGTTCACAATATTGCGCATGTGAAATGAACCTCTACAATATTACACATGTGAAGGAATCTTTATATTGTATCACATAGTCTTCAAACTGGTATCTTACCAGCTAGATCTTTAGTTTCCTTCCTCCTCTTTAAGTTGTTCATCACTACTATTCAGGATGTTACTATATCCAAGAATGTACTTTCTTCCTCATTCATAGATTCTTTGGCTCCCTTTATATCTTCAAACATAGCTCATGCAACTTAACCTCCATTCACCTCAATACATATAGAACCCTTTGATGGTCTACTTTTCCTATTCTATAAAAAACTAGACACTATAAACTCATTCAAACAAAAATATTAGAATGATACATACCTTAGTTTTGGGAACACTCTTCTTCTCACTTCTTCCTTGGTTGTAACTGACAAAAATTTTAAGTTTTCCACTTCTTCATCTTCTTTTATTTCCTTAAAACCTAGCATGTAGTATTTCTTCAGCACTGGTTTTGCTAAGTATTTGTCTTATTTTTATCTACAACATGTAGCATATTCTTTTTATTCTTCTTATATTTTTGTTTCTATCATATTCTTATCTTTTACTTTTATTTTCAATAACCACAAATAGAATACCAAGGGGGACTCTTTTCTGTTAGCTAAAAAGGTGATATTATAAAACACCCACTTCAGGTTCCAAAGATTTTTAATTCACCCCATATTTCAACCCAAAATATATTCCAATAATATATTTATTAATTTCATCTTACTTTTGAAACTTGGATGAATAATACTTCCTTATATTTTCCACAGCTAGCTCATCTTCATCTTCTTTCTCAAAAATAACTCAAAATATCTATAGTTTAAGTATTAATCAATGTCATATAAACTATATCAGTAATATCATAGTAGTTTTATCTTCATCATTTTTAGCTTGAGTTATTTTTTAAAGTTCTATGTAGTTTCAGTAATAAACTCAAAACAAAACTCATATCAACTCGGATTATAATAATTTTAGCATTGATGAACATGTTGAGATTCAATACATCTCCATCTACATTATTCTTAAAAATTAAATAATTTATTTTTATCTTTTGAGAATCATAGATTTATAAACCTATGATCTTCTAATATTCTCCCCACTTTTATTTTATTTTTCTCAGGATTGGATCATGGATTTTCAAAGATTCATGATGTTTTAAACATGATCAAACAGCTCTTGTATCATCCCATTTAATTTTCTCTTTAAAATAAACAATTATATAAAACTTCATTTTCCACCTAGAAATAACATTAAATTTTCACTAAGTATAGAATTCATATGATCTAGTCATTTAGGTGAATCTACTTCATATAATTTTAAAGTCATACAGTCTCCAAGTCATACACTAAATTCATACGCTCACCCTCGAACTCTGATGCTAAAGTCTTACGGTCTAGATAAGATTTATATGGTGAACCAAATTCATACATTTAATAATTATGACCAAGTCATATGCCAACGTTATACGATTATCTAGAAGTCATATGCTCAATTCCTTTCCCATTTTCCTTCTTTATCTCAAATTCATACAAAATTCAAAGTCATATGAACTCAAAAACTCAAGTGGTATGGAAAGTCTTATGTTCATCATTAAAAGGAATACACTCTACTTTTTTCAAATTTACAGCCAACTCTAAAGTCATAAGATGAGGTATGGTGCTCCATAAAAATCATACACTTAGATCAAAGTCATGCATTTAAAGTCTTATAGATGATAAAAGTCATATTATTTCCTAGAAGTCATATGATGAATCCATACACCAAAGTAAAATGCTCTATCCTAAATTCATATAATAAATAGTAAAAGTGTTATGATGTAGAAATTTTACATTTATCAGTGAATTATAAAATTCTAGATTTATTCAAATGGCTTCCAATGCATCCACAACTTCTCCAAACCTTTCTAAACTTCATCCAAAAAACATTGAACATAGATCTAAACATCCTTTAACCTCAAGAACCATTGGATGGTTTCTCTAACACATTACAACCATATTTTCTTACATAAAACATAGATATTCAATCTCATAATTTAATTAACTACGCTCTCACTTTTCTAGACTATTGTGGACTGCACTAGAACACCTCCTTCAGTAAAAAATCACTTTTTCTACATAAATACCATCTCATACACTCATCTAATTTTATGGGATGCACACATGACATCTAACTCTTCCAATTTCATTACCCACATTACATGGGGAACCTCTATACTTAATTTTCCACATGAGATAGATTCTCAATTTTATGTTTCATTGTAGCCAACTCCTTGCATCTTTAGCATATATTGACTTACTTTATATTGAAAAAAATAAAATTAAAACTTCTCCAAATCCAAGGTCCCTTCAAAAGGAAACGGTCTCAATCAGTCATATCACATATAATAGATTTAAAATATTATATAACATGATTTAAAAAATTTAAAATACCCATTTAAAAAGTAATAAAAAACTCAAGGTTCATCAAAAAAATATTAAATCATGAAACAACCTACTATAATCAATGAAACCATTGATAAATGAGTTTATTCCACTCAAGAAGGAGAGGAGTGATCCTTAAAAGGAAAGATAATTCCCTAAACACAAAAACCTAGACCATAAAAATTGGTTAAAGAAAATCATAGGCCATCATGGCCCTAGGGAAGGAAGTAAACCAAGAAATAGGGGAGAAGAGAACCAATGGAGTTATTAAGAACCACTTACTTAAATATATTCCTCCAATAAACTAGGTGTAATTCCACCAAAAATCAAGCCAAGGGGAGGGGATAAGAAGGCTTGATGCCTGTGAGACCTGGAGGGTTTGAGAAATGGGGAAAGGAGGACTAGGTATGTTTAAATGGGTATGATAAAGATGTAAAATCATAAAATAAAAATATGGGTTGAGGAACCCCATGGTGTGTCCTTTCATTCCATGGTATGGTGCCCCTCTCCAAATGCCCCTATAGTGTAGCCTCCTAACCAATAGTGTGGAAAACTTCCTTGAGGTAGAACAAAGGTCCCTAAGCCCAAGCCTCTATAGAATTTCTATCCATCTCTTTAGTGACTCTATTTTTTTCATGTAAGACTTTGAAATATTACTAGTAATATTTTTGGTGACAGGCGCTAATACGACGTGTGATTCTGAGACCCGATGGTTCCGGAATTTATTTTATAAAAATATTAAATATATTTTTATTATATGTGCATAATTTTCCTTAAAAAGTTGAATATCACATAAATGGATTCTCTGATCAGAAATATGAGACAACGGTTGAATCTAGAACATAGATTTTACCCTAGGTGCAACATAAAGTTGGACGGCATAGGACGTTCGGATGGAGCATCCATTGGTTGGTACATTGGATAAATTAATTAATTTAATTTATTTATTTAATAACCCTAACCCAAATAAATCAAAGATGGAGACTCATATGGGAAATCTAAGACCATCTTTGAGTTCGTGATGTGGTTTTTATCCTAGGTGTGACCTAAAGTTGTCAGCATGGGACGTTCAAATAAGGCAGTCGTTGGTGGGTATGTTTAATTAAAATAAATAAATAATTTATTTATTTGTATTATTAAATGACCTAATTAAATTATATATAAATACCCTATTATAAAAAAATCAAGGGTTGACTGCATAACCCTTTCTAGATCTAAGAGGAGGAGGAGAGCATCCCTCATTGGTGGATTGAGATCGGATGATGATCGGTGATCGGATCGAGGTGAATCGACAGGCGGCGGACACGGTGGATCATCTTCATCTATAGTGGATGAATTCTTCACCAACGATCGATCCATAATCTAGGTAGGACTCATTATATGTGGTTTTCCTCCCTTATAATTAAAGGATTGATCATGATCAATTCCCTCTCTTTGATCAGCATTAATTTGTGGATTTGCATGAGCTCATGTATTGAATTAAATTATTATTTAAATTTATTTCTTATTTATGCCATGTTTCTCACCCTGGTCTCCCCGCTATAAAATCTTGGACAAAAAATTCTTGACCAATGATTCTTATCACCTTTTTATTGGTGTTTTTCCTTCACTATTCTTCACAATATTCATCTTTAGCCCACGGGGTCATGATTCGACATTGTTGGGCGGGTTTAAGTGTGATTAAACTCCAAGATTCATTGTGGTAGAAATAACTACACACAAATTGATGGTTTGGGTGTGTATTGATAAACGAGTGGGATGGTTTTTAGTGATCGGATCAGATTGGTACTACGGGTGTGAGTTTTTGATCGGATGTGGTTTGGGATCGGATCGGTGATCCTCGTTTTCCTAGTTTGCATGTGGTGATGACATGTGGTGTGAATGGAATGGTTTTGAGTGGAGATTGTTCACAGAGTCTTATGGTGAAGGCTTCTTGGTGTTTACATGATGGTGTCCAGACTTGGATCATTAGCGAGGTGGTCAATGTGGTGGGAATTAATTATTATTATTATTATTATTATTATTATTATTATTATTAATTGTGATGAGTTGAGAAAAATAAAATGAGGTTTTTTATTATTATTATATTAATTAATAATAATAATGGTGATATAAAATGTGTGTTTTAATTAAATTAAATGGGTTTAATTTAATAAAAAAACCATTTTAATTAAATGGTTTTAATTAATATCATTTTATTTGAAACAAAAAATGTAGATCTAAGGGGCGCTCAGGCAATGAATGAGGCATGCCACCTATTTTATGAAGTGGGTTATATTATTATTATTATTATATAATAATGATAATAATATTGAAAAGATAAAATAAAATGAGAAATTAATTTCTTAAATAAATAATTGATGGGGCATGCATACAACGTTTTTGGGGATGGGGAGGGCCACATGAAGCATGGACACTTTTTTTAATTAAAGTTTTAATAAAAAATAATAATATAATATTATATTATTATTATTTTGGGTGTCAAACCAAAATTTAGTCCTAACTTCTTCATATGACTTCGGATTGGTGTGTCATCACTGGTAGCCTGACCCTGAAATTGAGAAAGTCATTTTAAGACTGATGTTGGATACCTTATTTGGACTTATGCCTTGGGTTAATGAATCACCCAATAATAATAAAATTATTATTATTTCGAAATCTTGTTTCCTCATACGGTGTCTGAATGAAAAACTTTCTACAATGCTATGACCTTGAAATTAAGGTAGACGTGTCAACACCAATTTTAGATATTTAATTCAGACTTGTGGCTTAGGCCCACGAAACGCCATTCGAGCATGATGTGGTGAAATGAAACTTTTTCACCAGGTGTCTAATTGAAGCAATTTAATTGCCTCTCTCGATCATTTTTCTGTGAGGATTGCAATGGTATGATCCATTTGTCAATATGAGGTCGTTTGAAGAGTCATATTAGTGAAATTATATTTTGTCCTTCTGAACGACGATGAGCCTCGTGTGTTTGTCAGGATTTTGGTCAGTACATGTCATGTTGTACCCTTATACTATGTGTAGTACTACATGACCAAAAATCTATGTGCTAATAATAACACTACCCTATAGTAAAGTGGGACCACACATTGTGTGGGTGCCTTACATGTTGTGTGCTCCTTTATGATTCTTCAAACTTCTGTATATCCTTCATTTGGACTCATATTCTATCCTATAAGTATCCTATCCTGAGTTTTTTTTTCATATAGAACGTTATTTTTCCTTCCATTGTGGATTTTAGAATACAATGTTAAATGTTCTAGGTGTTTTTTCAAGCTAGTTGGCTCCCAATGACGATAATGATTGCACAGTATCACCATATACCTTTCCTAGTTACCTTCTAGAAGGGTTGGTTAGTGGAGTTCCCCGATAAACTTTCTGAGTTACCCTCCAGCAGAGTTGGGCTATGTAGTTCCTCAATGTTTTAGGAGGTACCCTCTAGTAGGGATGGGTAATGGAGTCCCCCAATGATCTTTCTGAGTTAACCTCCAACAAGGCTAGGTAGTGGAGTTCCTTGAGGTTCCAGGTAGTACCCTCTAGTAGGGATGAGTAGTGGAGTACCCTGATGATCTTTCTGAGTTACCCTCTAGTAGGGATAGGAAGTGGAGTTCCTTAAATTTTCAGGTGGTACCCTCCAGTAGGGTTGGGCAGTGGAGTTCCCCAATGACCTTTCCTAAGTGGTTCCCTCTAGCAGGTCTCGGTGGTGGATTTCCTCAGTGACTATTAGAGTGGAACCCCCCTGATGTACTAGGGCGCAAGTCCTCTACTTTGAGTTTGTGTCCCCTTGACTATGAAACGTAGTGATGAGGTGTGGTTTTACTTGGAAGGTAACTTCTAGGCAGATGTGTAAGATATTGGGCATCATTGATGGACTTTTAGGACTATTGTCTACTCTTCTTGTTAGGCTGAACAGTGAGATAATAGATCCCCTTACTCTCTCATTTGGGTTTCTTTTGACTGAGCATATATATATACTTTATTATTCATCCACATCATGGATTTGGTTACTCTCATTCTAGGAGAAGCAAATATGTGTGGGGTATTCCATGTGCTTTTTGTGTTTATCTTCTTGTGGTTAGATGAGTCTACTCTTCTATTATTAGTGGCAAAGACTTGATGGGTAGTTCATTTACTCACTATGTTTATCCACTTTTTTTTGGATGATCTTAATTTCACTCTTGGTTAGGTTGAGTTGTACTCTTTAACTATATCATGTATCTAATATATTTATTTCCTCTTATATATCTTACTTCTCCCCCCTTCAGCTTTTGGGGTGTCTTAATGGGTATTTATATACTCACCCTGTATGGTTTTTTCCTGCACATGTCGTGTCTTATATAGATGAAGGGCAGGTCAACTGTGACTTCATAAGATCTTAGGGATACTTGGTTCTTTAGACCACATATGGTGGTCATATCTTAGGATTCAGGAGCTAGGCTCTCTCAGCAGTTTTATTTTTCTAGTTTTTTCAGGTTGGGACATATTTATGGATGGTCATTTATTTTTTCCTTTTTACTTTTTAGTTTGTACTATCATACTCTTGTACACCCTAGAGGTTATTCATTCTTGGTTTAATTTATAGCTATGTTTCATATTTTACTATTTCCCTTTGTACTTTTTCATTGATATGCTTGTGTGTGTGTGTACTGATACTTAGGTAAAGGCCTCTATGAGTTAGTTATGTATCTGATGCTTGTATCCACCCCCTAGAATATAGATGCGGGCTTGGGTTAGTTATGTCTCAATACCTGACTTGGGTCGGGTCATGATAGATTGGTATCAGAGGAATTTCATTCCTTAGGATATTGTTCAGACTAGTCCCCTTGTGAGGATTTGGTACGGATTTAGGGAACCAATTTCAAATTGTCTTAAGTTCAGATCTTAGGATAGGGAATCTAGTGATGGTTTGGGTAACCAACGTATCCATTCACCAAGACCTTTACTACCTTCTTGATGACTCAGTATATCAAGACATTGGTTATAAGGATCAATGGTGCATGCATCATATAGGATTGAGTATTTGATTGACTTCTTGAGTCATCTCCCCATTGTTGAATATATATATATATATATATATATATATATATATATATATATTCTCACTTGACCGTGGCATGTATTGATCACGTTGAGATGTCTCCCTGAAGATATTCATCTAAGTTACTGACTTTAAGATCGTGACGATGATCTGATGAACAATGAGGCCACAGTTCAGGGTCCATCCCATGAGATCTTTTCCTCCAGGTGAGCAGGTAGCAGCACCCCCTCCTATCAAGTAGAAGTTTGTACCAGTATAAAAATAGGAAGATTTGTACATGATTAGTGCACCCCATGATTTCCAACACTATAATCTGTTAAGGTTCTACGATGATCTAGTTCCCCAGATAGTAGAGGATTGGTTTGAGTCGGTGATCTGAGTTTTCAGACCTGTGCAGATCTCGACCGATCAGATGGTTTCTCTTATAACTGGTGCTCATTATAGAGAAGTGGTTGGTTCTATTGGTACCAGCAGATGAAGTACCTATGATGAGTGTGCATAGTAGGTTTTGAAAACAGGGATCATCCATATAAGGCCCCAGCCTTAAACCTTACTTAATATTGAATTAAATGAGTAATTCACATTGAGGATCTTTTCAGGTTTAGAGTTTTAGAGAATTAGATCATGAAACTTTCATTACATTCCACATTTAAACAAAGTGGTTACAAAAATACAGTATTCATTCTTCCCATCAACAGAAA
Organism: Viscum album; assembly: GCA_963277665.1. NCBI lineage: Eukaryota > Viridiplantae > Streptophyta > Magnoliopsida > Santalales > Viscaceae > Viscum > Viscum album. The sequence continues at coordinate 1,005,875,718 of OY728126.1, forward strand.
CATATTGAAAATAAAACATGGATTCTTTCTTGACACATCCTTGACACTATCATCACATCATGTACCTTTCCCTTGACCTGTGAAAAACATTTCAAAAACTTGGGATGATCATAAAAAGCTCAGTAAGGGTTATAAAAATATGGAAAGGAAACATGAGTTCATATATACATAAGAATGAAATCATACTTTACCCATAAAACATAGGCACTTTAACATACCTCATCAAACCATGAATAAATCATCGAAAACATAAGACATAAAGGTAACTTGAGGCATTCATAACATTCTTACGTAGGGAGTAACCCTCTTGGTTACGTTTGGAATACCCATCACAGTATATTCCCTAAATCTCTTCGGAGAAACCTTAACGTTTCACTCCTTCGCGTTACCCAATGCATTGGAGAGCTATATCGGGCTCACCCGCCCTTAGTTTATCATGGAACCACCCGTTCTTCATAACAATGCCCAAGAACCATAACATAATCGTATCACATAAAACATGAATAAAGGAAACATAACATTTCCACATTTCAATCACAATATAACATTTTAGGATATTGAAATAATGAATCCATTCAAAGAGAAACCATTTCCAAAACCATTTAAAACATTTAATAAAGAGATTTTTGAATCAAAGTGTCCCATACCACCTTGAAGCTTTTAACATTTTAGACCATTAATATCCATATAAATAAATCCTTAAAACCATTTTGAAAACATGGATATTAATAAGAACAAATAATTAAAACATTTAAAACGATATTCTGGTAAAAGGGGTTTTACCAAAATTAGAGACACTTGAATACAATAATTGAGGAATAACATTTAGTCAGAACTTTATAATATCATGAGAATAAAAGGATTCATGATATAATACTCCAAATGATAGTATATACACCATATAAGAGTGAATTGGTGCATAACAACAATGAACCCTCAATAGAAATGTCAAATGTGATGAAATCCCTTATAAAGAAGGTATCCTTAAATTAAGGACAAATCAATCTCAAAATATGTGTGACAAATATAAATACACCCAATATAAGTTGATATTAAGTGTAAAACAATAAAAGGTCATTCACACATATTCAATGGATGACATATTCAATGACTACATGTTGAACCCAAAGAAATCGAAATTGGGTTAAAAAGTTCCCTTGACAGCCTAACGGCATCACATCAAAATGAGTTGATGAGAGATAAAAAGTGTATCTCATCACTTGGACATAAAATTTAAATCAATAAGGATATATGAGAACATATCCCAACATAACAATATTTAAATTAAAAGACCCAACAAAAGAAGTCTTTTAAAAAAAGAGGAGGGTGAAAGGTTCCCTTACCGACTTGGGTATCTTTCAAAACATACACCCCATGAAAGAAGGACAATAGATCATTGATGTAAATACTCATAAATGAATGTATATTACACAAAGAGTATAATAATGGGCAGTACATACACCACTCAATGGAATTTGTGGCAAATGTAGCATAAATCTCACGAGAATAAAAGTGAGATGAAAAATCCCTTACGAAAACTCAGCAGCCTAACAGCGCCACTTAAAACTTCCAAAATGGATTGATGAGATCAAATAGAGTATCCCATCATATTACAATAGAATTTAAAGCAAGAGGAATATAAAAGAAAATCCCCCAACATAACAAATAGGATCTTAGAAGAAGTGACACAAAGGAGAGTACTTAAAAAGAAAGAGAGAGGTTAGATCTCTTACGAAAGTTCGGCAGCCTAACGGCGCCACTCAAAACTCCCAAAATGGATTGATGAGAGAGAATAGGGTCTCTCATCACATGAACATAAAAATTACAGTAAATTTAATATAAAAGATCATCCCAATAACAAGAAAGATGAGATTTAAAAGGAATGACATAAAAGTGTATACTTAAAAAGAAAGAGAGGAGTAGGATCCCTTATCTCGGGTCCGACTTGACTCGATCGTTCTTTAATCTCCTGAATAATAAACTTGAGTTAATTTATAATTCCTTAAGAACCCTTTTTCAAGTTCATTATTAATTTTATACCACTTATTACCATGTCACAAACATTATGTAATCATTTAAGTTAATAATATTTGTTTTGCCGATATTTGGTTCTTAAGTCGAAAGTGGTCTTCTTACAATTACATGTTGTTCGTGTGGCCAAATGTTTATTATATCCAGAATTGTATTCATTATTTAGATATCATATATTTCATATATATCCAGTACATTCATGCATTTATAAAATTACATAATCATTTAGAGGTAAGAAATGAAATGCACCGTTCATGGAGACGGTAAGCCGTACGTACGCATGAACGCTACTTTCATTTCTATTTCGTATTTTATAGAATGGAATAATAATGATATAAAGGTATATTATAATTCCAGTATAATATCATATATAATATCATATTTCCATCCTTTATACATCCCACATATGGTATTTAACGAATCAAATCACTTTGAGGGGGCGGTAGTCCGCACTTCCTTAAATGAAGATATCGCGTATACCCATAATGGAAGCCATAAAGGTAAGACAAAAATGAAAAATACAGAAGCATAAATAAAACATAAACATATTATATATCATATATAAAAATAGTGACATCATAATGGCCACCTTTGAAGGTGTTAAATGAGTATTGAACAATCATCGTTTCGGGAGGCAGAATTTCACCATCCACGGAAACCGTATGTTCTTTAACCATTTGATGTAGTTGTGTGAGAGTGTAGCTCTAATAAATATTATAACAACATCCTAGTATATTGAAGATACTGGTGTTGTTACAAAAGAAGTAAATAAAAAGAGTTTAGGGGGTTGGAGAAGCAAAATAAAACAAATGAACATGAGAGAATGAATTACCTTTAAAAGTGTAACTCCTTTTGATTTAAGCCTAAAGGCTTCCTTTGAAAGGATTCTGCCCAAAGGGAGTCCTCTAGGATGAGGAGATGGATGTGGAGAGAGTAAATGGGCAGGGTTTGGCCGATCCAAAGGCTTGAGGAGTGTGTTAAATGAGGTGGAGGTGGGGGCCTTTTATAAGAGGAGAGAAGGGGTACTTTTGGAAAGTAAAGAAATATTACTTTATTTGAAAATTTTTTTCGGTTTTAAAAGGTCCCACATTGATAGAATTCGTGGATAAGGTGATAAGTCTTCGAAATCCACTCATCCAATTGGTTTTGGCCATGTGTAGTTCATAGATTTTACATTATCTTTCCATTTTATTTAAATCATCAAATAAGGATGTCATCGCTGCATCATTATTATGTCATAAATAATTTAATTTATTTAATTTCTAAAAATTATAAAAAAAATACTATGATGTATTAAATCTTTTTATCTTTCCAATGACTATTTATAATAAAAAATATGACTTGTATAACCCCACTTAAAAATTGTTTTAGTAAAACATATCATGTTTGTGTCAATTTTACTTTTACATTAAATAAAATGTTATTTATGTCATTTCCAAACCAAAGTGGATCCATGGGGTCCCCAAGTTGACCCATGGCTTGTCTTGGTCGGCGATGACACAACCAATAAGGTTGGGACATGTGTCTAGGTTATTTCATATCATTAAAGCATTATTTATACCTTAAACTACACTAATTACCACTAATCGCGATTAAAAACTTAATAAGTTACTATTCACCAAAAAATTATTTTAATCTCATTGAACCACATTTTACTTATTAATGATAACCATGTATGTCGGATTTTCAAAATTCAATACACATTAGTGGTAAAGTTTCATTTAACTGAAAAATCAGTTTGCTTGATTACCACTTAGTGGTTTCACTATTCATCAAAAATTGAAGTTTTTCAGAAAATTACCAAAAATTCACCCTAAGCTATATTTTATATTCTGAATTCAAAAATGAAGTCCTTTTTACAAAATTCAAAACATATAAGTCACATTAATTAATTTAATAATCAATTCCCGCTGTCATGACAAATAGCGTGTTTTATGAAACAATAAGTATCAAAAGATTGACACTAGTTTAAGTCTGATTTCAAAGTGAAAATGATTCCAATGACCACTATTGGATTTAATGGTAAAAATATTTTATAATTTAACTTTAAAACCAATTCAAAATATAATCTAATCATATAAATAAATTAGATTAAAAAGTGGTTTTGAATTAAAATACAACATTTTACACTATTCATTAAAAAAATGAACTTTATCAGAAAGATACCAAAAATTTACACAAAGTAAATTTTGATGTCCCGATTCTTAATAAGAGTTTTATTTGGTCCAAAAGAATGTTTAAGAGTGAACAAAACTATATTTAATGACAGTTCTCCATTAAAAGGCGATAAGTGAACCTTTAGTGAAAACTAGGGCATATACGCCTAAAATTGAATTCTTTCCGTATTTTAAGCCTTTGGATAGATGTAAAAACATTTAAAAAAACATATATATTCATATTTTATTTATTTCTATCCATTCCCACCAATACAACGGCTACATGTTAACTGCCATTTAAAATAATATTATTTTATTATTAGAGTGCAACGTAAGATTCCCAAGGAACTCGTTGTTGCGTGTTGGGTACGCCATCGAGCATAGCGTCCCCTTTAAAGTCATGTTAATATTTTATTCACAAATATGGATAAATATGAAAATTTCATATTCTCTATTTACCTGGGGTGTTACATCCTTCCCCCCTTTTGGGAATTACGTCCTCGCAATTTTAAAATTGCGCTTGGAAACTTCCTTGAAAGTCCCACATTGGAACAAAAGTCGGTAAAACAAACACTTTAAAATAAAGAAAGATAAGTACAAAGGTCACCCGAGATAACCCATACTAGGATTTCAAGTATGAAAATATGGACATGGAGGAAAAAACAAAGGGTCATGTTCTGATGGAGAGTGATAGAAAACATGTTTAGGAGAAAGTTAACCACGAGAAAATCACAAACTTGTGATGGGTTAAACGGTCTTCGATTCCCCAGTAGGAAAAGTTAATAGACAACATTTTTGTTTTAAGTTACTTTTTATTGAGGAATTTATTAATAAGGAAACATAATCACTTATAATATTGACTTTCAACCTTTATTAGATTCCTTACACAAACTCATATTTTCTCCAAAAAATGAGTATTTAGGAAGACTTGTTCACATTAAGAGTACTATAATCAACTTCTAGAGAATCACCTAATCCACAAAATAGAACTATATACTTCCCATTTATTTAGACTTTAACCAAATCCAAAACCAAAAAGGTTAGTACATGATCAGATAATCTAGAAAAGGATAACCCTTTACAAAAATAAAATCTATTCTTAATCTCCAAAAAAATTTCAACAAATCCCAAAGTTCAACGAGGACCATCCGATAAACAATTTGTCCATAAAATTCTTTAAAGTAAACCAATCTAAGATTGAAACCCAAATATTTGAAGGATTTAGTCACATAGACTTCCAAGTTAAATTGTAACATTTATCTCCAAACAACATCAGTTTCTCCTAAAGTCCCGTATTGAAAAGTAATTAACCTAATCACATATCCTCCATGATAGGTTAATCATTTTCAAAAATAACCCAAAATCAACTTACTCCTAATTCATAAAATCATATAACTAGAATGAATCAGTCAAACTAACCAGGGACTTCACATAGTCCAGTGGTAGGCGATAAATACCAGTCGCACATTGGTTGTGGGTTCGATTCCCGCAGATTTGTCCGACGCGACGGGATGTCACACAGTCTGCGTGTTGTCCTTTTTCCAAAACTATATAATTCTTAAAACATTCCCCAAAATGAGATAAAATCTTCAAGAATAATCATAACATATTTTAACCTCAAGTTTATCTCATTCCTTTCATTTTCCATCATATCATAGAGTAACCCATAATTACCTAAAAATTAAGTATCATATAAACCCTAATGGTTACCTTAATAATTATTACCTGAATTTCCACATCGAATTGGCCATCTCGTACCTGATGCATTAGAGAACTCACCAAGGTTGAAGTGGTTGATCATGACTCCTTGATATTTGGTTTAGAACAACCACGAGTTTCCTCATTGAATCCTTCATTTTATCTAGTATCTTAATCAGAGAACCACCACAGTTTCCTTCAAACCTGTTGTCTCTTTGGTGCCTGCTAGATCCATCCATTCACTAAAAATAGAAATGTCAGTGTGAGTATATCAACAAAACCATCATGTACTAATGAGTAAGATAGACAATAAGATATACTTACTCATTCACTTTATCTAAAACTAAGACTCTTTCTGAAATCCTAACCATTATGGTAATTGTCAATTATGCTTAAAGAATACCCTAACCTCTAAAGTTATCTAAACCGACCTTTGATACCAACTATAAGGCCCCAGCCTTAAACCTTACTTAATATTGAATTAAATGAGTAATTCACATTGAGGATCTTTTCAGGTTTAGAGTTTTAGAGAATTAGATCATGAAACTTGCATTACATTCCACATTTAAATAAAGTGGTTACAAAAAGACAGTATTCATTCTTCCCATCAACGGAAACATATTGAAAATAAAATATGGATTCTTTCTTGACACATCCTTGACACTATCATCACATCATGTACCTTTCCCTTGACCTGTGAAAAACATTTCAAAAACTTGGGATGAGCATAAAAAGCTCAGTAAGGGTGATAAAAATATGGAAAGGAAACATGAGTTCATATATACATAAGAATGAAATCATACTTTACCCATAAAACATAGGCACTTTAACATACCTCATAAAACCATGAATAAATCATCGAAAACATAAGACATAAAGGTAACTTGAGGCATTCATAACATTCTTACGTAGGGAGTAACCCTCTTGGTTACGTTTGGAATACCCATCACAGTATATTCCCTAAATCTCTTCGGAGAAACCTTAACATTTCACTCCTTCGCGTTACCCAATGCATTGGAGAGCTATATCGGGCTCACCCGCCCTTAGTTTATCACGGAACCACCCGTTCTTCATAACAATGCCCAAGAACCATAACATAATCGTATCACATAAAACATGAATAAAGGAAACATAACATTTCCACATTTCAATCACAATATAACATTTTAGGATATTGAAATAATGAATCCATTCAAAGAGAAACCATTTCCAAAACCATTTAAAACATTTAATAAAGAGATTTTTGAATCAAAGTGTCCCATACCACCTTGAAGCTTTTAACATTTTAGACCATTAATATACATATAAATAAATCCTTAAAACCATTTTGAAAACATGGATATTAATAAGAACAAATAATTAAAACATTTAAAACGATATTCTGGTAAAAGGGGTTTTACCAAAATTAGAGACACTTGAATACAATAATTGAGGAATAACATTTAGTCAGAACTTTATAATATCATGAGAATAAAAGGATTAATGATATAATACTCCAAAGGACAGTATATACACCATATAAGAGTGAATTGGTGCATAACAACAATGAACCCTCAATAGAAATGTCAAATGTGATGAAATCCCTTATAAAGAAGGTATCCTTAAATTAAAGACAAATCAATCTCAAAATATGTGTGACAAATATAAATACACCCAATATAAGTGGATATTAAGTTTAAAACAATAAAAGGTCATTCACACATATTCAATGGATGACATATTCAATGACTACATGTTGAACCCAAAGAAATCGAAATTGGGTTAAAAAGTTCCCTTGACAGCCTAACGGCATCACATCAAAATGAGTTGATGAGAGATAAAAAGTGTATCTCATCACTTGGACATAAAATTTACATCAATAAGGATATATGAGAACATATCCCAACATAACAATATTTAAATTAAAAGACCCAACAAAAGAAGTCTTTTAAAAAAAGAGGAGGGTGAAAGGTTCCCTTACCGACTTGGGTATCTTTCAAAACATACACCCCATGAAATAAGGACAATATATCATTGATGTAAATACTCATAAATGAATGTATATTACACAAAGAGTATAATAATGGGCAGTACATACACCACTCAATGGAATTTGTGGCAAATGTAGCATAAATCTCACGAGAATAAAAGTGAGATGAAAAATCCCTTACGAAAACTCAGCAGCCTAACAGCGCCACTTAAAACTTCCAAAATGGATTGATGAGATCAAATAGAGTATCCCATCATATTACAATAGAATTTACAGTAAGAGGAATATAAAAGAAAATCCCCCAACATAACAAATAGTAGCTTAGAAGAAGTGACACAAAGGAGAGTACTTAAAAAGAAAGAGAGAGGTTAGATCTCTTACGAAAGTTCGGCAGCCTAACGGCGCCACTCAAAACTCCCAAAATGGATTGATGAGAGAGAATAGGGTCTCTCATCACATGAACATAAAAATTACAGTAAATTTAATATAAAATATCATCCCAATAACAAGAAAGATTAGCTTTAAAAGGAATGACATAAAAGTGTATACTTAAAAAGAAAGAGAGGAGTAGGATCCCTTACCTCGGGTCCGACTTGACTCGATCGTTCTTTAATCTCCTGAATAATAAACTTGAGTTAATTTCTAATTCCTTAAGAACCCTTTTTCAAGTTCATTATTACTTTTATACCACTTATTACCATGTCACAAACATTATGTAATCATTTAAGTTAATAATATTTGTTTTGCCGATATTTGGTTCTTAAGTCGAAAGTGGTCTTCTTACAATTACATGTTGTTTGTGTGGCCAAATGTTTATTATATCCAGAATTGTATTCATTATGTAGATATCATATATGTCATATATATCCAGTACATGCATGCATTTATAACATTACATAATCATTTAGAGGTAAGAAATGAAATGCACCGTTCATGGAGACGGTAAGCCGTACGTACGCATGAACGCTACTTTCATTTCTATTTCGTATTTTATAGAATGGAATAATAATGATATAAAGGTATATTATAATTCCAGTATAATATCATATATAATATCATATTTCCATCCTTTATACATCCCACATATGGTATTTAACGAATCAAATCACTTTGAGGGGGCGGTAGTCCGCACTTCCTTAAATGAAGATATCGCGTATACCCATAATGGAAGCCATAAAGGTAAGACAAAAATGAAAAATACATAAGCATAAATAAAACATAAACATATTATATATCATATATAAAAATAGTGACATCATAATGGCCACCTTTGAAGGTGTTAAATGAGTATTGAACAATCATCGTTTCGGGAGGCAGAATTTCACCATCCACGGAAACCGTATGTTCTTTAACCATTTGATGTAGTTGTGTGAGAGTGTAGCTCAAATAAATATTATAACAACATCCTAGTATATTGAAGATACTGGTGTTGTTACAAAAGAAGTAAATAAAAAGAGTTTAGGGGGTTGGAGAAGCAAAATAAAACAAATGAACATGAGAGAATGAATTACCTTTAAAAGTGTAACTCCTTTTGATTTAAGCCTAAAGGCTTCCTTTGAAAGGATTCTGCCCAAAGGGAGTCCTCTAGGATGAGGAGAGGGATGTGGAGAGAGTAAATGGGCAGGGTTTGGCCGATCAAAAGGCTTGAGGAGTGTGTTAAATGAGGTGGAGGTGGGGGCCTTTTATAAGAGGAGAGGAGGGGTACTTTTGGAAAGTAAAGAAATATTACTTTATTTGAAAATGTGTTTAGGTTTTAAAAGGTCCCACATTGATATAATTCGTGGATAAGGTGATAAGTCTTCTAAATCCACTCATCCAATTGGTTTTGGCCATGTGTAGTTCATAGATTTTACATTATCTTTCCATTTTATTTAAATCATCAAATAAGGATGTCATCGCTGCATCATTATTATGTCATAAATAATTTAATTTATTTAATGTCTAAAAATTATAAAAAAAATACTATGATGTAGGAAATCTTTTTATCTTTCCAATGACTATTTATAATCAAAAATATGACTTGTATAACCCCACTTAAAAATTGTTTTAGTAAAACATATCATGTTTGTGTCAATTTTACTTTTACATTAAATAAAATGTTATTTATGTCATTTCCAAACCAAAGTGGATCCATGGGGTCCCCAAGTTGACCCATGGCTTGTCTTGGTCGGCCATGACACAACCAATAAGGTTGGGACATGTGTCTAGGTCATTTCATATCATTAAAGCATTATTTATACCTTAAACTACACTAATTACCACTAATCGCGATTAAAAACTTAATAAGTTACTATTCACCAAAAAATTATTTTAATCTCATTGAACCACATTTTACTTCTTAATGACAACCATGTATGTCGGATTTTCAAAATTCAATACACATTAGTGGTAAAGTTTCATTTAACTGAAAAATCAGTTTGCTTGATTACCACTTAGTGGTTTCACTATTCATCAAAAATTGAAGTTTTTCAGAAAATTACCAAAAATTCACCCTAAGCTATATTTTATATTCTGAATTCAAAAATTAAGTCCTTTTTACAAAATTCAAAACATATAAGTCACATTAATTAATTTAATAATCAATTCCCGCTGTCATGACAAATATTGTGTTTTATGAAACAATAAGTATCAAAAGATTGACACTAGTTTAAGTTTGATTTCAAAGTGAAAATGATTCCAACAACCACTATTGGATTTAATGGTAAAAATATTTTCTAATTTAACTTTAAAACCAATTCAAAATATAATCTAATCATATAAATAAATTAGATTAAAAAGTGGTTTTGAATTAAAATACAACATTTTACACTATTCATTAAAAAAATGAACTTTATCAGAAAGATACCAAAAATTTACACAAAGTAAATTTTGATGTCCCGATTCTTAATAAGAGTTTTATTTGGTCCAAAAGAATTTTTAAGAGTGAACAAAACTATATTTAATGACAGTTCTCCATTAAAAGGCGATAAGTGAACCTTTAGTGAAAACTAGGGCATATACGCCTAAAATTGAATTCTTTCCGTATTTTAAGCCTTTGGATAGATGTAAAAACATTTAAAAAAACATATATATTCATATTTTATTTATTTCTATCCATTCCTGCCAATACAATGGCTACATGTTAAGTGCCATTTAAAATAATATTATTTTATTATTAGAGTGCAACGTAAGATTCCCAAGGAACTCGTTGTTGCGTGTTGGGTACGCCATCGAGCATAGCGTCCCCTTTAAAGTCATATTAATATTTTATTCACAAATATGGATAAATATGAAAATTTCATATTCTCTATTTACCTGGGGTGTTACAATCCAGGCTTCTTGTTGATCCAGACTCCCTTCTCAGGTGGTTGAGGTCAGGACTAATCCTGTGTTTTGGATATCCCACTTATTTGGATCCCTTTCAATGCTGATCCTCGCAGTGAGACCTCTCCATGATGAATTTGGACATCATTAGAGTCCTATGATGGAGATGTTTTGGAATGAAATTAAATATGCAAGGAATAGAGACACTTACACCACAGATACTTGTCCTTGTGATGTGATTCAAAACCATGTGGGAGAGTTAGTTTTGTCTCACAGCGAATAGTATCGAGGTGTGGTGGTGGAGTTACTTTGAATTGAATGGTCGGGATGTGAAGATGTGATGGGGAGTTGTAGAAGGCCCTATTTGAGAAGATAAGGAAGGAAAGGGAAAGGATGAGATCTTAGCAGATGGAGCTTCTGATCAGGAGGCTCGAGTGTGGTTCGGGGTACATCCTATGTCACTACTGCTTCAGATGTAGTTATTATCACAAAGTTGAAAGCCACATTTCTCTATGTGTAGCCCCTTTTTAAAACCTAGCAATACCAGTAGTAGAATATTTACTCAACCCTTGTACTAGATTCTCCTATAGAGGGGATCAGTGATCACACATTTCTACTGACGGTGTGACTTGACTCTGTAAGGAGATAGATAGAGCCTCGCATGAAATATTTTTGTAGTAGGAGTGATACCCTACAATTTTTTGCTTTGTATAGATTCGTCATAGATCATCCATTCTTAGATAATTTCTACCCGTGGGTATGGTAGTGCTTCCAGGTTATGGGATGACGTTTTCCTCCTTTGGCATGGAGTGATCCCTGGACAGAGTGATGTGAGCTCATTTGTTGGAGTTTATAGTCAATTAAATAGTTGAATAGTATTACCCATGGAATAGTGGATGTTATGAGCTCTCATCTCCCTCTAACGATGGTGGAGTATGATAATTTTTCAGGTTTACCTCCACACTATAAGATGGAACTCTGTATAGACTTGCACCATGGATGGCCTGATGTTTTTACTAGCACATCATATGACCCCATGGGGATGTGAGAGCTATTGGTGTGGTTGGAGAGTCTACATAGGCAGGTCTTCGTAAGACCTAGTGTGTTCACTTGGGCACCCCAGTGTTGTTTTCCTAAGAGGCAGATAATATTTTTAGGTCTAGTGTGGATATACATTTCTCTAACTAGGTGAATTTTAAAGAAAAGTATCCACCCCCAAGAATAGGTGATTTTTTCGACCAATGGCTTGGGGTGAAGTGGTTCTCAAAGATTGACCTCAAAATGGGTTATCACCAACTCCAAGTTCGATAGGTGGATGTACCGAGCATGGATTCCTAGAGCTATTGTATTTACTTTGAGTTATTGGTGATATCCTTTGGTATGTTGAACACCACATCAGAGTTATAAAGGCTTATGAGTTGAATCCTTAACCTTTATTATGTCTATTCATGTTATTCTTTTTCAATGAAACCCTCATGCCCTCAATGTCAGATTTGGAGCACGCGAGACATGGGAGGATGATGCTAGACATGCTTCGAGACTGTTAGTCATATAATAGCTCTTGTGGAGTCAGTTCAAGATTCAAAGGTATCCTTATTAAGATATGTATTCTTAGACATGGTAGTGATAATGGACCCTACATAAGTTGAGGTATCATTAGATTAAGGGCCACCCAAGGTGTGGTTGTGGCAGCAGATGTTCATGGTGAGGTTTTCCAACTGCTGTTGTTTAGAAAGGTGACAAAGAAGTTGACCTCTTTGCAGTTGACCCTTGTGGTGAGGATGTTGCAGCATACCTCCTTTCTATGGTTGTTACCCCTCCACTTCTTCAGTGAGTTAGGGAGGCACAACATGGGGATATCGACTAAGAGATCTTGTGTGAATAGATATCCTTAAGAGTTTCACCTGATGGATTTTCTGAAGAATGGAATCATGTCATCCTTTTTCAGAGACATACGGTGATTCAATTCATGATATGATATGAGGTTGTGGGGGAGTTTCATAATTCTCATTTGGATATACATCCCAGTGTAGGGAAGATGTACGGAAGATCCAGATGTTGGCTCAGTATCCCCACCATTTTCCTCGGTTTATGATTTTAGAGGATGAAAATATTTAAAAAATATAATTATTTAAAGACTTTTGTTTTTTCATTTAAGAATTTGAAATATTCATAGGAATATTTTCGAAGCTAGGCACTAAGACAACGCGTGATTATGAGGTCCAGTGAGCCCAGGATTAATTTTATAAAAATATTAAATATGTTTTTATTGTGTATGCACAGTTTTCCTAAAAAATTAGAATATCTCATAAACAGAGTCTCTAATCAGATATCTAAGACCATGGTTGAATCTAGAACATGGATTTTACCCTAGGCATGGCCTAAAGTTGGTTGACATGAGTCGTTCATATGGGGCAGTCGTTGGTGGGTGAATTGGATAAATTAATTAATTAATTTAATTTATTTAATAACCCTGACCCAAATAACTCAAAGATGGAGACTTGGATAGGAAATCTAATACCATCATTGAGTTTGGAATATGGTGTTTATCCTTGACATGACTTAAAGTTGGTCGGTGCGGGACATTCGGATGAGGAAGTCATTGAGGGGTACATTTAATTAAAATAAATAAATAATTTATTTATTTGTATTATTAAATGGACTAATTAAATTATCTATAAATACACTCTTATAATAATTTTCCAAGGGTTGGCTGTATAACCCTTTCTGGATCTAAGAGGAGGAGGAGAGCATACCTCATTGGCTGATTGAGACCGTACGACAACCAGTGATTGGATCAAGGTGAATCGACAGGCAGCAGACGTAGTGGATCATCTTCATCGCTAGTGGATCTGTTCTTCACCAAATATTGATCCATGATCGAGGTAAGACTATTTATATGTGTTTTTCCTCCCTTATAATTAAAATGTTGATCATGATAAATTCTCTCTCTTTGATCAGCATTAATTTGAGTCTTTCCATGAGCCCGTTTATTGAAATAAATTATTCGTTCAATTTATTTCTTATTTATGCCATGTTTCGCACCCTGGTTTCCTTACTATGAACTTTTTGTCCAATAATGCTTGGAAAATTATTTTTATCACCTTTGTTATAGGTGATTTTTTCCAACCGTTCTTCGTGTTATTCATCATTGGGTCACAGGGTTACGATTCGACATTGTCGGGCAGGTTTGAGTACAATTGAACCCCCCAGATTCATTATGGTAGCACAAATGACACACAGATCAATAGTTTGGGTACAGATTTATAAATGATCAGGATATTGTTTAGTGATCATATTGGATCAGTACTGTGAAAGCGAGTTTATGATTGAGGGTGGTTCAGGATTGGATCGGTGATCCATGTTTTCTCGATTGGCATGTGGTGATGAAGTGTGGTGGGACGAGATTGGTTATGAGTAGAGGTTGTGTGAAGAGTCTCATGGTGGAGGCTACTTTTCATTTATGTGACGTTGTCTGAAATCGGATCTCCGACGAGGTGGTCAGATGTGGCCAACGCAGTGGACGTTAATAATTATTAATAATAATAATCATGATGATGATGAATTGAGAAAAATTAAATGTGGTTTTTTATTATTATTATATTAATTATTAATAATAATGGTGACATAAAATGTGTTTGGTTAATTAAATTAAATGTTTTTAAATTAATAAAATAAAAACATTTTAATTAATATCATTTTCTTTGAAACAAAAATGGTGGAGTTGAGTTGGGTGCTCGGACAATGAAAGAGGTGCACCACCTATTTTATGAAGCGAATTATATTATTATTATTATTATTATTATTATTATTATTTAAAATAATAATGATAATAATATTCAAAAGATAAAATAAAATAAGAAATCAATTTCTTAAATAAATAATTGATGATGTGCATGTACAATGTTTTTGAGGATGGGGAGGGGTGCATGGAGTGTGGCCTCTCTTTGTGAATAAAAAGTTTAATAAAAAAATAATATAATAATATTATTATTATTATTATTATTTTGGGTGTCAAACCTAAATTTGATTGTAACTCTTACATACGACTTCAGATTGATGTGTTGTATGCGGCAGCATGACCCTAAAATTGAGACGTTCATTTTAAGACTGATGTTGGAAACCTTTTTTAAACTCATGGCTTGGGTCAATGAAACACTCAATAATAATAAAATTATTATTATTTTTGGAATATTTTATTTGACATATCTCCCTCATAGTGTCAAAATGAATAACCATCAACGACATTGGGACCCTGAAATTTATGCAGACATTTCAATACCAATTTTAGGTATTTAATTTGGACTAGTAGCTCAGGCCCATGAAACATCATTCGAGTTTTATGTAGTAAAATGTGTCTTTTTTACCGGGTGTCCAATTGAGATAAGTGAATAACCTATCTCAAGCATTTTTCTATGAGGATCAAAACAATGTGATCTGTTTGGCTATTTGGGACCATTTAAAGAGGCGTATTAGTGAAATTATGTCTTTCCCTTGGACTGATGATCAAACTCATGTGTTCATTAGGATTTTGGTTGAGACATGTCATTTGGTACCCTTAAACACTATGTAGTACTACATGTCCATAAATCCATGTGTTGACAAGGACACGACCTGATAACAGAGCGGGACCACATGTCGTGTGCTCCTTTATGAATCTTCAAACTTTCATATCTCCTTTATTTGGACTTGGATTCTAGCCCATGAGTATCCTATCCTAATTTTTTTTCACATGGAACATGATGGTTCCATCCATTATGTATTTTGTGATATTATGTTAAACTTTTTGGGTGGGACTCCTAGTTAGGCAGTTCCCGACGATGGTAATGATCACATAGGATCACAAGAGACCTTTCTGAGTTACCCTCTAGTAGGGCTAGGTAGTGGAGTTCCTTGATGTTTTGGTTAGTACCCTCTAGCAAGGCTGGGAATTTTATTTCCTTGATGATCTTTTGAGTTACCCTTAAAAAGGGTTGGGCAGTTGAGTTACTAGATGTTCTGGGTGGTACCCTCCAGTAGGGCTAGGCAGTGGAGTTCCCTATTGATCTTTTTGAGTTACCCTCTAGCAATGTTGGTCAGTGGAGTTCCTTGATGTTTTTGGTGGTATCCTCTAGTGGGTTTAGCCAGTGGAGTTCCCCAATGACCTTTCCTAAGTGGTACCCTTCAGTAGGGATAGGTAGTGGAGTTTCTTAATAACTATTAGAGTGGACCCCCCCCCCACACTCACACACCCCAAAGTACTAGGGTGAGGGTCCTCTACTTCTATTTTGTGCCCCCTTGACTATGTGGCACAGTGGAGAGGCATGTTTTGACTTTGATAGTTATTTTTGGGTAGACATGTGAGATGTTGGGCATCATTGATGGACTTTTGGAACTATTGGATACTATTCTTCTTGGGCTGAGTTGTGAGATAAGAGACCCACTTACTCTCTTGTTTTGGTTTCTTTTGACTCAGCATGTATATATATATATATACTTTCTTCTTTATACACATATTTTATTTGGTTACTCTCCTTCCAAGAGAGGCGAAGATGCATGGGGTATGTCATATGATTTATGTGTTTAGCTTCTCTTGGTTGGATGAGTCCACTCTATGGATATAGGTGGAAAATACTCAAAGGGTAGTTCATCTACTCACCGTGTTTATCCCCTTGTGTTTGGACGAGATTAATTTCACTCTTGGTTGGGTTTAATTGTACTCTTTGACTATATATTACATCTACTATCTTTATTTCCTCTTTTATCTCTTATTGCTCCCCCTTCATCTTTCAGGGTGTCTAACTTTGTTTGTATATACTCACCTTTGTATGGTCTTTTCTCAAACATGTCGTGTCTTATGCAGACGATGGACCGGTTGATTGTGACTTCATAAGATCTTAGGGATACTTGGTGCTTTGGACCATGTATAGTGGTCGTAGCTTGAGATTAAGGAGTTGGTCTCTCTCAACAGTTTTATTTTTTCAATTTTTTTAGGTTGGGACATATTTCTGGTTGGGTATGTATTTTTTCCTTTTACTTTTCAGTTTGTACTATCATAATCTTGTATACCCTAGTGGTTATGAATGCTTGGTTTAATTTATAGTTGTGTCTCATATTTTACCCTTTCCCTCTGTACTTTTTCGTTGATATGGTTTTGTGTGTGCATATACGTACTTAGGAAAAGGCCTCCCCAGGTTAGTTATGCCTTCAGCGCTTATCGCCACCCCCCTAGCCTATGAAGATGGGCTTGGGGTAGTTATAGGTCGAGCCCCAACTTGAGTCGAGTCGTGAAATTATCTATAGAATATCCTCACCCATGAGACCCTCACCACAGCATAGTGCACACCACCATGGTGAAAACATCCCTCCCCAAGTAGAGAAGGAAAATAACCACACTGGAAAAAATGTCACATTGTTGTGCCTTGGGCCATAACATGACATGATATTGTTTAATTCCTAAGATATATAAAAACACCCAAAAATAGCGAAAATATTAAGTGGATGGTTAATGATGGACATTATAATGATATAGATATGGGAAATATCTTCTTAGAAATCATAATGAATTAAATTTTACGTTGAATGATGTTAGGCATGCACCTGATTTCTACCAGTATTTAGGGTGATGATGGTTATTTTAATATATTTAGTGATGGGTAACATAATATTTCTAAATGGACTTTGATTATGGTATACAAGAATAAATTCCCAAGTTTATACTAGACAAAAAAAATTATAATTCATTTTTTATTTGACTGCAATTATTTTTTCTAAATTTTGAAATAATATATTTTTCGATTTAGTCAAAATGAATTTGATATTTTGATAAAAAGAAATTTGATTATAGGGTTGAAAGTTATTGGGTATAAAAAATGAGCTCATTTCATGATTTATTGAAAATATTTTTTTGAGTTGATGTATTTAGATGTTTATATCCCTTTGAGAATGAGTAATTACAATGGTTTTCATTATTTTTTTACTTATATTTATCATTAATCACAAAAAAATTGTGTTTATGTTTTCAATGAGAAAAATTTGGTTTCTAGTTTATTAAAATATTTTTGGGCTTTTATTGATAGAAAAATATATAAAAGACTATAATGGGTATATAATGATAATAATGATGAGTATTTTAGGATATTTAATGAGTTTTCAGACAACCAAGCATATCAAACATCAAAAGATGTCTCCTAAGACTCATCGTCTAAATGGTGTCGGAAAGTTGAAAAATTTAATCAGAAATATATAAATGTTTACTTTTTAAAATGAAATTTTATGGATGATTTTAGAATGAGATTATATATATTTTTTCATGTATTATTAATTTTTAATGTGTTATTTTTCAAATTGATACTCAAATATAGTATTTTAACGTAGAAAAGTCTTTTATCACCATTTTCATGTTTTTAGTAATAAAACCATTGTGAATGTTCCAAAGAATAAGATATCCAAGTTATATCATAAGGATAAAAATACATCTTTATTTGTTATGGCTGTGAATTATAATAGATTTGGCTATAGGATTTATGAACTTATTGATAAAAAAATAATGATAAGTTTTGATGCATTTATTATGGAAAATTAGACCATTGAATATATTAACTAAATAAAAAAAATAAAACTCTTCATGTATCATTTAGTATTTAGAATTCATTTTCAAAGTGAAAGTAGAAAATTTCAATTTAAGAGGAAATAATTTTTATATTCCTTAATAAAAAAATAAAATTATTATAATTAAACATATTGATATTTTTATATGAAATTGTAGGTAAGGTCTTAAAAATTAAAAATATAACAAAATTAATAATGTAATTGAAACTATAATGACTTCATAATCACATAATTATAATTATTAAATGTAAATGTGATAAAAAATAATTTAAAATAATAATTATAAATATAATATAATGTGACACATAATGAAAATTGTAATTAATATAGCGGTGGTGGCGGAGAAAGTGTTATTTACTGATATAATTTTTAAAAAATAAAAGTATATTTAACATGAGTAAAATAATTCAATATAATTATAATTATAATTATAATAATATTTATTAAAAAATTAAAATAATATTGTAATTAAAAATATAATTATTAAAATTTCTTAAAAATATAATAATTAATTGATTAATTGTAATAAAAAATATAATTTAAAATACAAATAAAAAAATAGTTATAATAATGGTATTATTTTTTAGAAGGTTAGAGGTTGAAGTTGATGTTAATAATGGTATTGATGGATAGGTTAGGGGTGGTTTTAATGATGATATTGATGTGCTTGGTGTTTCTACTCATGGGGTTATTAATGAACCCACTTCTCAATTCAAGTGATATTTGATGTATCATATTCATTTTA
The DNA here is from genome assembly GCA_963277665.1 of Viscum album. Classification (NCBI taxonomy): domain Eukaryota; kingdom Viridiplantae; phylum Streptophyta; class Magnoliopsida; order Santalales; family Viscaceae; genus Viscum; species Viscum album. Next base: position 1,005,895,210 of record OY728126.1, read on the forward strand.
TATATAAAGACAAAATAAAAAGTGAGTATAAAGATAGATGAGTTACACTTATGGAATATGAGATAAAATCATTTCATAAGATCATCCTTTTAAAGTGATTAAGTTTCCTAAAGGCTAGAAAATTTCATAAAATTAATGGATTTACAAGATAAAAAATAATAATCCAATTATTATCTATGATATGATGAAATTTTATTTGTTAAAGGATACCACTATTGGAGTTGGTGCCCTGGAAGCAACTACTTTGAATAATAGATTACCAAAATATCTATAGTCTTGAATATTAATTAATTAGTTATCACATGAGGATATTTCTTTTGTATGAAATCTATGTGATAATATTTTTGGAGTACTTTTCACGCTAAAAGTTCATAGTAGTTCTCCATTATGATGAGAAACTAGAAGTGTCGTGATAGTATTCTTAAATATATGTTTTATAGCCAGGTTATATCATTTAATGAAGCACAAATGATATAGGTTATCCAAGGTGGAGACTCATAGGACTTTGAGACACTTTCTCATGGTGCACACCCATGGTAAATTTCACAATAAGAGATTATGAGAACATAACCCAACAGTAAGAAATCCACATTTATATGTGGCATTGGGTGTTTCTATCTACAAATCTGTGTAATGGTTCTTAGACTTTAATATTATTATTAATTCATATCATGATTCATGTACTTTGATATATTGATGAAAAATATGATGATATATATTCACAGTGAGTTAGGATACATTGGGTGTGTCATGAGTAATATTGTATTAATGAATGATGTGAGAAAGGATTTTTCCCTTCTAGTCTTTAATGAAAACTGATATCTTAGGACCTTTTATGGAAATTTAACTACCTTATTAATTCCATGTCCATGGAATTTTATCACCAAGTTCATTTCTAGAAAATCAAACAAAGAGACGTCGATCACATAGGCTGATGACGCCAGTATGAAAACTGCTTGATTAGAGATATTTTGATAAAAGGATTGTATTACATAGTGTGTGTTCATATGTGGTTATTATTGTTTTGTCATTTAACTTCTTTATATATGGGTTTCATGGCACGTTGTTAGATTTTAACCTTGTACTTTATGTTGTTCTACCTAATTCCATTTAGAAAGGGGATTAGAGGGTTACACACTAATTGTATTTAGAACCTTGGTTGAATTTGATATGAATTTAACATGTTAAATTAATATTATTCTCATATATTGTTTAATAATTATTCATGCTTGGTTTCTCATAAATATTTAGTCACCAGTTATTCGAGAGCATATATGTTATTTGAATATTTAATAAATATTTATTTGTTATTTTAGTGAATATAATATGTATTTATTTATCGATGAATAATGGAGTAATTTTTTTTAATAGGTAGGGGGAAACGACTGTTTTTTTATTAATGAAAGAAGGACCTCCTTTCAACAGGGTCTAGAGGTAACCCTTATATGACTTAGAGGCCCTATGACTTGAATACCCATTACAATTTGATGGCCCAAAGGCCCTGTGACTTGAAAGCTGAAGAAGATGACCCGAAGGCCCAAGCTGAGCAGCCAACTTCATATCATAATCTCATTCTTCTCGCTACGACACCCCCCCCCCTCCCCTACCATTATCCATTGCATTTTGGTTCCCCACTATAAATTCATGGTAAAGAACCCCTCTTTTAACTCATGTCTGGGTAGAGGGATAGATGATAGGTGATAATGCACCCATCGCTCTTTCAAGCTACCCACCTAGCAATGCCTACATATCTTCATTCCATGCTACCTTCCAAGTTGTGTCTCTTCGCCTGTATGGTCATCGCTATTCACACGATGTGTCTCCCCCTATTCCAAGAACTATCACAGTGTTCTGCCAATTGCAATGCCATGGAATATCACCCCTCTGTCTCAAGCGGTTAGAGGGCCAGTTGATAGTTGTCAATGCACCTATCACTCTTTCAATCTACTCATCTGGAAAGGCTTCCTTAATCCAGGCTACACTTCCAACCTGAGGTACTGTACTGATCGAATGGTCACTTTGCATCATCTGTTGCTCTGTGGTAGCCTGAAGACCCTATAGCCAGAATGCCTATGGTGGCCTAAATACCCTGTGGCCCGTAATCCCAAACCAATGGCTCGAAGGCCAAAATCGAACGAATATTTTTGTTGATACAGTGTCGCTATAGTATCGCTCTAGTAACCCGTAAATACTTCTACACTAGGATTTGATCATGGGTTTCATGTAAGATTACGGGGTGTGTTAACCACTCATCTACTACCCCAACTGCATGTAGTAATATTTATTTATTAAATAAATAGTCATTATTCAAGGTTTGGTAAATACTAAGGAGGATAGACGAACCGATTTTAATGGTCTGATTGCAAATGATATATTAAATATAGTTTAAATAAATATTAATTTATTTATTTAACAAATGATATTTATTTATCTGCAAGTGTTGTGCATATCAAGTAAATAATAATAATATTTATATTATTATTAGACATGGGGTTCACTATGAAATAAGGGATTGGATTAGAGCCTATGTGCAATTACTAACTCTAACCTAGCTTTATAAATACCCAACTATATTAATTTCCATGGTTAGATGTTTTTTGTGCACAACAAACACAAGATAGAATTCTATCAAACCCTATAAGATAAATACCCTAAGAACATGCTTAATAACAAGATCATTGATCCTCCTTCATCTCAAGCCTTTGTGAGAAAATAAAGAATAATTCACCTGTGAATAGATCCTAGTTGTGATCAATGGTGGATGGTGCAAGTGATCAGGATCGACTATATTATCATCTGATGATTCTATGACAATATTCTGAGCTTTTTGGAGCACATGTAGATCACCTCTATATGGATTCTACCCTTGTATCCTTCATTGAAACAACGGTAAAACAAGTGGGGTCAATTATTCATCAAAAAAGAAAGAATTTCATGATATGGTAATTCCTTATCAATCTATTAATTAATTAGAAATTTAATGTGGAAATATCCTCTATCTTGGTTCCAACATTCTTTGTCGATCTTCATCATATTTAATTCATTGATCATGATGTATATGGTCATGTACATTGTGGATTATTCATTGAAACCTAAAAAAATCCAAGTTGGCCACCACCCAATAGGTGCTTCCATTGCATCTGGAACCATCAAGTGGTATTATAATGGTCACGTTTAAATTTATAATTATTTACTAATCAATGATAATTAATATTTGTTTATTGTTATTTTTCATTTCTAGATTATTCATTCTTTAAACATAAATATCAAAATAAATTCTTCTCCTTCATTATTAATCATATAACTAAGAACTTATTAAAAATACATGAAGAACATTCAAATATTCCATTAGGATGTTCTAAGAGTTATGGATGAATAATAGTAGACTACACAGCATGTGGCCCATTGGTACATGTCATGTACCTGTATACAATGCATAAGGAAGAACTATGAGAAATGCATGTCATCATATAGTAAATGCATGTGAAGTGCATTAATTCGCACCATGTGTTGACTCGACTAGGTTGGCACACAATTTTTCAGATAGCATGTTGTGTAACTCGTGTACAAAGCATGTAGTCCATGCATTTTCATAGTGGAGAACACATAGTCAAAGACGTGTCGTCTATTTATTACACAACACATGTGACTAACAGGCAATAAACATAAAAATTAATACACATGACACGGTGGTTATGTAATTAATACACACATGGTGTATTTAATTCACACAATGTGGTGGTCATGTAATTAATGGACACATGGTGTATATTTTAAAAATGATGTAGTGGACCTTTAATTAATTCATTTTTGGTTCAATGCACATGGTGTGTACTTAAGTCACAAATAATGTGTAATTAATTCACATGTGGTGCATAATTAATTCACATGTGATGTGTAATTAATTCAAATATTGTATAATTAATTAATTCATACTCAATGTATTTAATTTGTATGCATGGTAATTAATTAATTCTTGTATGGTGTAATTGATTCACATGAAATGTAATTAATTCACACGTGGTGTATTATTAATACACACATGGGGTGTTTAATACACATGGTTTAATTAATTTGTTTATGGTATGTACACATCATTCCAGTTTTTTCATTCATAAATTAATTTATAGGGAAATAAAATTAATTTCAGTATTAAACCGGTCTACGTGTCATGTAGAAATAATTTAAAGAATATTAAACCGGCCTATGCACCATGGCCATGGCATTCTGTTGTCAAGTTCATTTCTAGAAATTCAAAAAAAAAAGACATAAAACAGATATGTTGATGACACCATCATGCAACCTATAAGGCCTCGACTTTAAACATTACATAATCTTGAATTAAGTTAATAATTCACATTGAGGATCTTTTCAGCTTTAAAGTTTTAGAGAATTAGGCCATAACTATTACATTACATCTCAAATATTACAAAGTATACACTTCTACTCAGTATCCATTTTTTCATAAAATAAAAACTCTTAAAAGAAAAAAAGAACTCTTTTTTTGATATAGATCTTCTTGAATTATTCCTTTCTATTACCCTACCTTATATCCTGTGAAAAAACATTTCAAAAACTTAGAATGAGCATAAAAAGATTAGTAAGGGTTATAAAATAAAGAAAGAAAAAATTAGTATATCATTACATACAAAACATAATCTCTTTAACATACCTCATGAAATCATAAGATTTATGAATAATACATAGTAATCACAAATCATAAAGGTAACTTGAGGCATCCATAACATACTTACATTGTAGCTTTCACAGCTGCGTAGGGAGTTACATTTGGAATACTCATCACAGTATATTCCCTAAATATCTTAGGAGAAACATTAACATTTACCTCGGTCATGTTACCCAGTGCATTGGAGAGCTATCTCGGTCTCACCCGCCCTAGGTTTATCACAGAACCACCCGTATACATAAACAATGTCCAAGAACCATAACATATTCATAACACATAAAACAAACATAAAGAAAAGATAACATTTCCACATTTCAATCACAATATATCATTTAAATATATTGACATAAACAATACATTGTAAAAACCATTTTCAATACCAAAATACGTAAAATAGTATATGGTATGTATTTTCCTTTTAAAAACATTGTGGCTTGTTAAGAAATCCAAATATCAAATAACGATCATAGCGGCGGAAAGGTTGTTGTCATCACATACATTAAAAAGAAACATTCTCTTTATCGTTTAGTAAAATGCTACGTAGAAAAATATTCCATTTGAATAAAATAAAAATTAAAAGTGTTTTATACATCGTATAAAATAAATTCATGTATAAATCAAAATATGCCTCAATGAAAGGAGATTGAGACGAAGTCCCTTACCTCATGTCCGACTTGACTCGTTCATTCTTTAATCTCCTAAATAATAAAGTAAAGTTAATTTCTACTTGATTAAAAACCTTTTTCAATTTTATTATTCCTTCTATTTTACTTATTACCATGTTATAAACATTACATAATCTTTTAAGTTAATAACAGTCATTTTGTTGATATTTGTTACTTGAGTCAAAAATGAACTTCTTATAATTACAAGTTGTCCATGGGGTCAAAATTCCATTATCTCCATAATGATATTCAAGATGTAGATATCATATATATCATATATATCCAGTATATATATGTATTTATAATAGTATATAAAATTTAGAGATAATAAATGAAATGCACCGTTTATGGAGACGGTAAGTTGTACGTATGCATGAATGCTACTTTTATTTCTATTTCGTATTTAATGGAATGAAAACTTAATGATACATAAGTATATTATAATTCCAGTATAATATCATTTATAATTTCAGTAACTCCATCCTTTATATATTCTATATATGGCATGAACGATTCATATCACTTTGAGGGGGCGATAGTCCGTACTTCCTCAAATGAAATTATCATATTTACCCATTATGGAAACCATAAAGGTATGCTATAAATGAAAAATACAAAAGCATAGAGACAATATAAATATAATATATATTACATATAAATATATTTTCATCTTAATGGACACCATGAGGGACGGTAGGAGATATTTGAACAATCATCGTTTCGTGAGGCAGTAGTTCGTCGTCCACAGAAACAGTATGTCTGTATCCATTAGATGAAGGTGTGTGGAAGTGTAGTTCAAATCCTTATCATAAAAACATCCTAGTATATTTAGGATACTGATGTTGTTATAAAAGAATGGAATAAATATAGTTTAGGGGGTTGGAGAAGGAAAATAAAAGAAAATAACTTAAGAGAAGAGGATCAGAGCAACAAGACTAGAAGTCACCAGAAGCAGAGCTACCAGATTGGAAGAATGAGAGGGTATGGAAACCGTCATCGGGACCAGGCACCGTGTAGCTTTGTACGAGGCAATGTTGTCCGATCAGCAATACAAGGTGGGGAGCTAGGTGATCAATGATGCAAAAGCTAGGGGAGGGGAAGTTCATGTGGGTTGGGCCTACGGGTCATGTATTGGGCATAGTATGTCTCTGGGTCTTCGGGTCACATATTGTGAGTCATGTCGGGTCTTGTGCCTTGGGCCTACTGGTCATGTATGGGTTCCCCTTCATCCCTTAAAAGGGAGATTGTCTATAATAAAATTTAAAAAAAAAGAAGGTCGTCGGGCCATTCGGGCTCGGGGGGGTTAAATCGATGGATCTCATTTGGGAAGAGGTTGGACGAGCCAAGGGGGATTGAGAGGTGTGAGTAAGAGTTATAGGTGATGGCTTTTTAAAAGGTGGAGGAGGGGCTCTTTAGAAAAGTTTTAAAGTATTATTTCATTATAAAATTATTTTTAGTTTTAAAAGGTCACAAACTTATTTAATTTGAATATAAGGTTCATATAAGTTGAAATAAAATCATCCAATAAGAATTGTACAGGTTTTGGATATTTTTTTAATACTTATATTTTTTATTTAACCCTTTGTTAACTTATTTAACCTTTACCATGTCCTCTTATATATTCATACTATATGGTTGATATATTTACTATAAAATTCCAAGCAACCCAAAATGGATCATTAATGACATTTGTTACATTATATATGTCATTTGGATGAATCTTAGATTTTTAGGACTATTTTATCATTTAATAAAATATTGATTGATTTAAAATCTCTTGTATGTCAATTTTAATACTATTCATATCATGACTTTTAAAAAAAATACAAACCAACTCGATTCTTTTGAAAAACCTTCATTAATTAAAATATAATAAGTTATAATTATCTCTAAAATTTATGGATGGCATAAATAGTTTCAAAATAAATTTATTTTAATATTTATAATCTCATTTATTTAAATTTTTCATCAATAAGGTAAACACTACATCACCATTGTGTCATAAATAAATTTATTTATATGATGTATAAAAATTATAAATAAAATACCATGATGTAGGAAATATTTTTAGATTTATAATGACTATTTATAGTTGAAAATATCACTTATATAACCCATTATAAAAATTGTTTTACTAAGAGATATATGTTTATGTTACATTTTCCTTAACTTTAAATTAATTTTTATAAAGTGTCATTTTCACTTACAAGTGGCTCTATGGGGTTCCAAAATCGACCCAAGGATACCCATGGTTGGACATGTATCAGAAAATAGGATTAGGACACATTTTAGGGTAATTTAATATTATTATAATATTATTTTTTTACCCTTATTTACCAGATTTACCCTTTAACCATGGTAAATAAAATATTTACTGAAGTTATTATTCATAATGTATAAAAATAAAAGTTACCTATTTACACAATTTGGACCTCCTGATTCCAAATATGGAATCCCGTTTTTTCAAATTCAAAACACATAAGTTGCAGAAATTAATTTAAAATTAATTCTCATTGTCAAAACCAAAAAGTGTGTTTTTAAGAAATAATAATTATCAAAAGATTAACATTTGTTTATGTCCAATTTCAAATTTAAATTACTTCCAATGACCAAAATTGGATTAAATGGTAAAAATATAATCCAATTACACTTTAAAACCATTTAAAATATAATCTAACCATATATATATATCATATGAAAAGAAAGTTTTGACTTAAAATGCAGTATTTTTCACTACTCATTAAAAAATGAACTTTATTCGAAAAATACCAAAAATTTACCCAAATTAAATTTTAATGTCCCACTTCTAAAGAAGAAGTTTATTTTGTCAAATGCAACATATAAAAGTGACAGAAACTAGATTTAAAAAGGGTTTTCCATTAAAAGACGGTAAATCAACCTTTTAAAAATATTAGAGTATTTATGCTTAAAATTGGATTCATTATAATTTTAAGCCTCTAAATTTTATTAGATAAATGTAAAAACATTTAACAAAAATGTTTAATCATAATATGTTTAGTTTTGTTCATTCCTTTCAATAAAAAAGCTAGGCGTTAACTACCATCTAAAATAATAATATTATATTATTATTATTTTTAGTATGACTCTGCATTGTGTGCAACGTAAGACTTCAAAGAAACACGCTGTGTATCGGGTATGCCATAAAACATAGCATCCCATTTAAATTAAAATTAATATTTAATTCATGAATATTAATAAATATGAAAATGTCATATTCTTTATTTACTTGGGATGTTACATCCTTCCTCCCTTTTGGAAATTGTGTCCTCGCAATTTTATTCACTTATAAAATAAATGGGGGTATTTATCCCTCATAGAATTTTCATATTATCATGTTGACTCTTCAACCATATGGTTTTTCCAAAAAAAAACTTTACCTGAAAAATTACCTTATTTCGCAACATTTGCTCTCTTCGGTCAAGAATCTGGACTGGTTGTTCCTCATAAGAAAGATTCTCTTCCAACTGAACTACCTCTGGACTCAAAACATGAGATGGGTCTGGAAAATACTTTATTAAAATTGAAACATGAAAAACATTATGTACCTAGGATAAACTTGGATGTAAAGCCACTGTGTAGGCAACTGATCCAAATTTCTCCAGGATTTCATAGGGTCTAATAAACCTCAGACTCAGTTTTCCCTTCTTACCAAAATGCATCACACTTTTCCATGGAGAAAATTTGAGAAATACATTATCATATACCTTGAAAGAAAGATCCTTCATTTGGTTATCTGTATAATTGTATGCCTGCTCTGAGTTTTTCTCATGTGCTTCTGAATCAACTGAACTTTTTCTGACATCACTTCTACCAATTCTGGTCCCATCAGTTTCCTTTCACCTACTTCATCCTAAAAAGCTAGAGTTCGACACCGCTTTCCATATAATGCCTCAAATGGTTCCATCTGTATACTGGAATGAAAACTTTTATTATAAGAAAATTCAACCAAAGAAAGATGTTGGTCTAAACTTCCCTGGTAATCCATTGAGCAAGCACGTAACATATCTTCCAATGTCTGAATTGTTCATTTTGAATTCCCATATGATTGTGGATGAAAAGATGTACTAAAATTTAATTCAGTACCCAATGACTTCTGAAGGCCTTTCCAAAAGTTATAAGTAAACCTGGGATCATGATCAGATAAAATGGATAGGGGAACTCCATGCAGCTTGATTATCTCTTTGACATACAACTGAGAAAGTTGATCTAGAGACAAAGTATCTCGAATAGGAAATAAATGATCATATTTAGTCAATCGATCAACAATAAACCATATTTCATTATTACCTCGATAAGTCATTAGTAATCCCATGATGAAATCCATGGACACATTTTCCCATTTCTACTCTAGCACCGGTAAAGGATGAAGCATCCCTTTCAGTAACTGTCGCTCCGCTTTAACCTGTCGAAAAGTCAAAAACTTCACGGTAAAGTCAGCAATATCTGTTTTCATTCCATCCCACCAGTAATACTATTGAATATCTCTATACATCTTAGTAATGTCGAGATGAACTGAAAATGGAGAACTACGAGCTTCACATAACAACTCATTCTTCAACTGTGAATCACAAGTCACACATAATCTCTTCCCAAATCTCAAAACACAATCTTTATCAATGTTAAATTCAGGTAACTTACCCATATGAACCAACTCTACCTTTTTCTACAAATCATTGTCTTCCTTTTGCACTTTCTTAATTCTGTCTGATAGAGATGATCTCACTGACACCAGAAACAAAATAGTGGAATTTCATGCACCAACATCTTCTATACCAAAGTTCAACAAATCTTTAATCAAAGGATCTCTTTCCAAACATAACATGGTTAATGTAGCATTAATCTTTCGACTCAAATCATCAGCCACTTTATGGTAATGAATTGTGAAATCATAATCCTTGATTAATTCCAACCATCTCCTCTATCTCATGTTCAATTCTTTCTGAGTGAATATATACTTCAAATTTTTTTTGTCAGTTTATATTTTACATTTTACTCCATACAGATGATGCCTCCAAATTTTTAAATCAAAAACAATAGCAGCTAATTCCAAATCATGTGTAGGTTAATTTAACTCTTGAGGTTTCAACTGACGTGAAGCATAAGAAATTACTTGATCATTATGTATTAGGACACAACTAAGTCCTTTCAATGAAGCATCATTGTAGATAACAAATTCACCATCTCTAGAAGGCAGTTCCAAAACTGGATCATTCTCTAATCTTCTTTTCAATTCTTAAAAACAATCATCACATTCTTTTGTCCAAATAAACTTAACACCTTTTCAAGTTAACTTAGTCATTGGGCTAGATAACCGTACAAAATTTTCAACAAACCTCTGATAATAACCTGCTAAACCAAGAAAACTAAAGATATCAGTTATATTTGTGGGTCTTGACCATTCTTCAATAACTTTTGTTTTAACAGGATCAACAGTTATGCCATTTTTTTAAACAATGTGACCAAGGAATGAAATTTGTTGTAACCAAAACTCACACTTTCTGAATTTACCATACAATTTATTTTCTTTTAAAGTTTGCAATATAACCCTTAAATGACTTTCATGTTCCTATTTACTTTTAGAATAAACCAAAATATCATCAATAAACACAACCACAAACTTATCCAAGAACTCATGGAAAATTCTATTCATAAGATCCATGAATATAGTAGGTGCATTGGTTAACCCAAAAGGCGTAACTACAAATTCATAATGGCCATATCTAGTACAAAATGTGGTCTTCAGAATTTTTTCTTCCTTTACTTTCAATTGATGGTACCCTAACCACAAGTCAATCTTCGAAAAATACTGAGCTCCTTGGAGATGATCAAACAAATCATCGATATGAGGCAAAGGATACTTTTTCTTAAAAGTAATTTTATTCAATGCTCTATAATAAATGAAAAGTCTCATTGAATCATCTTTATTCTTAACAAACAAGACAATAGCACCCCATGGTGATGTGCTAGGTTAAATGAAACTTTTATCTAATAACTCCTGCAATTGATTCTTTAACTCTAAAAGTTCAATTTGAGTCATTCAATAAGGGGGTTTTTAAATTAGCTTAGCATCAAGAACTAAGTCAATTGTAAATTCAACTTCCCAATTAGATATTATACTAGGAAACTCATCATAAAAAACATCAAGATACTCATTTACCACTGGAACATCATTAATCTAAACAGTTCCTTTATTTTCAACAATATGTGCAAGGTAAAATTCATTTCCATCTTTTACTAGTTTCTCAGCTTCCTAATATGTTATCAAAAGTAAGGGTTCATTCTTATACACAAACTGAAATTCTTTCTAAAAAGAAATATATTTAGATTTTTAGTCAATCTTATAATGATAAACGGAAATCTAATACATGCCCAAAATAACATCAAACTCTACTAGAGGAAAAAAAATAAGGTTTGTAGGTAGATTCTTTCCACACACAAGGACAGGAAGGTTCTTATAATTTCTTTTTATCTCAACATTTACTCTCAGTGTTTTTACCATAAGTTCAAGATTCATATCTTGAGATGGAATTCCTAATTTACTAGAAAACTTCTCAGAAATGAAAGGATGTGTAGACCATGAATCAAACAACACATTGGCATAATCTAAATAAACAAATAGTGTACCTGATACTAATTCATTTGATGGACCAACATCTGTTGAATTTGTTGCAAAGGATTTTACCAATCCTTTCTGGTTGTAGTCCGGATTCTTTCCCTCAGTTTAGTTCTTCGTTGTACACTCATTTTCATAATGAACCATTTAATTTCACTTAAAACATTTTACTAACTGTAAATCAGATTTTATCTTACCATTATTCTGATCGTTTTCAGTGCAATTACGAGCCTTATGTCCCATTTTTGTAACGCCCCGACCCCAGCTACCCAGAGTCGGTGCAATAATTACATAACATTGGCATGATCACAAGAAAGATCAAATCTCGAAAGACCGATTGGTTTAGTAGCCTTGGAAATACTAGATATAATCATAAAGTTTTACATTACATTTCAAAGTGAAAAACTACTACAACAACAAAGTCTTCATATCCACACTATTAACCCCTCATAATATCCCTGCAAGTCATTCATAAATTACTTCTTCACTACCTGGGAAAAATAAAACATAGAAAAGGGGTGAGCTCAAATGCCCAGTAAAGATAACAATATAGCGGAAACTTTCATCAATAAGAATAAACATTTAAGGCAATGTATAACTAAAACAAAAGCCTTTTAAACATGAACTTTCAACATGGTATGGCATAAATAAAATGAAATAATGCCATTTACTTATTCACATGGATATTCCACTAATCGAATAATCACATGCAAAAATAAATAACCACTTTCATAATGTTGGAATGCATAATGCCAGACTATCATAACCACATAGCCAAGGCCTCGTGCCAAGACTACAAATAAGATTTTGTCAAGGCCTTGTGCCAAGACACTAGTTTGTCTCATGAGACCTACCGATGCATCGAGGAGCTATAGCGGGCTCCACCCGTCACTTATTAAGTCCAATGCATTCCCATATGAAAAGGTTTAAACATAACATAAACATTCGTATTAAAACTAGCATACGAAATGTCAATACTTTCACAATAAACTATGAATGGTATAAAAATAGCACATCCACAGTCAAACATATCACAAAACCTTCAATACAATATAGAAGTTTTGTATCATAATAAATCAACTTCAAATAATCTTAAAGTCCATCAAAGGATGTTGACATAGATGAAATCAAAATTCTTTTTAAAGAAGTATCTCCTTTTATTTTGAAATCATTTAAGATCCATATAAAATAAAACATTTTCTTTGAAAATATTCTTATAATCTTGTATGGAAAGCTTCGACGATTTTATAACGGCGGAAAATAACCGCACCTGTCGTATATGTTAAAAAAAACATTCTTACCTCAATTCTGTCGAAAAGGTTAAAAAGGACCTTGTTTTGAAAACGACGGAAAGATTCCTTTATAAACCTCTTATAAAAAGTCAAACAAGGGTATAAATGACTTTAACCCATATTCTTGTAAATAGTAAAAATGTTTTGAAATACAATTTGAAGAAACATGGATGTGGATGATAACGAGATCCCAGTAGATTATTACGTATAAAAAACCTCGGATAAAGAAGAGATTGTGAAATAACCCTTACCTTGTACTTTTCCTTGGTTGGGGTAGGTTAACCTCCTGTATAATGGTGAAATAGTTGTTATTAAATTATACAAGAATCATATATATTAATATGATATCATATATGATCTTTTAACATTGATTTGTTAATAATATCTTAGAATTATCGTCGTTTCGGGAGTTAACTTACTCATTTTCTTTTATATGTTTTGTTACATAAGCCATGGTTGTTGTATCTTATTCATATCCAGAATGATATACAGTCCTTAAACATCATTTTTAAATCATCAAATGATAATTATACTTGAATGGATACGATGGAGAATGAATCTCATCGCGTTCGTGGAGACGGTAGTCCGTACGTACGCACGAGCGACAATATCATTCTTTTGATATTAAAATAATATATAAATGGATGGTATATCATATATAAAGAATCATTAACATGTTATATTTATTATTTACATGAGTTACACATCATTATTATACCCATCCAAATAATATTATATTGAATAACAATTACACCACGACGTGGAGACGGTAAGCCGTACGTACGCACGTATGGTGACATGTTATTCAAAGGGTGGATAGAATACTGAATATGGTTGTACCATACTTATAATAACATCTCAGTATATGTGAGATACTGGAGTTATTATTTCAGAATGGTAAGAACAAAGGAAGAAGAAGTGGAAGAAGAAATGAACTTAGAAAAGGGTGGTGAAATCATTACCTCTTCTTCGGGTTCTTCCTTTTGATTTGATCAAAAGGGCTCCTTAGGTTGGCTTTCTGATCACACTAAGGCCTCTAGGTTGTATTGAGGGATGTTGGGAGAGTATTTGGGCAGAGTTTGGCCGAACCAAAAGGCTTTGAAGGTGTGAAGAAATGAGAAGGAGGAGTGCCCTTTTATAAGAGGGGTGAGGGGCACCTTTGGAAAAGCTAGAAATATTAATTTATAATAAATTCATATTCGGTTTCTAAAGGCTCCAAAGTTGACTATTCAAAGGATGAGGTGGGGATAGGTCGAAAACAACTCATCCAATAGAATTTAGACAGGTTTGGGTACTTATATTAACCTTATCTTTAAGTATTAACTCTAAGTTAATTAGTTTCACTTTTACAATGTCTCTTTGTATTTTTATATATTATGGTTAATAAACTTACTATATACATCCAAGCGACCCCCAAGTGGTCCATTAATGATTAACCTATCATAATATAAGTCTCTTGGCCGAACCTTAGATTTTTAGGAATTTAATATCAATTAATAATATAATATTTGTTTTAAGAACTCTTTTATGTCAATTTTGACACTATTCAATAGTTGATTTTTGTGAAACTCATAACAGATTGATTACTTCGAACAAAGTCCATTAAATCAATCCTAATATATCATATTATCATATAAAATTAGTTTAATTCATTAAAAGTTTCATATTATATTTATTTGGGTATTTATAATATCAATTATTTTAATTTTTCACTATTACAGTAATTACTGCATCATCATTGTGTCATAAATAAAATAAATTATTTAATGTCTAAAAATTATAAATAAAATATCATTATGTAGGAAATCTTTTTAGCTTTCTAATGAATATTTATAATCTAAAATCCAACATATATAACCCTATGTAAAAATTGTTGTTCTAAAAGATATATGCTTGTGTCATTTTTGTATTCATTTTAACTAAATTAAAATAAAGTGTCATTATCACTTACAAGTGGATCCATGGGGTCCCAAAATAGACCCAAAGATGCCCATGGTCGACCATGTATTAACCAATAGGGTTAAGACACGTTTTTAGGGTAATTTAGTATTATTATAATATTATTTTTTTAACCCTTATTTACCGGATTTACCCTTAACCATGGTAAATAAAATATTTACCGCAGTAATTATTCAAAATGTCTAAAAATAAAAGTTACCTATTTACGCAATTTGAACATCCTGATTCCAAATATGGAATCCATTTTCCTAAATTCAAAACACAGAAGTGGCAGAAATTAATTTAAAATTAATTCCCGCTGTCAAAACAAAAAGCGTGTTTTTAAGAGATAATAACTACCAAAAGATTGACACTTGTTTATGTTCGGTTTAATTGTAAAATTATGTCCAATGACCAACATTATATTAAATGGTAAAAATATATTCTAAATATACTTTAAAACCACTCAAATTCATAATTTATCACTATTACTTATTTTGATTAAAAAAGTTGTTTTTAATTAAAATTTAGTAATTTTTACTATTCATCAAAATATAAAAGTTATCCGAAAAGTACCAAAATTTCACCCTAGGATAATTTCGATATTCCGAATCCAAAAATGAAGTCCATTTTGAAATATAAAATATATATGATTTCAAAAAGTAGGTATCACTATTTACAATGGCTAGTTTAATTAGTTGTGGTGTGTGTTAGAACTCGAGGTTGCGTACAACACACGCTATCGCATTATTCGAAGGGAAACGTACCGTAGAAGATTGGGGTGTTACATTCTCCCCTCCTTCAAATAATTGCGTCCTCGCAATTTCTAGGGTATTACTGCATAAAAAGACTCGGGTGGTTCTTCATCATAAGTTCCTCGGGTTCCCACGTTGCCTCTTCCATCTTATGATTCCTCCACAAAACTTTTACCAGACGCGTCGTCCGGTTTCTCAGTACTTGTTCTCTCGTATCAAGAATCTTGATGGGCTCTTCGCAATAGGAAAGATCGGGTTCCAGTTCTAATTCTTCATAGGTGAGTACATGCGTTGGGTCAGGCATGTATTTCCTCAACAGAGATACGTGGAACACATCGTGAACTTTGGAGAGACTTGGAGGCATTGTCAATCGGTAAGCTACAGCCCCAATTCGTTCTAGAATTTCGAAAGGTCCGATGTACCTGGGACTCAATTTACCTTTTTTACCAAAACGTATGACTCCCTTCCACGGAGATACCTTCAGGAAAACATGATCACCGACTTGAAATTCCAAATCCTTCCTTCGATTATCGGCATAGCTCTTCTGCCTACTTTGAGCTGCTTTGATGTGATTTTGGATTACCTTCACCTTTTCCACCGTTTCCTCCACCAGTTCTGGGCCTACAAGTTTTCTTTCACCAACATCATCCCAACAGGTTGGTGTACGACATCTCTTTCCGTATAACGCTTCATATGGTGCCATTTGTATACTCGAATGGAAGCTATTGTTATAGGAAAATTCTACCAGTGGTAAATATTGATCCCACATACCCTGAAAGTCAAGTGAGCAAGATCTCAACATGTCTTCTAAGGTTTGAATAGTCCGTTCTGATTGTCCGTCTGTCTGAGGGTGGTAAGCAGTGCTCAAATGAAGTTCAGTATCCAGGGATTTCTGAAGACTTTTCCAAAATCTTGAAGTAAAACGGGGGTCACGATCAGAAACAATCGATAGGGGTACTCCATGAAGTCTCACAACTTCATTAATATATAGTCTTGCTAGACGTTCCAGGGGTAGATCTTCTCTTATAGCAAGAAAATGTGCTGACTTGGTAAGACGATCAACAATCACCCATATTGCATCGTTCCTTCTAGGAGTCTTTGGTAGCCCCATGACAAAGTCCATCGTAATATTGTCCCATTTCCACTCCGGTATGGGAAGCAGTTGCATGACTCCTCCAGGCTGTTGCCTTCCAGCTTTCACTTGTTGACAAACCATACATCTTGACACAAAATCAGCAATCTCCCTCTTCATATTGTCCCACCAAAAATGTTCTTTCAAATCTCTATACATTTTGGTGCTCCCAGGGTGTATAGAGAAATTGGAACTATGAGCATCATCCAGCAATTCCCTTTTTAGATCAGGTATATTGGGAACACAAAGTCTCTTCCCGAATTTCAAAATTCCATCTTCATACACAAAGTCTCTCAATCTCCCATCATTCACAGCTTTAATCTTCTTCTGAAATTCTTCATCATCGGTCTGGGAACTCTTAATCCTTTCTAGTAAAGATGGTTTGGCAACCATTTGAAAAAGCATTGATGTTTCACCTTCCCTGGTTATTCCCATGTCCATCTTCACTAGATCCATGAAAATTGGATCCCTTTCAATTCTCATCATGTTCAGAACTCCATGGTCTTTTCTGCTCAAAGCATCTGCTACTTTGTTTGCTTTCCCCGGGTGGTAGTGTATCGTGCAATCATAATCCTTGAGTAATTCAAGCCATCTCCTTTGCCTCATGTTGAGTTCTTTTTGTGAGAAAATATACTTCAAACTCTTGTGATCAGTATAAATCTCACATTTTTCACCATAGAGGTAGTGCCTCCATATCTTCAAAGCAAAGATCACAGCTGCTAACTCGAGATCATGAGTAGGATAGTTTTGTTCATGAATTTTCAACTGTCGTGATGCATAGGCAATAACTCTATCATTCTGCATAAGGACACAACCAAGTCCTTTCTTTGATGCATCACTATAAATAACGAACCCATCATTCCCCGATGGTAGAGTCAATATAGGAGCATTGACTAATCTTCTCTTCAGTTCTTCGAAACATTCTTCACACTCTTTTGTCCAAACAAATTTAACCCCTTTACGTGTGAGCTTCGTTAATGGGTTAGCCAATCGGGCAAAATTCTGGACGAAACGTCGATAATAACCTGCCAAACCAATGAAACTACGTACCTCAGTTATACTCGTAGGTGCTGGCCATTCTTGGATTGCCTTGGTCTTAGAAGGATCAACAGAGATTCCATCTTTAGAGACAATATGGCCAAGAAAAGAAATCTCCTGAAGCCAGAATTCACACTTGCTAAACTTCCCATATAATTCATGCCTCCTCAGAGTCTTCAAGATAATGCGCAAGTGATTTTCATGATCTTTGTAGGTTTTGGAGTATACCAAGATATCATCAATAAATACCACCACAAATTCATCGAGATACTCCTTGAAAACTCTATTCATCAGATCCATGAATACAGAGGGTGCATTAGTCAATCCAAACGGCATTACAGTAAACTCGTAATGCCCGTACCTGGTTCGAAATGCTGTTTTCGGAATGTCTTCCTTCTTTACACACAACTGATGGTATCCAGATCGAAGGTCAATCTTTGAAAAGTATTGAGCTCCATGCAGTTGGTCAAATAAATCATCAATACGAGGTAGGGGATACTTGTTCTTTATCGTTATAGCATTGATCTCCCTGTAATCGATACATAACCTCATAGATCCATCTTTCTTTTTAACAAAAAGAACAGGGGCTCCCCATGGAGAAACACTAGGGCGAATAAATCCCTTATTACTCAATTCCTCTAGTTGTTTCTTTAGTTCGACTAGCTCTACAGTGGCCATTCTATAAGGGGTCTTCGATATAGGCCTTGATCCAGGAATCAAATCAATAGAAAACTCAACTTCTCGTTCTGGAGGATGTCCAGGTAAATCTTCTGGAAATACATCTACAAATTCTTTCACAACAGGTACATCCTCTATTTGAACATTCCTTTCCTCACTGATAGTTACTTCATTCTCTTCCTCCCCAATAATTGAATTAAGTTGAGCTACTGGGGGTGGATCTAAATAAGAATTAGGTGGTGACGATTCTGCTCTAAAAATAAGGTGCTCCTTATCATTATCATCAAGAATCGTAACCTCTTTCTTCTTACAATAAATCTTCGCATCATAATCCGAAAGCCAGTCCATACCGAGGATTATATCAAACTCAATCATAGGTATGATGATGAAATCAGCAGATAAAGAAAATTTATGTGCTCTAATGGGGACTGATTCACAAAACTTTGTTGCAACGATACTTCCCTTAGGAGTTTTAACTGACAACTCCCTTATTAAATCAAATTGGAAATATCTAATTTTCTTAGCAAACTGGGAAGATATGAAACAATGCGATGATCCAGAATCAAATAATGCATTTGCTAAACTTGAGGAAACCATTAAATTACCTGCCACCACGTCTTTTGGAGCTTCTACCTCTGCAGTAGTGATAGCATAAGCCTGGCCTTGATCCCTTGGCCTTTTCTGAGGTAAGTTCTCCTGACGCTTAGGACATGCATTTGCATAATGCCCCATCTCCCTGCAATTGTAGCACTGAACGTTGGTAGCTTCCTTCTTCCCCTTGCAATCATGAGCTTGGTGTCCTTTTTCACCACACTTGTAACAGACTCCCATTCCCTTCAGGCAAGCACCGGGGTGTTTCTTCCCGCACTTACCACAAGATGGATATTCAACCTTTCCCTTCTTCCCCTTATTTCCATTCCCAGATTGATAAGCAGGTCTCTTCTTCTCTTGCTTTGCTTTAAAGTCATAAGACTTAGAGAATTCCTTTTCGGTCTTGATAGCACATGAGACAATGTCTTCGTACGATGAAAAGGATTGTGAGACTAATGCTCGACGGAGAAATGGTTTTAACCCATCAAAGAAACGATCAATCTTACTTCTTGGGTTGCGAATATAATCTCCAGCATACCTCGCTAACCTTGTAAAGTTAGCCTCATACTTTGTGACATTATCATCCTCCTTTTGTCTCAGACTCAGAAATTGCCTTTCCATATCTGCTCGATGGTCGCGAGGAAAGTATTTTTCTAAAAACAGATCTTTGAACTCCCTCCATTCCATGTTTGATACTTCATCATCTTCCTTCATGTTTTGAATCAATGACCACCATTGATCAGCATCTCCAGTGAGGCGGTAAACTGCCATGGTAACTTTTTCCCTTTCACTACTCCCCAAAGCCTGAAATATTTTCTCTAGGGAAAATATCCATTGCTCAGCTACTAAGGGATTTGTACTCCCATTGAACGTTGGTGGTTTTTGTCTCATGAATCGGTCTAACATTGATCCTCCACGCTGCGGATCAGGGTGCTCCATACGGGTAAGGTTATTATTCATAACCTGAGTAAGTTGTCCCAGTACGGTGATTAGCTGATCAGCACCAGTTGCATCACCAGCCCCACTATAATTATCTTGAGCAGGAGGGCAATCCCTACATGGAGTGCGTGCATTGATACGGTTTCCATTTCTTCCACTAGGCGCCATTTCTAAAAAAATGGCATAAACTAGATCAGTTTATGCATCAAAATACATAATCCCATACTTATAAAACACTTAACATAAATTGAACTATTTATGGATATAATCCATAATCATAAAAATGTTTTTCTTTGAGGAAGTATATACTCATAAACCCTTCATAATGATTTGTAAAGATAATGAGAGTTATCCTAAGCATATCCCCCGGGAGTGTCGTAACCAAGAGTGCAGCAAGGCCCGTTGTCGTGCACCAGTTCCCGTTCGAGTCTAGCTCAAAGCGGTGTTTTCGGGTTTTACCCCTAGGTACATCTGTGCCAGAGCCGCCTCTACCTGCTCGTATCCAGACAGGGATGTATTGCTCGGAAAACTCACAAAATCTCTACAATACCAAAATTCTAGGAAGTTCTTCTATACTAATCCTCAAAGTTCATCTTAGGTCTACGTGCTCTAATCAGAGTTTATCTAAATCTAGCTTCCAAGGTTTGTACTAAACTTCCTCTGATACCAACTGTAACGCCCCGACCCCAGCTACCCAGAGTCGGTGCAATAATTACATAACATTGGCATGATCACAAGAAAGATCAAATCTCGAAAGACCGATTGGTTTAGTAGCCTTGGAAATACTAGATATAATCATAAAGTTTTACATTACATTTCAAAGTGAAAAACTACTACAACAACAAAGTCTTCATATCCACACTATTAACCCCTCATAATATCCCTGCAAGTCATTCATAAATTACTTCTTCACTACCTGGGAAAAATAAAACATAGAAAAGGGGTGAGCTCAAATGCCCAGTAAGGATAACAATATAGCGGAAACTTTCATCAATAAGAATAAACATTTAAGGCAATGTATAACTAAAACAAAAGCCTTTTAAACATGAACTTTCAACATGGTATGGCATAAATAAAATGAAATAATGCCATTTACTTATTCACATGGATATTCCACTAATCGAATAATCACATGCAAAAATAAATAACCACTTTCATAATGTTGGAATGCATAATGCCAGACTATCATAACCACATAGCCAAGGCCTCGTGCCAAGACTACAAATAAGATTTTGTCAAGGCCTTGTGCCAAGACACTAGTTTGTCTCATGAGACCTACCGATGCATCGAGGAGCTATAGCGGGCTCCACCCGTCACTTATTAAGTCCAATGCATTCCCATATGAAAAGGTTTAAACATAACATAAACATTCGTATTAAAACTAGCATACGAAATGTCAATACTTTCACAATAAACTATGAATGGTATAAAAATAGCACATCCACAGTCAAACATATCACAAAACCTTCAATACAATATAGAAGTTTTGTATCATAATAAATCAACTTCAAATAATCTTAAAGTCCATCAAAGGATGTTGACATAGATGAAATCAAAATTCTTTTTAAAGAAGTATCTCCTTTTATTTTGAAATCATTTAAGATCCATATAAAATAAAACATTTTCTTTGAAAATATTCTTATAATCTTGTATGGAAAGCTTCGACGATTTTATAACGGCGGAAAATAACCGCACCCGTCGTATATGTTAAAAAAAACATTCTTACCTCAATTCTGTCGAAAAGGTTAAAAAGGACCTTGTTTTGAAAACGACGGAAAGATTCCTTTATAAACCTCTTATAAAAATTCAAACAAGGGTATAAATGACTTTAACCCATATTCTTGTAAATAGTAAAAATGTTTTGAAATACAATTTGAAGAAACATGGATGTGGATGATAACGAGATCCCAGTAGATTATTACGTATAAACAACCTCGGATAAAGAAGAGATTGTGAAATAACCCTTACCTTGTACTTTTCCTTGGTTGGGGTAGGTTAACCTCCTGTATAATGGTGAAATAGTTGTTATTAAATTATACAAGAATCATATATATTAATATGATATCATATATGATCTTTTAACATTGATTTGTTAATAATATCTTAGAATTATCGTCGTTTCGGGAGTTAACTTACTCATTTTCTTTTATATGTTTTGTTACATAAGCCATGGTTGTTGTATCTTATTCATATCCAGAATGATATACAGTCCTTAAACATCATTTTTAAATCATCAAATGATAATTATACTTGAATGGATACGATGGAGAATGAATCTCATCGCGTTCGTGGAGACGGTAGTCCGTACGTACGCACGAGCAACAATATCATTCTTTTGATATTAAAATAATATATAAATGGATGGTATATCATATATAAAGAATCATTAACATGTTATATTTATTATTTACATGAGTTACACATCATTATTATACCCATCCAAATAATATTATATTGAATAACAATTACACCACGACGTGGAGACGGTAAGCCGTACGTACGCACGTATGGTGACATGTTATTCAAAGGGTGGATAGAATACTGAATATGGTTGTACCATACTTATAATAACATCTCAGTATATGTGAGATACTGGAGTTATTATTTCAGAATGGTAAGAACAAAGGAAGAAGAAGTGGAAGAAGAAATGAACTTAGAAAAGGGTGGTGAAATCATTACCTCTTCTTCGGGTTCTTCCTTTTGATTTGATCAAAAGGGCTCCTTAGGTTGGCTTTCTGATCACACTAAGGCCTCTAGGTTGTATTGAGGGATGTTGGGAGAGTATTTGGTCAGAGTTTGGCCGAACCAAAAGGCTTTGAAGGTGTGAAGAAATGAGAAGGAGGAGTGCCCTTTTATAAGAGGGGTGAGGGGCACCTTTGGAAAAGCTAGAAATATTAATTTATAATAAATTCATATTCGGTTTCTAAAGGCTCCAAAGTTGACTATTCAAAGGATGAGGTGGGGATAGGTCGAAAACAACTCATCCAATAGAATTTAGACAGGTTTGGGTACTTATATTAACCTTATCTTTAAGTATTAACTCTAAGTTAATTAGTTTCACTTTTACAATGTCTCTTTGTATTTTTATATATTATGGTTAATAAACTTACTATATACATCCAAGCGACCCCCAAGTGGTCCATTAATGATTAACCTATCATAATATAAGTCTCTTGGCCGAACCTTAGATTTTTAGGAATTTAATATCAATTAATAATATAATATTTGTTTTAAGAACTCTTTTATGTCAATTTTGACACTATTCAATAGTTGATTTTTGTGAAACTCATAACAGATTGATTACTTCGAACAAAGTCCATTAAATCAATCCTAATATATCATATTATCATATAAAATTAGTTTAATTCATTAAAAGTTTCATATTATATTTATTTGGGTATTTATAATATCAATTATTTTAATTTTTCACTATTACAGTAATTACTGCATCATCATTGTGTCATAAATAAAATAAATTATTTAATGTCTAAAAATTATAAATAAAATATCATTATGTAGGAAATCTTTTTAGATTTCTAATGAATATTTATAATCTAAAATCCAACATATATAACCCTATGTAAAAATTGTTGTTCTAAAAGATATATGCTTGTGTCATTTTTGTATTCATTTTAACTAAATTAAAATAAAGTGTCATTATCACTTACAAGTGGATCCATGGGGTCCCAAAATAGACCCAAAGATGCCCATGGTCGACCATGTATTAACCAATAGGGTTAAGACACGTTTTTAGGGTAATTTAGTATTATTATAATATTATTTTTTTAACCCTTATTTACCGGATTTACCCTTAACCATGGTAAATAAAATATTTACCGCAGTAATTATTCAAAATGTCTAAAAATAAAAGTTACCTATTTACGCAATTTGAACATCCTGATTCCAAATATGGAATCCATTTTCCTAAATTCAAAACACAGAAGTGGCAGAAATTAATTTAAAATTAATTCCCGCTGTCAAAACAAAAAGCGTGTTTTTAAGAGATAATAACTACCAAAAGATTGACACTTGTTTATGTTCGGTTTAATTGTAAAATTATGTCCAATGACCAACATTATATTAAATGGTAAAAATATATTCTAAATATACTTTAAAACCACTCAAATTCATAATTTATCACTATTACTTATTTTGATTAAAAAAGTTGTTTTTAATTAAAATTTAGTAATTTTTACTATTCATCAAAATATAAAAGTTATCCGAAAAGTACCAAAATTTCACCCTAGGATAATTTCGATATTCCGAATCCAAAAATGAAGTCCATTTTGAAATATAAAATATATATGATTTCAAAAAGTAGGTATCACTATTTACAATGGCTAGTTTAATTAGTTGTGGTGTGTGTTAGAACTCGAGGTTGCGTACAACACACGCTATCGCATTATTCGAAGGGAAACGTACCGTAGAAGATTGGGGTGTTACATTCTCCCCTCCTTCAAATAATTGCGTCCTCGCAATTTCTAGGGTATTACTGCATAAAAAGACTCGGGTGGTTCTTCATCATAAGTTCCTCGGGTTCCCACGTTGCCTCTTCCATCTTATGATTCCTCCACAAAACTTTTACCAGACGCGTCGTCCGGTTTCTCAGTACTTGTTCTCTCGTATCAAGAATCTTGATGGGCTCTTCGCAATAGGAAAGATCGGGTTCCAGTTCTAATTCTTCATAGGTGAGTACATGCGTTGGGTCAGGCATGTATTTCCTCAACAGAGATACGTGGAACACATCGTGAACTTTGGAGAGACTTGGAGGCATTGCCAATCGGTAAGCTACAGCCCCAATTCGTTCTAGAATTTCGAAAGGTCCGATGTACCTGGGACTCAATTTACCTTTTTTACCAAAACGTATGACTCCCTTCCACGGAGATACCTTCAGGAAAACATGATCACCGACTTGAAATTCCAAATCCTTCCTTCGATTATCGGCATAGCTCTTCTGCCTACTTTGAGCTGCTTTGATGTGATTTT
The DNA here is from genome assembly GCA_963277665.1 of Viscum album. NCBI lineage: Eukaryota > Viridiplantae > Streptophyta > Magnoliopsida > Santalales > Viscaceae > Viscum > Viscum album. The sequence goes on from OY728126.1 coordinate 1,005,920,545, forward strand.
GGATTACCTTCACCTTTTCCACCGTTTCCTCCACCAGTTCTGGGCCTACAAGTTTTCTTTCACCAACATCATCCCAACAGGTTGGTGTACGACATCTCTTTCCGTATAACGCTTCATATGGTGCCATTTGTATACTCGAATGGAAGCTATTGTTATAGGAAAATTCTACCAGTGGTAAATATTGATCCCACATACCCTGAAAGTCAAGTGAGCAAGATCTCAACATGTCTTCTAAGGTTTGAATAGTCCGTTCTGATTGTCCGTCTGTCTGAGGGTGGTAAGCAGTGCTCAAATGAAGTTCAGTATCCAGGGATTTCTGAAGACTTTTCCAAAATCTTGAAGTAAAACGGGGGTCACGATCAGAAACAATCGATAGGGGTACTCCATGAAGTCTCACAACTTCATTAATATATAGTCTTGCTAGACGTTCCAGGGGTAGATCTTCTCTTATAGCAAGAAAATGTGCTGACTTGGTAAGACGATCAACAATCACCCATATTGCATCGTTCCTTCTAGGAGTCTTTGGTAGCCCCATGACAAAGTCCATCGTAATATTGTCCCATTTCCACTCCGGTATGGGAAGCGGTTGCATGACTCCTCCAGGCTGTTGCCTTCCAGCTTTCACTTGTTGACAAACCATACATCTTGACACAAAATCAGCAATCTCCCTCTTCATATTGTCCCACCAAAAATGTTCTTTCAAATCTCTATACATTTTGGTGCTCCCAGGGTGTATAGAGAAATTGGAACTATGAGCATCATCCAGCAATTCCCTTTTTAGATCAGGTATATTGGGAACACAAAGTCTCTTCCCGAATTTCAAAATTCCATCTTCATACACAAAGTCTCTCAATCTCCCATCATTCACAGCTTTAATCTTCTTCTGAAATTCTTCATCATCGGTCTGGGAACTCTTAATCCTTTCTAGTAAAGATGGTTTGGCAACCATTTGAAAAAGCATTGATGTTTCACCTTCCCTGGTTATTCCCATGTCCATCTTCACTAGATCCATGAAAATTGGATCCCTTTCAATTCTCATCATGTTCAGAACTCCATGGTCTTTTCTGCTCAAAGCATCTGCTACTTTGTTTGCTTTCCCCGGGTGGTAGTGTATCGTGCAATCATAATCCTTGAGTAATTCAAGCCATCTCCTTTGCCTCATGTTGAGTTCTTTTTGTGAGAAAATATACTTCAAACTCTTGTGATCAGTATAAATCTCACATTTTTCACCATAGAGGTAGTGCCTCCATATCTTCAAAGCAAAGATCACAGCTGCTAACTCGAGATCATGAGTAGGATAGTTTTGTTCATGAATTTTCAACTGTCGTGATGCATAGGCAATAACTCTATCATTCTGCATAAGGACACAACCAAGTCCTTTCTTTGATGCATCACTATAAATAACGAACCCATCATTCCCCGATGGTAGAGTCAATATAGGAGCATTGACTAATCTTCTCTTCAGTTCTTCGAAACATTCTTCACACTCTTTTGTCCAAACAAATTTAACCCCTTTACGTGTGAGCTTCGTTAATGGGTTAGCCAATCGGGCAAAATTCTGGACGAAACGTCGATAATAACCTGCCAAACCAATGAAACTACGTACCTCAGTTATACTCGTAGGTGCTGGCCATTCTTGGATTGCCTTGGTCTTAGAAGGATCAACAGAGATTCCATCTTTAGAGACAATATGGCCAAGAAAAGAAATCTCCTGAAGCCAGAATTCACACTTGCTAAACTTCCCATATAATTCATGCCTCCTCAGAGTCTTCAAGATAATGCGCAAGTGATTTTCATGATCTTTGTAGGTTTTGGAGTATACCAAGATATCATCAATAAATACCACCACAAATTCATCGAGATACTCCTTGAAAACTCTATTCATCAGATCCATGAATACAGAGGGTGCATTAGTCAATCCAAACGGCATTACAGTAAACTCGTAATGCCCGTACCTGGTTCGAAATGCTGTTTTCGGAATGTCTTCCTTCTTTACACACAACTGATGGTATCCAGATCGAAGGTCAATCTTTGAAAAGTATTGAGCTCCATGCAGTTGGTCAAATAAATCATCAATACGAGGTAGGGGATACTTGTTCTTTATCGTTATAGCATTGATCTCCCTGTAATCGATACATAACCTCATAGATCCATCTTTCTTTTTAACAAAAAGAACAGGGGCTCCCCATGGAGAAACACTAGGGCGAATAAATCCCTTATTACTCAATTCCTCTAGTTGTTTCTTTAGTTCGACTAGCTCTACAGTGGCCATTCTATAAGGGGTCTTCGATATAGGCCTTGATCCAGGAATCAAATCAATAGAAAACTCAACTTCTCGTTCTGGAGGATGTCTAGGTAAATCTTCTGGAAATACATCTACAAATTCTTTCACAACAGGTACATCCTCTATTTGAACATTCCTTTCCTCACTGATAGTTACTTCATTCTCTTCCTCCCCAATAATTGAATTAAGTTGAGCTACTGGGGGTGGATCTAAATAAGAATTAGGTGGTGACGATTCTGCTCTAAAAATAAGGTGCTCCTTATCATTATCATCAAGAATCGTAACCTCTTTCTTCTTACAATAAATCTTCGCATCATAATCCGAAAGCCAGTCCATACCGAGGATTATATCAAACTCAATCATAGGTATGATGATGAAATCAGCAGATAAAGAAAATTTATGTGCTCTAATGGGGACTGATTCACAAAACTTTGTTGCAACGATACTTCCCTTAGGAGTTTTAACTGACAACTCCCTTATTAAATCAAATTGGAAATATCTAATTTTCTTAGCAAACTGGGAAGATATGAAACAATGCGATGATCCAGAATCAAATAATGCATTTGCTAAACTTGAGGAAACCATTAAATTACCTGCCACCACGTCTTTTGGAGCTTCTACCTCTGCAGTAGTGATAGCATAAGCCTGGCCTTGATCCCTTGGCCTTTTCTGAGGTAAGTTCTCCTGACGCTTAGGACATGCATTTGCATAATGCCCCATCTCCCTGCAATTGTAGCACTGAACGTTGGTAGCTTCCTTCTTCCCCTTGCAATCATGAGCTTGGTGGCCTTTTTCACCACACTTGTAACAGACTCCCATTCCCTTCAGGCAAGCACCGGGGTGTTTCTTCCCGCACTTACCACAAGATGGATATTCAACCTTTCCCTTCTTCCCCTTATTTCCATTCCCAGATTGATAAGCAGGTCTCTTCTTCTCTTGCTTTGCTTTAAAGTCATAAGACTTAGAGAATTCCTTTTCGGTCTTGATAGCACATGAGACAATGTCTTCGTACGATGAAAAGGATTTTGAGACTAATGCTCGACGGAGAAATGGTTTTAACCCATCAAAGAAACGATCAATCTTACTTCTTGGGTTGCGAATATAATCTCCAGCATACCTCGCTAACCTTGTAAAGTTAGCCTCATACTTTGTGACATTATCATCCTCCTTTTGTCTCAGACTCAGAAATTGCCTTTCCATATCTGCTCGATGGTCGCGAGGAAAGTATTTTTCTAAAAACAGATCTTTGAACTCCCTCCATTCCATGTTTGATACTTCATCATCTTCCTTCATGTTTTGAATCAATGACCACCATTGATCAGCATCTCCAGTGAGGCGGTAAACTGCCATGGTAACTTTTTCCCTTTCACTACTCCCCAAAGCCTGAAATATTTTCTCTAGGGAAAATATCCATTGCTCAGCTACTAAGGGATTTGTACTCCCATTGAACGTTGGTGGTTTTTGTCTCATGAATCGGTCTAACATTGATCCTCCACGCTGCGGATCAGGGTGCTCCATACGGGTAAGGTTATTATTCATAACCTGAGTAAGTTGTCCCAGTACGGTGATTAGCTGATCAGCACCAGTTGCATCACCAGCCCCACTATAATTATCTTGAGCAGGAGGGCAATCCCTACATGGAGTGCGTGCATTGATACGGTTTCCATTTCTTCCACTAGGCGCCATTTCTAAAAAAATGGCATAAACTAGATCAGTTTATGCATCAAAATACATAATCCCATACTTATAAAACACTTAACATAAATTGAACTATTTATGGATATAATCCATAATCATAAAAATGTTTTTCTTTGAGGAAGTATATACTCATAAACCCTTCATAATGATTTGTAAAGATAATGAGAGTTATCCTAAGCATATCCCCCGGGAGTGTCGTAACCAAGAGTGCAGCAAGGCCCGTTGTCGTGCACCAGTTCCCGTTCGAGTCTAGCTCAAAGCGGTGTTTTCGGGTTTTACCCCTAGGTACATCTGTGCCAGAGCCGCCTCTACCTGCTCGTATCCAGACAGGGATGTATTGCTCGGAAAACTCACAAAATCTCTACAATACCAAAATTCTAGGAAGTTCTTCTATACTAATCCTCAAAGTTCATCTTAGGTCTACGTGCTCTAATCAGAGTTTATCTAAATCTAGCTTCCAAGGTTTGTACTAAACTTCCTCTGATACCAACTGTAACGCCCCGACCCCAGCTACCCAGAGTCGGTGCAATAATTACATAACATTGGCATGATCACAAGAAAGATCAAATCTCGAAAGACCGATTGGTTTAGTAGCCTTGGAAATACTAGATATAATCATAAAGTTTTACATTACATTTCAAAGTGAAAAACTACTACAACAACAAAGTCTTCATATCCACACTATTAACCCCTCATAATATCCCTGCAAGTCATTCATAAATTACTTCTTCACTACCTGGGAAAAATAAAACATAGAAAAGGGGTGAGCTCAAATGCCCAGTAAGGATAACAATATAGCGGAAACTTTCATCAATAAGAATAAACATTTAAGGCAATGTATAACTAAAACAAAAGCCTTTTAAACATGAACTTTCAACATGGTATGGCATAAATAAAATGAAATAATGCCATTTACTTATTCACATGGATATTCCACTAATCGAATAATCACATGCAAAAATAAATAACCACTTTCATAATGTTGGAATGCATAATGCCAGACTATCATAACCACATAGCCAAGGCCTCGTGCCAAGACTACAAATAAGATTTTGTCAAGGCCTTGTGCCAAGACACTAGTTTGTCTCATGAGACCTACCGATGCATCGAGGAGCTATAGCGGGCTCCACCCGTCACTTATTAAGTCCAATGCATTCCCATATGAAAAGGTTTAAACATAACATAAACATTCGTATTAAAACTAGCATACGAAATGTCAATACTTTCACAATAAACTATGAATGGTATAAAAATAGCACATCCACAGTCAAACATATCACAAAACCTTCAATACAATATAGAAGTTTTGTATCATAATAAATCAACTTCAAATAATCTTAAAGTCCATCAAAGGATGTTGACATAGATGAAATCAAAATTCTTTTTAAAGAAGTATCTCCTTTTATTTTGAAATCATTTAAGATCCATATAAAATAAAACATTTTCTTTGAAAATATTCTTATAATCTTGTATGGAAAGCTTCGACGATTTTATAACGGCGGAAAATAACCGCACCCGTCGTATATGTTAAAAAAAACATTCTTACCTCAATTCTGTCGAAAAGGTTAAAAAGGACCTTGTTTTGAAAACGACGGAAAGATTCCTTTATAAACCTCTTATAAAAAGTCAAACAAGGGTATAAATTACTTTAACCCATATTCTTGTAAATAGTAAAAATGTTTTGAAATACAATTTGAAGAAACATGGATGTGGATGATAACGAGATCCCAGTAGATTATTACGTATAAACAACCTCGGATAAAGAAGAGATTGTGAAATAACCCTTACCTTGTACTTTTCCTTGGTTGGGGTAGGTTAACCTCCTGTATAATGGTGAAATAGTTGTTATTAAATTATACAAGAATCATATATATTAATATGATATCATATATGATCTTTTAACATTGATTTGTTAATAATATCTTAGAATTATCGTCGTTTCGGGAGTTAACTTACTCATTTTCTTTTATATGTTTTGTTACATAAGCCATGGTTGTTGTATCTTATTCATATCCAGAATGATATACAGTCCTTAAACATCATTTTTAAATCATCAAATGATAATTATACTTGAATGGATACGATGGAGAATGAATCTCATCGCGTTCGTGGAGACGGTAGTCCGTACGTACGCACGAGCGACAATATCATTCTTTTGATATTAAAATAATATATAAATGGATGGTATATCATATATAAAGAATCATTAACATGTTATATTTATTATTTACATGAGTTACACATCATTATTATACCCATCCAAATAATATTATATTGAATAACAATTACACCACGACGTGGAGACGGTAAGCCGTACGTACGCACGTATGGTGACATGTTATTCAAAGGGTGGATAGAATACTGAATATGGTTGTACCATACTTATAATAACATCTCAGTATATGTGAGATACTGGAGTTATTATTTCAGAATGGTAAGAACAAAGGAAGAAGAAGTGGAAGAAGAAATGAACTTAGAAAAGGGTGGTGAAATCATTACCTCTTCTTCGGGTTCTTCCTTTTGATTTGATCAAAAGGGCTCCTTAGGTTGGCTTTCTGATCACACTAAGGCCTCTAGGTTGTATTGAGGGATGTTGGTAGAGTATTTGGGCAGAGTTTGGCCGAACCAAAAGGCTTTGAAGGTGTGAAGAAATGAGAAGGAGGAGTGCCCTTTTATAAGAGGGGTGAGGGGCACCTTTGGAAAAGCTAGAAATATTAATTTATAATAAATTCATATTCGGTTTCTAAAGGCTCCAAAGTTGACTATTCAAAGGATGAGGTGGGGATAGGTCGAAAACAACTCATCCAATAGAATTTAGACAGGTTTGGGTACTTATATTAACCTTATCTTTAAGTATTAACTCTAAGTTAATTAGTTTCACTTTTACAATGTCTCTTTGTATTTTTATATATTATGGTTAATAAACTTACTATATACATCCAAGCAACCCCCAAGTGGTCCATTAATGATTAACCTATCATAATATAAGTCTCTTGGCCGAACCTTAGATTTTTAGGAATTTAATATCAATTAATAATATAATATTTGTTTTAAGAACTCTTTTATGTCAATTTTGACACTATTCAATAGTTGATTTTTGTGAAACTCATAACAGATTGATTACTTCGAAAAAAGTCCATTAAATCAATCCTAATATATCATATTATCATATAAAATTAGTTTAATTCATTAAAAGTTTCATATTATATTTATTTGGGTATTTATAATATCAATTATTTTAATTTTTCACTATTACAGTAATTACTGCATCATCATTGTGTCATAAATAAAATAAATTATTTAATGTCTAAAAATTATAAATAAAATATCATTATGTAGGAAATCTTTTTAGCTTTCTAATTAATATTTATAATCTAAAATCCAACATATATAACCCTATGTAAAAATTGTTGTTCTAAAAGATATATGCTTGTGTCATTTTTGTATTCATTTTAACTAAATTAAAATAAAGTGTCATTATCACTTACAAGTGGATCCATGGGGTCCCAAAATAGACCCAAATATGCCCATGGTCGACCATGTATTAACCAATAGGGTTAAGACACGTTTTTAGGGTAATTTAGTATTATTATAATATTATTTTTTTAACCCTTATTTACCGGATTTACCCTTAACCATGGTAAATAAAATATTTACCGCAGTAATTATTCAAAATGTCTAAAAATAAAAGTTACCTATTTACGCAATTTGAACATCCTGATTCCAAATATGGAATCCATTTTCCTAAATTCAAAACACAGAAGTGGCAGAAATTAATTTAAAATTAATTCCCGCTGTCAAAACAAAAAGCGTGTTTTTAAGAGATAATAACTACCAAAAGATTGACACTTGTTTATGTTCGGTTTAATTGTAAAATTATGTCCAATGACCAACATTATATTAAATGGTAAAAATATATTCTAAATATACTTTAAAACCACTCAAATTCATAATTTATCACTATTACTTATTTTGATTAAAAAAGTTGTTTTTAATTAAAATTTAGTAATTTTTACTATTCATCAAAATATAAAAGTTATCCGAAAAGTACCAAAATTTCACCCTAGGATAATTTCGATATTCCGAATCCAAAAATGAAGTCCATTTTGAAATATAAAATATATATGATTTCAAAAAGTAGGTATCACTATTTACAACGGCTAGTTTAATTAGTTGTGGTGTGTGTTAGAACTCGAGGTTGCGTACAACACACGCTATCGCATTATTCGAAGGGAAACGTACCGTAGAAGATTGGGGTGTTACAATTTTACCACATCGATAGCACTTACCAGAATTCAAAATACATTCCCCAGCATGCTTTTTACCACAATTTTCACAAACTGTAAAATTAAGTTTCTTACCATTAGACTTTTTTGAAGAGTTATTACCTTTTGTCTTCCACCTCAAACTCTTATTTGGTTGTTTGTCAAAGAACACCTGATCATCGGAAAACTTCATTTCCACCTTCTCCCCACATCGAACAATTTTTTCATAAATTTTTAACTCACAATAATATAAATCCATTCGATACTTTGTCTTTATTCCTGAGTAAAAATGGTTGATTTTACTATCAAGATATCATATGAAATTTGGAGCATACATTACCAGTCAAGTGAATTTTTCTTCATAAGCAGCCACTGAGTCGTCCTCCTACCTCAATTCCAAGAATTTTTTTTCCATATTAAGAGGAACCACTTTAGGAAAATATTTCTCAAGAAACTTACCTTTGAATTCATCCCAATCAAGAGAATCAATACCCTTACTATCCCTGATATTTTTAACCATCAACCACCATTGATCAGCTTCACCTTCAAAATGGTAAAAAGTAAGACTAATCTTTTGATGTTCTGAACACCCCATGACATCAAAAATCTTCTCCAGTTCTTTAATCCACCCTTCATCTAGCACAAGGTCAGATGATCCACTGAATGATGGGGGATGTTGCCTCATGAAATGCTTCATTACTGACATATTCCTTTGTGGTTGATCTGGCTGATCTCATGCATGGATACCACCACCATTTATAGCCTGATTCAATTATGCCATCACTGCAACAAACTGATCAGTTCCAATTCTGACCATCTCAAGTTTCTGATTTGGAAGGTTTTTTTCCTCATGATTTCATCCCATCATAGCTGTCATATTTCCTCTGTGGAAAACCATTCGGAACATATAAATTTCTTGGGTGAAGCAACATGGTAATCTGTAAATGCTATATCATTTCAATCTTAACATAAATTAATTTATAGATATTAATTTAACAATATCCTAACTCCTAAAGTTGTCTAAATCGACCTTTGATACCAACTATAAGGTCTCAACCTTAAACATTACATAATCTTGAATTAAGTTAATAATTCACATTGAGGATCTTTTCAGGTTTATAGTTTTAGAGAATTGGGACATAACTATTACATTACATCTCAAATATTACAAATTAGACACTTATACTCAGTATCCATTTTTTTCATAAAATAAAAACTCTTAAAATAAAACAAGAATTCTTTTCTTGATATAAATCTTCTTGAATTCTTCCTTTCACTTACCCTACCTTATATCCTGTGAAAAACATTTCAAAAACTTGGAATGAGCATAAAAATATCAGTAAGGGTTATAAAATAAAGAAATAAAACATTAGTATATCATTGCATACAAAACATAATCTCTTTAACATACCACATGAAATCATAAGGTTTATTAATAACACATAGTAATCATAAATCATAAAGGTAACTTGAGGCATCCATAACATACTTACGTTGTAGCTTTCACAGCTACGTAGGGAGTTACATTTGGAATACCCAACACAGTATATTCCCTAAATCTCTTAGTAAAAACATTAATGTTTACCCCTATCATGTTACCCAATGCATTGGAGAGCTATCACGGGCTCACCCTCCCTAGGTTTATCACGGAATCACCCGTATACGTAAACAATTCCCAAGAACCATAACATATTCATAACACATAAAGCAAACATAAAGAAATGATAACATTTCCACATTTCAATCATGATATATCATTTAAACATATTGACATAACCAATCCATTATCAAAACTATTTTCAATACCAAAATATGTAAAAGAGTATATGGTATTTATTTACCTTTTAAAAATATTACGGCTTGTTAAGGAAGCCAAATATCAAATAATGATTGTGGTGGAAGAAAGGTCGTTGTCACCATGTACGTTAAAAAGAAACATTCCCTTTGTCGTTTAGTAAAACGCTACACAGAAAAAGATTCCATTTGAATGAAATGAAAATTCAAAGGAGTTTATAAGCCATATAAAATAAAATCGTGTATAAATCAAAATATGCCTCAATGAAAGGAGATTGAGACGAAGTCCCTTACCTCGTGTTTGAATTGACTCATTTTTTCTTTAATCTCTTGAATAATAAACTAAAGTTAATTTCTACAAGCTTAAGAAACATTTTCAAGTTTATTATTCCTTTTATTTTACTTATTACCATGTTATAAACATTACATAATAATTTAAGTTAATAACGGTCATTTTGTCGATATTTGGTAATTTAGTCAAAAATGAACTTCTTATAATTACAAGTTGTACATGGGTTCAAAATTCCATTATATCCATTATATATATGTATTTATAACAATACATAACATTTTGAGATAAGAAATGAAATGCATCGTTCATGGAGATGGTAAATCATACGTATGCATGAATGCTACTTTCATTTCTATTTCGTATTTAATGGAATGAAAACTTAATGATACATAGGTATATTATAATTCTATTATAATATCATATATAATTTCAGTAACTCCATCATGTATACATTCCATGTATGGCATGAATGAGTCATATCACTTCGAGTGGGCGGTAGTCCGCACTTCCTCAAATGAAATTATCGTATTTACCCATTATGGAAACCATAAAGGTATGATATAAATAAAAAATAAAGAAGCATAGAGAAAATATAAATATAATATATATCATATATAAATACAGTTCCATATTAATGGCCACCATGATGGGTGGTAGGAGATATTTGAACAATCATCGTTTCGTGAGACAGTAGTTCGTCATCCACAGAAACAGTATGTTCGTATCCATTAGATAGAGTTGTGTGGAAGTGTAGTTAGAATATTTATCATAAAAACATCCTAGTATATTTAGGATATTGGTATTTTTATAAAATAATGTAATAAATAGAGTTTAGGGGGTTGGAGAAAGAAAATAAAAGAAAAGAACTTGAGAGAATACATTACCTTTAAATCGGGTAACTCCCTTTGGTTTGAACCAAAAGGTTTTATTAAATTGCCTTCTGTCTAAGGTAAGGATTCTAGGTGAAATAAAGCGGTGTTTGGAGCTTATTTGGTTAGAGGTTGGATGAGACAAGGGGGCTTGAGAGGTGTGAGTAAGGTTTATAGGTGATGAATTTTTATAAGGGGGAGAAGCGGCTCTTTAGGAAAGTTTGAAAGTATTATTTTATTATAAAATGATTTTCAGTTTTAAAAGGTTCAAAACCTATTTAATTCAAAGATAAGGTGAATATAAGTCGAAATAAAATCATTAAATAATAATTGGACAGGTTTTGGATATTTTTTTAATCCTTATCTTTTTTATTTAACCCTTTGTTAACTTATTTAACCTTTACCGTGTCCTCTTATATATTCATACTATATGGTTAATATATTTACTATAAAATGAAAAGCAACCCAAAATGGGTCATTAATGACATTTGTAACATTATATATGTCATTTGGATGAATCTTAGATTTTTAGGACTATTTTATCATTTAATAAAATATTGATTGATTTAAAAACTCTTTTATGACAATTTTAATACTATTTATATCATGACTTTTAAAAAAATTCAAACCAGCTTGATTCTTTCGAAAAACCTTCATTAATTAAAAGATAACAAGTTATAATTATCTCTAAAATTCATGGATAGTATAAATAGTTTCAAAATAAATTTATTTTAATATTTATAATCTCATTTATTTAAATCTTTCATTAATAAGATAAACACTACATCAACATTGTGTCATAAATAAATTTATTTATATGATGTCTAAAAATTATAAATGAAATACCATGATGTAGGAAATATTTTTAGATTTATAATGATTATTTATAGTCAAAAATATCACTTATATAACCCATTATAAAAAAAATTACTAAGAGATTTATGTTTATGTTACATTTTCCTTAACTTTAAATTAATTTTTAGTGTCATTTTCACTTACAAGTGGCTTCATGGGGTTTCAAAATTGACTCAAGGATGTCCATGGTCGGACATGTATCATACAATAAAATTAGAAAATGTGTTAGGGTAATTTAATATTATTATAATATTATTTTTTTACCCTTATTTACCAGATTTACCCTTTAACCATGGTAAATAAAATATTTACTGAAGTTACTATTCATAATGTCTAAAAATAAAATTTACCGATTTACACAATTTGGACCTCCTGATTCCAAATATGGAATCTATTTTTCCAAATTATAAACACATAAGTTTCAGAAATTAATTTAAAATTAATTCCCGTTGTCAAAACTAAAAAATGTGTTCTTAAGAAATAATAACTATCAAAAGATTGACATTTGTTTATGTCCAATTTCAAAATGAAATTACTTCCAATAACCAAAATTGGATTAAATGATAAAAATAGAATCCAATTACATTTTAAAACCATTTAAAAAGATAATCTAACCATATAAATAAATCAGATGAAAAGATAGTTTTGACTTAAAATGCAGTATTTTTCACTATTCATTAAAAAATGAACTTTATCAGAAAAATACCAAAAATTTACCCAAAGTAAATTTCGATGTCCCGCTTCTAAAGAAGAAGTTTATTTTGTCAAATGAAACAAATAAAAGTGACAAAAACTAGCGGTAAATTGACCTTTTAAAAATATTAGAGTATTTATGCTTAAAATTGGATTCATTCACATTTTAAGCCTCTAAATTTTATTGGATAAATGTAAAAACATTTAACAAATATGATTAATCATAATATGGTTAGTTATGTTCATTCTCGCTAATAAAACAGCTAGGCGTTAACTACCATTTAAAATAATAATATTATATTATTATTAATTTCAGTATGACTCAACATGTGTGCAACATAAGACTTCAAAGAAACCTGTTGTTACGTATTGGGTACGCCATCAAACATAGCATCCCCTTTAAAGTAAAATTAATATTTAATTCAAAAATATTAATAAATATAAAAATTTCATATTCTTTATTTACTTGGGATGTTACACAACCTGCTTGATTAGAGATATTATGATAAATGGATTATATTACACGGTGTATGTTCTTGTGTGGTTATTGTTGTTGTGGCATTTAACTTCTTTCTCTATGGGTGACTTGGCATGTTGATAGACGTTAACCCTGGACTTTAGGCGGTTCTGACTAATGCTAATGAGAATGGGGCCTAGAGGGCCACACACTATGTATTTTAAACCTTAGTTAAATTCAATATTGATTTATCATGTTGAATAAATATTATTCTCATACATAGTTTAATAATTATTCATGTTTGGTTGATCGCAAATATTCATTCATTGGCTATTTGATAAAGTATATATGACTTTATTATTTAATATATATTTATTTTGTATTTTAGTGAATATAATATTTATTTATTTATCATTGAATAATGCAGTAATATTTATTTATTAATTAATTAATCATTATTCAAGGTTCAATAGATACCAAGGAGGATAGACGAACCTATTTTAATGGTTCGGTTAAAAATGGTATATTAAATATCATTTAGATAAATATTAATTTATTTACTTAACAAATAAAATTTATTTTTTTATAAGTGTTGTGCACGTCCACTAAATAGTAAAATTATTTATATTATTATTTGACATGGTGTTCGATGTGGAATAAGGGATTGACTAAGGGTCTATGTACAATTACCAACCCTAACCTAGCTTTATAAATACCCAGCTAAGGGCCTATGTGAAATTACAAACCCTAACCTAGCTTTATAAATACCTAGTTATATCATTTTCCAGGGTTAGACGTTCATTGTGCCCAACAAACACGAGAGAGAATTCTCACAAACTCTAAGAAAGAAATCTCTCAAGAACACGCTCAAGAACAAGAGCATTAATCCTTCTCTATCCTCTCAAGCCTTTGAGAGAACCTAAAGAATGCTTAGTCCATGAAGAGATTCTAGATGGCATCAACCGCGGGTGACACAAATGATCAAGATCGACCATGCTAGCACCCGATGATTCTATGGTGATGTTCTGAGGTTTTTGGAGCATGTGTGGATCACCGCTAGAGATATTCTACCATTAGATCCTTTGTCGCAACAACGGTATGACAAGTGGGGTCAACTGATTCCTCAAAAAAGAAAGAATTGTGTGCTAAGATAATTTTTTATCCAATTATAAATTAATTATATATTTTATGTGTGAAGACCTCTATCTTGGTTCCAGTATTCTTTTTCGATCTTCATCGAATTTAAATCATTGGTCATGGCGTATAACATCATGTACATTACGGACTATTCGTTGAAACTTGACGAAAGACAAGTTGGTCACCACCCAATGGGCGCTTCCGCTGCATCCAAAAGCATCAACCACCACAAGAAAAAGATTGATGTTGGAAAAAAATTCCCATCTATTATTCAAATATCTTCAATTAGAATTGTTTTTTGGTTCGATTGCTAGCATTAATTTACAAATTAAGAAAATGTATGTAAAAATAGTTTTACTCAATTAAGAGGTGAAAAATTACATGACACTGAAGGAGATATGGCCTAAAATAATACATGCATAGGATGCATGTTGGCTATATTGAATAGTATGATATAGGTAAATCGTATGGTACAATTTGCATGCTGTAAAATCATTTTTTGGTATATCGTTTAAATACAATATATAGATATTGTATTTCAATGCATGTCTTTTCATGGTATATTGAATCATATTATAGTTGGTACAGATGTATATACGACACACACGCTATAAGAAAAGGTGAAAATAAACATGGTATACTTAATCATATTGTATGGTTCATCTCATATTTTATGACTAACATGGCACTCGAACATAATGAAATAATATTCGGATCTCTACCACAATGGTTACTATCATTCAACGTTTTATGTGATGAAACGGTCAGGAGGTTGATGTATTCATGAAATGTTTGCATGAACAAGTTAAGTGGCATTTACTCGTGCATTATAACGTGTGAGTAAATGCATGACACTCGAGGAGTGTCCTTGAGGCTTATATAAGGGAGCCTATTGCCATACAATGGTTGTGGGTGATCTTTCCCAAGCTTCGACTGAACATCTCCTTCCTGAAGCTCTCTGCCTTCTCCTCTCTTTATTCCTTGAGATACTAGCATATCGTAAAAAGAAGGATCGTTCACAAGTTATTGGGTGATTCAGTGTGGCTCGTGGATATACCATGGAGGTGGGGCATCATTTGGCCGCCTCTTGAGTGATCTTCATCAACTACATGTATGAATAAAAATGCAGCAATGGCTATCTATGGTGAAAGGCATGTGAGTTCTTCATTTTATAGTTAAAACATTATTTCAGTTACATGAATGGCAATCCAGGTTTTATGGTTTCTTTTTTTCTTATGTTGCTTAGTTTAATTTGTAAACTATCCTAATAAACTCAACAAAAACAACTAAATGTTTTTATGATAGAAGGTAAAGAAGTCAATGTTTGCATGTTGGTGAAGAACTTGTATGTGTTAAAGGAGTTATTGATGGACATGTTAGAGGTTGAAGATGGTGTTGATGGTATTATTGATGAATAGGCATATTGTGAATGTTGATGATGCAATTTATGAACAAGTTGATAGTGATGTTGATAATGTCATTGATGTGCTTAAGGCACTGCTCATGGGGTTATTAATGAATCCATTGTTCTGATTAAGTGGTCTTTAAGGCATCTTAGTTTTTTTACTAGTTATTCATTTGATGAATGTTTGTTCCTCGTTGAAATTGGTGAACCAAAAAAAATTATGGAACAATGAAAAGTGAGCATAAATATATACGAATTGCGCTTATGGATGATGAGATGAAATCATTATGTAATAATTACACTTGAATTAATAAGTCATGTAAGGGCAAGGTAGTTTTGTAAAATCGATGAGTTTACATGATGAAAAGTGAAGAATCCAATTATATATGATGCAAATCAATTTTAATTGTTAGAGAATGCCAATAGAAGAAAAACGTTGACATTGGGGGGATTCTCTCTCATGTTTAAATATCTTCAATCAAAGTTTTTTTTTTTGAGTTTGAATGATAGTCATAATTTATAAGATTTTGATAGTAAATGATAAAGAATGCTAGGTTTGTGGATTGGAGAAGGATTCATATGGATTAATTAAAGCTCTTAGAAAATAATATAAAAAGTAGGGGTGTGCGTGATTAAATTAACCAACTTAAATCGACTGAATTGAAACGCCTAAAACCAGCAATTTTGGGTTTAAATCAATTAATTGGTTCGAATTGGTTGATGAATATTGTATATTTGGGTTTTTGTTATTTTTGTTAATCTTAACCATTCTTAACCAAAACAAAATAATTAAATAAATGTACAAATCATTGTTGAATGTGGAATTGATGATTAACTTTCTATTATCAAAGTTGAATATAAAATAAATCATTATTGATTTTTCAATATAATGAAATGTGATTAACATATGCAATGATTAAGAGAATATAAGTCATTAAATCGCATTGAATGTTTCTCCTTCCATTATCATATCCCCTTAAATCTTTAACATGTTGATGGTTTGGTTGTTTATCAAACTACTTTATTTTAATACTGAATTGATCATTTTTTTAAAGATACTCTCTTTACTGTTTATTTTATCATGATCTTTTACATTATCATAAAACCCTTGGTTATCAAAATTTAGGATTTTATCATTTTTTTATGAATCACATTTATATGGTGTAATTTTTTTTTCATGCTTTCATAACTAATTTAAACAGGTTTTATCCGATATAAACCAACCAATTGGTTTATGTTGACTCTGGACTAATCATCAATGGGTTTTGGTTTTCACTTAAAATAAATTTTTTTAATTGATCGGTTAAAACCGGCATCCTTAACTGATTTTAACCGACCATGCACAACTCTAATAGAAAGTTTTTCCATACCCAATGAAGGATTTAACACGGTTGTTTTTTATCATTGCACATTAGTAAGTTTTTTTAATCACGATTTTATCAATTTGATCAGGTGTTGATGATATGTTGATTATCACTCACAATTGTTCTAAATTGACCAAAAAACCTATGAGTTCTTTTTTATGAAATATTATGTAACCAGTGAGATAAATTTTTTATATGCAGATTAAGTGTCAAAAAGACCAATGATTTGTCTATGATTGTTAGAAAGTTCACTGAAGCAAATGAAGCTTGTAAAATGCTGCTTCGCATATGCGTGAACTTGGTATTGAATTGCTTTTATAATCCTGCAGTGATTTTTCCCAAACTCATAATCCATCTTCCAATGATGCACAATCATATACACCATCAGGGTAAAGTAAATTACAATTTCTCAACAATTTCAAAAGAATGTAAATTTTATCTAGAGCCCAAACAGAAACAGGGCAAAGTAAAATACTATTTCTCTACAATTTCAAAAGAATGTAACCCAAACAGAATAAGAGCAAAGTAAAATACAACTTCTCAACAATTTCAAAAGAATGTAAACTTTATATACTGCCCAAACAGAATCAGGGCAAAGTAAAATAAAATTTCTCAACAATTTCAAAAGAATGTAGAATCTATTTACAACCCAAACAGGGGGGAATGAGTACATTAAACTAGCAAAATGCACTAGTGCAAGGACACTATAAGATGCCTAAAATCAAAAACCAGCCAATCAGATTCCACAGCAACGGCCTCCCGAAGCTGGACCCCTGCATAGCAAATGAAAACATCCGCACCTCCCGGCTTGCGAGCCTACACATGCAGCGGAAATAAAACATTTATCAAAAAACATAATTGTTATAAACACATTTTGCAAGTGTCGTTGGGACTTCGGCCGGTTTCCTAAGAGTATTGTTCATGAGAACCAGTTCAGTTGGATTGAAAGGATTGAAAGGTGGAATAGTCCCACCGTTTGGATGGATGGAAAGAAAATGCATGGGAGAAACAGGTTCCAAACAACAGTGAAATGAGAAATGAGACATAAAAGGAAAACTATTATGTCCCCCACCTTCAAATGTTTCTATTTCAACTCAGGGATATAATTGACACAAAATAATGCCGTTTGAAAAACAACCAAACGAACTGTTATTCTTTACTCGTTCCAATCTATCTCATTTTCATTCTATTTTTTAGGATTCTACGAATAAAACAGTGGGTTTCTTACCTCAAGGTCGGTTGCCCCATCTCCAACCATGATGACCGCTCTGTACCCATGTGCCTAGATAACCAGTTCAATTAGCCATGAAAACAAAAATTCATAAGACTCAGACTTTTCCATAATGGCGTCCAACTTTGAGATTCACCTTCCTTATTTGCTCAACTGCAATCGCCTTGCCCCCACTCCTTGAGGTGGGCTCTGCCGTATCGAATCCCAAGAACTCCCCAGAGCTTCTGAACAATAATCGATTTGCAAAGATATCCTCGGGCGGAATTCCAAGAATTGATGCAACAGGCTTCAATGAAACTTGGTCTCAGTAAATGATTTCAGAATCGGTAGCAATGTCAAGTTGCTTACACTCCCAAGTAAACATATTTGTCGTGTGCAGATTATATGAACACACAGTGCATTCAAAACCAGACACTGGTCCATTGCTTCTCTTAATTGTAATTTTATATTTTAGTACATAATTTAAGTTTTAAGAACAGTCAATGGAAAAAATAAAAAATAAAAGCATAAGACGGAGTTCAGCAACATACATTGATCATTTGCCGAAAGCCCCCGGAGATCAAATACACATTGGTATTCTTAGCTTTGAGCTTTTTGACCAATTCATCTATCCCAGGCGAAATCCTATCATCAAGAACATAACAGAAGCCAAATTAATTGGTGAAACTATGCACGCAGTTCCAAGTTAATGTCAGATAAAAAGGATTTCGGTTATAGTTTTTCTTGCGATGGTCCGGAGCGAGGTGGTACTTGTGATATTTCGGCTTGAGACGCATTTTATTTAGCAGTTTTTTGGATGTTAATTCCTACTTGATTCAGTCAGATGAATGAAAATAATATATTATATATTATATAATGATAATATAATGATATAATAATGATATAATATATTCATTCAACATGAAATAGGTTAGTAGATTATATGTCTTTTTGTTTGTATAGAAAATGAGTTTTTATGTTATATCGAATTTATGTAAAATTCTACTAAAATTAGGGCAGGTTGGACATCCTCATACCCCAATAATAAATATTCCAGACATGTGATTACAAATGTGAAAAGCAAGGTGTAATTTCTATGGGAATGTCAGAAGGAAAACCCTTATGATGAAAACGAAAAAAACGCTGAGAAAGACATTTGCGAGTAGATAGTCTGAATGGAATGCATGGAAAATGTACGATGGAATATGTTAAATAATATAAACATATAATAACATAAAAAACATAATATGCTTTTTCTACATTGTTAAAAGGATATTTTTGCCAACAAAATGTAAAATCAAAGCCAATTATATCCAGAATATTTATTTTCCGATGAAGGAATGACAATTTAATCCAAATTGGATAAATGAAAATAATATATAATATATTATATACTGATAATATAATGATATTGTTGGAGTCTGTATCTCACATCGGACTCGTGGTCCGATGTGGAGTTTATCATTCATTATAAAAGAATGCCTCCGCCTCACTTTGAGGTAAGGAGGCGAAGGGAGTTTCGTCATTCTACATGGTATCAAAGGGATTTACTCCCGACCCTCCCTCCCTCATTCTTATAATTCCTACTTGATTCAGTCAGATGAATGAAAATAATATATTATATATTATATAATGATAATATAATGATATAATAATGATATAATATATTCATTCAACATGAAATAGGTTAGTAGATTATATGTCTTTTTGTTTGTATAGAAAATGAGTTTTTATGTTATATCGAATTTATGTAAAATTCTACTAAAATTAGGGCAGGTTGGACATCCTCATACCCCAATAATAAATATTCCAGACATGT
This sequence comes from Viscum album, assembly GCA_963277665.1. Taxonomy (NCBI): domain Eukaryota; kingdom Viridiplantae; phylum Streptophyta; class Magnoliopsida; order Santalales; family Viscaceae; genus Viscum; species Viscum album. The sequence continues at coordinate 1,005,940,687 of OY728126.1, forward strand.
GATTACAAATGTGAAAAGCAAGGTGTAATTTCTATGGGAATGTCAGAAGGAAAACCCTTATGATGAAAACGAAAAAAACGCTGAGAAAGACATTTGCGAGTAGATAGTCTGAATGGAATGCATGGAAAATGTGCGATGGAATATGTTAAATAATATAAACATATAATAACATAAAAAACATAATATGCTTTTTCTACATTGTTAAAAGGATATTTTTGCCAACAAAATGTAAAATCAAAGCCAATTATATCCAGAATATTTATTTTCCGATGAAGGAATGACAATTTAATCCAAATTGGATAAATGAAAATAATATATAATATATTATATACTGATAATATAATGATATTGTTGGAGTCTGTATCTCACATCGGACTCGTGGTCCGATGTGGAGTTTATCATTCATTATAAAAGAATGCCTCCGCCTCACTTTGAGGTAAGGAGGCGAAGGGAGTTTCGTCATTCTACATGGTATCAAAGGGATTTACTCCCGACCCTCCCTCCCTCATTCTTATTATTTTTTCTCCCAACAGCCTTTAGGGTTTTTTTCCCCGTCCGGGGGGGCGGCGGCCTCAAAGCCCCGTAGGGTTACCGCTGCCGCCCCTCCGCCTTTGCCATGCGCGGCTCCAGGCGGCTCTCCCTCCGGCGACTCTCCCTACCGGCCTTTGCCCAGCAGCGCCTCGCCCTCGGATCGCCCTCCTTCCTGGCGCGCGCCTCCTGCGCGGATCGCCCTCCTTCCTGGCGCGACGCCCTCCCGCGGCTCCCGGCTCCCCGGCGTCCCGGCTCCCCATCGTCCGCGCCTCTGCTTCTGCGTGACGACCGTCGGCGGCCTTCCCGCCCGCGCCTGCTTTCTGCGGGCTTCCTCCCCGCTGCGCACTGCCCCGACGGAAGCCCGCCCGCGTCGCCCTCCTGCCTGGGGCGGCTCCCCGGCGGCCCTCCTGCCTGGCGCGGCTCCCGGCTCCCCGTGTCGCCCTCCCGTGGCTCCCCGCGTCGCCCTCCTGCCTGGCGCGGCTCCCCGGCGGCCCTCCTGCCTGGCGCGGCCCCTTCTCCCCTGCGGCAATCTTTCCGCCTCCCGCGGCGTTCCTCTGCTCCCGATTCAGCCGCGACGGATCTTCCCCCCCTGCCGCATCTCCGGCGGATTCCGGCGGTTGATCCTCCTTCCGGTCGTGCCTCCCGGTGGTCTCCTCCTGTTGCGCGCGATGGCTGACGGCCCGACGCCAGATTCCGCGACGCACTCCATTCCGGCGACGCACTTCCGCGATCCCGACTGCCGGCCACGTTCTCCGGCGCTCCTCCCGCTCCCGCCCAATGTAGATTGAGAAGTGAGAGAGACACGAACCCCCCAAGGTGTACACTCTAAAGGAGCCCTTGGGGTGTATTTATAATGAATATTAAAAACCACACCGGACCTCAAGTCCGATGTGGGATGCAGACTCCAACACTCCCCCTCAAGCTAGGTGTACCTAGCTTGGACACATAATGAAAAGAAATCAACAAAACAGACGCTAACACTACCCCTCAAGCTGGACATGCCCAGCTTGATGACAAAACAAGACGAAATAAAGCAGAATTATTGATAAAGCTGCAAGGCTGCTGCTCCCCCTCACGATCGAAGCTCCTGCGCAGGATGATGGATGAATGATGTCGCGGACGCAGCAGATGAACCACACAGAGACCGGGTCGGTTGACGGAACGCCAGGACTGCCGCACTAGTGGGGCCGGTCGAGGAAACCCCGGAAAATCCAAACTAGCACCGGAAAAACCGCACTTGTGGGGCCGGCGACGGGACGCGGGGACTCCGCATAATTGTTGTGGGATCTGGCGGTGCCAAAGGGCCCAAATCCTAGGTGGTCGAGCTGCTGCGCCAGCGAATGGGCGTGCCGGCGGATAGAGATGCGGCTGTCGGGAGTCGTCGGGAGATGCCGGCGAGGCGGGGATGCCGCAGGAGGTGCCGGAGAGCCCAAACTTGAAGCAGGGCAGCCGCTGGGAGAACCTGGAGCCGGCTGGCTGCCGGAAGAGGAGCCCAGGAGGAGGTCGGCGAGGGAGCAGGTGGAGGCCGGTTGCTGGAGGTCGGCGAGGGTTGGATGAGCCGGCAGGAATGGAGAGGGCTGGGAGTCTCGTCGAGAGCCAGCGCGAGGGAAGCCGGCGCGAGGGAAGCCGCAATGAAGGCGGGGCCTGGCGCCGGGAGAGATCCGCCACAGGGAGGGGTCGTGCGCAGGAGGAGCGCCGAGGATCGCCTGGAAGCCGAGGCGGGGATCGTCTGGAAGCCGAGCCGAGGCGGGGAGGGCCTGCGCGCAGGAGGAGCGGGTCGCGGGAGAGATGGGAGTCGCGGGGCGGAGCGAAGCCGTCGGGGAGGAGAGCCGGGCCGGCCACGGGAGGGATCGTGCGCAGGAGGACGCGCCGGCTGGGTCGAGAGCCGGGAGCTGCGCCTGGGTCGGGAGCCGAGTCGCGCCGGGGCTTGGACGCCGACGGAAAGATCCGCGCTGGATCTGGACGCCGCCGGGAAGATCCGCGGAGGGCCGACGACGGGAACTGGAGCTGTGGGAGAGACCCGCGGAGGGACCCGCGGCCGAAGGAGACGCCGGGGAGCCAGGAGCCGCGCCAGGCAGGATGGCCGGGAGGCGATCCGCGGGGGCGAGGCCAAGGGCGAGGCGCCGCTGAGCGAAGGGAGTCGCGCCGGTAGGGAGAGCCGCCGGAGGGAGAGCCGCCTGGAGGGAGAGCCGCCGGGAGGGAGCACCGCCTGGAGGGAGGGTCGCTGGATAGTGGAGGGGCGCCATGTGATGGAGAAAGGGCGACGCCGACGCGACGGGAGATACCGACAGAGGAGAGAGCCGCGCGGGGGGAGATCCGCCGGTAGGGAGGGGGCGACGCGGGGAGCCTGGACGCCGGGAGCCGCGCCAGGCAGAAGGGTCGTCGGGGAGCCGCGCCAGGCAAGAGAGCCGCCAGGAGGGAGGACCGGCAGGAGCAACGGAGGGGGGGGGGGGCTCTTTGGATTGGAGCCGCCGCCCCCCAAACGGGGAAACCCTAAAGGAAGGCAAAAAAAATCAGGAGGGAGGGTCGGGAGTAAATCTCTCTGATACCATGTAGATTGAGAAATGAGAGAGACACGAACCCCCCAAGGTGTACACTATAAAGGAGCCCTTGGGGTGTATTTATAATGAATATTAAAAACCACACCGGACCTCAAGTCCGATGTGGGATGCAGACTCCAACACTCCCCCTCAAGCTAGGTGTACCTAGCTTGGACACATAATGAAAAGAAATCAACAAAACAGACGCTAACAGATATAATAATGATATAATATATTCATTCAATATGAAATAGGTTCGTAGATTATGTCTTTGTTTGTATAGAAAATGACTTTTTATGTTATATCGAATTTATGTAAAATTCTACTAAAATTAGGGCAGGTTGGACATCCTCATACCCCAATAATAAATATTCCAGACATGTGATTACAAATGTGAAAAGCAAGGTGTAATTTCTATGGGAATGTCAAAAGGCACTGTTTGTTATGAGGGAAACCCTTCGGATGAAAACGAAAAAAACATTGAGAAAGACATTTGTGAGTTGATAGTCTGAATAGAATGCATGGAAAATGTGCGATGGAATATGTTAAATAATATAAACATATAATAACATAAAAAACATAATATTCTTTTTCTACATTGTTAAAAGGATATTTTTGCCAACAAAATGTAAAATCAAAGACAATTATATCCAGAATATTTATTTTCCGATGAAGGAGTGACAATTTAATCCAAATTGGAAGGAATCTTGCTTCCCTTGAAAGACAGAACCTAAGCTCCCTCAATCTCTCCTACTTCATACCAAACATGATGTCTGATCTTTCCTTCACTCATACATACAGAGAAGCTACAAAGAAGCTTGTTCTTGGTTGCCTCTTCTTCTTCTTCTTCTTCGCATTTCCACTGCAATTCTGATTCACATATTGTAATACATACAGAGAAGCTTGTTCTTGGTTGCCTCTGCGAGTGTGGGACTTTATCATTTGGTCCAACCTGCCGGATAACTCGCGCAGGAGACGAAGCACTGCTGGAAGATTTTTCACACAAGAGGGAGCACTGCCGGATGCTCTTGGGGGGAGAAGAGACGATGACTAGGCTTGACGAGGTGAACCAGGAAGTCAGGTAGATCAACACTACACTTAGACAAAGCCAGCTAGAGTGGAAACGCGAACTGCACACTCAATCTTCTGGTGGAACACCTCGAGAGGAAGCAGCGGCACAAGGCGACTCGACCTTGGCGTAGGAGCTACCTAAGGTGCAGTCAGGGTGTTGCGAAAACGTCGAGAGTTGCAATGACATAAACAGCGAAACACAGAAGAGTAAAAAGAGAAAAAAAAAAAGAACAAGGATATAAGGATTTACGTGGTTTGGGAATAATCCCTACGTCCACGGAGAAGCAGAAAATCACTAAATTCAGAAGCACAATTACAAAGTGTTTCAGTAAGAAACCATAGCTCAAAATGGGCTACAAATGGAGAATATGATTCATTGTACCACCAACTGCACAGGAAGTCCGCGTCGCTACAGTGAAAGTTGCGGGCCACATGCATTCGGCCCAACCGGATTGGGCTACACCAATCCAACAATCTCCCACTTGGAGCATGATCCACTACGCAGCTCTGCTTCGATGTCACTGACTAAGACAACTTACTTAATCTGAGTTTTTCCTCTTCTTCACTCACCAGTACACGCGTTTTCCATTTACAGCTTCAATTTCAACCTGACAATTCATGAAATACAAGTTGTTTTCCTATTGTGATCTCATCGTGTCATCCCTTCTTCAGCCTCTCATCCTCTGTTCATCAGTGGAGACCAACAGAGATGCAGCAGTGCCTCGACTTCTGTATTACCATGAAGTTCGTTAACATGTCTGTCGGATTGTTGGTTCCACAAATCTTCTGCAATGTCAGCAACTCATCATGTATCAAACCTCTGATGAAATAGTACTTCAACTGAATGTGCTTCGTCCGGACATGAAACACTGGGTTCTTTGCAAGATGTATAGCACTCTGACTGTCACAGTGCAATACATTCTCCTCTCGCTTTCTTCCCAATTCATTCAAAAATTTCTTCAGCCAAACCATCTCCTTCCCAGCTTCTGTTACAACAATGTATTCTGCCTCTGTGGTGGATAAAGCCACCACCTTATGCAATTGTGATATCCAACTTACCACAATCCTTCCACAGGTAAATACATAACTCGTGGTACTTCTCCTGCTGCCAATGTCGCCTCCAAGGTCAGCATCCACATACCTCTGCAATGAATTTCCTTTGCCAAAGCACAGAGATACCTCCTTGTCGCCCTTCAAATACCTTAGTATCCACTTCACGGCTTCCCAATGTTGCTTCCCAGGGTTAGTCATATACCTGCTCACAACTCCCACTGCATGAGCGATGTCAGGTCAAGTACAGACCATGGCATACATCAGGCTTCCAACAGCTGATGTGTATGGAACTTTTGCCATTTACTCAACCTCTTCTGTCGTCTTCGGTGATTGCTCCTTCGATAGTTTGAAATGGCTCGCCAGAGGAATAGAGATTGTCTTTGCTTCCAGCATACTGAATCTTCTCAGAACCTTCCCAATGTAATCAGCATGTGATAACATCAACATTCCAGCTGTGCGGTCTCTCTTGATCTTCATCTCCAAAATCTTACCTGCTTCCCCAAGATCTTTCATCTCAAACTCCTCAACCAACTGCCCTTTCAGCTCATTAATCCTCTGCATACATGATCCTACAATGAGCATTCATCCACATATAGAAGCAATATAATATATTCATCACCAAAGGATTTTATGTAGCAAATTTTTAATCATGAATGCATCAAACTTTTTGTTCCACTGTCTGGGTGTCTGCTTCAACCCATACAAGCTCTTCTAGAGTTTGCACACCAGGACTTCCTTCCCAGACTCTACATATCCCTCGGGCTGCTGCATGTATATGTCCTCCAGATCTCCATGAAGAAAAGCAGTCTTGGCATCAAGCTGCTCAAGATGCAAGTCTTCTGATGCTACAATGCTGAGAACCACCCGGATGGTGTTAAGCTTCGCTACTGGTGAGAATATTTCAGCAAAATTCACTCCCTCTTTCTGTTGGAAGCCTTTCACCACCAGCCTTGCCTTGAACCTCCTCTTGCCATCATGTACTTCCTTGACCCAGTATACCCATTTGTTCTACAATGCTCTCACTTGCTCGACTCCTTCAGCTGTATTGCCTCTTCAAAACATTTTGGTTCTCCACTGTCAGTCAATAACAGATAATGCAAGGATGGTGAATACCTCTGCACAGGCCTTCCCACCCTTGTTAGTCTCCTCAACTCCACTGGAGTAGTAGGTTCCACCGGTTCGGATGTCTCATGCTCATATACACCTTCAAGCTCCACTTGCTCATTGCACTCTGATTCAATGTTCTCATTTTCATCTTCAGCTGCATGACAATCTTTGTACATGACATCTTCATTGAATATCACATTCTAGCTCATGATGGGCATTTTGTTGAGATCATCCCAAAAGTGATAACCAAACTCCTCAGCACCATATAGCCAATAAAGAAACATCTTTTGAACTTCACATCAAGCTTGTCCCTTACAGCATCATCAACGTGTACATATGTCAAACAACCAAAAACTCGTAAATGTGAGTCTCACCTTCTTACCAGACCAGAGCTCCTCGGGTAGACGTTCTTCCATGGGCACAGATGGACTCTTGTTGATGAGATATGCTGCCATGTTCACTGCATCAGCCCAGAAGGTTTTGGGCAACCCTGAGTGTAACCTCATACTCCTGGCACATTCATTCAATGTCCTATTCATCATCACTGCCACACCATTCTGTTGCGATGTACCTGGAATAGTCTTCTACCACCGAATTTCATTATCAGAACAGAATTCTATGAACTCCTGACTTCTATACTCTCCACCGTTGTCAGACCTCAAACATTTCAGCTTTGATCCCGACTCATTCTCCACCATGACCTCTCACTTTTGAAACATCTTAAACACATCAGATTTCTTTTTCAGAAAGTAAACTCATACCTACCTTGTTGAGTCGTCGATGAATGTCACATAGTATTGTGACCCTCCGAGGGAGAGTACAGGTGCAGGCCCCCAAACATCAGTGTGCACCAGGTCCATCTTTTCAGACTTCAATGTCCTGCCTCCTTTTGCAAATGACACCTTCTTCTGCTTTCCAAGGATGCAATCTTTACATAAGCCAACTTCTACCAACTTCAGCTCTGGTAGCAGCTCTTTTGTTGTCAGCACCTTCATCCCCATGTGCCCTAGCCTGTTGTGCAACAGTTGTGAATCTCCTACAGTTTTGAGTGATGCATCCATGTCTATGCAAGTTTCTGTCATGTTGTATAGGGTATCATTCTTTGCTCCCCGAGCTATGACCATAGCTCCTTTGGTGATCTTTCATGCACCACCAGTGAACGTAGTACTCAACCCTGCATCATCAAGTTGTCCGATAGAAATAAGATTTCTTCTTAAGTCAGGGATATACCTCACGTTTTCCAGAACCAGCAAACTCCAACTATTGGTCTCGATCTGTGCATCTCCTTTCCCCGCAATCTGCAAGGGCTCATCATCAGCAAGATGTACCTTGCCGAAATTTCCAGAAACGTAATTTTCCAGAAATCCCTTCTCTGATGTAGAATGAAAAGACAACCCAGAGTCTAAAATCCAAGACTCCATCGAGGTATCCACGCTCAACAGCACATCGTCAATTCCTTCAACCGCCATGTTTGTCGCACTGGTTTCAGGTCCCTTCCGTTTTTCTTTGCACTCCTCCTTGACATGTCCTTTCTTTCCGCATGTCTAGTAGGTAGGACCAGCCCCTTTTCCTTGTCTTGGCTTTTCCCTCTTGACCTTGATCGCCCTCTACGATTGTCTTGTTGTGGGTACATTCCTCGTCCTTCAACGTTCAAAGCAGAACCAGAGAATCTGCTTGATTCTTTTCTTCGCACATCCTCGCTAAGGATTAGGTCTCGTATATCTTTCGAAACCAATTTAGTATTCCCCGAGGTACTGCTCACAACTGTTACAGTTGCTTCCCAACTGTCAGGTAAAGAGGACAGTAAAACCAGTGCACATACCTCATCACCAAGATCAATTTTCACCGATGTCAGCTGACTTATAATGGTATTGAATTCGTTGATGTGGTCTGCAACAATTCTTCCTTCATCCATTTTCAGGTTGAACAATCATCGCATCAAGTGCACCTTGTTTATCGCAGAAGGCTTCTCGTACATATTCGTTGATGTGAGTAAGTATATTCATGGTTTGTGCTCGTTGATGTGAGTGGGTATACTCACATGTTAATGAATGTTTATTTTGAATGCTTGAATGCTTGAATGAATGGTTTGATAGATGTCATGGACTGCTCTCCATGGATCTGGAACGTAGTAGTGTACGCCTTGGGTTGACTCTGCCCCTTGGGTCTTGATTCTGTGAGATGCCTCGGGCCTTGCTACCCCGTAGGATCCGGCTAGCTTGGGCTCGCGTAGGACTTGCTATTGTCATGCTCATAGGACCCCAACCAGTGCCTAACCGAGTTTCCACCAGGGATGCTCATGGGACTCGATGGGATGCCTTGGACATGCTCCTTGGATCCGACCCTCCATGGTCTAGATATTTATTACTTGGATGCCTTTATCTGCTGACACCTTGGATCCAGCCCTTGAGGTCTGCTACTTCACTATACAGTGTGGTCGTGGGATGTTACTTTCACTATACGGCGTGGTCGTGGGACACTTGGTTTCTTTATACAGCGTGGTTGTGGGTGCATGATACTGACGAATGTACAGCGTGGTCGTGTGACTTGTTTATTTGGTTATAGTTGCCTTGTTAGGAGCTGACTCTCTTTTGCAGGTAGCCTTGAGGGTTGTTCAGATTTACTTTACAGCAGACTTGTGACATAGGCATGTGCACTTACTGGTTTACACTTGCTAGCACTTTTGTAGAATTGTTGTTAGAACTGTATAGACCTAGGTGGTTGCCTACTGGGATGTTTATCTCACACCCTGTTTAGGCCTCCTCGGGGACCCAAACAGATTATATGGTTGCAGGTGATGATAGGGGCAAGCGTCCTAGTACAGGTTGTGGATTGTGGCTTTGGAGCAGGAGAGCATAGGACCAAGCTGAGGCTTGCGATGATGGGATACCATTTTGGCCTTTTGTTCTTTTTAAGATACTTTTGTATTGTCATATACTGTTCTGGTTGTTTTCTAGACACTTGGACCATCTGCATCATTTTTGTATATGAGACGCTTTTGGTTATTATTATGTATACAAGACGCTTTTGGTTATTATTATGTATTCTTGTCTGCTTGTCTTACTTTCAGTCGTCTGCTGTTTATTTCGCTTCCGCTATTGTACATATTTGACTTCCGCTGTGATACTCTGGTAATGAGGGCATAGTCTCCCCACTGACTCACTTAGGCCCTTGCTGCTAGTCGGCAGCCTCTGACGTTTGGGGAGATGCGCTTGAGGCCTTGTGACCAACCAGGCTCAGAGCACCGTTTCGGGTGGCATCCGAGTCCGGGACGTTACAACTAGGTCCTCCAGTTGTTGTCGTATTTGACCGAAGGGCTTGATATGTGCGGGCAGGAATTTACATTTGCTCGTTGATTGCCGCCATATTTGACAGACGGGCTTGAAAAGAGTGAGCAGCAATTTGCATTTGCTCGTAGTTTGCCGCTGTATTTGACTGGCGGGCTTGATATGCGCGTGTAGAAATTTGCATCTGCTCGTTGCTTGTCATCCTATTTGACTGACAAGCATAATATGTGTGAGCAGGGATTTGCATTTTCTCGTTACTTACCACCGTATTTGACTGATGGGCTTGATAAGCGTGGGCAGAATTTTCATCTGCTCATAGTTTGTCGCCCTATTGGACTGACGGGCTTGATGTGTGTGAGAAGGGATTTGTATATGCTCGTTGTTTGCTGCTATATTTGACTGACGGACTTGATAAGCATGAGCAGGAATTTTCATCTACTCGTAGTTTGTCGTCGTATTTAACCGGGGGGCTTGATATGCGTGCGCAGAAATTTGCATCTACTCGTTGCTTGTCGTCGTATTTGACTGACGGACTTGATATGCGCAAGCAAGAATTTGCATCTGCTCGTGGTTTGACCTCGCCATTTTCAAACGGCTTCCAATAGGTTGTTCCTGGAGCCGGAAACACCCAATGGTTCTCATATCCGTGATTACTCATGGACCTGTTTTCCAAAGGCATGCGTTCCTTAGGAAACTTGGTCGTCGATGCTTAAGAACTCACATTGATCGAAAGGATGAGAGGTCGAGCTCATCACACCCTCTTGGAGGAAAATTATTACCTATTTTGGGACTCTTATAGATTTGATTTAAGACATGTTCATTAATCTTTTGTTCATTCTCAAGTATGACATGGGTCACCCCTGAATTAACGATCAATTATTAGCACGCATGGATTCGAAATCATTTTTTCGTATCTGAGGTTCCCCATTAACGAAGATATCAATATGTATCCGAGGTTCTCCATCAATGATACCTTTTTATATGCGGATTAGAGATTCTTATATTGTTCATCATTATGAAGTTGGTTTTAAGCCACGCAGTGGAGCGCTCTAGAATTTACTGTCATCGAGGGAGACGGGAGTTGTTTTGATGTCAGGATCGAACCCATAAGATGGACTTTCTACGTATCCCCGTGAAAGGAATCAGAACCCACATAGTCCATGGCCACTTAACGGGACACATCGCCATCTAAGTTCATGTGACGAGAAACAAACCGTGCAATTTAACGAGGCTGGCAAGCCAGAGATGGTGTGGGACTTCCGTCGAAGCGGCCCAAGGAACCTAGAGGAGATGTGGTCTCTCAGGTGGGGGTACGATCTTATCAGGAATATAGCCCGAATAAGGATGGCGTTGAAAGAGAGCCGAAAGGAGTATGACCCTACGGGTTGGATATGACCATACCGAGGATTGTAGCCCAAAGAACATTAGGGTGAATTTGAGTGTTGGGTTTGGACCTCAGAGAGGCTTCCTACGTATCCTAATTAATCGGAAATCAAAGCTCATGTAGCTCGGAAGTTGGGGGCTCACACCTTTGGAGGAGGCCCGTTGGTGCTTCATTGGGAACATAGGTTGTGGGAACATGGTTGGGGCTTACACCTTTGGAGGAGGTTCATGTGATTGCCGCATTGAGAATATGGCCCTTCGAGGTGGTATGCCATTGATTTGTCTCGCAAGGAATATAGCCCTTCGAGGGAATATGGTTGGGGCTTATACCGAATGGGAGGCCCATTGATGTTTGGGATCGTGCGGATGTCATAATCGCTACTAACCTCTAAGCCCATGTGAGTCATGCTCGGTGTGAGAAACGAGAGGAAGCGGTAGATTTGGAAAAACACACAATCTCCTTTATCTGTTGGTGGACGAATGTCGGAGGCCCAAAGGAGGAGAGAAAGGGCCTTGAATGTGCCTACCTCTTGTTTTCATGACCTGGGCGGACAAAAAGGAGGAGGAATGCAATCACAACCAAGAAAGACGAAGGGCTTACTCCAGGAGGAATGCTCTCCTCTAATTTTCCCCTCTTCCCCATTCCACAGGTGGAAGAGGGGACGAGGGAGGGGCGACGGACAACAGATGTCGCTGCCTGGCCCGAAGAGCCATCTGGCACCGTACCCAAGGTCGGGACCCTCATTACCATGCAAATGTACGCGTGAGAACATTCCAAGGCTCCTCCTTGTTAAGGAGGTTACCAATAAGACCCCATTTACATAGATAAGTAAATAGCAACGAGGGTCGAGAAACCACTGGTTGAGGAATATAAACTTGAGTGTTAACAATTTTCTTGCTGAGAGTGCTACTGATTATGATTCTATTTATGGGGATTTTTTGCTACAAGACATTTGATTCAAGATTGGACTGGAGTATGGTTGCTAAAGCATCTTCGTGTTTTGTAACAAGCTAATAGAGTGCTGAAGAATCACACTAATAATCTATTGGATTTGAATATTGTTGCTCCCAAGATTACAATTCCTTTTGATTTCTCATTCCACAAAACTTATGCTTGATTTGGGGAATTTTGTGATTTCTTCTCAGAATGATTGTGAACCAAGCTCAACTTGTGAGATGAAGATTTGCATGTTTAATTTGATTTTGAGTATGTCTCGACCTTTCTGGTGAACAGTGATCGTGGGCAAGGGGAAATTCCTTCTAATAGATTTACAAGCCTCGATTATGTTGCTTTCTTCTTGTCGCTCTTGTGGGCAATTTGTCAAGCTGGTGGAGTGGTGATGGAGAGTTTGGTTCTGACTGTCTATGCAAACGTTCAAAAGTTCAACAAGTTCCGCACCTTGAGGACAAGGTGGTTTTTCATGCTGGCCTGCGGTGATAGGGAGCATGGTTGTGGGGCTGTCCGTGGGGGGGGGGCATGGTCGGTTATGCCAGGGGCAGTGTTGTCCTTTTATATAGTTAGTAGATTGGGGCAGTTGTAAGCAGTTGGGGTATTGAATTAAGGGGGTTTTATTGTTTGGGAAGGGTCCGATTATTCATTTGTTGGCTTCAGCTTTGGCTGTTGTGGAGATCTCGGCCTTGGCCTCGATTGTCTTCCTCGGGGAGCTCCATCCTCAACTTTTGTCTTCTTCTTCTTCTTCTCCATCTTTTTCTTCTTCCTTCAGTAATCTTTTGTATTTCTGTTTCTGCTGTAACCAACGCCATTGTTATCAATAGAAACCTTTCTTTTTCTCTCTCTGGCACCTACGATTCTTAACAGACAGTGCTAGAATAGTAGATGGAGATTTAACATTAGATATGAATGAGCGACAGCAGATGGTTCATGTTGATGACCAGTTCTTTTTCCTTTCCATGTGGCCAACCCAACATGTGAGTTCATTGTGATCTGATATGACCAAGAAGAATTCTAACCAGTAAAAAACCAAGAAAAAATTTTAATGAAGAAGTTCTACCTGGGGGGCTTCTTCTCAAGAAAATCCTGTAATTGGGATTGAGATGGGTTAAACAAAGACAGCCTAGAAGCCAGAGCCTCCTCAAAAGGAACAGATCCAGTCATGGCTCTGGAAAAGGCCAACACAAGAAGATTTGGATATGAAAAACATGGCTGGACATCAAAGGGGAAAACTTCAACTCTAACAATAATAACAACAGCATTTAACCTGGCAGTCCATTCTGCAACAGCCTTTCCAGCTCCACAAAATTCAGCAAGTTCATCAATGCCTTCATCCAGGCATACAGTGCTGTCCACATCAAAGCAGACAGCATCTGCATTCTGCCACAAACGGAGAACATCTGAGCCCGCCGGACAGATCATCAAATCAAATGAAAATTGTCAGGTGCAGCTCCTAGAAGGCCATTTCATTCATAAGATCCGCAAATTAAACTCGATGGCTCAGCCCAGCGACTAAAACCAGACTTCAACAATCAAAACATATCGATCTTAATTGATTTTTGGTCGAGATGTTGAGTGTAACCTGCGGATGGCTGTGTATTCTTGAATCGGCCGGTGGAAGAGGCTTCCAGTGGATGAACCGAAGCAAAAACAGCATTAAATGACCTGGCCATATTCACCATCCCAGCTAAACTTCGGGACGAATGCTTGAACCGAAAAACAAAAGGAGAGTGCCCTCGAATGAAAATAGTGCGAACCGGGGTGAATCTTGCAGTTAGTAAACCTTCCATCAGACTATCTGTTCCCCAAGGCAATGTAGATAAATTGACAAGTGATCGCTCAACGATGACGAGCTAGAAGGAATGTTCAATAATAAAAACGTACCCGCTATTCCTTTTCCGTTGTTGTGATTAGCTTTGATCTTGCTTGGAAATCGTCGTCCGATTTTATTCTTCTACTTGGTCCTCTTTTCCAAGATCCCTGCCACTGCAATGCCAAATTAACCTATTCGGTTCGGACGCCGACGCGGTATGGTGGTGCGTCGGTCGATTTTAAGTAGGGTTCGGCGTTACGTGTTTAATATTCACATTTTATTTATATATTTAACCAATTATTCTTAGAATACAAATAATGAAAAATCAAATAACATATTCTTATGTAAATACTAATTCACATAATTAAAATATTTTATTTATTAATATATATATCTATAGAAAAAATAAATATTCAAATAATTGTGATATTTATTATGTTGTCGTCACCCACAACCATAACTCAACTACTCAGACTTGAATGGCCCGAAGATCTTCAATTTTTTATTTATTTTTTATATTCCCTCTTCTAAGGGTTGAAGGGGAACCCTTACATGGCTCGTGGGATTTCGTGACATTACATGACCTGAAGGTTTTAGAAGAATCAACTCAGACTATGACTACTTGAAACCACCTCCCCCCAACACTTGCACCGTGATTAGCTCTCCACCTTTGTATGGTTGTTCGACTAGTTATCCTGTGCAGAGATGCACATGCCGGGTACCGATGACAGTGTCATACATTCTCATTCTTCCAAATCTGATAACTCTACTCTGGTGAATGCACTTTGCTCTGAACTTCCTCTGGAGATGGTTTCTTATAGAATTTGTCTGGTATGTATTTGCACATCATGTGGCCCGAAGACCTCACTGACCTAAAGGCCTAAATGACTCCAGGACCAAACCGACGACTCGAAAGTGAATAGTTCTGACTACTATAGTACCGAACAGTACCTGCTACAGTACCCCCTCAGAAATATGTCTCCACTCGGATTTGAACATAGGTCTCATGGATGCACTTGAAGAGTCCTCACCAACCGAGCTGAGGCTCATGCACACCCAAACTCAACTCATATATTTAATCGTGTGTGCAGTTTGTGTCGTGTTCATTGGGGGTGTTCAGATCCGACTCAACCCGACTAGGTTGGACCAGGTTACAAATGGGATATGGATGGGTCAGGTTAAGTTGGGTCATGTTAGGATTGGGTTGGGTTGGGTCATGAGTTGGCAAGATAGTGACTCAATCCAACCCAACCAACCAACCAATCTCTATTTGGGGGGGGGGGTGCTCCATGTGGTGATGTATTTCTTGGTTTTTTTAAAGAAAAATGTTTTGTGATTTTGAATTAATGTTAATGAACATTGTTGGTCTGTTTGTACTTAAAAGATTTTAAATGTTCTAATTTTTTTTGGTTTTAATCTAATTAATAGTTTTACAATTTTTTTGGTTATTCATTCTTGTAATTTTTCTTTACCTGGCCCAACAAACCTGACCTGACCTGACCCGACCCGACCCACCTCGGGTCGCGTCGGGTTGGGTCATTACAAAAAAATGTTAATGACTCGAGTCAACCATTTTTATTGGGTTGGATGAAAATATTGTCCAAACCCAACCCAACCCAACCCATGGACCCCCTCGATGTTCATGTCATTTTCACTTATACCAGTTCTCATCCTTATTTTTAAGCAAGCAAAGGTAAGGGAAATGACTTCAAGAAAGAGAAAACATAATCTCAAAAGCATATACTCAATAAAGAAAAAATGTAATTATTAAAAGAACATCTCAAAATAAAACACACACACAACTATTGTAATGACCCGCATTGTTACAAGTTGAGAAAAATTGGGAGAAATTTGAACTTTTTCCCCAGGTTTTTTTTCAGGGGAAAATGGTAAATTATCCTATCAGATGATATCAGATGATTTTTCTAACTACTCAGTTGGTCTTAGAATAGGGTGCTTACCGTAGGACATGAGTTTGGTGGAATTTTGAGCTGTTCGAATTTTAGAAGAATATTTAATAGTTAGTTAATTAAATATTGTTTATTTGCACTCATTCAAATAGTAATATTTTTTTTTTCAAATCATCGAATTGAGATTCTGACTCCACAGTTGAGTCCAAAACAAGGGGTTTTACCTAGGTGAGATATAAACTCTTCACAGGTTTTAGGGTCGGCCCCAGGGTTGAGCCCTTTTTATTTTTATTTTTCTTCTTTCATTTTTCCCCTTTTTCTTTTATTTCTTTCCTCCCTTGGATTCTCACATACACCACCCCTCCTATGGGTATTGCTCGACTTATAGAGAAGAGGCAGGGAGGGAAGGAGAGGGAGGGAGGTGTCGTCGTGGTGCCCATCTGACGTTGGATCGATGTGTGGCTGATGCAGAGTGTGGATTCAGGTGAAGCTTTAGCATTTTATGCTTGGAGGTAGGCCATATTTTGAGTTTTTAGCCTTGATCCCTATATAATCATTGTTTTAAGTTTTTAAAGCCCTTTTATGGTTACCGGGGACCCCTTGAGGGTCGATCCATGGCTTTTTGGGGAGAAAAAGAGGTTTTAGAAAGATCACAAAGGGTTTCCATTCGAGGAACCCGTTTACACGACATGCATTTTAAATAACACATGTTATGTCACACCCCGACCGCGGACGTCCGTAATTTTTCTCCTTTCTTGGTCCCGGTTTAAATTTTTCGAAGATTAATTGTGATTGGCGGTTTCGCGCCGGTGCGCGGTCACCGCATCGTTAGCGGTGACCGTGCGTTCAGCCCGGGTCGACCCTGAACCGGTCACTCGAGCCGGTCCGCGGCAAGTCCCGAGGGGCGTTCCCGATCCCCCCGGGATGGCAACTAGTGTCGGGCACTAAAAATTGATCGTTGGGAACGATTTCAGCCCAAACAAAAGTAAATAGAACAGAACGAATAAACACTAACAGCGGAAAAGAAATAAAAGCCACATGACCACGTACCTCCGTGTGACCTCTCAGGTCACCACCCAACTAGAGAGCAACCTCGCTCCAACACTGAGCGACTCAAAACAGAAGACCTGAGCAAGGGAAGACCTGCAACTGAAATGATAATATAGGCGTGAGCATTAAAAATGCCCAGTAGGTAAGCCAATGTAAACCACTAAATCCAAATGTTTCCTTTCCCAAGCAATCCGTTGATACATGTTTGAAAAAAAACAACTATAAAAATAGATTTTTCACATTTAAAATAAACAACATGTTTTCCCCCATTTGAAAAACCAACGCACATTATAAATCACTTTCAAAACCATTTCATGTTTTTATAAACAAAACCAAATACAGATAATACTGCGACTGTGCTAAAAAGGAACAGGTAAACAGTACAGGCTGAAAGCAAACCAGTGAAACAAGAAGTAAACAGGCGATGCATGATGCAAGTAGTGAAAAGGACACAAGTAACAATATGAGCTGTAAAGAAGAACTGTAAGTAAACAATCAAGGAAGCAAGTAACCATGGGTGATCCTAAACATCCCTAGAAAACCCCTGGACGTACTCGGGTTCAGACTACCTGCCGGCGTGGTACTCCATAGTCAATAACCAACTGGCCGCCCTAATAGCCAACCAGTGGCACATCCCACCTGGCCTGTCCACAACTCCAGGGGGTACTAACCCGTCTAATCAGGGTTAGCAAGCAATCGTCACTCGATAATCTACAAGACGCCCAGGAACCCATGGTGGTTTTTGTAACACTGTGTAAGTGGGAGACCCTCGCACGCGTGACTCATCTCACCGCACTTGCCAACCCCTTACACGGACATCGCTACACGACAACCCTCGAAGGGAAGTCCCCCTGTAGAGATGCCCTCACAAGTACGTATATATATATATATATATATATAATCACTTCATATTTAATAAAGTGCCAATCGGGCATTCACGTCATTTAATTATCAAAACCACTTTATAAAAATACCTGAAGTCGCCAAGCGAGCACTTTGTTTTTTTTTTACAAAAAATCAAATGACTTTACACGAACATTTCACAATATCCTTTTTCAAAAACTCAAGCGCTGCTTTTGTATTAAAAGAAAGGCCAAACATGCATATTTTCGTAGATTTCTTTTTAAACAAGTTCGATGTGTCTCATAAAGGGGCGAAAACATTTTGAAACAAAGAACCATTTAGAAAAGTCGAGATCTTGAGAAAATAAAAATAAATAAAAATAAATGGTAACAATTTCAAACACCATCTTCATTTGAGGGCACATCCATGTGTGCACCTGGTGCACCCATGGATGTGTCAACATCCAATGGTGCGTCAAACCTGCAAAGGGGCACGACAACACTTCCAAATGATACTAAATTTCATAAAATTAACCAGCACAGGATAATACGATCCAAGAATGATTCTTTCTTTACAAAAAGGAAACACCGCTCAAGACAACCAATGGTAACATAAGAGAACATAAGCATTTAGTTCCACGTTAGCTGACAACGCCTAAACAGGTGCACTATATAAACAATAAAAAGTGCAGGACAATATCTAGTGCACAACTACCTTGGTATAAAATATAATTGCTTCAAACTTAAATTTCGAATAAAAACCATAGATTTTTAAAACACCAAAATAAGCCGCGCAAGGATATCATAAACACGCGAATCATGGAATAAAATTTATTTAAAACAATTCAAGCATCAGTCGAGTACCTCGGAAAGGAAACAGTTGAGTTCGCCTACCTTTAACGAGGAGCGGACGCGACGAAACTCCAACGAACGTAGGACAAACCCCTGCGGACTAACTGCGTATGCTGAACAGCGGAAAAATGTACATGTCACTCAACCCGCGACAGGAAAGGATTAATTCAAATTAAATAAAAACACCAAGATGGAATAAAGGAAAAATAAACAAATGAATAAATAAATAAATTAATTTATAAACAAATAAGCAAGTAAATAAATATATAAATAAAAAAAATAAAAAAATAAATAACTAATTAACAAAATACTTAAATGAACAAATAATTAAATAAATAAATAAATAAATAAATACATAAATGAATAAATAAGTAAATAAGTAAATAAATAATTAACAAATACTTAAAGTAATAAATAAATAAAGAACAAAATAAATAAATGAATAAATAATTAACAAATACTTAAATGAACAAATAAATAAATAATTAAATGAATAAATAAACTAATTAATTAATAAACAACTACTTAAATGAATAGAATAAATAAATAGAGAATAAATGAATAAAATAATACTTAAATCAATAAATAAATAAAATAAAATTAGATCATACCGGAGGTAGTGAAGGGGAGGGAGGCTGGGACAGCCGATAGGCGCGGCGGCGGGAGAAGGGGGCGGCGGTGGTCGGCTGGGATGAGGCGGGGACCGGTGGACTCACGGTGCGGTGGATGAAAATAGGGGCGGGGATACGGAAAGGGGAGCAGGCGAGACGTCGGGCGAAGGGGAAACAGGGAGACGGGAGAGCAGGGAGGGGCGTGGCCGGGCGTGGTGCACGGGGCTGGCGCAAGTCGGAGGAGAGGAGACGCGGGGATGCAGGACGGTGAGGCTGGTCGGGACTGCTGCTGGGTGCGGTGGTGGACGGAAGGGGAAGGCGGAGGCCGGGGGTCTCGCGGAGGGGCTGGCGACACCGGGACGGGGAGCGCCGGACGAGGCCGGTGCAGGGGAGCTGGGACGGAGAGAGGGAGAGCAGGAGGGCGGCGCGACGTGCGACTGGAGGAGCGTGGTGGGGATCAGGACGTCTGCGGGTGCTGGCGCGGAGGAGGAAAACCGGCGGGAACAGGTCCGGGACGGGAGGAGCAGGCGGCCGGAGGTCGGGAGAGCCGGACGGCGAGAGGGCGGGGCGTCGGTGACGGGGTGCTGGGGTGAGCAGGAGCCGGCGGGGCGGAGGAGGCCGGGACAGGCGGGGCGCGGCCGGCCGAACCAGTAGGGGGGAAGAAAACGGGGAAGGAGAGGGAGAGAGGGAGAGAGGGAAGAGGGGGCGGCGGCTGGGTAAGGGGTAGGCTAGGGTTCTAAAAAAAATATATATATATATATATAAGATAACAAAATATAATAATAATACAATAATGATAATAATAATAATAATAATAATAATAATAATAAAACTTATAATATTAATAATAATAAAACTTATATACTAATAATAAAACTTATAATAATAATAAATAATAAATTAGTTAATTTAAATAATAATTATTTTGATTAAATATTTAAAATAATAAATATAAAATAATTTAAAGATGTTACACACATATATATATATTTATACATATATAGATCTATATATATACATACATTATTATATATATATATATATATATATAAACATATACAAACATATATACAATAATAATAACACAAATAAAAAGGTATTAATAATAAAATACCAACATAAAAATTATAATATTTAAAACACCGGATGAACACACTGTCACCCGGGCTGAACGCACGGTCACCGCTAACGATGCGGTGACCGCGCACCGGCGCGAAACCGCCAATCGCGATTAATCTTCGAAAAATTTAAACCGGGACCAAGAAAGGAGAAAAATTACGGACGTCCGCGGTCGGGGTGTGACAATTCTCCCCACCACAGACACTTTCTGCCCCCAGAAAGTCACCAGGTCACAAGTCAGCCAAAAACCAAGTCTATGCCCAAACAGAACTAAAGGAACTAAAGAAAACTGAGGTTCTCGGGGATGACCTTACTCTACACAGGTCACACCCGACCGATTCAAGAGAAAACTGGGGTCCGAGGTTGAGAGGAGAACACAAAGGGGTTCTCCCCACCACAAGAGCTCAACTTGTACAGGAAAGTTGACCATCTAAATAGACAACCCTAGGAAAAGGTGGGGGGGTCGACGCGGGAACTCCCAACCGATTCAAACCAACTCTTATAGCACGATTAAAACAACACCTCCGTCGAGACATTGAATTCTCGACTAGAGTTAACAACCTTCAACACCAGGGAAAACCCATAGAAGAACATTTAACCAACATCAAATTGGCGACATGAACCACCGAAGTCCACAAAGCATAACCACATCGACAACATAACTAGAACGAGGTCAACCCACACGAGAGTCAAACACACTTTTAAGAAGGACACACGATTTAGAATATTACATTCACACGACAAGTCCACGTAGATTTATCATAGAACAAGTCCATCACCACTTTATAGAAAAACAACATATTTACAACGCTGTTGAAACTTTAGTAGCAGGAAAACAAGTATGAAAGAGGTTTCTAATGGTTCCACCATCAACACGGAACACAAACCCTGGACCAGAGCTTCATAGCCCTGGGAACTCCAGACTGTGCGCGAGCTTCACCCCAAGACCTGTGGTTGGGGCTCTGATGGCTAAAGCATCTTCTGCCTCACAGTCAGGTACTGACATTCTCCCATCACAGCGTCCTCTTCATGCGACGCTTCCTGCAAAACTTCTCCAGATGACCCAGACAACCGCATCGATGACACGTCTTCGG
The DNA here is from genome assembly GCA_963277665.1 of Viscum album. Taxonomy (NCBI): domain Eukaryota; kingdom Viridiplantae; phylum Streptophyta; class Magnoliopsida; order Santalales; family Viscaceae; genus Viscum; species Viscum album. The sequence goes on from OY728126.1 coordinate 1,005,961,902, forward strand.
AGGGTTGCAACAAGACGGCTTTAAATGCCCAAAACGACCACACTGAAAGCATACCATCGAACGATCTAATGGACTGGAAGCTGGGACCAAAGGGGATAACTCATTGGGAACAGGTATCTCTGGCATATTTTCCACACCAGAGGGGGAACTCTTACGAACAATAGGGGACGTTGAGGTATTAACCAACTGTGTTCCGGAAACCAACTCAGCCAAAAATGCTTCATCTACCAGCTTCTCGAAACAAAGGTCTTTAGAAGGTAGGACTCGCTCCTTGATCTCTGGACGAAGACCCCCAGTGAAAAGAGAGACCTTCATGAGCTCATGCGATGCTACATCTGGAGAAAAGGAAATCAGTTCCTTGAAATGGTCAACATATGCCTTCACCGTCCGTTGTCCTTGTTGAATATGCGCAAGCTCTCTCTTTTTCTCCAGCTTAACTTCCTCAGGTACAAACCATTGGATGAAAACGATTTTAAAGACATCCCACGTCATTTCAACTTGCGTTGATGATGGGGTAACCATCTTCCACTGGTCCAGAGCTGGACCCTCAAACAACTCCATAATTGCACGAACCTTAACATTATCGGGAGTTCCCAACATTCTAAAAACATGCTCCACTTCCTCGAGCCATTTCACTGCTTCTAACGGACCCTGATTACCATGGAGAATAGGCAAAGTCTGAGGAGGATCAAAAACTGGGCATGACTTATCTGAATCCTTAGAGACCTTTCTGGGCGGCATTTTCTGAGCGACATATAAAACACAAGGCCAAAACCAACATCAAACCGAAGCAACATCAATAAAAGCGCCTTTATCAAAAACAGTCAGCACAAGGACCAAACAAATACAAACACAACCCAAAACAAAATCCCCCTTTTTATTTTAGACTTTAAAACCACCCTCTTTCAAGATTGCTTTCCAAAACCAATCCATTTTAAAACCAAAAACTTTCCAAAACCATTTCCTCTTTAAAACCAATTTAGAAAACAAGGTCAGGCCTTTAATTTCAAAAACACCCAGGTACTCCCATGACACGTTGCACATGTCTTTATCCACTGTCCAATAATACTTGCACCAACATGCACCTTCCACGCATTCTCACACATGTGCAAACGTTCATAAGGAGGACCTGAAGTTTCTCCCCAAATCATTCATAACCAATTCCAAGAAAACAATAGATTTCAAAATCAAGAGATTTCAGTTTCAAAACCCATTTCATACATTTAAAGTCTTTTAAAAGAAACCAGTCCAATTTTTTTTCCAAAACCCTTTTTCATTTCCAACAATGTACTTACACCGACCAAAACAAAAGAAGCATCCAAATTTGTATCAATCACTGAAATGAGGGACTAGTAGTCACACTCAACCTGGTGACATGGTAGTGGGCCATGTCCCAAGTCAGCGTTGACCACTAGGAGGAATTCAAACCACGTACTCAGACTCCACATGGGTCACTAATCCATGTGAAATTACGATGTAACGTCGGCTTGCCTCCATTATCATCTCTCAAAGGAAAGGGTGAGCAGAAAACCCAGTAAAGAAAACAAGTGAAACAATTTACATGTGATCTTGAGCAGTATCAATAAGAACATGAGGGATATCATAAATGAATGATAAAAAGGCATATCATAAAAATAATAACATGAATCATAACTTGAAAATATGGACACAACATTTAATTTAGACATTCATGAACATATCACAAAGGTTGATCCCCAATGTGTCATAAAAATTAGTAGGGTTATTCACCAAGGTATCGTGAAACTTGTCATCTCTAGAGATTAAATTCTTTACCCAATGCATTGGAGTGCTATCAGGGCGCACCCTTAATATGTATTTATTTTCATGTGAGTCACATAGATTATAATCATAAATTTCATAAATAACTCAAAGAGAATAAAAGAAATGAGTTTCATTTCAAAATCGTGACGTTTTAAAAGTGCTTAAAAATAAGTTCATTATGTCATTTATAACCCATGGAAAAGGAATAAGGGTTTTATGTATGAAAACTCCAGAACCAAATATACCATTTTTATATCCTGATGAATACCCCTAGAACTAAAATAGGTTTGGGTATTCACATAAAGAAAATAAGAAAATTTATTGAAAAAAAGAGAGAGAGGTTTTGAGATGAAATTTCTGCAGCATAACGACTATATAACATAGTTTTAGAAAACATTTAAAAAGAGAGGGGACAAGGGTCACCCAAACATAAATAACTCATAATACAGTATATGGGAATAATAAAATAGAAATAATATTATGTTATGCATATTTTAATGACATAAAACATAAAAATAAAACTTGAAAGAAAAGAGAAGATGCAATTTCTTTTACGAAAATTCGGCAACCTAACGGCGTCGCTTGAAATTTAGAAAAATTAGTTGATGAGAGTGGAGAGGGTCTCTCATCATTTGGAAATAAAAAGGAAAACAATAATAATGTAGAAGAACATACCCCCACATAAAAAATATGGAAACTAGAAGACATAATAATAAGGAAGTCATGACTTAAAAGAGGAGGGTGAAATGTTCTCTTACCTTGAAGAGTAACTTCGAAAGTTTGAAGGTTGAGACCTTGGGGGGCCTTAAGGCACCTTGGGAGGACTACTTGGGAGGTAAAAAGACCAAAAATTCATTTAGGGGGAATTTGGAATGGAATTAATGAAGGAATTGGTTGGTATTTATAGTAAAAGTGAGGGAATATTTAATTAATTTCCAAAGGACACCTCATTAGTGGTATTTGTAAAACCATGGGATTGCCTATGGTATTTTCCCATAGTATTGTCCACTTGGGACACCTCATAACGTATCTTACTATTCACAAGTCGACCATAATTATTACATCATTATTACATCATTAATGATGACATTAATCACACCGAAACACAAAACTGTATTTTTACTATTCACCGAAAAACAAAATATTTTATAAAAATCTCATAAATTCACCTTAACCTAATATCAATGCTCTGAATTAAAAAATTAACTCCATTTTATTAAAATAATTTTCTAATTATGAGATATTTAATTTTTAAGTAAAAACACTATTTACCTGAAAAAAATACTAATACTTAACTATAAATTCTAAAACAGTTATTTACTTATGCCATTATATAACATTATCTAATCAAGATGCCTAAAATATATTCATACTTTCTTAAGTGAGGTTACTATCCCATTGGTCACATTACTATTTATAAGGTTAATATTACTATTCATAATTTACTATTCACCAAAAATTAAGTTGATCTTATTAGACTCTAAATTTCTTACTGATCACAACTATAGAAGATCATTTTTTGAAAATCATTTCACATTATTAATTATTTAATGTATACAAAAAAATATTTTAAAATACCATTTTTCCCAAAATTAATCAATAATATGAAACTTCTATAAATTATCCTATATTTATCCGGACATTTGAAATTCACAAATTTTACCATAATATGAAGTAATAATTTTATTTATACAAAAGGACTACACAAAGTAACTAAGACCTTGTTACATGACCCCTTATAACACCTGCATAGAACCTCAGTTTTAGGTGTGCTATGGTGATAGAATCTTGGAGCGGCTCAGACAACATTTCCCTAGTGGTGATTTCTATCATCTTGAAATTCTCTCGTAAGCGATTCCGTTCAAGCTTCACATGTTGGAGTTTGGCTTGGGCTTGGTCCAGAGCAATGCCCAGTGATGCAACCTCCTTTCCAAGCTCTAACAGATGGGATTTGTATGGTGCGACTCTACTGGATGAGGCCATCAACTCTTCTTTCTGTATTAATTAACCATGATAATTTTTATTTATAAACAATAATCATAACGTTATAACTTCCAACAGTCATATTGACCAACGATCATATAACAGTCGAAACCCGGTGGTCTTATTTTAATTATACCCACTTCATTAATTAAAGGATATAGTTTTATTGAGTACAAAATAAAATAACACACAATTTTAGGAAAAAAAATTATTCAAAAGTTCGGGTCGTTACATTCTTCCCCCCTTAAGAAATTTTGTCCTTCGATTTTTAACTCTTACCCTCAGAAGAGAAAAGGTGTGGGTACTTCTTTTTCATATACTCCTCTGGTTCCCACACAGCTTCTTCACATTTCTGGTTCCTCCATAACACCTTAACAAGGTGGGTAGTCTTGTTGCGTAGAACCTTATCTCTACGATCCAAGATCTCCACCGGTTTCTCCTCATAAGAGAGGTCATGTTCCAATTGAACCACCTCTGAGTTTAGTACATATGAAGGGTTATGAATATAATTCCTCGAGAGGGATATGTGGAAGACATCATGAACTTGTGCTAGATTTGGAGAAAGTACAATCCGATAGGCCACTGATCCTACGCTATCAAGGATTTCATAGGGCCCAATGTACCTAGGGATAAACTTCCCTTTCTTCCCAAACCTCATGAATCTCTTCCATGGTGAAATTCAAAGAAATACTTTTTCACCAACATCAAACTCCAAGTCCCTTCGATAGTTTTCGGCATAGCTCTTTTGCTGACTCTGAGCATCCTTAATGTGTTGTTGGATGGAATGGACCTTTTTTGTCATCTCTTGCATAAGATCAAGCCCAAGAAGCTTTCTCTCACCAACTTCATCCCAACAAGTAGGACTTCTACATCGTTTCCCATATAAAGCTTCATAGGGTTCCATTTGAATACTCAAGTGAAAGTTGTTGTTGTAAGAGAACTCAACTAAAGGGAGATATTGATCTCATCCACCTTTAAATTCCATTGAGCATGTTCTCATCATGTCCTTGAGTGTTTGAATAGTCCTTTCAGATTGGACATCAGTTTGGAGGTGATAGGCCGTACTGAAATTCAATTCGGTACGCAGAGCATGTTGAAGACTTCTCCAAAATTTTTGATGTGAACCGTGGATCATGATCAGATACGATAGAAAGTGGAACTCCATGTATCCTTACCACTTCCTTCAAGTAAATCATGGAAAGTTTATCAAGAGATAAATCTTCCCTAATAGAGATAAAATGGGCAGTCTTGGTGAGACGGTCCATGATAACCCATATTTCATTATTTCCTTTAAAAGTTCTCGAGAGACCAGTGACAAAGTCCATAGTGATATTGTCCCACTTCCATGCTGGTATGGGTAGTGGTTGCAATACCCCTTTAGGAAGTTGTCGCTCTGCCTTCACTTGCTGACATACCAATCACCTTGAAGTGTAGTTAACAATCTCCCTTTTCATATTATCCCACCAATAATGATCACAAAGGTCTCTATACATTTTTGTTCTTACAGGATGTATAGAGAACGTAGAGCTGTGAGCTTCATCCATTAGCTCCTTCTTTATTTCTGGAATATATGGAACACATAGTCTTGTACAAAATTTTAGTACACCTTCTTGTTCAATATTAAACTCATGAAACTTCCCATACTTCACAACCTCAAACTTATTTTGTAATAAAGGATCTTCTTTTTGAGATTTCTTGATCTTCTCTAGTAATAACGATTGAAAAATCATATGGGTTAGGGTTGATGATGTCCCTTCCCTTATAATTCCCATTTACAGCTTTATTAGGTCATTGATCAAAGGATCTCTTTGAATCCTCATCATGGAAAGAACAACTGGGTCTTTCCTGCTTAATGCATCAGTGACTTTGTTTGCTCTTCCGGGTTGATAATGAATTGAACAATCATAGTCTTTGAGAAGTTACAACCATCTCATATGTCTCATGTTCAATTCCTTTTGCGTGAAAATATACTTCAAACTTTGATGGTCTATGTATATATCACATTTCTTCCCATAAAGATAGTGCCTCCATATCTTCAGAGAAAAAACGACCACAACCATCTCCAGATCATGCATAGGATAGTTCTGCTCATGATTCTTCAACTTTCGCGATGCATAAGCAATGACTTTTTCATTTTTCATGAGGACGCACCCAAGCCCTTTCAGAGATGCATCGCTAAAAATAACAAATCCTTCTCCACTTAAGGGCAGAGTTAACACGGGTGTAGTAACCAATCTCTTCTTTAGCTCTTAGAAACTTTCCTCACACTCCTTTTTCCAGATAAACTTGACCCCTTTTCAAGTTAACTTAGTTAATGGATTAGAAATTCGTGAAAAGTTTTTCACAAACCTCCTATAATATCCTGCTAATCCAAGGAAACTACGAATCTCAGTTATTGTTGTAGGTTGAGGCCACTCCTCTATAACTTTTGTCTTTGCACGGTCAACTGTGATTCCTTAATTGGTTACAATGTGCCCCAAGAAAGCAACTTATTGTAACTAGAATTCACGTTTGCTAAACTTTCCAAAAAACCTCTCTTTCTATAGAATTTTCAAAATAACCCTTAGATGATCCTCAGGCTCCTCGTTACTTTTGGAATATATCAGAATATCATCAATAAAAACTACCATAAAGTTATCAAGGAAGTTCTTAAAGACTCTATTCATCAAATCCATAAAAATAACAAGTGCATTAGTTAGTCTAAAGGGCATAACAACAAACTTAATGCCCATATCTTGATCGGAAGGTAGTTTTTAGAATATTTTCTTTCTTCACCCTCAATTGATGATAACCAGATCAAAGATCAATCTTAGAGAAGAATTGAGCCCCACGAAGTTGGTCATATAAGTCATCAATTATTGGAAGAGGGTATTTGTTCTTTACTGTGATCCCATTCAGTTCTCTATAATCAATGCATAGCCTCATCGATCCATCATTCTTCTTCACAAAGAGAACAGGTGCACCCCAAGGGGACACACTTGGTCAGATTAACCCCTTCTCCAAAAGATCCTGGAGTTGCTTCTTTAATTCCTCCAGCTCTAGATTTTCCATCCTATATGGGGTCTTTGATATCATATGATATCCTGGTATGAGTTCAATGGAGAACTCTACCTCTCTTTCTGGGGGAGGTCTAGGTAACTCCTTAGGAAATACGTCAATGTATTCCTAGATGATGTGGACATTTTCTATCCTTATACTCTCATTTCCTTCTTCATCTTCATCAATCAAATCCATAAAGAAGGATATAGGAGGTTCTTCTAGACAAAGATCAGGTTGAGATATCTCTCCTTAGAAGATAACTGTAGGTTTTCCATTCAAGACTAATGAGATTTTATTGATTCTACATTTTATCTTAGCATTATACTTTGAGAGTCAGTCCATCCCTAGTATAATGTCGAATTCCATCCTGGGAATGACTACTAGATTCACGATAAGATTATGCTCACTAAAGTAAATACAAGAGTTTCTAAATACTGACGATGCTTGGATAATCCCACCATGAGTCTTGACTGATAACTCCACTTTTAGCAATTCAGGGGTTGATTCTAAATTATTTGCAAACTTGGAGGAAATAAAGGAATTTGTAGAACCAAAATCAAACAAAGTACTTGCTATCTTTGAGAGAACAATAAGAGTTTCTACCACAATATCATTTGGCGCTTCAACTTCAGCCATAGTGATTGCAAAAGTACGACCTTATTCCCTTGGTTGTTGCTGATGTAACGTCCCAGATCCAGGTGTCACTCAATGGGTGCCCCGAACCCAGTTGGTCACATGACCTCAAGCGCATTTCCCCAAACGCCATAGGCTACCGACTAGCAGCGAGAACCCATGTCTGATAGTGGGGAAACTATGCCCTCATTTGTCAAAGTGTAGTGCAACAGAATTCAAGATAAAACATACAACAACAGCGGAAACAATAAACCATGCATATTTAATATAAACAACTGCAGTAAAAGATAACCAACCAATTATATCGATATGATTCCACATGTCTCAAGTTCTAAGAAAATATCCAGAACATGTTACACAATAGTACAATATAATACAGAATACAGGAAAGCAAAATAAAACAGCCGACAACATCGCGAGTCTAAGCCCGATCCCATGCTCCCCTACTGCTCAGCAACAATCAAGTACCTGTATAAGGACCCTTTCCCTTATCCAAACCTATAGAAACGTAATCTTTTTGGGCCAAATACATGACCCAAACAGGGTGTGAGAAATAAATCCCAGTAGGCACCCACCAAAGGTCCGTGCTCAACTGTGTGAAAACATGCAACAACAATGTGCAAAAGTAAATGCAATAAACTAAGAAGTACTCAAAAGTAAATAATTTTACCTGTTATATTTCCATTTTAATATTCATTTAATCATTCATTATAAGGAAACCACTACTATGAATTTCTACGTAAACAGTCAGTGTCCTCAGACACGCAAACCCTTACCCTCAGGTAATCAGAATCACAACCCTCAGGTAATCAGAATCTTGCCCTCAGGCATTGCCCTCAATCATAATAGATATTGCCCTTAGGCGTACAAAGTGTCACCCTTAGGCACAAAGTCTCTTCCCTCAGGCATACGAAATGTTTCCCTCAGGCGAAATAGAACGTTTCCCTCAGGCTAAGCAGTACCTTTCCCTCAGGCTAAACAATCAATGCCCTCAGGCTAAAAAGAACACTACCCACAAGTGAAAGTAACCAGGCCATGCCCAACATGTAAACAAGCAATTCACATACAATTCCGCTCATGGAAATTCAATAAACATTATTATAATGGCATACTCTCAGGTATCCTGGCCAAACGGCTAAACAGAGGAACGCACCCTCGGGGTGGCCCTGAATCCAAGAAGCGATCCCAAACAATAGTTTATTATCACAATTAATTACCTTTACAGTTCCAGGTATTCAAAACATCCATGGCCTCAGCCACACGATACCCCAACATGGGTTCATAGCTCAACGATACACAAAAACGCACAACAGTTGGAATTTAAACACCAAGCCACCTACCTTAAATGCCCCTGAATGGTATACGCAAACGACGATCCTCAAATAGTCCTAGAATGACGTAGATATGAGGTGAAATAAATCCCCTTTTAAACTCAAATAACTTCCCTTAGAGGAAGAATTTGCAAGAACGACTTAAGGAGAGTGGAGGGCTTACCCGTGCGGTTCCAACGAGATCGTTAGAGGTGAAAACGGATTCCCGACACTCGATCTGGAGATCCTAAAAGGTTCAGCCTCCTCTCACGACTCCTTCCTCCGGTTCTAAGCCAATCCTGTGAACAGGTTTGGCTACTTCCCATTTTAAGCGAAAAAAACAAACTACACAGCGTGTACTATTGACTACACGGCGTGTACTTTTCTCATTTAACTGTTCCTCTGGCGGCACCGCCGCACTGTTCATCCATCGACATGAGTACACGACATGTATTTCTGATTACACGGTGTGTACTACCACTCCGCCGGCGGATGCTTCCACTGCCTTACTATTTGCCTACCAACTGACTACACGGCGTGTAAATATCCACTACACGACGTGTAGTCATTTTTTTTACACCCTTCATCGCCGACATGGCTACACACCCTGTGTACTCATCCCACACGGCCAAAGTACATGGCGTGTGGAATAGTACACGACATGTAGTTCCGAAATTTAGGATTTTCCCCCATTTTCCTTATTTTCTCAAAAACACTTAAGGAGAAGAGAAAAGAAGAAAACCGTACCTCAAGAACAAGAACCAGATTCTTACAAACTTCCCCCCCTAAAGCAATTCATCCCCAAATTTCCCTTCCAAGGGTGGAGAAGATAAAGCTCAGAATAACTCTGGCCACTGAGCACGTACGTCGGTCTCCCGCTCCTAGGTTTCGTCCTGCACTCGGCCATACTGCCAGAGCACTCGTACGAGAGGAGCTGACCGGCCTCAGAGAACCTTCATGCTCTTATCAATGATACGAATCAGATGCTCCTTAAAGTATACATCTACCTCAAGCTCAACCTCCTTGGGCTAAAAGACGTGAGACAGGTCTGAATGATAGTGACGCAACTGAGATACATAGAAGACATCATGCATGGCTCGGTACCTCTGTAGTAACTACAACCGATAGGCAACCGTCCCGACTCTCTCTAGAATCTCAAATGGCCCCACATACCTCAGTGAAAGTTTACCCTATCTCCTAATCCGCCTATGTCCCAACCTCAGTGAAACACGCAAGAAAACCTGATCCCCAACCACGAACTCCAAGGGTCGTTTGCGGCGATCATCATAAGATTTTTGATGAGACTATGCGGTAGCCATCCGCTTCTGAATCAACTAGACCTGCTCAGAAGTCTCCTGCACGAGACATGGTCCCAGTAGAGTTGCCTCACCTGCCTCTAACCAGCACAAAGGTGATCAGCATGACCTACCATATAAAGCCTCGTAAGGTTCCATCTCAATAGTTGCCTGAAAACTATTATTATAGGCAAACTCAACTAGGGGTATATACTTCTCCCAAGAGACCCCAAGGTCTAGGATGCACACACGCAACATGTCCTCAAGCACCTGTATCGTACGCTCTGACTGACCATCGGTCTGAGGGTGGTAAGTTGTGCTCAGAAGCATCTGTGTACCCAGTGCCCTCTGAAAACTCTGCCAGAAGCGAGACATAAAGTGGGAGTCCCTATTTGAAATGATAGAACAAGGAACCCCATGAAGACGTACGACCTCTCGGATATACAACTTCCCGAGCTCGTCAACACCGAAGGCCTCCTTGATCAGCAAAAAGTGAGCTACCTTTGTGAGTTTGTCCACAACAACACACACGACACCATTACCTCGAGGTGACCTCGGAAACCTAGTCACGAAATCCATCGCGACATCATCTCATTTCCACTTCGGGATGGGTAACTGCTATAACAGTCCAGCTGGCCTTTGATACTCCGCCTTCACCTACTGACAGGTGGAACTTCTTATAACAAAACCAGCTATCTCTCTCTTCATACCCGACCACCAGTACTGACGTCTCAAGTCACGATACATCTTGGTAACTCCGGGATGAACTACCCAAGCTGAAGCATGAAACTCCTGCATCAAATCCTCGCATATATCCCCTGGAACCCATACTCGTCCATGGAAATGCATAATTTCATCATCGCCTATCATCCAACCAGGAGGAGGGTCCTCACTTGTCACCGACTCCCGTAGAACTAGGCCTTCCGAATCAGATAGATGTCTCATCCTCACTCTATCCAGGAGGGTAGAAGTCACAAATAAAGATGAAAGATTGGTCTGCCCCTGACTATCATGAACCTCCAGATGCATCTCAGAGAACAAAGCCATAAGCTGCCATTCATCACTGGCCTCCTGCACTGCCTGTATCTGAGTCTTCCTGCTCAGTGCATCAGCTACTGCATTACCTTTACCAGGTGTATAGGCAAGCTCAAAATCAAAGGATTGAAGGTATTCGACCCACCTCCACTGTCTCAAATTCAGTTCACGCTGAGTAAAGATATACTTGAGACTTTTGTGGTCGGTGAAAACCACAAAATGCTCTCCCAAGAGATAATGTCTCCAATAACGAAACGCATGTACAACTGCAGCCAACTTGAGATCATACGTTAGTTAATTCCTCTCATGTGGCCTCAACTACCGAGACCCGTACGAAACAACTCGATCGCCCTACATCAACACTGCTCCCAGTCCAATACCTGATGCATCACAGTAAACTGTATAGATCTTCCCTTGCTCTGAAAGTATTAGGACTGGTGCTGATGTCAACCTTCCTTTCAGGTCCTGAAAGGTTGTATCACAAGATTCTGACCAAATGAACTTCACACCCTTCTTAGTCAAACCCATCAATGGCGCTGCTAAGCAAGAGAAGTCTTGTATGAAGCATCAGTAGTAACCAGCCAGCCCTAAGAAACTTTGTATCTCAAACACGTTTTTAGGATGCTCCCAGGAAACAACTACTCTCACCTTCTATGGGTCTACTGCAACTCCTGCCTCTGAGATGATATGACCCAAGAAGTGAATCTGGTCCATCTAAAAGTGGCACTTTGAGATCTTAGAATATAGCTTATGCTCTCTCAGTGTACTCAATATGATCTCAAGATGGGTGGCATGGTCGTGCCAAGTGTGAGAGTACACCAAGATATCATCCAAGAATACTACCACAAAGGAATACAGATAAGGATGGAACACTCATCAGATCCATAAAAACTGCTGGCGCATTCGTGAGTCCGAACGACATAACCAAGTACTCGTATAGACCATACCTACTCCGAAAAGCTGTAAGTGGTATGTCTGATGGTCTCATGCGCAACTGATGATATTCGGATCTCAAGTCAATCTTAGAGAACACTCATGCTCCATGAAGTTGATCAAAAAGATCATCAATCCTTAGAAAGGGATATCAGTTCTTGACTGTCAACTGGTTCAGCTTCCGATAATCCACATAGAGTCTGAGGGTACCGTCTGCCTTCTTCGCAAAAAGGACAGACGAACCTCAAGGAGAAGTACTGGGTCTGATGAAACCCTTTGCCTGTAACTCCTCTAACTGTATCTTGAGCTCCTGCAACTCTGGTGTAGCCATCCTATAAGGAGGAATGGACACCGTCACTTCTCCTAGAATAAGCTCAATAGAGAAACCCACATCACGCTTCGGAGGTAGACCCGAAAAGTCATCAGGAAAGACATCCCTGAAAAGATCAACCATTGGAGGGAAATCCTGCTGAAAAGTCCCCTGATCATCTAGATATATACTCGCAATATGGACTGTGACACCACCTCACCCACGATGCTCTGGTCCAGCTCGACTCGCCTGAACATCCCATTCACCTTTGTATAGAAACTCTCCTCCCTCTGATGACGTGAAACTCACCCTGCAACGATAACAATCTACAAAGGATCGAAAGGGAACCGACCAGTCCATCTTGAGAATGACGTCATAAGCTGTCATCTCTAAGACATAGAGGTCCCATAGAAAGTGACACCCACCAACCTCAAGGGGGAACTCCTTGTACTGACGCACACCAGTCGTTCTAGTTCCCAACGGAGTGTCTAGCGTCATAACAACAGAAGAAGAAGAAACATAGAGCCCAAGGCTCTCCACAACAGGTACAGATATAAAGCTATGCGTAACACCCGTATCAAAAAGTACTGAGGATAAGATAGAAGCTACTAGAATATTACCTCTGATAGTAGAAGGTCTGGGATCCTGCTCCTGCTGGGTCTGTTGCACTGCATATGTCTGCCCAGTGCCGCGACCCTACGACACAGCCTGGCTACCCTGAGCTGCCCCGCCCTGCTGCCTCTAAGATCCTGGTGTCTGGCTACCACGACCACGACCACCATCCCTACCTACATGCCCTGACGTATTCTAGTTCTCCGACTGGTAAAAAGATATTGGTCCTGCTCCCGCACATGGAGTCTGCATAGAACCCCTCTCACTAGCCACTAATCGATACGCCCTGCAAAAGCGCTATAGATGACCCATCTTGCCACAAGCTCGACACTCCACTGGGTCTCGTGGACACTGAGGTCTCTTGTGCCCCCTTTTACCACACTGGTAGCACATGGACTGGCCACCTGAAACATTCTTCTAGTTGGTACTGCCACCCTGAGAGAAGTCCATATGTCTCTTCCTCTTGCCATTAGAAATAGTACCTTAAACTAGTGCTGAACCGCCCTGGACCACACCACTAGATTCTCAAAGATTCCGCTCGGTAATCAGTGCCTAGTTTACAATAGCATGTACTGAAGGTAGCCTGAAAACATTCACCAGTGCTCAGATGTCATATCGAAGATCATCCTCAAAGCGTCTGGATCTCAACATCTCATCACCCACTAGAACGGGTGCAAAATGATGAAGCTCGGTGAAATGAGCAGAATAATCCATCACTGACATAGCGCCCTGCTGCAGGTTCATGAACTCTCGAGATCTATCTGCCCTCAACGTCTCTATAAAGAAGAATTCGTATAAGATTGCCTGAAAATATTCCCATGCCATGTCTCTGTGATGCTCTAATTGGGTGGTAACATCCCACCACCTTTTGGTGGAATCACACAGCATATACGTTGCGAGCTTGACCCTCCACCCTAGAGGCGTCTCAAGATGCACAAAAATAGTCTGCATAGAACCCAACCAAGACTTCGCAACCTGTGTTCCGTCATCCCCTAAAAATGTAAGCGGATGTTGCTGATAGAATATATGAGTCACCTCGGCCATAGAAGTGGCAGCCGGTGGTGATCCCTGAAAGGTCTACATGAACCACATAAAGCCTTCATGGAACTGTGCCTCCGTGCTTGTGTTCGGTATAATAGCTGGCGCCGCATCTGGCTCTACTGGAGGATCCACTGGTAGCCCATGGCCTACCATCTCTGGAGTATAATCGCTACCGCTCTCCTGGTGAACAACGCGTGGTCGTCTCGGCGGCATGACTCTACAAGGTCAAACACACACCTTAGATCAAGATTATCACAGTCTAAAAACAAAGGGACCGGAAGAGGAACAAGAGGAAGAAGGCATTCAATATTGCACAACAAGATTACACGGCATGTATACTGACTACACGGTGTGTACCTGACTTTTCTTCCCCTTCCCGGGTCCTTCTACACGGCCAATCCACACGACTCCCATTAAACAAAACTACACATCATGTATACTGAATACACGACGTGTATGGTGTAATTTTCCAACTGCCCGTGTCGTTTGTGACACGACCGACTACTCAGCTAACACTACACGGTGTGTTACACCCGCACACGGCGTGTACATCTGGTACACGACATGTTTTCCCGAAGCATTTCTCCTTTCCCGTGTCCCTGCCCACACAATCTATGACACGGGAAGAGACTACACGGTGTGTACTGAGGGTACACGACGTGTATTCAAAAAGTTTTCTTTTCTTTCTGAACAGAAGAACACACGGCGTGTGTCTTGGGTTTTCCAGACAGTAAGCCTCTGAAACTACTTCGGAACCCAGAAAATACTGAAAACAACACCTAAGTTCCAAATTCCAACCCGTGAGGGCCCATAATCCCCACGAACCAAAGTTTGACATCTTATCTGTGTCATACAAAGATAAACAGTCAATGATCCACCAAATTCAGGTCAATGAGGGCCCATACTCCCCAAAAACCAAAGTTTGGTGTCCATTCTATTAACAGGCTCATACAACAATACCCTATCACATAGCAGGTATTTTATCAAAGCAGTTATCACAACAACATGCTTTTCTAGCACAACAACCATCACAACAACATGCAATTTCTAATGCACCTACATGGCATGAAACTATGCATGACATGTGATTCCTAGCATGTGCCTAAATGATGCATGAGATGACATACCCTCATCTCATCGGCTTGCAACTAAATAGAACTCAGGGATAAAATATAACAGCATAATTACAAGTGCGTCACCCAACGGTGAAATCAAATCAACTGTAGAATTTACAAAATCAGAAAAATTGCAACAATATGAGGTAGACTGGCTTTTTCCTATACACAGGTTAGCTACGCCCAGACACAACTTATTACCAATTACCTTTCCCATCCTATCCCTGACTAAGGCTTCAAATAGTAAGTCAAAGGAAAGAACGCCCTTTGATACCACCTTGAAACATCCCGGATCCGGGTGCCACTCAACGGGTGCCCCGAACCCGGTTGGTCAGATGACCTCAAGCGCATTTCCCCAAAATCCAGAGGCTGCCAACTAGCAGCGAGGACCCAGGTCTGATAGTGGGGAAACTATGCCCTCATTTGTCAAAGTGTAGCGCATCGGAATGCAAGATAAAAGATACAACAACAGCGGAAGCAATAAACCATACATATTTAATATAAACAACTGTAGTAAAAGATAACCAACCAGTTATATCGATATAATGCCACATGTATCAAGTTCTAAGAAAACAGCCAGAACATGTTACACAATAGTACAATACAATACAGAATACAACAAAGCAAAATAAAACAGTCGGTAGTATCGTGAGCCTAAGCCCGGTCTCATACTCCCCTACTCCTCAGCAGCAATCAAGTACCTATATAAGGACCCTTTCCCTTATCCACACTTTCAGAAATGTAATATGTTTGGGCTGAAGACATGACTCAAATAGGGTGTGAGAAATAAATCCCAGTAGACACCCACCAAAGGCCCGTGCTCAACTGTGTGTAAACATGCAACAACAATGTGAAAAAGTAAATGCAATAAACTAAGTAGTACTCAAAAGTAACTAAATTTACCAGTTATATTGTCATTTTAATATTCATTTAATCATTCATTATAAGGAAACCACCATAGTGAATTTATATGTAAACAGTCAGTGTCCTCAGACACGCAAACCCTTACCCTCAGGTAATCAGAATCACAACCCTCAGGTAATCAGAATCTTGCCCTCAGGCATTGCCCTCAGGCATAACAGATATTGCCCTTAGGAATACGAAGTGTCACCATCAGGCACAGAGTCTCTACCCTCAGGCATATGAAAAGTTGCCCTCAAGAGAAATATAACGTTTCCCTTAGGCTAAGCAGTACCTTGCCCTCAGGATAAACAAACAATTCCCTCAGGATAAAAAGAACACTGCCCACAGGCGTAAGTAACTGTGCCATGACCAAAATGTAAACAATCAATTCACATACAATTCCTCTCAAGGCAATTCAACAAACATTATTATAATGTCATACCCTCGGGTATCCTGTTCAAACGGCTAAACAGAGGAACGCACCCCCGGGGTGGTCCTGGATCCAAGCAGCGATCCCAAACAACAATTTATTATCACAATTAATTACCTTTATAGTTCTAGGTATTCAAAACAGCCACGACCTCAGCCACAATATACCCCAACATGGGTTCGTAGCTCAACGATACACAAAAACGCACAACAGTTGGAATTTAAACACCAAGCCACCTACCTTAAACACCCCAGAACGGTATACGCGAATGATGATCCTCGAATAATCCTAGAACGATGTAGATCTGAGGTGAAATAAATCCCTGTTCAAACTCAAATAACTTCCCTTAGAGGAATAATTGGCAAGAACAACTTAATGAGAGTGAAGAGCTTACCCGTGCAGTTCCAACGAGATCGTAAGAGGTGAAAATGGATTCCCGATGCTCGATCTGGAGATCCCCGAAGGTCCGACCTCCTCTCCCGACTCCTTCCTCCGGTTCTAAGCCAATCCTGTGAATAGGGTTGGCTACTTCCCATTTTAAGCGAAAAAAACTACACAGTGTGTACTATTGACTACACAACATGTACTTTTTTCATTTAACTATTCCTATGGTGGCACCGCCGCACTGTTCATCCGTCGAAATGAGTACACGACGTGTATTTCTGATTACATGGCGTGTACTGCCACTCCGCTGGTGGATGCTTCCACCACCTTACTATTTTCCTGCCGACTGACTACACAGCGTGTAAATATCCACTACACGACGTTTAGTCATTTTTTTACACCCTTCGTCACCGACATGGCTACACACCCTGTGTAATCATCCCACACGGCCAAAGTACACGACATGTGGAATAGTACACGACGTGTAGTCCCTAAATTTAGGATTTTTTCTCATTTTCCTTATTTTCTCAAAAACACTTAAGGAAAGAGAGAAAAGAAGAAACTCGTACCTCAAGAACAAGAACCAGGTTCTTATAGATGAGGCTAATAGTGATTCCCCTCCACTGCCCTCAGATTTGGACAGTGATTAACAAAGTGCCCAAGTTGTCCACACTTATATCATTGGACATCAGGTGGGGCATGCACCATCTTCCCCTTTTCATTAGTGTTGGGAAGTTGAGGCTTCACCTCATTATGACAATTCTGTGCAATATGGCCATCTCTTCCACACTTGTAGCACTTCCCGCTCCTGAGCAAGCAGTTCCCCAAATGCTTCTTCCCACATTTATTACACGTGGGATGTTGCAATTGTCTGCCTCCTATTCCCTGATCAAAGCTTCTCCCCAAGCTTGGCTCTATCAATCTCTTCTTGTCATTGGATTTATGAGACTATTGTGTCTCACCAAACTCTAGTTCGACTTTCATCGCACTCTGCACAATCTCTTCATAGTTATCGTAGTCTCGGTTAGCTAGATTCTTCCACAAATGAGGTCTTAGTTCACTAAATAATCTATCAAACTTCCCATTAAGATCCATTATAAAGCTTGAGGTGTAACGATAAAGTCTCGTGAAGTTCATCTTGTATATTCCAATAGATTCATTCTCCTTCTGCTTCAGCTCAAGAAACTCCTTCTCCATTCTTATTCTCATAGAACGAGGGAAATAATTATTGAAGAATATACCTCTAAACTGTTCCCACTCTATAGCTTCAACCTCCACTCTTGGAATCATATTTTTAATCAGTTCCCACCACTGATAAGCTTCTCCCTCTAAGCGATAGATAGCCAGGGTGACCTTCTCTTACTTTGAACATTGGAGCATAGAAAAGATCTTCTCTATAGGGCTGACCCACTGTTCAACAATCAATGGGTTGGTCGATCCACTAAAGGTTGGTGGTCATTGAAGCATAAAGGGCTCAACAGAATGTTGTTCCCTTCGCAGTGAGATAGTTCTCTCATCTTGATTCAAGTTATTTCTCATAACTTGAGTCAGTTGGTTCATTATTCTAATGAAAGCTTCCATTCTAGCTTCCATCGGAGGGATGTCAGCACATGGTCCATTGCGGTCACCATTTGCACGGTTCCTCCTATTGCCCAAAATTTTCTAAAAGAATAAAACGTTAGTGAGAAGCTTATTTCATTTATGAATCTTTTAATTATAAAGGATTTTATGTCTTAAAACTTCACACTTAAACAATTACATTTCTCTATAAATCTTTCATAATTATTCATAGAAAGCTTATGATTAACCAAAAATATCCTCCAGGAGTGTCAAACCAGGAGTGCAGTAAGACCTATTATCATGTACCAGGATACCCCGGGTCAAGACCAAAACTCCTTGTCAGAGTTTTCACTCCTAAGTACATCTGTGCTAGAGCCACATCCACTTGTTCGTATCCACACAGGGATTTATTTGTTCGAAAAGCACTTACTTAATTTTTCATCAAAATACTAGGATTTTTTCCTATATTTAAACTTTTATATAGGGTTATTCCTAAAGTTTTAATAGCCTAATTTTCATAAATAACTAAATTATCCTTTGATACCAACTATGGTATCCCGCATTTTTATTACAAAACATTTCATTACATTTTACAAATAGAGGATCTTTAAAGTCTAGTGTCTTGAAAATCAGGAACAATATACAAGAAAGCATAAAAAATTATTATAATATACTTGTAAGGCTTCATCATGAGTTTATTCTAAGTACAATTACTACATCTCATAACCTGAAGACATACATCAAAGGAAAGGGTGAGCAGAAGGCCCAGTAAGGAAAAAAAGTGAAACTATTTACATGTGATCTTGAGCGATATCAATAAGAACATGAGGGATATCATAAATGAATAATAAAGAGGCATATCATAGAAATAATAACATGAATCATAACTTGAAAATATGGCTACAAAATTTAATTTAGACATTCATGAACATATCAGCAAGGTTGATCCCCAAGGTGTTATAAAAATTACAAGGGTTATTTACCAAGGTATCGTGAAACCTGTCATCTCTAGAGATTAAATTCTTTACCCAATGCATTAGAGAGATATCAGGGTGCACCCTTAATATGTATTTATTTTCATGTGATCCACATAGATCATAATTATGCATTTCATAAACAACCCAAATAGAATAAAATAAATGAGTTTCATTTCAAAATCGTGACGTTTTGAAAGTACTTAAAAATAAGTTCATTATGTCATTTATAACCCATGGAAAAGGAATAAGGGTTTTATGTATGTCAAATAAAAAACTAAATATACCATTTTTATGTCTTTATGAATAACCATATAACTAAAATAGGTTTAGGTATTCACATAAAGAAAATATAACAATTTCTTGAGAAAAAGAGAGAGGTTTTGAGATGAAATTTCTGCAGCATAATGACTATATAACATGGTTTTAGAAAACATTTAAAATGAGAGGGGACAAGGGTCACACAAACATAAATAACTCATAATATAGTATATGTTCATAATAAAATAGAAATAAGATCATGGTATGGATATTTGAATGACATACCACATGAAAATGAAACTTGAAAGAAAAGAGAAGATGTGATTTCTTTTACAAAAATTCAGCAACCTAACGAATTCACTTAAAATTCAGAAAAATCAGTTGATGAGAGTGGATAGGTTATCTCATCACTTGGAAATAAAAAGGACAACAATAATAATATAGAAGAATATACCCCCACATAAAAAATATTGAAACTAGAAGACATAACAATAAGGAAGTCATGACTTAAAAGAGGAGGGTGAAAGGTTCCCTTACCTTGAAGAGTAACTTTAAAAGCTCAAAGGTTGGGACCTTGGGGGGATTGAGGGCACCTTGGGAGGACTTTTTGGGAGGTAAAAAGACCAGATCCTTGTTGAGGAGGAATTTAGAATGAAATTAATGAAGGAATGAGTTGGTATTTATAGCAAACACTACTACAAATACGCCTTTTATCAGTGCTAAAAACGGCCTTTAATAGCACTAGAAAAACGATGTTAAAGCCGGAGAAGATAAAGGGGGGTCCCCTTTATCAGCGCTCTAGAAATAAATGATAAAAACCCCTTTTATCAGCGCTAAAAAAATCACTGATAAAAGTGAAAAAAAATTATTATTATTTTTTAAAATCCTACTAATCGGGGGGGCTTTTATAGCGCTTGAGCCCCCCTTTTAACAGTGATTTCCAGCCACTCAAGCACCAGCACACACCCCCCTCCACCCTATATCAGCGCTACACCCACCCCCTTTATCAACGCTAGCCCCCAAATCCACCCCCATGCGCGCGCCCTTGCCTCCACCAAGATTTGATCTCGAGACCTCCCCCTTGCACACCTAAAGCTTTTACCACTCTTCCATATTGATTTGTTATCCAGTTAATGACATATCTATTTATTTATATATATATTTAGTTATATTTATTCATATAGTAATATATAGTTATATCAATATATATATGTAGTTGTAATAATATATATATATAGTTAGATTAATATATAGGTATATAAATATTTATATATTGGTATTTTAAATAAAATGGATATTAGTTATTATTTATATAAATCTAATATATTTTATATGTAAATGGTATATAAATATTTATATATTGGAAACTCAATGTGACCGTTTGAATGAGACTTCAGGACCCCTGTAGGTCAAGTGATATTTTCATTGTTCCTAAAGGCTTCTCATGGATGATAAGTTCTAAGGGGGGAGGTTTTAATGACCCGTGTTTTCAATACAAGGTATAATTCCATGGGAAATTGAAATTTTGGCATTTAGTGGATTGGCCATTCTTTTAACTGAGCTTCAAAACATAATGTGTAGTTATATTAATATATATATAGTTAGATTAATATAGTTATATATTATATATATATATAGTTATATTAATATATATATAGTTATATTAATATATATATTTATAGTGATATTAATATATATATTTATAGTTATATCAATATATATATGTAGTTATATTAATATATATATATAGTTAGATTAATATATAGGTATATAAATATTTATATATTGGTTTTTTAAATAAAATTGATATTAGTTATTATTTAGATAAAGCTAATATATTTTATATGTAAATATATTTTATTATTTATATTTATAATTAAATTTTTATGTGTGAATATATAAAAAATATGTATATATTGTTATATATTTGATTATAAATAGTAGTGAATTATAAAAAAGGATAAAATTTCAAAGACATAATATCAATATGAATGTAATACCTTCGAATAAATTCATTCCCCACCAAAAAAATCCAATAATTCCCCCTTAAATGAGGCTGAAAATCCACAAAATGTTAAAAAATCGAGGTATCCCGACTAAAAACTCAGTTTTGTAGGCCTTATGGGCCTTTTTTGGCCTTGAAAAAACCTTTACCAGGGACACACCAAATCATAAGGGTGTATATCTCATCACAGGCTTCTATTTGATATGTGGTAGAGCTCAAACGGACACCCGGATCAAAAGTTATGGTCGTTTGAAGTTCGAATTGCGTTTTCAACATATTTTGGATTTTTTTTATTTTTTTAGTCTTCAAATTGTTTTTAAATGACTATTACTCCATAATAATTAGCAAATTATTAATTAAAAATATTTTTTTAATTTTTTTATAATCCATTTTCACTAAATATCTTATATATTAAGTATATTAAGTGTAAATGTATATTTATACTTATCTAAAATATATTTAAAAATTATATATTATATTTATATCAATATAACTATATTTATATATTTATATATATATATATATTTGAAGTCGACCCTTTATCAGCACTACTAAAAAAAGAACTGATAAAGGTTGGCGCTGAGAAAAACTGTTTTTGTGGTAGTGAAAAGTGAGAGAATATTTAATTAATTTCAAGGGACACCTTATCCGTGGTATTTGAAAAACCATGAGCTTTCCCATGGTATTTTCCCATGGTATTGGCCACTTGGGACACCTCATAATATATCTTACTATTCACAAGTCGACCAGAATTATTACATCATTATTACATCATTAATGATGTCATTAATCACACCGAAACACAAAACTGTATTTTGATTATTCATTGAAAAACAAAATATTTTATAAAAATATCATAAATTCACCTTAACCTAATATCAATGATATGAATTAAAAAATTAACTCCATTTTATGAAAATAATTTTCTAATTATGAGATATTTAATTTTTAAGTAAAAACACTATTTACCCGAAAAAAATACTAATACTTAACTGTAAATTCTGAAACAATTATTTACTTATTCCATTATATCACATTACCTAATCAAGATTCCTAAAATATATTTATACTTTCTTAAGCGAGGTTACTATTCCATTGGTCACATTACTATTTATAAGGTTAATATTACTATTCATAATTTACTATTCACTAAAAATTAAGTTGATCTTATTAGACTCTAAATTTCTTACTAATCACAACTGTAGAAGATCATTTTTTGAAAATCATTTCACATTATCAATTATTTAATGTATACAAAAAAATATTTTAAAATACCATTTTTCCCAAAATTCATCAATAATACGGAACTTCTATAAATTATCCTATATTTATCCGGAAATTTGAAATTCATAACCATAATAAGAAGTAATAATTTTATTTATACAAAAGGATTACACAAAGTAACTAAGACCTCGTTACATGGACTCTTATAACACCTGCATAGGACCTCAGTTTTAGGTGTTCTATGGTGATATAATCTTGGGGCGGCTCGGACAACATTGCCTGAGTGGTGATTTCTATCATCTTGAACTTCTCCCATAGGCGATTCCGTTCAAGCTTCACATGTTGGAGTTTGGCTTGGGCTTAGTCCAGAGTAAATCCCAGTGATGCAACCTCCTTTCCAAGATCTAACGGATGGGCTTTGTATGATGCGAGTCTACTGGATGAGGCCATTGACTCTTCTTTCTATATTAATTAACCATGATAATTTGTATTTATAAAAAATAATCATAACATTAAAGATTCCAACATTCATATTGACCAACGATCATATAACAGTCGAAACCCAGTGGTCTTATTTTAATTATACTCACTTCATTAATTAAAGGATATAGTTTTGTTGAGTACAAAATAAAATAACACACAATTTTAGGAAATAAGAATTATTCAAAAGTTCGGGTCGTTACATTATTCACCCCTTAAGAAATTTCATCCCCGAAATTTTAACTCTTACCCTTAAAAGAGAAAAGGTGTGGTTACTTCTTACTCATAAACTCCTTTGGTTCCCATGTGTCTTCTTCACATTTTTGGTTCCTCCATAACACCTTAACAAGGTGGGTAGTCTTTTTGCGTAGAACCTTGTCTCTACGATCCAAGATCTCCATCGGCTGCTCCTCATAAGAGAGGTCATGTTCCAATTGTACCACCTCTGGGTTTAGTACATGTGAAGGGTCATGTATGTACTTCCTCAAGAGGGATACGTGGAATACATCATAAAATTGTGCTAGATTTGGAGGAAGTGCAAGCTGATAGGCCACTCCTCCTACGCTATTAAGGATTTCATAGGGGCCAATGTACCTAGAGATGAGCTTCCCTTTCTTCCCAAACCTCATGACTCTCTTCCATGGTGAAATTTGAAGAAAGATTTTTTCACCAACATCAAACTCCAAGTCCCTTCAATGGTTGTCGGTACAACTCTTTTTCCAACTCTGAGAAGCCTTAATGTGTTGTTGGATGACATGGACCTTTTATGTCATCTCTTACATAAGATCAGGCCCAAGAATCTTTCTCTCACCAGCTTCATCCCAACAAATAGGAGTTATACATCGTTTCCCATATAGAGCTTCATAGGGTTCCATTTGAATGCTCGAGTGGAAGCTATTTTTGTAAGAGAACTCGACTAAAGGAATATGTTGATCACATCCACCTTTAAATTCCATTGAGCATGTTCTAAGCATGTCCTTGAGTGTTTGAATAGTACTTTCATATTGGCCATCAGTTTGAGGGTGATAGGCCGTACTGAAATTCAATTCGGTACACAGATCATTTTGAAGACTTCTCCAGAATTTTGATGTGAACTGTGGATCGCGATCATATAAAATAGAAAGTGGAACTCCAAACAGTCTTACCACTTTATTCACATAAATCATGGAAACTTTATCAAGAGAGAAATCTTCTCGAATAGAGATAAAATGGGAAGTCTTGGTGAGACGGTCCACCATAACCCATATTGCATTGTTTCCTTTAAAAGTTCTTGGGAAACCAGTGACAAAGTCCATATTGATATTGTCCCACTTCCATGCTGGTATGGGTAGTGGTTGCAATACCCCTTTAGGAAGTTGTCGCTCTACCTTCACTTGCTAATATACCAGGCACCTTGAAGTGTAGTTAGAAATCTCCTTTTTCATATTATCCCACCAATAATGATCACGAAGGTCTCTATACATTTTTGTACTTACAGGATGTATAAAGAACGTAGAGCTTTGAGCTTCATCCATCAGATCCTTATTTATTTCTAAAATAGATGGAACACATAGTCTTGTACGAAATTTTAGTACACCTACTTGATCAATATTAAACACAGGAAACTTCCCATCCTTCACAACCTCAAACTTCTTCTATAACAAAGGATCTTCTCTATGATCTTTCTTGATCTTCTCTAGTAATGACAACTGAGAAATCATTTGGGTTAGGGTTGATGATATCCCTTCCCTTATAATTCCCATTTCTAGCTTTACTAGGTCACTGATCGAAGGATCTCTTTGAATCCACATCATGGAAAGAACAATCAGATCTTTCCTGCTTAATGCATCAACAACATTGTTTGCTCTTTAGAGATGATAATGAATTGAACAATCCTAGTTTTTGAGAAGTTCCAACAATCTCATTTGTCTCACGTTCAATTCATTTTGTGTGAAAATATACTTCAAACTTTGATGGTCTATGTATATATCACATTTCTCCCCATAAAGATAGTGCCTCCATATCTTCAGAGCAAAAACGACTGCAGCCAGCTCCACATCATGCGTAGGATAGTTCTGCTAATGAGTTTTCAACTGTCGTGATGCATAAGCAATGAATTTATCAATTTTCATGAGGATGCACCCAAGACCTTTCATAGATGAATCGCTAAAAACAACGAATCCTTCTCCACTTGAGGGCAGAGTTAACACGGGTGCAGTAACCAATCTCTTATTCAGCTCTTGGAGACTTTCCTCACACTCCTTTGTCCAGATGAACTTGAACCCTTTTTGAGTTAACTTAGTTAATGGATTAGAAAGCCGTGAAAGTTTTTTTCACAAACCTCTTAAAATATCCTATTAATCCAAGGAAACTACGAATCTCAGTTATTGTTGTAGGTTAAGGCCACTTCTCTACAAATTTTGTCTTTGTAGGGTCAAGTGTGATTCCTTCATTGGTTACAATGTGCCCCAAGAAAGCAACTTGTTGTAACTAGAATTCATATTTACTAAACTTTCCAAAAATACTATCCTTCCTTAGAGTTTGAAAAATAACCCTTAGATGATCCTCATGCTCCTCGTGACTTTTAGAATATATCAGAATATCATCAAAATGGTTAATATATTTACTATAAAATGCAAAGCAACCCAAAATGGGTCATTAATGACATTTGTAACATTATATATGTCATTTGGATGAATCTTAGATTTTTAGGACTATTTTATCATTTAATAAAATATTGATTGATTTAAAAACTCTTTTATGACAATTTTAATACTATTTATATCATGACTTTTAAAAAAATTCAAACTAGCTTGATTCTTTCGAAAAACCTTCATTAATTAAAAGATAACAAGTTATAATTATCTCTAAAATTCATGGATAGTATAAATAGTTTCAAAATAAATTTATTTTAATATTTATAATCTCATTTATTTAAATCTTTCATTAATAAGATAAACACTACATCAACATTGTGTCATAAATAAATTTATTTATATGATGTCTAAAAATTATAAATGAAATACCATGATGTAGGAAATATTTTTAGATTTATAATGATTATTTATAGTCAAAAATATCACTTATATAACCCATTATAAAAAAAATTACTAAGAGATTTATGTTTATGTTACATTTTCCTTAACTTTAAATTAATTTTTAGTGTCATTTTCACTTACAAGTGGCTTCATGGGGTTTCAAAATTGACTCAAGGATGTCCATGGTCGGACATGTATCATACAATAAAATTAGAAAATGTGTTAGGGTAATTTAATATTATTATAATATTATTTTTTTACCCTTATTTACCAGATTTACCCTTTAACCATGGTAAATAAAATATTTACTGAAGTTACTATTCATAATGTCTAAAAATAAAATTTACCGATTTACACAATTTGGACCTCCTGATTCCAAATATGGAATCTATTTTTCCAAATTATAAACACATAAGTTTCAGAAATTAATTTAAAATTAATTCCCGTTGTCAAAACTAAAAAATGTGTTCTTAAGAAATAATAACCATCAAAAGATTGACATTTGTTTATGTCCAATTTCAAAATGAAATTACTTCCAATAACCAAAATTGGATTAAATGATAAAAATAGAATCCAATTACATTTTAAAACCATTTAAAAAGATAATCTAACCATATAAATAAATCAGATGAAAAGATAGTTTTGACTTAAAATGCAGTATTTTTCACTATTCATTAAAAAATGAACTTTATCAGAAAAATACCAAAAATTTACCCAAAGTAAATTTCTATGTCCCGCTTCTAAAGAAGAAGTTTATTTTGTCAAATGAAACAAATAAAAGTGACAAAAACTAGCGGTAAATTGACCTTTTAAAAATATTAGAGTATTTATGCTTAAAATTGGATTCATTCACATTTTAAGCCTCTAAATTTTATTGGATAAATGTAAAAACATTTAATAAATATGATTAATCATAATATGGTTAGTTATGTTCATTCTCGCTAATAAAACAGCTAGGCGTTAACTACCATTTAAAATAATAATATTATATTATTATTAATTTCAGTATGACTCAACATGTGTGCAACATAAGACTTCAAAGAAACCTGTTGTTACGTATTGGGTACGCCATCAAACATAGCATCCCCTTTAAAGTAAAATTAATATTTAATTCAAAAATATTAATAAATATAAAAATTTCATATTCTTTATTTACTTGGGATGTTACACAACCTGCTTGATTAGAGATATTATGATAAATGGATTATATTACACGGTGTATGTTCTTGTGTGGTTATTGTTGTTGTGGCATTTAACTTCTTTCTCTATGGGTGACTTGGCATGTTGATAGACGTTAACCCTAGACTTTAGGCGGTTCTGACTAATGCTAATGAGAATGGGGCCTAGAGGGCCACACACTAT
This sequence comes from Viscum album, assembly GCA_963277665.1. NCBI lineage: Eukaryota > Viridiplantae > Streptophyta > Magnoliopsida > Santalales > Viscaceae > Viscum > Viscum album. The sequence continues at coordinate 1,005,989,590 of OY728126.1, forward strand.
GTATTTTAAACCTTAGTTAAATTCAATATTGATTTATCATGTTGAATAAATATTATTCTCATACATAGTTTAATAATTATTCATGTTTGGTTGATCGCAAATATTCATTCATTGGCTATTTGATAAAGTATATATGACTTTATTATTTAATATATATTTATTTTGTATTTTAGTGAATATAATATTTATTTATTTATCATTGAATAATGCAGTAATATTTATTTATTAATTAATTAATCATTATTCAAGGTTCAATAGATACCAAGGAGGATAGACGAACCTATTTTAATGGTTCGGTTAAAAATGGTATATTAAATATCATTTAGATAAATATTAATTTATTTACTTAACAAATAAAATTTATTTTTTTATAAGTGTTGTGCACGTCCACTAAATAGTAAAATTATTTATATTATTATTTGACATGGTGTTCGATGTGGAATAAGGGATTGACTAAGGGTCTATGTACAATTACCAACCCTAACCTAGCTTTATAAATACCCAGCTAAGGGCCTATGTGAAATTACAAACCCTAACCTAGCTTTATAAATACCTAGTTATATCATTTTCCAGGGTTAGACGTTCATTGTGCCCAACAAACACGAGAGAGAATTCTCACAAACTCTAAGAAAGAAATCTCTCAAGAACACGCTCAAGAACAAGAGCATTAATCCTTCTCTATCCTCTCAAGCCTTTGAGAGAACCTAAAGAATGCTTAGTCCATGAAGAGATTCTAGATGGCATCAACCGCGGGTGACACAAATGATCAAGATCGACCATGCTAGCACCCGATGATTCTATGGTGATGTTCTGAGGTTTTTGGAGCATGTGTGGATCACCGCTAGAGATATTCTACCATTAGATCCTTTGTCGCAACAACGGTATGACAAGTGGGGTCAACTGATTCCTCAAAAAAGAAAGAATTGTGTGCTAAGATAATTTTTTATCCAATTATAAATTAATTATATATTTTATGTGTGAAGACCTCTATCTTGGTTCCAGTATTCTTTTTCGATCTTCATCGAATTTAAATCATTGGTCATGGCGTATAACATCATGTACATTACGGACTATTCGTTGAAACTTGACGAAAGACAAGTTGGTCACCACCCAATGGGCGCTTCCGCTGCATCCAAATGCATCAGCCACCACAAGAAAAAGATTGATGTTGGAAAAAAATTCCCATCTATTATTCAAATATCTTCAATTAGAATTGTTTTTTGGTTCGATTGCTAGCATTAATTTACAAATTAAGAAAATGTATGTAAAAATAGTTTTACTCAATTAAGAGGTGAAAAATTACATGACACTGAAGGAGATATGGCCTAAAATAATACATGCATAGGATGCATGTTGGCTATATTGAATAGTATGATATAGGTAAATCGTATGGTACAATTTGCATGCTGTAAAATCATTTTTTGGTATATCGTTTAAATACAATATATAGATATTGTATTTCAATGCATGTCTTTTCATGGTATATTGAATCATATTATAGTTGGTACAGATGTATATACGACACACACGCTATAAGAAAAGGTGAAAATAAACATGGTATACTTAATCATATTGTATGGTTCATCTCATATTTTATGACTAACATGGCACTCGAACATAATGAAATAATATTCGGATCTCTACCACAATGGTTACTATCATTCAACGTTTTATGTGATGAAACGGTCAGGAGGTTGATGTATTCATGAAATGTTTGCATGAACAAGTTAAGTGGCATTTACTCGTGCATTATAACGTGTGAGTAAATGCATGACACTCGAGGAGTGTCCTTGAGGCTTATATAAGGGAGCCTATTGCCATACAATGGTTGTGGGTGATCTTTCCCAAGCTTCGACTGAACATCTCCTTCCTGAAGCTCTCTGCCTTCTCCTCTCTTTATTCCTTGAGATACTAGCATATCGTAAAAAGAAGGATCGTTCACAAGTTATTGGGTGATTCAGTGTGGCTCGTGGATATACCATGGAGGTGGGGCATCATTTGGCCGCCTCTTGAGTGATCTTCATCAACTACATGTATGAATAAAAATGCAGCAATGGCTATCTATGGTGAAAGGCATGTGAGTTCTTCATTTTATAGTTAAAACATTATTTCAGTTACATGAATGGCAATCCAGGTTTTATGGTTTCTTTTTTTCTTATGTTGCTTAGTTTAATTTGTAAACTATCCTAATAAACTCAACAAAAACAACTAAATGTTTTTATGATAGAAGGTAAAGAAGTCAATGTTTGCATGTTGGTGAAGAACTTGTATGTGTTAAAGGAGTTATTGATGGACATGTTAGAGGTTGAAGATGGTGTTGATGGTATTATTGATGAATAGGCATATTGTGAATGTTGATGATGCAATTTATGAACAAGTTGATAGTGATGTTGATAATGTCATTGATGTGCTTAAGGCACTGCTCATGGGGTTATTAATGAATCCATTGTTCTGATTAAGTGGTCTTTAAGGCATCTTAGTTTTTTTACTAGTTATTCATTTGATGAATGTTTGTTCCTCGTTGAAATTGGTGAACCAAAAAAAATTATGGAACAATGAAAAGTGAGCATAAATATATACGAATTGCGCTTATGGATGATGAGATGAAATCATTATGTAATAATTACACTTGAATTAATAAGTCATGTAAGGGCAAGGTAGTTTTGTAAAATCGATGAGTTTACATGATGAAAAGTGAAGAATCCAATTATATATGATGCAAATCAATTTTAATTGTTAGAGAATGCCAATAGAAGAAAAACGTTGACATTGGGGGGATTCTCTCTCATGTTTAAATATCTTCAATCAAAGTTTTTTTTTTTGAGTTTGAATGATAGTCATAATTTATAAGATTTTGATAGTAAATGATAAAGAATGCTAGGTTTGTGGATTGGAGAAGGATTCATATGGATTAATTAAAGCTCTTAGAAAATAATATAAAAAGTAGGGGTGTGCGTGATTAAATTAACCAACTTAAATCGACTGAATTGAAACGCCTAAAACCAGCAATTTTGGGTTTAAATCAATTAATTGGTTCGAATTGGTTGATGAATATTGTATATTTGGGTTTTTGTTATTTTTGTTAATCTTAACCATTCTTAACCAAAACAAAATAATTAAATAAATGTACAAATCATTGTTGAATGTGGAATTGATGATTAACTTTCTATTATCAAAGTTGAATATAAAATAAATCATTATTGATTTTTCAATATAATGAAATGTGATTAACATATGCAATGATTAAGAGAATATAAGTCATTAAATCGCATTGAATGTTTCTCCTTCCATTATCATATCCCCTTAAATCTTTAACATGTTGATGGTTTGGTTGTTTATCAAACTACTTTATTTTAATACTGAATTGATCATTTTTTTAAAGATACTCTCTTTACTGTTTATTTTATCATGATCTTTTACATTATCATAAAACCCTTGGTTATCAAAATTTAGGATTTTATCATTTTTTTATGAATCACATTTATATGGTGTAATTTTTTTTTCATGCTTTCATAACTAATTTAAACAGGTTTTATCCGATATAAACCAACCAATTGGTTTATGTTGACTCTGGACTAATCATCAATGGGTTTTGGTTTTCACTTAAAATAAATTTTTTTAATTGATCGGTTAAAACCGGCATCCTTAACTGATTTTAACCGACCATGCACAACTCTAATAGAAAGTTTTTCCATACCCAATGAAGGATTTAACACGGTTGTTTTTTATCATTGCACATTAGTAAGTTTTTTTAATCACGATTTTATCAATTTGATCAGGTGTTGATGATATGTTGATTATCACTCACAATTGTTCTAAATTGACCAAAAAACCTATGAGTTCTTTTTTATGAAATATTATGTAACCAGTGAGATAAATTTTTTATATGCAGATTAAGTGTCAAAAAGACCAATGATTTGTCTATGATTGTTAGAAAGTTCACTGAAGCAAATGAAGCTTGTAAAATGCTGCTTCGCATATGCGTGAACTTGGTATTGAATTGCTTTTATAATCCTGCAGTGATTTTTCCCAAACTCATAATCCATCTTCCAATGATGCACAATCATATACACCATCAGGGTAAAGTAAATTACAATTTCTCAACAATTTCAAAAGAATGTAAATTTTATCTAGAGCCCAAACAGAAACAGGGCAAAGTAAAATACTATTTCTCTACAATTTCAAAAGAATGTAACCCAAACAGAATAAGAGCAAAGTAAAATACAACTTCTCAACAATTTCAAAAGAATGTAAACTTTATATACTGCCCAAACAGAATCAGGGCAAAGTAAAATAAAATTTCTCAACAATTTCAAAAGAATGTAGAATCTATTTACAACCCAAACAGGGGGGAATGAGTACATTAAACTAGCAAAATGCACTAGTGCAAGGACACTATAAGATGCCTAAAATCAAAAACCAGCCAATCAGATTCCACAGCAACGGCCTCCCGAAGCTGGACCCCTGCATAGCAAATGAAAACATCCGCACCTCCCGGCTTGCGAGCCTACACATGCAGCGGAAATAAAACATTTATCAAAAAACATAATTGTTATAAACACATTTTGCAAGTGTCGTTGGGACTTCGGCCGGTTTCCTAAGAGTATTGTTCATGAGAACCAGTTCAGTTGGATTGAAAGGATTGAAAGGTGGAATAGTCCCACCGTTTGGATGGATGGAAAGAAAATGCATGGGAGAAACAGGTTCCAAACAACAGTGAAATGAGAAATGAGACATAAAAGGAAAACTATTATGTCCCCCACCTTCAAATGTTTCTATTTCAACTCAGGGATATAATTGACACAAAATAATGCCGTTTGAAAAACAACCAAACGAACTGTTATTCTTTACTCGTTCCAATCTATCTCATTTTCATTCTATTTTTTAGGATTCTACGAATAAAACAGTGGGTTTCTTACCTCAAGGTCGGTTGCCCCATCTCCAACCATGATGACCGCTCTGTACCCATGTGCCTAGATAACCAGTTCAATTAGCCATGAAAACAAAAATTCATAAGACTCAGACTTTTCCATAATGGCGTCCAACTTTGAGATTCACCTTCCTTATTTGCTCAACTGCAATCGCCTTGCCCCCACTCCTTGAGGTGGGCTCTGCCGTATCGAATCCCAAGAACTCCCCAGAGCTTCTGAACAATAATCGATTTGCAAAGATATCCTCGGGCGGAATTCCAAGAATTGATGCAACAGGCTTCAATGAAACTTGGTCTCAGTAAATGATTTCAGAATCGGTAGCAATGTCAAGTTGCTTACACTCCCAAGTAAACATATTTGTCGTGTGCAGATTATATGAACACACAGTGCATTCAAAACCAGACACTGGTCCATTGCTTCTCTTAATTGTAATTTTATATTTTAGTACATAATTTAAGTTTTAAGAACAGTCAATGGAAAAAATAAAAAATAAAAGCATAAGACGGAGTTCAGCAACATACATTGATCATTTGCCGAAAGCCCCCGGAGATCAAATACACATTGGTATTCTTAGCTTTGAGCTTTTTGACCAATTCATCTATCCCAGGCGAAATCCTATCATCAAGAACATAACAGAAGCCAAATTAATTGGTGAAACTATGCACGCAGTTCCAAGTTAATGTCAGATAAAAAGGATTTCGGTTATAGTTTTTCTTGCGATGGTCCGGAGCGAGGTGGTACTTGTGATATTTCGGCTTGAGACGCATTTTATTTAGCAGTTTTTTGGATGTTAATTCCTACTTGATTCAGTCAGATGAATGAAAATAATATATTATATATTATATAATGATAATATAATGATATAATAATGATATAATATATTCATTCAACATGAAATAGGTTAGTAGATTATATGTCTTTTTGTTTGTATAGAAAATGAGTTTTTATGTTATATCGAATTTATGTAAAATTCTACTAAAATTAGGGCAGGTTGGACATCCTCATACCCCAATAATAAATATTCCAGACATGTGATTACAAATGTGAAAAGCAAGGTGTAATTTCTATGGGAATGTCAGAAGGAAAACCCTTATGATGAAAACGAAAAAAACGCTGAGAAAGACATTTGCGAGTAGATAGTCTGAATGGAATGCATGGAAAATGTACGATGGAATATGTTAAATAATATAAACATATAATAACATAAAAAACATAATATGCTTTTTCTACATTGTTAAAAGGATATTTTTGCCAACAAAATGTAAAATCAAAGCCAATTATATCCAGAATATTTATTTTCCGATGAAGGAATGACAATTTAATCCAAATTGGATAAATGAAAATAATATATAATATATTATATACTGATAATATAATGATATTGTTGGAGTCTGTATCTCACATCGGACTCGTGGTCCGATGTGGAGTTTATCATTCATTATAAAAGAATGCCTCCGCCTCACTTTGAGGTAAGGAGGCGAAGGGAGTTTCGTCATTCTACATGGTATCAAAGGGATTTACTCCCGACCCTCCCTCCCTCATTCTTATTATTTTTTCTCCCAACAGCCTTTAGGGTTTTTTTCCCCGTCCGGGGGGGCGGCGGCCTCAAAGCCCCGTAGGGTTACCGCTGCCGCCCCTCTGCCTTTGCCATGCGCGGCTCCAGGCGGCTCTCCCTCCGGCGACTCTCCCTACCGGCCTTTGCCCAGCGGCGCCTCGCCCTCGGATCGCCCTCCTTCCTGGCGCGCGCCTCCTGCGCGGATCGCCCTCCTTCCTGGCGCGTGCCTCCTGCGCGGATCGCCCTCCTTCCTGGCGCGACGCCCTCCCGCGGCTCCCGGCTCCCCGGCGTCCCGGCTCCCCATCGTCCGCGCCTCTGCTTCTGCGTGACGACCGTCGGCGGCCTTCCCGCCCGCGCCTGCTTTCTGCGGGCTTCCTCCCCGCTGCGCACTGCCCCGACGGAAGCCCGCCCGCGTCGCCCTCCTGCCTGGGGCGGCTCCCCGGCGGCCCTCCTGCCTGGCGCGGCTCCCGGCTCCCCGTGTCGCCCTCCCGTGGCTCCCCGCGTCGCCCTCCAACCTGGCGCGGCTCCCCGGCGGCCCTCCTGCCTGGCGCGGCCCCTTCTCCCCTGCGGCGATCTTTCCGCCTCCCGCGGCGTTCCTCTGCTCCCGATTCAGCCGCGACGGATCTTCCCCCCCTGCCGCATCTCCGGCGGATTCTGGCGGTTGATCCTCCTTCCGGTCGTGCCTCCCGGTGGTCTCCTCCTGTTGCGCGCGATGGCTGACGGCCCGACGCCAGATTCCGCGACGCACTCCATTCCGGCGACGCACTTCCGCGATCTCGACTGCCGGCCACGTTCTCCGGCGCTCCTCCCGCTCCCGCCCAATGTAGATTGAGAAGTGAGAGAGACACGAACCCCCCAAGGTGTACACTCTAAAGGAGCCCTTGGGGTGTATTTATAATGAATATTAAAAACCACACCGGACCTCAAGTCCGATGTGGGATGCAGACTCCAACACTCCCCCTCAAGCTAGGTGTACCTAGCTTGGACACATAATGAAAAGAAATCAACAAAACAGACGCTAACACTACCCCTCAAGCTGGACATGCCCAGCTTGATGACAAAACAAGACGAAATAAAGCAGAATTATTGATAAAGCTGCAAGGCTGCTGCTCCCCCTCACAATCGAAGCTCCTGCGCAGGATGATGGATGGATGATGTCGCGGACGCAGCAGATGAACCACACAGAGACCGGGTCGGTTGACGGAACGCCAGGACTGCCGCACTAGTGGGGCCGGTCGAGGAAACCCCGGAAAATCCAAACTAGCACCGGGAAAACCGCATTTGCGGGGCCGGCGACGGGACGCGGGGACTCCGCATAATTGTTGTGGGATCTGGCGGTGCCAAAGGGCCCAAATCCTAGGTGGTCGAGCTGCTGCGCCAGCGAATGGGCGTGCCGGCGGATAGAGATGCGGCTGTCGGGAGTCGTCGGGAGATGCCGGCGAGGCGGGGATGCCGCAGGAGGTGCCGGAGAGCCCAAACTTGAAGCAGGGCAGCCGCTGGGAGAACCTGGAGCCGGCTGGCTGCCGGAAGAGGAGCCCAGGAGGAGGTCGGCGAGGGAGCAGGTGGAGGCCGGTTGCTGGAGGTCGGCGAGGGTTGGATGAGCCGGCAGGAATGGAGAGGGCTGGGAGTCTCGTCGAGAGCCAGCGCGAGGGAAGCCGGCGCGAGGGAAGCCGCAATGAAGGCGGGGCCTGGCGCCGGGAGAGATCCGCCACAGGGAGGGGTCGTGCGCAGGAGGAGCGCCGAGGATCGCCTGGAAGCCGAGGCGGGGATCGTCTGGAAGCCGAGCCGAGGCGGGGAGGGCCTGCGCGCAGGAGGAGCGGGTCGCGGGAGAGATGGGAGTCGCGGGGCGGAGCGAAGCCGTCGGGGAGGAGAGCCGGGCCGGCCACGGGAGGGATCGTGCGCAGGAGGACGCGCCGGCTGGGTCGAGAGCCGGGAGCTGCGCCTGGGTCGGGAGCCGAGTCGCGTCGGGGCTTGGACGCCGACGGAAAGATTCGCGCTGGATCTGGACGCCGTCGGGAAGATCCGCGGAGGGCCGACGACGGGAACTGGAGCTGTGGGAGAGACCCGCGGAGGGACCCGCGGCCGAAGGAGACGCCGGGGAGCCAGGAGCCGCGCCAGGCAGGATGGCCGGGAGGCGATCCGCGGGGGCGAGGCCGAGGGCGAGGCGCCGCTGAGCGAAGGGAGTCGCGCCGGTAGGGAGAGCCGCCGGAGGGAGAGCCGCCTGGAGGGAGAGCCGCCGGGAGGGAGCACCGCCTGGAGGGAGGGTCGCTGGATAGTGGAGGGGCGCCGTGTGATGGAGAAAGGGCGACGCCGACGCGACGGGAGATACCGACAGAGGAGAGAGCCGCGCGGGGGGAGATCCGCCGGTAGGGAGGGGGCGACGCGGGGAGCCTGGACGCCGGGAGCCGCGCCAGGCAGAAGGGTCGTCGGGGAGCCGCGCCAGGCAAGAGAGCCGCCAGGAGGGAGGACCGGCAGGAGCAACGGAGGGGGGGGGCTCTTTGGATTGGAGCCGCCGCCCCCCAAACGGGGAAACCCTAAAGGAAGGCAAAAAAAATCAGGAGGGAGGGTCGGGAGTAAATCTCTCTGATACCATGTAGATTGAGAAATGAGAGAGACACGAACCCCCCAAGGTGTACACTATAAAGGAGCCCTTGGGGTGTATTTATAATGAATATTAAAAACCACACCGGACCTCAAGTCCGATGTGGGATGCAGACTCCAACACTCCCCCTCAAGCTAGGTGTACCTAGCTTGGACACATAATGAAAAGAAATCAACAAAACAGACGCTAACAGATATAATAATGATATAATATATTCATTCAATATGAAATAGGTTCGTAGATTATGTCTTTGTTTGTATAGAAAATGACTTTTTATGTTATATCGAATTTATGTAAAATTCTACTAAAATTAGGGCAGGTTGGACATCCTCATACCCCAATAATAAATATTCCAGACATGTGATTACAAATGTGAAAAGCAAGGTGTAATTTCTATGGGAATGTCAAAAGGCACTGTTTGTTATGAGGGAAACCCTTCGGATGAAAACGAAAAAAACGTTGAGAAAGACATTTGTGAGTTGATAGTCTGAATGGAATGCATGGAAAATGTGCGATGGAATATGTTAAATAATATAAACATATAATAACATAAAAAACATAATATTCTTTTTCTACATTGTTAAAAGGATATTTTTGCCAACAAAATGTAAAATCAAAGACAATTATATCCAGAATATTTATTTTCCGATGAAGGAATGACAATTTAATCCAAATTGGAAGGAATCTTGCTTCCCTTGAAAGACAGAACCTAAGCTCCCTCAATCTCTCCTACTTCATACCAAACATGATGTCTGATCTTTCCTTCACTCATACATACAGAGAAGCTACAAAGAAGCTTGTTCTTGGTTGCCTCTTCTTCTTCTTCTTCTTCGCATTTCCACTGCAATTCTGATTCACATATTGTAATACATACAGAGAAGCTTGTTCTTGGTTGCCTCTGCGAGTGTGGGACTTTATCATTTGGTCCAACCTGCCGGATAACTCGCGCAGGAGACGAAGCACTGCTGGAAGATTTTTCACACAAGAGGGAGCACTGCCGGATGCTCTTGGGGGGAGAAGAGACGATGACTAGGCTTGACGAGGTGAACCAGGAAGTCAGGTAGATCAACACTACACTTAGACAAAGCCAGCTAGAGTGGAAACGCGAACTGCACACTCAATCTTCTGGTGGAACACCTCGAGAGGAAGCAGCGGCACAAGGCGACTCGACCTTGGCGTAGGAGCTACCTAAGGTGCAGTCAGGGTGTTGCGAAAACGTCGAGAGTTGCAATGACATAAACAGCGAAACACAGAAGAGTAAAAAGAGAAAAAAAAAAGAACAAGGATATAAGGATTTACGTGGTTTGGGAATAATCCCTACGTCCACGGAGAAGCAGAAAATCACTAAATTCAGAAGCACAATTACAAAGTGTTTCAGTAAGAAACCATAGCTCAAAATGGGCTACAAATGGAGAATATGATTCATTGTACCACCAACTGCACAGGAAGTCCGCGTCGCTACAGTGAAAGTTGCGGGCCACATGCATTCGGCCCAACCGGATTGGACTACACCAATCCAACAATCTCCCACTTGGAGCATGATCCACTACGCAGCTCTGCTTCGATGTCACTGACTAAGACAACTTACTTAATCTGAGTTTTTCCTCTTCTTCACTCACCAGTACACGCGTTTTCCATTTACAGCTTCAATTTCAACCTGACAATTCATGAAATACAAGTTGTTTTCCTATTGTGATCTCATCGTGTCATCCCTTCTTCAGCCTCTCATCCTCTGTTCATCAGTGGAGACCAACAGAGATGCAGCAGTGCCTCGACTTCTGTATTACCATGAGCTTCGTTAACATGTCTGTCGGATTGTTGGTTCCACAAATCTTCTGCAATGTCAGCAACTCATCATGTATCAAACCTCTGATGAAATAATACTTCAACTGAATGTGCTTCGTCCGGACATGAAACACTGGGTTCTTTGCAAGATGTATAGCACTCTGACTGTCACAGTGCAATACATTCTCCTCTCGCTTTCTTCCCAATTCATTCAAAAATTTCTTCAGCCAAACCATCTCCTTCCCAGCTTCTGTTACAACAATGTATTCTGCCTCTGTGGTGGATAAAGCCACCACCTTATGCAATTGTGATATCCAACTTACCACAATCCTTCCACAGGTAAATACATAACTCGTGGTACTTCTCCTGCTGCCAATGTCGCCTCCAAGGTCAGCATCCACATACCTCTGCAATGAATTTCCTTTGCCAAAGCACAGAGATACCTCCTTGTTGCCCTTCAAATACCTTAGTATCCACTTCACGGCTTCCCAATGTTGCTTCTCAGGGTTAGTCATATACCTGCTCACAACTCCCACTGCATGAGCGATGTCAGGTCAAGTACAGACCATGGCATACATCAGGCTTCCAACAGCTGATGTGTATGGAACTTTTGCCATTTACTCAACCTCTTCTGTCGTCTTCGGTGATTGCTCCTTCGATAGTTTGAAATGGCTCGCCAGAGGAATAGAGATTGTCTTTGCTTCCAGCATACTGAATCTTCTCAGAACCTTCCCAATGTAATCAGCATGTGATAACATCAACATTCCAGCTGTGCGGTCTCTCTTGATCTTCATCTCCAAAATCTTACCTGCTTCCCCAAGATCTTTCATCTCAAACTCCTCAACCAACTGCCCTTTCAGCTCATTAATCCTCTGCATACATGATCCTACAATGAGCATTCATCCACATATAGAAGCAATATAATATATTCATCACCAAAGGATTTTATGTAGCAAATTTTTAATCATGAATGCATCAAACTTTTTGTTCCACTGTCTGGGTGTCTGCTTCAACCCATACAAGCTCTTCTAGAGTTTGCACACCAGGACTTCCTTCCCAGACTCTACATATCCCTCGGGCTGCTGCATGTATATGTCCTCCAGATCTCCATGAAGAAAAGCAGTCTTGGCATCAAGCTGCTCAAGATGCAAGTCTTCTGATGCTACAATGCTGAGAACCACCCGGATGGTGTTAAGCTTCGCTACTGGTGAGAATATTTCAGCAAAATTCACTCCCTCTTTCTGTTGGAAGCCTTTCACCACCAGCATTGCCTTGAACCTCCTCTTGCCATCATGTACTTCCTTGACCCAGTATACCCATTTGTTCTACAATGCTCTCACTTGCTCGACTCCTTCAGCTGTATTGCCTCTTCAAAACATTTTGGTTCTCCACTGTCAGTCAATAACAGATAATGCAAGGATGGTGAATACCTCTGCACAGGCCTTCCCACCCTTGTTAGTCTCCTCAACTCCACTGGAGTAGTAGGTTCCACCGGTTCGGATGTCTCATGCTCATATACACCTTCAAGCTCCACTTGCTCATTGCACTCTGATTCAATGTTCTCATTTTCATCTTCAGCTGCATGACAATCTTTGTACATGACATCTTCATTGAATATCACATTCTAGCTCATGATGGGCATTTTGTTGAGATCATCCCAAAAGCGATAACCAAACTCCTCAGCACCATGTAGCCAATAAAGAAACATCTTTTGAACTTCACATCAAGCTTGTCCCTTACAGCATCATCAACGTGTACATATGTCAAACAACCAAAAACTCGTAAATGTGAGTCTCACCTTCTTACCAGACCAGAGCTCCTCGGGTAGACGTTCTTCCATGGGCACAGATGGACTCTTGTTGATGAGATATGCTGCCATGTTCACTACATCAGCCCAGAAGGTTTTGGGCAACCCTGAGTGTAACCTCATACTCCTGGCACATTCATTCAATGTCCTATTCATCATCACTGCCACACCATTCTGTTGCGATGTACCTGGAATAGTCTTCTACCACCGAATTTCATTATCAGAACAGAATTCTATGAACTCCTGACTTCTATACTCTCCACCGTTGTCAGACCTCAAACATTTCAGCTTTGATCCCGACTCATTCTCCACCATGACCTCTCACTTTTGAAACATCTTAAACACATCAGATTTCTTTTTCAGAAAGTAAACTCATACCTACCTTGTTGAGTCGTCGATGAATGTCACATAGTATTGTGACCCTCCGAGGGAGAGTACAGGTGCAGGCCCCCAAACATCAGTGTGCACCAGGTCCATCTTTTCAGACTTCAATGTCCTGCCTCCTTTTGCAAATGACACCTTCTTCTGCTTTCCAAGGATGCAATCTTTACATAAGCCAACTTCTACCAACTTCAGCTCTGGTAGCAGCTCTTTTGTTGTCAGCACCTTCATCCCCATGTGCCCTAGCCTGTTGTGCAACAGTTGTGAATCTCCTACAGTTTTGAGTGATGCATCCATGTCTATGCAAGTTTCTGTCATGTTGTATAGGGTATCATTCTTTGCTCCCCGAGCTATGACCATAGCTCCTTTGGTGATCTTCCATGCACCACCAGTGAACGTAGTACTCAACCCTGCATCATCAAGTTGTCCGATAGAAATAAGATTTCTTCTTAAGTCAGGGATATACCTCACGTTTTCCAGAACCAGCAAACTCCAACTATTGGTCTCGATCTGTGCATCTCCTTTCCCCGCAATCTGCAAGGGCTCATCATCAGCAAGATGTACCTTGCCGAAATTTCCAGAAACGTAATTTTCCAGAAATCCCTTCTCTGATGTAGAATGAAAAGACAACCCAGAGTCTAAAATCCAAGACTCCATCGAGGTATCCACGCTCAACAGCAGCACATCGTCAATTCCTTCAACCGCCATGTTTGCCCCACTGGTTTCAGGTCCCTTCCGTTTTTCTTTGCACTCCTCCTTGACATGTCCTTTCTTTCCGCATGTCTAGTAGGTAGGACCAGCCCCTTTTCCTTGTCTTGGCTTTTCCCTCTTGACCTTGATCGCCCTCTACGATTGTCTTGTTGTGGGTACATTCCTCGTCCTTCAACGTTCAAAGCAGAACCAGAGAATCTGGTTGATTCTTTTCTTCGCACATCCTCGCTAAAGATTAGGTCTCGTATATCTTTCGAAACCAATTTAGTATTCCCCGAGGTACTGCTCACAACTGTTACAGTTGCTTCCCAACTGTCAGGTAAAGAGGACAGTAAAACCAGTGCACATACCTCATCACCAAGATCAATTTTCACCGATGTCAGCTGACTTATAATGGTGTTGAATTCGTTGATGTGGTCTGCAACAATTCTTCCTTCATCCATTTTCAGGTTGAACAATCATCGCATCAAGTGCACCTTGTTTATCGCAGAAGGCTTCTCGTACATATTCGTTGATGTGAGTAAGTATATTCATGGTTTGTGCTCGTTGATGTGAGTGGGTATACTCACATGTTAATGAATGTTTATTTTGAATGCTTGAATGCTTGAATGAATGGTTTGATAGATGTCATGGACTGCTCTCCATGGATCTGGAACGTAGTAGTGTACGCCTTGGGTTGACTCTGCCCCTTGGGTCTTGATTCTGTGAGATGCCTCGGGCCTTGCTACCCCGTAGGATCCGGCTAGCTTGGGCTCGCGTAGGACTTGCTATTGTCATGCTCATAGGACCCCAACCAGTGCCTAACCGAGTTTCCACCAGGGATGCTCATGGGACTCGATGGGATGCCTTGGACATGCTCCTTGGATCCGACCCTCCATGGTCTAGATATTTATTACTTGGATGCCTTTATCTGCTGACACCTTGGATCCAGCCCTTGAGGTCTGCTACTTCACTATACAGTGTGGTCGTGGGATGTTACTTTCACTATACGGCGTGGTCGTGGGACACTTGGTTTCTTTATACAGCGTGGTTGTGGGTGCATGATACTGATGAATGTACAGCGTGGTCGTGTGACTTGTTTATTTGGTTATAGTTGTCTTGTTAGGAGCTGACTCTCTTTTGCAGGTAGCCTTGAGGGTTGTTCAGATTTACTTTACAGCAGACTTGTGACATAGGCATGTGCACTTACTGGTTTACACTTGCTAGCACTTTTGTAGAATTGTTGTTAGAACTGTATAGACCTAGGTGGTTGCCTACTGGGATGTTTATCTCACGCCCTGTTTAGGCCTCCTCGGGGACCCAAACAGATTATATGGTTGCAGGTGATGATAGGGGCAAGCGTCCTAGTACAGGTTGTGGATTGTGGCTTTGGAGCAGGAGAGCATAGGACCAAGCTGAGGTTTGCGATGATGGGATACCATTTTGGCCTTTTGTTCTTTTTAAGATACTTTTGTATTGTCATATACTGTTCTGGTTGTTTTCTAGACACTTGGACCATCTGCATCATTTTTGTATATGAGACGCTTTTGGTTATTATTATGTATACGAGACGCTTTTGGTTATTATTATGTATTCTTGTCTGCTTGTCTTACTTTCAGTCGTCTGCTGTTTATTTCGCTTCCGCTATTGTACATATTTGACTTCCGCTGTGATACTCTGGTAATGAGGGCATAGTCTCCCCACTGACTCACTTAGGCCCTCGCTGCTAGTCGGCAGCCTCTGACGTTTGGGGAGATGCGCTTGAGGCCTTGTGACCAACCGGGCTCAGAGCACCGTTTCGGGTGGCATCCGAGTCCGGGACGTTACAACTAGGTCCTCCAGTTGTTGTCGTATTTGACCGAAGGGCTTGATATGTGCGGGCAGGAATTTACATCTGCTCGTTGATTGCCGCCATATTTGACAGACGGGCTTGAAAAGAGTGAGCAGCAATTTGCATTTGCTCGTAGTTTGCCGCTGTATTTGACTGGCGGGCTTGATATGCGCGTGTAGAAATTTGCATCTGCTCGTTGCTTGTCATCCTATTTGACTGACAAGCATAATATGTGTGAGCAGGGATTTGCATTTTCTCGTTACTTACCACCGTATTTGACTGATGGGCTTGATAAGCGTGGGCAGAATTTTCATCTGCTCATAGTTTGTCGCCCTATTGGACTGACGGGCTTGATGTGTGTGAGAAGGGATTTGTATATGCTCGTTGTTTGCTGCTATATTTGACTGACGGACTTGATAAGCATGAGCAGGAATTTTCATTTACTCGTAGTTTGTCGTCGTATTTAACCGGGGGGCTTGATATGCGTGCGCAGAAATTTGCATCTACTCGTTGCTTGTCGTCGTATTTGACTGACGGACTTGATATGCGCAAGCAAGAATTTGCATCTGCTCGTGGTTTGACCTCGTATTTGACTGGCGGGCTTCTTCAGCAGGAACAAGAACGATGGTCTGTCCCGAGTTGTTCGACTATCGCCCTTTGTGGGCCACCCCGGGGACCCGAGTCCGTATGACTTGGACTAGGGCCTGTGGGGCGATGAACTCTTCATGCAGAGGATGTTGGGTCACACGGCGTTGGCGACGACGATTGCTGGCAGGAGCCCTTAGACGGGGACCCCTGCGTCGTCGGGATAAAGTTGTTGGCGACCACTTAATCGGTCTCCCTAAGGTAAGGGAGGAACTCGTTATCGCGTTCTGAGGATAGGCTCCCGAAACGGTTTGAGGCGGCTATTGGTGTCGTCTGGTTCTGGACCGTCGACCGTCGTTGAGCGAACGGCTGGCGGGGCTTCATAAGCCGAAGGGTCTATCGAGCTGCCTCCAGGGTTGGGAGAGTACCGTTTTGGTGGTACTCCCGAACCATTGCATTTTAAACCCAACGTTAAAGACGTTGGGTGGGCGATGACGTCCTTTGTTTGGTGGAGGACCCACCTTGTGCAGTGGCCGGTGCGCATGTCTGCGATAACTGGTGAGACGCCATCTGGATAGAAAAGAGTTCCAGTGAAAAGTGTTTGCAGTATATGTGACAAACACACACAATAAAACTCCGTCAAAGCAACATCCTCATAAATGAACGCATGCGTCATCAATCATTTTTTTTGGCCCTATTTCATTTTGAGAGCGAAAGGGGTTTGACTTGTGGGTGATATCGTCACCTTGGTTAAGAATTCACGTCGGGTTCACCATTTTTTGTTTCAGATAAAAAACGAGACGTCCGACGATTGATTGTGGGGGTTGAGCATGGTTGCACAATCATTCACATCAGGCTCGCCATTTTCAAACGGCTTCCAATAGGTTGTTCCTGGAGCCGGAAACACCCAATGGTTCTCATATCCGTGATTACTCATGGACCTGTTTTCCAAAGGCATGCGTTCGTTAGGAAACTTGGTCGTCGATGCTTAAGAACTCACATTGATCGAAAGGATGAGAGGTCGAGCTCATCACACCCTTTTGGAGGAAAATTATTACCTATTTTGGGACTCTTATAGATTTGATTTAAGACATGTTCATTAATCTTTTGTTCATTCTCAAGTATGACATGGGTCACCCCTGAATTAACGATCAATTATTAGCACGCATGGATTCGAAATCATTTTTTCGTATCTGAGGTTCCCCATTAACGAAGATATCAATATGTATCCGAGGTTCTCCATCAATGATACCTTTTTATATGCGGATTAGAGATTCTTATATTGTTCATCATTATGAAGTTGGTTTTAAGCCACGCAGTGGAGCGCTCTAGAATTTACTGTCATCGAGGGAGACGGGAGTTGTTTTGATGTCAGGATCGAACCCATAAGATGGACTTTCTACGTATCCCCGTGAAAGGAATCAGAACCCACATAGTCCATGGCCACTTAACGGGACACATCGCCATCTAAGTTCATGTGACGAGAAACAAACCGTGCAATTTAACGAGGCTGGCAAGCCAGAGATGGTGTGGGACTTCCGTCGAAGCGGCCCAAGGAACCTAGAGGAGATGTGGTCTCTCAGGTGGGGGTACGATCTTATCAGGAATATAGCCCGAATAAGGATGGCGTTGAAAGAGAGCCGAAAGGAGTATGACCCTACGGGTTGGATATGACCATACCGAGGATTGTAGCCCAAAGAACATTAGGGTGAATTTGAGTGTTGGGTTTGGACCTCAGAGAGGCTTCCTACGTATCCTAATTAATCGGAAATCAAAGCTCATGTAGCTCGGAAGTTGGGGGCTCACACCTTTGGAGGAGGCCCGTTGGTGCTTCATTGGGAACATAGGTTGTGGGAACATGGTTGGGGCTTACACCTTTGGAGGAGGTTCATGTGATTGCCGCATTGAGAATATGGCCCTTCGAGGTGGTATGCCATTGATTTGTCTCGCAAGGAATATAGCCCTTCGAGGGAATATGGTTGGGGCTTATACCGAATGGGAGGCCCA
Organism: Viscum album; assembly: GCA_963277665.1. Taxonomy (NCBI): domain Eukaryota; kingdom Viridiplantae; phylum Streptophyta; class Magnoliopsida; order Santalales; family Viscaceae; genus Viscum; species Viscum album. The sequence continues at coordinate 1,006,007,764 of OY728126.1, forward strand.
TTGATGTTTGGGATCGTGCGGATGTCATAATCGCTACTAACCTCTAAGCCCATGTGAGTCATGCTCGGTGTGAGAAACGAGAGGAAGCGGTAGATTTGGAAAAACACACAATCTCCTTTATTTGTTGGTGGACGAATGTCGGAGGCCCAAAGGAGGAGAGAAAGGGCCTTGAATGTGCCTACCTCTTGTTTTCATGACCTGGGCGGACAAAAAGGAGGAGGAATGCAATCACAACCAAGAAAGACGAAGGGCTTACTCCAGGAGGAATGCTCTCCTCTAATTTTCCCCTCTTCCCCATTCCACAGGTGGAAGAGGGGACGAGGGAGGGGCGACGGACAACAGATGTCGCTGCCTGGCCCGAAGAGCCATCTGGCACCATACCCAAGGTCGGGACCCTCATTACCATGCAAATGTACGCGTGAGAACATTCCAAGGCTCCTCCTTGTTAAGGAGGTTACCAATAAGACCCCATTTACATAGATAAGTAAATAGCAACGAGGGTCGAGAAACCACTGGTTGAGGAATATAAACTTGAGTGTTAACAGTTTTCTTGCTGAGAGTGCTACTGATTATGATTCTATTTATGGGGATTTTTTGCTACAAGACATTTGATTCAAGATTGGACTGGAGTATGGTTGCTAAAGCATCTTCGTGTTTTGTAACAAGCTAATAGAGTGCTGAAGAATCACACTAATAATCTATTGGATTTGAATATTGTTGCTCCCAAGATTACAATTCCTTTTGATTTCTCATTCCACAAAACTTATGCTTGATTTGGGGAATTTTGTGATTTCTTCTCAGAATGATTGTGAACCAAGCTCAACTTGTGAGATGAAGATTTGCATGTTTAATTTGATTTTGAGTATGTCTCGACCTTTCTGGTGAACAGTGATCGTGGGCAAGGGGAAATTCCTTCTAATAGATTTACAAGCCTCGATTATGTTGCTTTCTTCTTGTCGCTCTTGTGGGCAATTTGTCAAGCTGGTGGAGTGGTGATGGAGAGTTTGGTTCTGACTGTCTATGCAAACGTTCAAAAGTTCAACAAGTTCCGCACCTTGAGGACAAGGTGGTTTTTCATGCTGGCCTGCGGTGATAGGGAGCATGGTTGTGGGGCTGTCCGTGGGGGGGGGGCATGGTCGGTTATGCCAGGGGCAGTGTTGTCCTTTTATATAGTTAGTAGATTGGGGCAGTTGTAAGCAGTTGGGGTATTGAATTAAGGGGGTTTTATTGTTTGGGAAGGGTCCGATTATTCATTTGTTGGCTTCAGCTTTGGCTGTTGTGGAGATCTCGGCCTTGGCCTCGATTGTCTTCCTCGGGGAGCTCCATCCTCAACTTTTGTCTTCTTCTTCTTCTTCTCCATCTTTTTCTTCTTCCTTCAGTAATCTTTTGTATTTCTGTTTCTGCTGTAACCAACGCCATTGTTATCAATAGAAACCTTTCTTTTTCTCTCTCTGGCACCTACGATTCTTAACAGACAGTGCTAGAATAGTAGATGGAGATTTAACATTAGATATGAATGAGCGACAGCAGATGGTTCATGTTGATGACCAGTTCTTTTTCCTTTCCATGTGGCCAACCCAACATGTGAGTTCATTGTGATCTGATATGACCAAGAAGAATTCTAACCAGTAAAAAACCAAGAAAAAATTTTAATGAAGAAGTTCTACCTGGGGGGCTTCTTCTCAAGAAAATCCTGTAATTGGGATTGAGATGGGTTAAACAAAGACAGCCTAGAAGCCAGAGCCTCCTCAAAAGGAACAGATCCAGTCATGGCTCTGGAAAAGGCCAACACAAGAAGATTTGGATATGAAAAACATGGCTGGACATCAAAGGGGAAAACTTCAACTCTAACAATAATAACAACAGCATTTAACCTGGCAGTCCATTCTGCAACAGCCTTTCCAGCTCCACAAAATTCAGCAAGTTCATCAATGCCTTCATCCAGGCATACAGTGCTGTCCACATCAAAGCAGACAGCATCTGCATTCTGCCACAAACGGAGAACATCTGAGCCCGCCGGACAGATCATCAAATCAAATGAAAATTGTCAGGTGCAGCTCCTAGAAGGCCATTTCATTCATAAGATCCGCAAATTAAACTCGATGGCTCAGCCCAGCGACTAAAACCAGACTTCAACAATCAAAACATATCGATCTTAATTGATTTTTGGTCGAGATGTTGAGTGTAACCTGCGGATGGCTGTGTATTCTTGAATCGGCCGGTGGAAGAGGCTTCCAGTGGATGAACCGAAGCAAAAACAGCATTAAATGACCTGGCCATATTCACCATCCCAGCTAAACTTCGGGACGAATGCTTGAACCGAAAAACAAAAGGAGAGTGCCCTCGAATGAAAATAGTGCGAACCGGGGTGAATCTTGCAGTTAGTAAACCTTCCATCAGACTATCTGTTCCCCAAGGCAATGTAGATAAATTGACAAGTGATCGCTCAACGATGACGAGCTAGAAGGAATGTTCAATAATAAAAACGTACCCGCTATTCCTTTTCCGTTGTTGTGATTAGCTTTGATCTTGCTTGGAAATCGTCGTCCGATTTTATTCTTCTACTTGGTCCTCTTTTCCAAGATCCCTGCCACTGCAATGCCAAATTAACCTATTCGGTTCGGACGCCGACGCGGTATGGTGGTGCGTCGGTCGATTTTAAGTAGGGTTCGGCGTTACGTGTTTAATATTCACATTTTATTTATATATTTAACCAATTATTCTTAGAATACAAATAATGAAAAATCAAATAACATATTCTTATGTAAATACTAATTCACATAATTAAAATATTTTATTTATTAATATATATATCTATAGAAAAAATAAATATTCAAATAATTGTGATATTTATTATGTTGTCGTCACCCACAACCATAACTCAACTACTCAGACTTGAATGGCCCGAAGATCTTCAATTTTTTATTTATTTTTTATATTCCCTCTTCTAAGGGTTGAAGGGGAACCCTTACATGGCTCGTGGGATTTCGTGACATTACATGACCTGAAGGTTTTAGAAGAATCAACTCAGACTATGACTACTTGAAACCACCTCCCCCCAACACTTGCACCGTGATTAGCTCTCCACCTTTGTATGGTTGTTCGACTAGTTATCCTGTGCAGAGATGCACATGCCGGGTACCGATGACAGTGTCATACATTCTCATTCTTCCAAATCTGATAACTCTACTCTGGTGAATGCACTTTGCTCTGAACTTCCTCTGGAGATGGTTTCTTATAGAATTTGTCTGGTATGTATTTGCACATCATGTGGCCCGAAGACCTCACTGACCTAAAGGCCTAAATGACTCCAGGACCAAACCGACGACTCGAAAGTGAATAGTTCTGACTACTATAGTACCGAACAGTACCTGCTACAGTACCCCCTCAGAAATATGTCTCCACTCGGATTTGAACATAGGTCTCATGGATGCACTTGAAGAGTCCTCACCAACCGAGCTGAGGCTCATGCACACCCAAACTCAACTCATATATTTAATCGTGTGTGCAGTTTGTGTCGTGTTCATTGGGGGTGTTCAGATCCGACTCAACCCGACTAGGTTGGACCAGGTTACAAATGGGATATGGATGGGTCAGGTTAAGTTGGGTCATGTTAGGATTGGGTTGGGTTGGGTCATGAGTTGGCAAGATAGTGACTCAATCCAACCCAACCAACCAACCAATCTCTATTTGGGGGGGGGGTGCTCCATGTGGTGATGTATTTCTTGGTTTTTTTAAAGAAAAATGTTTTGTGATTTTGAATTAATGTTAATGAACATTGTTGGTCTGTTTGTACTTAAAAGATTTTAAATGTTCTAATTTTTTTTGGTTTTAATTTAATTAATAGTTTTACAATTTTTTTGGTTATTCATTCTTGTAATTTTTCTTTACCTGGCCCAACAAACCTGACCTGACCTGACCCGACCCGACCCACCGCGGGTCGCGTCGGGTTGGGTCATTACAAAAAAATGTTAATGACTCGAGTCAACCATTTTTATTGGGTTGGATGAAAATATTGTCCAAACCCAACCCAACCCAACCCATGGACCCCCTCGATGTTCATGTCATTTTCACTTATACCAGTTCTCATCCTTATTTTTAAGCAAGCAAAGGTAAGGGAAATGACTTCAAGAAAGAGAAAACATAATCTCAAAAGCATATACTCAATAAAGAAAAAATGTAATTATTAAAAGAACATCTCAAAATAAAACACACACACAACTATTGTAATGACCCGCATTGTTACAAGTTGAGAAAAATTGGGAGAAATTTGAACTTTTTCCCCAGGTTTTTTTTCAGGGGAAAATGGTAAATTATCCTATCAGATGATATCAGATGATTTTTCTAACTACTCAGTTGGTCTTAGAATAGGGTGCTTACCGTAGGACATGAGTTTGGTGGAATTTTGAACTGTTCGAATTTTAGAAGAATATTTAATAGTTAGTTAATTAAATATTGTTTATTTGCGCTCATTCAAATAGTAATATATTTTTTCAAATCATCGAATTGAGATTCTGACTCCACAGTTGAGTCCAAAACAAGGGGTTTTACCTAGGTGAGATATAAACTCTTCACAGGTTTTAGGGTCGGCCCCAGGGTTGAGCCCTTTTTATTTTTATTTTTCTTCTTTCATTTTTCCCCTTTTTCTTTTATTTCTTTCCTCCCTTGGATTCTCACATACACCACCCCTCCTATGGGTATTGCTCGACTTATAGAGAAGAGGCAGGGAGGGAAGGAGAGGGAGGGAGGTGTCGTCGTGGTGCCCATCTGACGTTGGATCGATGTGTGGCTGATGCAGAGCGTGGATTCAGGTGAAGCTTTAGCATTTTATGCTTGGAGGTAGGCCATATTTTGAGTTTTTAGCCTTTATCCCTATATAATCATTGTTTTAAGTTTTTAAAGCCCTTTTATGGTTACCGGGGACCCCTTGAGGGTCGATCCATGGCTTTTTGGGGAGAAAAAGAGGTTTTAGAAAGATCACAAAGGGTTTCCATTCGAGGAACCCGTTTACACGACATGCATTTTAAATAACACATGTTATGGCATCCCGCGTTTTTATTACATAACTTTTCACTACATTTTACAAACAGATGATCTTTAAAGTCTGGTGTTATGGAAATCAGGAACAATATACAAGAAAGCATAAAAAATTCTTCTAATCCACTTATAAAGCTTCATCATAAGTTCACCCTTAGTAAAATTACTACATCTCATAATCTGGAGACATACATCAAAGGAAAGGGTGAGCAGAAAACCCAGTAAAGAAAACAAGTGAAACAATTTACATGTGATATTGAGCAGTATCAATAAGAACATGAGGGATATCATAAATGAATGATAAAAAGGCATATCATAAAAATAATAACATGAATCATAACTTGAAAATATGGACACAACATTTAATTTAGACATTCATGAACATATCACAAAGGTTGATCCCCAAGGTGTCATAAAAATTAGTAGGGTTATTCACCAAGGTATCGTGAAACTTGTCATCTCTAGAGATTAAATTCTTTACCCAATGCATTGGAGTGCTATCAGGGCGCACCCTTAATATGTATTTATTTTCATGTGATTCGCATAGATTATAATCATAAATTTCATAAATAACTCAAAGAGAATAAAAGAAATGAGTTTCATTTCAAAATCGTGACGTTTTAAAAGTGCTTAAAAATAAGTTCATTATGTCATTTATAACCCATGGAAAAGGAATAAGGGTTTTATGTATGAAAACTCCAGAACCAAATATACCATTTTTATATCCTGATGAATACCCCTAGAACTAAAATAGGTTTGGGTATTCACATAAAGAAAATAATAAAATTTATTGAAAAAAAGAGAGAGAGGTTTTGAGACGAAATTTCTGCAGCATAACGGCTATATAACATAGTTTTAGAAAACATTTAAAAAGAGAGGGGACAAGGGTCACCCAAACATAAATAACTCATAATACAGTATATGGGAATAATAAAATAGAAATAATATTATGGTATGCATATTTGAATGACATACAACATAAAAAGAAAACTTGAAAGAAAAGAGAAGATGCAATTTCTTTTACGAAAATTCGGCAACCTAACGGCGTCGCTTGAAATTTAGAAAAATTAGTTGATGAGAGTGGAGAGGGTCTCTCATCATTTGGAAATAAAAAGGAAAACAATAATAATGTAGAAGAACATACCCCCACATAAAAAATATGGAAACTAGAAGACATAATAATAAGGAAGTCATGACTTAAAAGAGGAGGGTGAAATGTTCTCTTACCTTGAAGAGTAACTTCAAAAGTTTGAAGGTTGAGACCTTGGGGGGCCTTAAGGCACCTTGGGAGGACTCCTTGGGAGGTAAAAAGACCAAAAATTCATTGAGGGGGAATTTGGAATGGAATTAATGAAGGAATTGGTTGGTATTTATAGTAAAAGTGAGGGAATATTTAATTAATTTCCAAAGGACACCTCATAAGTGGTATTTGTAAAACCATGGGATTGCCTATGGTATTTTCCCATAGTATTGTCCACTTGGGACACCTCATAACATATCTTACTATTCACAAGTCGACCATAATTATTACATCATTATTACATCATTAATGATGACATTAATCACACCGAAACACAAAACTGTATTTTTACTATTCACCGAAAAACAAAATATTTTATAAAAATATCATAAATTCACCTTAACCTAATATCAATGCTCTGAATTAAAAAATTAACTCCATTTTATTAAAATAATTTTCTAATTATGAGATATTTAATTTTTAAGTAAAAACACTATTTACCTGAAAAAAATACTAATACTTAACTATAAATTCTAAAACAGTTATTTAATTATGCCATTATATAACATTATCTAATCAAGATGCCTAAAATATATTCATACGTTCTTAAGTGAGGTTACTATCCCATTGGTCACATTACTATTTATAAGGTTAATATTACTATTCATAATTTACTATTCACTAAAAATTAAGTTGATCTTATTAGACTCTAAATTTATTACTGATCACAACTATAGAAGATCATTTTTTGAAAATCATTTCACATTATTAATTATTTAATGTATACAAAAAAATATTTTAAAATACCATTTTTCCCAAAATTAATCAATAATATGAAACTTCTATAAATTATCCTATATTTATCCGGACATTTGAAATTCACAAATTTTACCATAATATGAAGTAATAATTTTATTTATACAAAAGGACTACACAAAGTAACTAAGACCTTGTTACATGACCCCTTATAACACCTGCATAGGACCTCAGTTTTAGGTGTGCTATGGTGATAGAATCTTGGAGCGGCTCAGACAACATTTCCCTAGTGGTGATTTCTATCATCTTGAACTTCTCTCGTAAGCGATTCCGTTCAAGCTTCACATGTTGGAGTTTGGCTTGGGCTTGGTCCAGAGCAATGCCCAGTGATGCAACCTCCTTTCCAAGCTCTAACAGATGGGCTTTGTATGGTGCGAGTCTACTGGATGAGGCCATCAACTCTTCTTTCTGTATTAATTAACCATGATATTTTTTATTTATAAACAATAATCATAATGTTATAACTTCCAATAGTCATATTGACCAACGATCATATAACAGTCGAAACCCGGTGGTCTTATTTTAATTATACCCACTTCATTAATTAAAGGATATAGTTTTGTTGAGTACAAAATAAAATAACACACAATTTTAGGAAACAAAAATTATTCAAAAGTTCAGGTAGTTACATTCTTCCCCCCTTAAGAAATTTTGTCCTTCGATTTTTAACTCTTACCCTCAGAAGAGAAAAGGTGTGGGTACTTTTTTTTCATATACTCCTCTGGTTCCCACACAACTTCTTCACATTTCTGGTTCCTCCATAACACCTTAACAAGGTGGGTAGTCTTGTTGCGTAGAACCTTATCTCTACGATCCAAGATCTCCACCGGTTTCTCCTCATAAGAGAGGTCATGTTCCAATTGAACCACCTCTGAGTTTAGTACATATGAAGGGTTAGGTATATAATTCCTCGAGAGGGATATGTGGAAGACATCATGAACTTGTGCTAGATTTGGAGAAAGTACAAGCCGATAGGCCACTGCTCCTATGCTACCAAGGATTTCATAGGGCCCAATGTACCTAGGGATAAACTTCCCTTTCTTCCCAAACCTCATGAATCTCTTCCATGGTGAAATTCAAAGAAATACTTTTTCACCAACATCAAACTCCAAGTCCCTTCGATAGTTGTCAGCATAGCTCTTTTGCTGACTCTGAGCAGCCTTAATGTGTTGTTGGATGGAATGGACCTTTTTTGTCATCTCTTGCATAAGATCAGTCCCAAGAATCTTTCTCTCACCAACTTCATCCCAACAAGTAGGAGTTCTACATCGTTTTCCATATAAAGCTTCATAGGGTTCCATTTGAATACTCAAGGGAAAGTTGTTGTTGTAAGAGAACTCAACTAAAGGGAGATATTGATCTCATCCACCTTTAAATTCCATTGAGCATGTTCTCATCATGTCCTTGAGTGTTTGAATAGTCCTTTCAGATTGGACATCAGTTTGGAGGTGATAGGCCGTACTGAAATTCAATTCGGTACGCAGAGCATGTTGAAGACTTCTCCAAAATTTTGATGTGAACCGTGGATCATGATCAGATATGATAGAAAGTGGAACTCCATGTATCCTTACCACTTCCTTCAAGTAAATCATGGAAAGTTTATCAAGAGATAAATCTTCCCTAATAGAGATAAAATGGGCAGTCTTGGTGAGACGGTCCATGATAACCCATATTGCATTATTTCCTTTAAAAGTTCTCGAGAGACCAATGACAAAGTCCATAGTGATATTTTCCCACTTCCATGCTGGTATGGGTAGTGGTTGCAATACCCCTTTAGGAAGTTGTCGCTCTGCCTTCACTTGCTGACATACCAAGCACCTTGAAGTGTAGTTAACAATCTCCCTTTTCATATTATCCCACCAATAATGATCACAAAGGTCTCTATACATTTTTGTTCTTACAGGATGTATAGAGAACGTAGAGCTGTGAGCTTCATCCATTAGCTCCTTCTTTATTTCTGGAATATATGGAACACATAGTCTTGTACAAAATTTTAGTACACCTTCTTGTTCAATATTAAACTCATGAAACTTCCCATACTTTACAACCTCAAACTTCTTTTGTAATAAAGGATCTTCTTTTTGAGATTTCTTGATCTTCTCTAGTAATAACGATTGAAAAATCATATGGGTTAGGGTTGATGATGTCCCTTCCCTTATAATTCCCATTTACAGCTTTATTAGGTCATTGATCAAAGGATCTCTTTGAATCCTCATCATGGAAAGAACAACTGGGTCTTTCCTGCTTAATGCATCAGTGACTTTGTTTGCTCTTCCGGGTTGATAATGAATTGAACAATCATAGTCTTTGAGAAGTTACAACCATCTCATATGTCTCATGTTCAATTCCTTTTGCGTGAAAATATACTTCAAACTTTGATGGTCTATGTATATATCACATTTCTTCCCATAAAGATAGTGCCTCCATATCTTCAGAGAAAAAACGACCACAACCATCTCCAGATCATGCATAGGATAGTTCTGCTCATGATTCTTCAACTTTCGTGATGCATAAGCAATGACTTTTTCATTTTGCATGAGGACGCACCCAAGCCCTTTCAGAGATGCATCGCTAAAAATAACAAATCCTTCTCCACTTAAGGGCAAAGTTAACACGGGTGTAGTAACCAATCTCTTCTTTAGCTCTTAGAAACTTTCCTCACACTCCTTTTTCCAGATAAACTTGACCCCTTTTCAAGTTAACTTAGTTAATGGATTAGAAAGTCGTGAAAAGTTTTTCACAAACCTCCTATAATATCCTGCTAATCCAAGGAAACTACGAATCTCAGTTATTGTTGTAGTTTGAGGCCACTCCTCTATAACTTTTGTCTTTGCACGGTCAACTGTGATTCCTTAATTGGTTACAATGTGCCCCAAGAAAGCAAATTATTGTAACCAGAATTCACGTTTGCTAAACTTTCCAAAAAACCTCTCTTTCTATAGAATTTTCAAAATAACCCTTAGATGATCCTCAGGCTCCTCGTTACTTTTGGAATATATCAGAATATCATCAATAAAAACTACCATAAAGTTATCAAGGAAGTTCTTAAAGACTCTATTCATCAAATCCATAAAAATAACAAGTGCATTAGTTAGTCTAAAGGGCATAACAACAAACTTATAATGCCCATATCTTGATCAGAAGGTAGTTTTTAGAATATTTTCTTTCTTCACCCTCAATTGATGATAACCAGATCAAAGATCAATCTTAGAGAAGAATTGAGCCCCACGAAGTTGGTCATATAAGTCATCAATTATTGGAAGAGGGTATTTGTTCTTTACTGTGATCCCATTCAGTTCTCTATAATCAATGCATAGCCTCATCGATCCATCATTCTTCTTCACAAAGAGAACAGGTGCACCCCAAGGGGGACACACTTGGTCAGATTAACCCCTTCTCCAAAAGATCCTGGAGTTGCTTCTTTAATTCCTCCAGCTCTAGATTTTCCATCCTATATGGGGTCTTTGATATCATATGATATCCTGGTATGAGTTCAATGGAGAACTCTACCTCTCTTTCTGGGGGAGGTATAGGTAACTCCTTAGGAAATACGTCAATGTATTCCTAGATGATGTGGACATTTTCTATCCTTATACTCTCATTTCCTTCTTCTTCTTCATCAATCAAATCCATAAAGAAGGATATAGGAGGTTCTTCTAGACAAAGATCAGGTTGAGATATCTCTCCTTAGAAAATAACTGTAGGTTTTCCATTCAAGACTAATGAGATTTTATTGATTCTACATTTTATCTTAGCATTATACTTTGAGAGTCAGTCCATCCCTAGTATAATGTCGAATTCCATCCTAGGAATGACTACTAGATTCACGATAAGATTATGCTCACTAAAGTAAATACAAGAGTTTATAAATACTGACGATGCTTGGATAATCCCATCATGAGTCTTGACTGATAACTCCACTTTTAGCAATTCAGGGGTTGATTCTAAATTATTTGCAAACTTGGAGGAAATAAAGGAATTCGTAGAACCAAAATCAAACAAAGTACTTGCTAGCTTTGAGAGAACAATAAGAGTTTCTACCACAATATCATTTGGCGCTTCAACTTCAGCCATAGTGATTGCAAAAGTACGACCTTATTCCCTTGGTTGTTGCTGATGTAACGTCCCAGATCCAGGTGTCACTCAATGGGTGCCCCGAACCCAGTTGGTCACATGACCTCAAGCGCATTTCCCCAAACGCCATAGGCTACCGACTAGCAGCGAGAGCCCATGTCTGATAGTGGGGAAACTATTCCCTCATTTGTCAAAGTGTAGTGCAACAGAATTCAAGATAAAACATACAACAACAGCGGAAGCAATAAAACATGCATATTTAATATAAACAACTGCAGTAAAAGATAACCAACCAGTTATATCGATATGATGCCACATGTCTCAAGTTCTAAGAAAATAGCCAGAACATGTTACACAACAGTACAATATAATACAGAATACAAGAAAGCAAAATAAAACAGCCGACAGCATCGCGAGCCTAAGCCCGATCCCATGCTCCCCTACTCCTCAGCAACAATCAAGTACCTGTATAAGGACCCTTGCCCTTATCCACACCTACAGAAACGTAATCTGTTTGGGCCAAAGACATGACCCAAACAGGGTGTGAGAAATAAATCCCAGTAGGCACCCACCAAAGGTCCGTGCTCAACTGTGTGAAAACATGCAACAACAATGTGCAAAAGTAAATGCAATAAACTAAGAAGTACTCAAAAGTAAATAATTTTACCAGTTATATTTCCATTTTAATATTCATTTAATCATTCATTATAAGGAAACCACTACTATGAATTTCTACATAAACAGTCAGTGTCCTCAGACACGCAAACCCTTACCCTCAGGTAATCAGAATCACAACCCTCAGGTAATTAGAATCTTGACCTCAGGAATTGCCCTCAGTCATAATAGATATTTCCCTCAGGCATACGAAGTGTCACCCTTAGGCACAGAGTCTCTTCCCTCAGGCATACGAAATGTTTCCCTCAGGCGAAATAGAACGTTGCCCTCAGGCTAAGCAGTACCTTTCCCTCAGGCTAAACAATCAATGCCCTCAGGCTAAAAAGAACGCTACCCACAAGTGAAAGTAATGAGGCCATGCCCAACATGTAAACAAGCAATTCACATACAATTCCGCTCATGGCAATTCAATAAACATTATTATAATGGCATACTCTCAGGTATCCTGGCCAAACGACTAAACAGAGGAACGCACCCCCGGGGTGGCCCTGAATCCAAGAAGCGATCCCAAACAATAGTTTATTATCACAATTAATTACCTTTACAGTTCCAGGTATTCAAAACATCCATGGCCTCAGCCACATGATACCCCAACATGGGTTCATAGCTCAACGATACACAAAAACGCACAACAGTTGGAATTTAAACACCAAGCCACCTACCTTAAATGCCCCTGAATGGTATACACAAACGACGATCCTCAAATAGTCCTAGAATGACATAGATATGAGGTGAAATAAATCCCCTTTTAAACTCAAATAACTTCCCTTAGAGGAATAATTGGCAAGAACGACTTAAGGAGAGTGGAGGGCTTACCCGTGCGGTTCCAATGAGATCGTTAGAGGTGAAAACGGATTCCCGACACTCGATCTGGAGATCCTAAAAGGTTCGGCCTCCTCTCATGACTCCTTCCCCCGGTTCTAAGCCAATCCTGTGAACAGGGTTGTCTACTTCCCATTTTAAGCGAAAAAAACAAACTACACGGCGTGTACTATTGACTACACGGCGTGTACTTTTCTCATTTAACTGTTCCTCTGGCGGCACCGCCGCACTGTTCATCCATCGACATGAGTACACAACATGTATTTCTGATTACACAGCGTGTACTACCACTCCGTCGGCGGCTGCTTCCACTGCCTTACTATTTGCCTACCAACTGACTACACGGCGTGTAAATATCCACTACACGACGTGTAGTCATTTTTTTTACACCCTTCATCGCCGACATGGATACACACCCTGTGTACTCATCCCACATGGCCAAAGTACATGGCGTGTGGAATAGTACACGACATGTAGTTCCGAAATTTAGGATTTTTCCCCATTTTCCTTATTTTCTCAAAAACACTTGAGGAGAAGAGAAAAGAAGAAACCCGTACCTCAAGAACAAGAACCAGGTTCTTACAAACTCCCCCCCTAAAGCAATTCATCCCCAAATTTCCCTTCCAAGGGTGGCGAAGATAAAGCTCAGAATAACTCTGGCCACTGAGCACGTACGTCGGTCTCCCGCTCCTAGGTTTCGTCCTGCACTCGGCCATACTGCCAGAGCACTCGTACGAGAGGAGCTGACCGGCCTCAGAGAACCTTCATGCTCTTATCAATGATATGAATCAGATGCTTCTTAAAGGATACATATACCTCAAGCTCAACCTCCTTGGGCTAAAAGACGTGAGACAGGTCTGAATGATAGTGACGCAACTGAGATACATGGAAGATGTCGTGCATGGCTCGGTACCTCTGTAGTAACTACAACCGATAGGCAACCGTCCCAACTCTCTCTAGAATCTCAAATGGCCCCACATACCTCAGTGAAAGTTTACCCTATCTCCTAATCCGCCTATGTCCCAACCTCGGTGAAACACGCAAGAAAACCTGATCCCCAACCACGAACTCCAAGGGTCGTCTGCGGCGATCATCATAAGATTTTTGATGAGACTATGCGGTAGCCATCCGCTTCTGAATCAACTAGACCTGCTCAGAAGTTGTACGAACTCTCGGATATACAACTTCCTGAGCTCGTCAACACCGAAGGCCTCCTTGATCAGCAAAAAGTGAGCTACCTTTGTGAGTTTGTCCACAACAACCCACATGACACCATTGCCTCGAGGTGACCTCGGAAACCCAGTCACGAAATCCATCGCGACATCATCCCATTTCCACTTCGGGATGAGTAACTGCTATAACAGTCCAGCTGGCCTCAGATGCTCCGCCTTCACCTACTGACAAGTGGAACTTTTTATAACAAAACCAGCTATATCTCTCTTCATACCCAACCACCAGTACTAACGTCTCAAGTCACGATACATCTTGGTAACTCTGGGATGAACTACCCAAGCTGAAGCATGAAACTCCCGCATCAAATCCTCGCATATATCCCCTGGAACCCATACTCGTCCATGGAAATGCAGAATTTCATCATCACCTATCATCCAACCAGGAGGAGGGTCCTCACTTGTCACCGAATCCCGTAGAACTAGGCCTTCTGAATCAGATAGATGTCTCATCCTCACTCTATCCAGGAGGGTAGAAGTCACAAATAAAGATGAAAGATTGGTCTGCCCCTGACTATCATGAACCTCCAGATGCATCTCAGAGAACAAAGCCATAAGCTTCCATTCATCACTGGCCTCCTGCACTGCTTGTATCTGAGTCTTCCTGCTCAGTGCATCAGCTACTGCATTACCTTTACCAGGTGTATAGGCAAGCTCAAAATCAAAGGATTGAAGGTATTCGACCCACCTCCACTGTCTCAAATTCAGTTCACGCTGAGTAAAGATATACTTGAGACTTTTGTGGTCGGTGAAAACCACAAAATGCTCTCCCAAGAGATAATGTCTCCAATAACGCAACGCATATACAACTGCAGCCAACTTGAGATCATGCGTCAGTTAATTCCTCTCATGTGGCCTCACTACCGAGACCCGTACGAAACAACTCGATCTCCCTACATCAACACTGCTCCCAGTCCAATACCTGATGCATCACAGTAAACTGTATAGCTCTTCCCTTGCTCTGGAAGTATTAGGACTGGTGCTGATGTCAACCTTCCTTTCAGGTCCTGAAAGGTTGTATCACAAGATTCTGACCAAATGAACTTCACACCCTTCTTAGTCAAACCCATCAATGGCGCTGCTAAGCAAGAGAAGTCTTGTATGAAGCATCAGTAGTAACCAACCAGCCCTAAGAAACTTTGTATCTCAAACACGTTCTTAGGATGCTCCCAGGAAACAACTACTCTCACCTTCTATGGGTCTACTGAAACTCCTGCCTCTGAGATGATATGACCCAGGAAGTGAATCTGGTCCATCTAAAAGTGGCACTTTGAGATCTTAGCATATAGCTTATGCTCTCTCAGTGTACTCAATACGATCTCAAGATGGGTGGCATGGTCGTGTCGAGTGTGAGAGTACACCAAGATATCATCCAAGAATACTACCACAAAGGAATCCAGATAAGGATGGAACACTCATCAGATCCATAAAAACTGTTGGCGCATTCGTGAGTCCGAACGACATAACCAAGTACTCGTATAGACCATACCTGCTCCGAAAAGCTGTAAGTGGTATGTCTGATGGTCTCATGCGCAACTGATGATATTCGGATCTCAAGTCAATCTTAGAGAGCACTCATGCTCCACGAAGTTGATCAAAAAGATCATCAATCCTTAGCAAGGGATATCAGTTCTTGACTGTCAACTGGTTCAGCTTCCGATAATCCACACAGAGTTTGAGGGTACCGTCTGCCTTCTTCGCAAAAAGGACATGCGAACCTCAAGGAGAAGTACTGGGTCTGATGAAACCCTTTGCCTGTAACTCCTCTAACTGTCTCTTGAGCTCCTGCAACTCTGGTGTAGCCATCCTATAAGGAGGAATGGACACCGACACTTCTCCTGGAATAAGCTCAATAGAGAAACCCACCTCACGATTCGGAGGTAGACTCGAAAAGTCGTCCGGAAAGACATCCCTGAAACGATCAACCATTGGAGGGAAATCCTGCTGAAAAGTCCCCTGATCATCTAGATATATACTCGCAATATGGACTGTGACACCACCTCACCCACAATGCTCTGGTCCGGCTCGACTCGCCTGAACATCTCATTCACCTTTGTATAGAAACTCTCCTCCCTCTGATGACGTGAAACTCACCCTGCAACGATAACAATCTACAAAGGATCGAAAGGGAACCGAACAGTCCATCCCGAGAATGACTTCATAAGCTGTCATCTCTAAGACATAGAGGTCCCATAGAAAGTGACACCCACCAACCTCAAGGGGGAACTCCTTGTACTGACGCACACCATCCGTTCTAGTTCCCAATGGAGTGTCTAGCATCATAACAACAGAAGAAGAAGAAACATAGAGCCCAAGGATCTCCACAAAAGGTACAGATATAAAGCTATGCGTAACACCCATATCAAAAAGTACTGAGGATAAGACAGAAGCTACTAGAATAGTACCTCTGATAGTAGAAGGTCTGGGATCCTGCTCCTGCTGGGTCTGTTGCACTGCATATGTCTGCCCAGTGCTGCGACCCTACGACACAGCCTGGCTACCCTGAGCTACCCCGCCCTGCTGCCTCTAAGATCCTGGTGTCTGGCTACCACGACCACGACCACCATCCCTACCTACATGCCCTGACGTATTCTAGTTCTCCGACTGGTAAAAAGATATTAGTCCTTCTCCCGCACATGGAGTCTGCATAGAACCCCTCTCACTAGCCACTAATCGATACGCCCTGCAAAAGCGCTG
This sequence comes from Viscum album, assembly GCA_963277665.1. NCBI lineage: Eukaryota > Viridiplantae > Streptophyta > Magnoliopsida > Santalales > Viscaceae > Viscum > Viscum album. The sequence continues at coordinate 1,006,024,354 of OY728126.1, forward strand.
TAGATGACCCATCTTGACACAAGCTCGACACTCCACTGGGTCTCGTGGACACTGAGGTCTCTTGTGCCCCTTTTTACCACACTGGTAGCACATGGACTGGCCACCTGAAACATTCTTCTGGTTGGTACTGCCACCCTGAGAGAAGTCCATATGTCTCTTCCTCTTGCCATTAGAAATAGTACCTTAAACTAGTGCTGAACCGCCCTGGACCACACCACTAGATTCTCAAAGATTCCGCTCGGTATTCAGTGCCTAGTTCACAATAGCATGTACTGAAGGCAACCTGAAAACATTCACCAGTGCTCAGATGTCATATCGAAGATCATCCTCAAAGCGTCTGGCTCTCAACATCTCATCACCCACCAGAACGGGTGCAAAATGCTGAAGCTCGGTGAAACGAGCAGAATAATCCATCACTGACATAGCGCCCTGCTGCAGGTTCATGAACTCTCGAGATCTATCTGCCCTCAACGTCTCTGGAAAGAAGAAGTCGTAGAAGATTTCCTGAAAATATTCCCATGCCATGTCTCTGTGATGCTCTAACTGGGTGGTAACATTCCACCACCTTTTGGTGGAATCACACCGCATATACGTTGAGAGCTTGACCCTCCACCCTAGAGGCGTCTCAAGATGCACAAAAATAGTCTGCATAGAACCCAGCCAAGACTTCGCATCCTGTGTTTCGTCATCCCCTAAAAATGTAAGCGGATGTTGCTGCTAGAATATACGAGTCACCTCGGCCATAGAAGTGGCAGCCGGTGGTGCTCCCTGAAAGGTCTGCATGAACCACATAAAGCCTTCATGGAACTGTGCCTCCGTGCTTGTGTCTGGTATAATAGCTGGCGCCGCATCTGGCTCTACTGGAGGATCCACTGGTAGACCATGGCCTACCATCTCTGGAGTATAATTGCTACCGCTCTCCTGGTGAACAACGCGTGGTCGTCTCGACGGCATGACTCTACAAGGTTAAACGCACATCTTAGATCAAGATTATCACAGTCTAAAAACAAAGGGACCGGAAGGGGAACAAGAGGAAGAAGGCATTCAATATTGCACAACAAGATTACACAGCGTGTATACTGACTACACGGTGTGTACCTGACTTTTCTTCCCCTTCCCGAGTCCTTCTACACGACCAATCCACACGACTCCCATTAAACAAAACTACACATCATGTATACTGACTACACGACGTGTATGGTGTAATTTTCCAACTGCCCGTGTCGTTTGTGACACGACCGACTACTCAGCTAACACTACACAGTGTGTTACACCCGCACACGGCGTGTACATCTGGTACACAATGTGTTTTCCCGAAGCATTTCTCCTTTCCCGTGTCCCTACCCACACGGTCTATGACACGGGAAGAGACTACACGGTGTGTACTGAGGGTACACAACGTGTATTCAAAAAGTTTTCTTTTCTTCCTGAATAGAAGAACACACGGCGTGTGTCTTGTGTTTTCCAGACAGTAAGCCTCTGAAACTACTCCGTAACCCAGAAAATACTGAAAACAACACCTAAGTGTCAAATTTCGACCCATGAGGGCCCATACTCCCCACGAACCAAAGTTTGACATCTTATCTGTGTTATACAAAGATAAACAGTCAATGATCCACCAAATTCAGGTCAATGAGGGCCCATACTCCCCAAAAACCAAAGTTTGGTGTCCATTCTATTAACAGGCTCATACAACAATACCCTATCACATAGAAGGTATTTTATCAAAGCAGTTATCACAACAACATGCTTTTCTAGCACAACAACTATCACAACAACATGCAATTTCTAATGCACCTACATGGCATGAAACTATGCATGACATGTGATTCCTAGCATGTGCCTAAATGATGCATGAGATGACATACCTTCATCTCATCGGCTTGCAACTAAATAGAACTCAGGGATAAAATATAACAACATAATTACAAGTGCGTCACCCAACGGTGAAATCAAATCAACTGTAGAATTTACAAAATCAGAAAAATTGCAACAATACGAGGTAGACTGACTTTTTCCTATACACAGGTTAGCTACGCCCAGACATAACTTATTACCAATTACCTTTCCCATCCTATCCCTGACTAAGGCTTCAAATAGTAAGTCAAAGGAAAGAACGCCCTTTGATACCACCTTGAAACATCCCGGATCCGGGTGCCACTCAACGGGTGCCCCAAACCCGGTTGGTCACATGACCTCAAGCGCATTTCCCCAAACTCCAGAGGCTGCCAACTAGCAACGAGGACCCAGGTCTGATAGTGGGGAAACTATTCCCTCATTTGTCAAAGTGTAGCGCAACGGAATGCAAGATAAAAGATACAACAACAACGGAAGCAATAAACCATACATATTTAATATAAACAACTATAGTAAAATATAACCAACCAGTTATATCGATATAATTCCACATGTATCAAGTTCGAAGAAAACAGCCAGAACATGTTACACAGCAGTACAATACAATACAAAATACATCAAAGCAAAATAAAACAGCCGGCAGTATCGTGAGCCTAAGCCCGGTCCCATGCTCCCCTACTCCTCAGAAGCAATCAAGTACCTGTATAAGGACCCTTGCCCTTATCCACACTTTCAGAAATGTAATATGTTTGGGCTGAAGACATGACTCAAACAGGGTGTGAGAAATAAATCCCAGTAGACACCCACCAAAGGCCCGTGCTCAACTGTGTGTAAACATGCAACAACAATGTGAAAAAGTAAATGAAATAAACTAAGTAGTACTCAAAAGTAACTAAATTTACCAGTTATATTGCCATTTTAATATTCATTTAATCATTCATTATAAGGAAACCACCACAGTGAATTTCTATGTAAACAGTCAGTGTCCTCAGACACGCAAACCCTTACCCTCAGGTAATCAGAATCACAACCCTCAGGTAATCAGAATCTTTCCCTCAGGTATTGCCCTCAGGCATAACAGATATTGCCCTTAGGAATACGAAGTGTCACCATCAGGTACAGATTCTCTTCCCTCAGGCATAAGAAAAGTTTCCCTCAAGCGAAATACAACGTTTCCCTTAGGCTAAGCGGTACCTTGCCCTCAGGATAAACAAACAATGCCCTCAGGCTAAAAAGAACACTGCCCACAGGCGCAAGTAACTGTGCCATGACCAAAATGTAAACAATCAATTCACATACAATTCCTCTCAAGGAAATTCAACAAACATTATTATAATGTCATACCCTCGGGTATCCTGTTCAAACGGCTAAACAGAGGAACGCACCCCCGGGGTGGTCCTGGATCCAAGCAGCGATCCCGAACAACAATTTATTATCACAATTAATTACCTTTATAGTTCTAGGTATTCAAAACAGCCACGACCTCAGCCACAAGATACCCCAACATGGGTTCGTAGCTCAACGATACACAAAAACGCACAACAATTGGAATTTAAACACCAAGCCACCTACCTTAAACACCCCTGAACGGTATACGCGAATGATGATCCTCGAATAATCCTAGAACGATGTATATCTGAGGTGAAAGAAATCCCTGTTCAAACTCAAATAACTTCCCTTAGAGGAATAATTGGCAAGAACAACTTAATGAGAGTGAAGAGATTACCCGTGCGGTTCCAACGAGATCGTAAGAGGTGAAAATGGATTCCCGACGCTCGATCTGGAGATCCCCGAAGGTCCGGCCTCCTCTCCCGACTCCTTCCTCCGGTTCTAAGCCAATCCTGTGAATAGGGTTGGCTAATTCCCATTTTAAGCGAAAAAAAACTACACGGTGTGTACTATTGACTACACAGCATGTACTTTTTTCACTTAACTGTTCCTATGGTGGCACCGCCACACTTTTCATCCGTCGAAATGAGTACACGACGTGTATTTCTGATTACACGGCGTGTACTGCCACTCCACTGGCGGATGCTTCCACCGCCTTACTATTTTCCTGCCGACTGACTACACAGCGTGTAAATATCCACTACACGGCGTTTAGTCGTTTTTTTACACCCTTCGTCACCGACATGGCTACACACCCTGTGTACTCATCCCACACGGCCAAAGTACACGACATGTGGAATAGTACACGACGTGTAGTCCCGAAATTTAGGATTTTTTCTCATTTTCCATATTTTCTCAAAAACACTTAAGGAAAGAGAGAAAAGAAGAAACTCGTACCTCAAGAACAAGAACCAGGTTCTTACAGATGAGGCTAATAGTGATTCCCCTCCACTGCCCTCAGATTTGGACAATGATTAGAAAAGTGCCAAAGTTTTCCACACTTATATCATTGGACATCAGGTGGGGCATGCACCATCTTCCCCTTTTAATTAGTGTTGGGAAGTTGAGGCTTCACCTCATTATGACAATTCTGTGCAATATGGCCATCTCTTCCACACTTGTAGCACTTCCCGCTCCTGAGCAAGCAGTTCCCCAAATGCTTCTTCCCACATTTATTACACATGGGATGTTGCACTTGTCTGCCTCCTATTCCCTAATCAAAGCTTCCCCCCAAGCTTGGCTCTATCAATCTCTTCTTGTCATTGGATTTATGAGACTATTGTGTCTCAGCAAACTCTAGTTCGACTTTCATCGCACTCTGCACAATCTCTTCATAGTTATCGTAGTCTCGGTTAGCTAGATTCTTCCACAAATGAGGTCTTAGTTCACTAAATAATCTATCAAAATTCCCATTAAGATCCATTATAAAGCTTGAGGTGTAACGGGAAAGTCTCGTGAAGTTAATCTCGTAGATTCCAATAGATTCATTCTCCTTCTGCTTCAGCTCGAGAAACTCCTTCTCCATTCTTATTCTCATAGAACGAGGGAAATAATTATTGAAGAATATCCCTCTAAACTGTTCCCACTCTATAGCTTCAACCTCCACTCTTGGCATCATGTTTTTAATCAGTTCCCACCACTGATAAGCTTCTCCCTCTAAGCGATAGATAGCCAGGGTGACCTTCTCTTACTTTGAACATTGGAGCATAGAAAAGATCTTCTCTATAGAGCTGATCTACTGTTCAACAATCAATGGGTTGGTCGATCCACTAAAGGTTGGTGGTCATTGATGCATAAAGGACTCAATAGAATGTTGTTCCCTTCGCAGTGAGATAGTTCTCTCATCTTGATTCAAGTTATTTCTCATAACTTGAGTCAGTTGGTTCATCATTCTAATGAAAGCTTCCATTCCAGCTTCCATCGGAGGGATGTCAGCACATGGTCCATTGCGGTCACCATTTGCACGGTTCCTCATATTGCCCAAAATTTTCTAAAAGAATAAAACATTAGTGAGAAGCTTATTTAATTTATGAATCTTTTTACTATAAAGGATTTTATGTCTTAAAACTTCACACTTAAACAATTACATTTCTCTATAAATCTTTCATAATTATTCATAGAAAGCTTATGATTAACCAAAAATATCCTCCAGGAGTGTCAAACCAGGAGTGCAGTAAGACCTATTGTCGTGTACCAGGATACCCCGGGTCAAGACCAAAACTCCTTGTCAGAGTTTTCACTCCTAAGTACATCTGTGCTAGAGCCACATCCACTTGTTCGTATCCACACATGGATTTATTTGTTCGAAAACCACTTACTTAATTTTTCATCAAAATACTAGGATTTTTTCCTATATTTAAACTTTTATATAGGTTTATTCCTAAAGTTTTAATAGCCTAATTTTCATAAATAACTAAATTATCCTTTGATACCAACTATGGTATCCCGCATTTTTATTACAAAACATTTCATTACATTTTACAAATAGAGGATCTTTAAAGTATAGTGTCTTGAAAATCAGGAACAATATAAAAGAAAGCATAAAAAATTATTATAATCCACTTGTACGGATTCATCATGAGTTTATTCTAAGTAAAATTACTACATCTCATAACCTGAAGATATACATCAAAGGAAAGGGTGAGCAGAAGGCCCAGTAAGGAAAACAAGTGAAACTATTTACATGTGATCTTGAGCGATATCAATAAGAACATGAGGGATATCATAAATGAATAATAAAGAGGCATATCATAGAAATAATAACATGAATCATAACTTGAAAATATGGCTACAACATTTAATTTAGACATTCATGAACATATCAGCAAGGTTGATCCCCAAGGTGTTATAAAAATTACAAGGGTTATTTACCAAGGTATCGTGAAACCTGTCATCTCTAGAGATTAAATTCTTTACCCAATGCATTAGAGAGATATCAGGGTGCACCATTAATATGTATTTATTTTCATGTGATCCACATAGATCATAATTATGCATTTCATAAACAACCCAAATAGAATAAAATAAATGAGTTTCATTTCAAAATCGTGACGTTTTGAAAGTACTTAAAAATAAGTTCATTATGTCATTTATAACCCATGGAAAAGGAATAAGGGTTTTATGTATGTCAAATAAAAAACTAAATATACCATTTTTATGTCTTTATGAATAACCATATAACTAAAATAGGTTTAGGTATTCACATAAAGAAAATATGACAATTTCTTGAGAAAAAGAGAGAGAGGTTTTGAGATGAAATTTCTGCAGCATAACGACTATATAACATGGTTTTAGAAAACATTTAAAATGAGAGGGGAAAAGGGTCACACAACCATAAATAACTCATAATATAGTATATGTTCATAATAAAATAGAAATAAGATCATGGTATGGATATTTGAATGACATACCACATGAAAAGGAAACTTGAAAGAAAAGAGAAGATGTGATTTCTTTTACAAAAATTCGGCAACCTAACGAATTCACTTAAAATTCAGAAAAATCAGTTGATGAGAGTGGATAGGTTATCTCATCACTTGGAAATAAAAAGGACAACAATAATAATATAGAAGAACATACCCCCACATAAAAAATATTGAAACTAGAAGACATAACAATAAGGAAGTCATGACTTAAAAGAGGAGGGTGAAAGGTTCCCTTACCTTGAAGAGTAACTTTAAAAGATCAAAGCTTGGGACCTTGGGGGGATTGAGGGCACCTTGGGAGGAATTTTTGGGAGGTAAAAAGACCAGATCCTTGTTGAGGAGGAATTTAGAATGAAATTAATGAAGGAATGAGTTGGTATTTATAGCAACCACTACTACAAATATGCCTTTTATCAGTGCTAAAAACAGCCTTTAATAGCACTAGAAAAACGATGTTAAAGCCGGAGAAGATAAAGGGGGGTCCCCTTTATCAGCGCTCCAGAAAGAACTGATAAAAACCTCTTTTATCAGCGCTAAAAAAAGCACTGATAAAAGTGAAAAAAAATTAATTTTTTTTTTAAAATCCTGCTAATCGGGGGGGCTTTTATAGCACTTGAGCCCCCCTTTTAACAGTGATTTCCCGCCACTCAAGCACCTGCACACCCCCCCTCCACCCTATATCAGCGCTACACCCACCCCCTTTATCAACGCTAGCCCCCAAATCCACCCCCATGCGCGCGCCCTTGCCTCCACCAAGATTTGATCTTGAGACCTCCCCCTTGCACACCTAAAGCTTTTACCACTCTGCCATATTGATTTGTTATCCAGTTAATGACATATCTATTTATTTATATATATATTTAGTTATATTTATTCATATAGTAATATATAGTTATATCAATATATATATGTAGTTTTATTAATATATATATATATAGTTAGATTAATATATAGGTATATAAATATTTATATATTGGTATTTTAAATAAAATGGATATTAGTTATTATTTATATAAAGCTAATATATTTTATATGTAAATGGTATATAAATATTTATATATTAGAAACTCAATGTGACCGTTTGAATGAGACTTCAGGACCCCTGTAGGTCAAGTGATATTTTCATTATTCCTAAAGGCTTCTCATGGATGATAAGTTCTAAGGGGGGAGGTTTTAATGACCCGTGTTTTCAATACAAGGTATAATTCCATGGGAAATTGAAATTTTGGCATTTAGTGGATTGGCCATTCTTTTAAGTGAGCTTCAAAACATAATATGTAGTTATATTAATATATATATAGTTAGATTAATATAGTTATATATTATATATATATAGTTATATTAATATATATATAGTTATATTAATATATATATTTATAGTGATATTAATATATATATTTATAGTTATATCAATATATATATGTAGTTATATTAATATATATATATAGTTAGATTAATATATAGGTATATAAATATTTATATATTGGTTTTTTAAATAAAATTGATATTAGTTATTATTTAGATAAAGATAATATATTTTATATGTAAATATATTTTATTATTTATATTTATAATTAAATTTTTATGTGTGAATATATAAAAAATATGTATATATTGTTATATATTTGATTATAAATAGTAGTGAATTATAAAAAATGATAAAATTTCAAAGACATAATATCAATATGAATGTAATACCTTGGAATAAATTCATTCCCCACCAAAAAAATCCAATAATTCCCCCTTAAACGAGGCTGAAAATCCACAAAATGTTAAAAAATCGAGGTATCCCGACTAAAAACTCAATTTTGTAGGCCTTCTGGGCCTTTTTTGGCCTTGAAAAAACCTTTACCAGGGACACCCCAAATTATAAGGGTGTACATCTCATCACAGGCTTCTATTTGATATGTGGTAGAGCTCAAACGGACACCCGGATCAAAAGTTATGGTCGTTTGAAGTTCGAATTGCGTTTTCAACATATTTTGGATTTTTTTTTATTTTTTTAGTCTTCAAATTGTTTTTAAATGACTATTACTCCATAATAATTAGCAAATTATTAATTAAAAATATTTTTTTAATTTTTTTATAAGCCATTTTCACTAAATATCTTATATATTAAGTATATTAAGCGTAAATGTATATTTATACTTATCTAAAATATATTTAAAAATTATATATTATATTTATATCAATATAACTATATTTATATATTTATATATATATATATATATTTTTGAAGTCGACCCTTTATCAGCGCTATTAAAAAAAGCACTGATAAAGGTTGGCGCTGAGAAAAACTGTTTTTGTGGTAGTGAAAAGTGAAAGAATATTTAATTAATTTCAAGGGACACCTTATCCGTGGTATTTGAAAAACCATGGGCTTTCCCATGGTATTTTCCCATGGTATTGGCCACTTGGGACACCTCATAATATATCTTACTATTCACAAGTCGACCAGAATTATTACATCATTATTACATCATTAATGATGTCATTAATCACACCGAAACACAAAACTTTATTTTGATTATTCACTGAAAAACAAAATATTTTATAAAAATATCATAAATTCACCTTAACCTAATATCAATGCTCTGAATTAAAAAATTAACTCCATTTTATGAAAATAATTTTCTAATTATGAGATATTTAATTTTTAAGTAAAAACACTATTTACCCGAAAAAAATACTAATACTTAACTGTAAATTCTGAAACAATTATTTACTTATTCCATTATATCACATTACCTAATCAAGATTCCTAAAATATATTTATACTTTCTTAAGCGAGGTTACTATTCCATTGGTCACATTACTATTTATAAGGTTAATATTACTATTCATAATTTACTATTCACCAAAAATTAAGTTGATCTTATTAGACTCTAAATTTCTTACTAATCACAACTGTAGAAGATCATTTTTTGAAAATCATTTCACATTATCAATTATTTAATATATACAAAAAAATATTTTAAAATACCATTTTTCCCAAAATTCATCAATAATATGGAACTTCTATAAATTATCCTATATTTATCCGGAAATTTGAAATTCATAACCATAATAAGAAGTAATAATTTTATTTATACAAAAGGATTACACAAAGTAACTAAGACCTCGTTACATGGACTCTTATAACACCTGCATAGGACCTCAGTTTTAGGTGTTCTATGGTGATATAATCTTGGGGCGGCTCGGAAAACATTGCCTGAGTGGTGATTTCTATCATCTTGAACTTCTCCCATAGGCGATTCCGTTCAAGCTTCACATGTTGGAGTTTGGCTTGGGCTTAGTCCAGAGTAAAGCCCAGTGATGCAACCTCCTTTCCAAGATCTAACAGATGGGCTTTGTATGGTGCGAGTCTACTGGATGAGGCCATTGACTCTTCTTTCTATATTAATTAACCATGATAATTTGTATTTATAAAAAATAATCATAACATTATAGATTCCAACATTCATATTGACCAACGATCATATAACAGTCGAAACCCAGTGGTCTTATTTTAATTATACTCACTTCATTAATTAAAGGATATAGTTTTGTTGAGTACAAAATAAAATAACACACAATTTTAGGAAATAAGAATTATTCAAAAGTTCGGGTCGTTACATTATTCCCCCCTTAAGAAATTTCATCCCCGAAATTTTAACTCTTACCCTTAAAATAGAAAAGGTGTGGTTACTTCTTACTCATAAACCCCTCTGGTTCCCATGTGGCTTCTTCACATTTTTGGTTCCTCTGTAACACCTTAACAAGGTGGGTAGTCTTTTTGCGTAGAACCTTGTCTCTACGATCCAAGATCTCCATCGGCTGCTCCTCATAAGAGAGGTCATGTTCCAATTGTACCACCTCTGGGTTTAGTACATGTGAAGGGTCATGTATGTACTTCCTCAAGAGGGATACGTGGAATACATCATAAAATTGTGCTAGATTTGGAGGAAGTGCAAGCTGATAGGCCACTCCTCCTACGCTATTAAGGATTTCATAGGGGCCAATGTACCTAGGGATGAGCTTCCATTTCTTCCCAAACCTCATGACTCTCTTCCATGGTGAAATTTGAAGAAAGACTTTTTCACCAACATCAAACTCCAAGTCCCTTCAATGGTTGTCGGTACAACTCTTTTTCCAACTCTGAGAAGCCTTAATGTGTTGTTGGATGACATAGACCTTTTATGTCATCTCTTACATAAGATCAGGCCCAAGAATCTTTCTCTCACCAGCTTCATCCCAACAAGTCGGAGTTATACATCGTTTCCCATATAGAGCTTCATAGGGTTCCATTTGAATGCTCGAGTGGAAGCTATTTTTGTAAGAGAACTCGACTAAAGGAAGATGTTGATCACATCCACCTTTAAATTACATTGAGCATGTTCTAAGTATGTCCTTGAGTGTTTGAATATTACTTTCATATTGGCCATCAGTTTGAGGGTGATAGGCCGTACTGAAATTCAATTCGGTACACAGATCATTTTGAAGACTTCTCCAGAATTTTGATGTGAACTGTGGATCACGACCAGATACAATAGAAAGTGGAACTCCAAGCAGTCTTACCACTTTATTCACATAAATCATGGAAAGTTTATCAAGAGAGAAATCTTCTCGAATAGAGATAAAATGGGAAGTCTTGGTGAGACGGTCCACCATAACCCATATTGCATTGTTTCCTTTAAAAGTTCTCGGGAAACCAGTGACAAAGTCCATATTGATATTGTCCCACTTCCATGCTGGTATGGGTAGTGGTTGCAATACCCCTTTAGGAAGTTGTCGCTCTACCTTCACTTGCTAATATACAAGGCACCTTGAAGTGTAGTTAGAAATCTCCCTTTTCATATTATCCCACCAATAATGATCAGGAAGGTCTCTATACATTTTTGTACTTACAGGATGTATAAAGAACGTAGAGATTTGAGCTTCATCCATCAGATCCTTATTTATTTCTAAAATAGATGGAACACATAGTCTTGTATGAAATTTTAGTACACCTACTTGATCAATATTAAACACAGGAAACTTCCCATCCTTCACAACCTCAAACTTCTTCTATAACAAAGGATCTTCTCTATGATCTTTCTTGATCTTCTCTAGTAATGACAACTGAGAAATCATTTGGGTTAGGGTTGATGATATCCCTTCCCTTATAATTCCCATTTCTAGCTTTACTAGGTCACTGATCGAAGGATCTCTTTGAATCCACATCATGGAAAGAACAATCAGATCTTTCCTGCTTAATGCATCAACAACATTGTTTGCTCTTTAGAGATGATAATGAATTGAACAATCCTAGTTTTTGAGAAGTTCCAACAATCTCATTTGTCTCACGTTCAATTCATTTTGTGTGAAAATATACTTCAAACTTTGATGGTCTATGTATATATCACATTTCTCCCCATAAAGATAGTGCCTCCATATCTTCAGAGCAAAAACGACTGCAGCCAGCTCCACATCATGCGTAGGATAGTTCTGCTAATGAGTTTTCAACTGTCGCGATGCATAAGCAATGACTTTGTCAATTTTCATGAGGATGCACCCAAGACCTTTCATAGATGAATCTCTAAAAACAACGAATCCTTCTCCACTTGAGGGCAGAGTTAACACGGGTGCAGTAACCAATCTCTTATTCAGCTCTTGGAGACTTTCCTCACACTCCTTTGTCCAGATGAACTTGAACCCTTTTTGAGTTAACTTAGTTAATGGATTAGAAAGTCGTGATTTTTTTTTCACAAACCTATTATAATATACTATTAATCCAAGGAAACTATGAATCTCAGTTATTGTTGTAGGTTGAGGCCACTTCTCTACAAATTTTGTCTTTGTGGGGTCAAGTGTGATTCCTTCATTGGTTACAATGTGCCCCAAGAAAGCAACTTATTGTAACTAGAATTCATATTTACTAAACTTTCCAAAAATACTCTCCTTCCTTAGAGTTTGAAAAATAACCCTTAGATGATCCTTATGCTCCTCGTGACTTTTAGAATATATCAGAATATCATCAATAAAAAATACCATAAAATTATCAAGGTAGTACTTAAAGACTCTATTCATCAAATCCATAAAAATAATAGGTGCATTAGTCATTCCGAAGGGAATAAAAACAAACTCATAATGCCCATATCTTGATCGGAAGGCATATTTTGGAACATATTCTTTCTTCACCCTCAATTGATGATAACCAGATCAAAGATCAATCTTAGAGAAGAATTGATCCCCAAGAATTTGTTCAAATAAGTCATCAATTCTTGGAAGAGGGTATTTGTTCTTTACTGTGATCCCATTCAGTTCTCTATAATCAATTCATAGCTGCATTGATCCATCCTTCTTCTTCACAAAAAGAATAGGTGCTCCCTAAGGGGACACACTTGGTCAGATAAACCCCTTCTCCAAAAGATCCTAGAGTTGCTTCTTTAATTCCTCAAACTCCACATTTTCCATCCTATATAGGGTCTTTGATATCAGATGAGATCCAGGTACAAGTTCAATGGAGAACTCTACCTCTCTTTCTGGGGGAGGTCCGGGTAACTCCTTAGGAAATACGTCAATGTATTCCTGGATGATGGGAAAATTTTCTATCCTTATACTCTCATTTCCTTATTCTTCTTCACCGATCAACTCCATAAAGAAGGATATAGGAGGTTCTTCTAGACAAAGATCAGGTTGAGATATCTCTCCTTGGAATATAACTATAGTTTTTCCATTCAAGACTACTGACATTTCCTTGCTTCTGTATTTTATCTCAGCATTATACTTTGAGAGCCAGTTCATCCCTAGTATAATGTCAAATTCCAGCATGGGAATGAATACTAGATTTTTGATAAGATTGTGCTCACTAAAGTAAATACTATATTTTCTAAACACTGACGATGCTTGGATAATCCCACCAGGAGTCTTGACTGATAACTCTACTTTTAGAAATCTAGGGGATGATTCTAAATTCTTTACAAACTTGGTGGAAATAAAGTTATGCATAGAACCAAAATCAAAAAAATTACTTGCTAGTTTTTGAGAGAACAACAAGAGTACCTACCACCATATCATTTGGAACTTCAACTTCAGCCATAGTGATTACAAAAGTACGACCTTGTTCCCTTGGCCATTGCTAAGGATGATGGTGATTCCCCTCCACTGCCCTCATCTTTGGGTAGTAATTGGAAAAGTGCCCAATTTTTCCACACTTGTAGCATTGGACATCAGGTCAGGCCTGCACCATCTTCCCCTTATCGTTAGTGTTGGGAAGTTGAGGCTTCACCTCATTACGAAAATTCCACGCAATATGACCATCTCTTCCACACTTGTAGCGCTTACCTCTCCCAAGGTGGCAGTTCCCTGAATGCTTATTCTCACATTTATTACACGTGGGATGTTGCACTTTCTTGCATCCTCTTCCTTGATCAAAGCTTCTCCCCAAGCTTTTCTCCATCGATCTCTTCCTGTCATTGGATTTATGAGACCACTTAATCTCACTAAACTCTAGTTCGACTTTCATCACACACCGCACAATCTCTTCATAGTTATCATAGTCTTGGTTGGCTAGATTCTTCCACAGATGAGGTATTAGTCCATAGAAGAATCTATCAAACTTCTCATTAGGATCCATGACAAAGCTTGAGGTGTAATAGGAAAGTCTCATGAAGTTCATCTCGTAGCTTCCAACACATTCATTCTCCTTCTGCTTCAGCTCTAGAAACTCCTTCTACACTCTTGTTATCATATAATGAGGGAAATAATTATTGAAGAATATCCCTCTGAACTCTTTCCACTCCATAGATTCAACCTCCACTCTTGGCCTCATGTTTTTAATCAGTTCCCACCACTGATAAGCTTCTACCTCTAAGCGATAGACAGCCAGAGTGACCTTCTCTTACTTTGAACAACAAAGCACAGAAAAGATCTTCTCTATAGAGTTGATCCACTATTCATCAATCAATGGGTTGATCGATCCACTAAAGGTTGGTGGTCGTTGATGCATAAATGACTCAAAAGAATGTTGTTCCCTTTGCAGTGAGATCAATCTCTCAGCTTTATTCAAGTTATTTCCCATAACTTGAGCCTGTTGGTTCATCATTCTCATGAAAGTTTCCATTCCATCTTCCATCGGAGGGCCGTCAGCACATGGTCCATTGCAATCACCATTTGCACAGTTCCTCCTATTGCCTACCATTTTCTAAAATAATAAAACCTTAGTGAGAAGCTTATTTCATTTATGAATCTTTTAACTATAAATGATTTTATGTCTTAAAACTTCATGCTTAAACAATTACATTTCTCTATAAATCCTTTATAATGATTCATAAAAAGCCTATGATTATCCAAACATATCCCTTAGGAGTGTCAAACCAGGAGTGCAACAAGGTCCGTTGTCATGTACCAGGATACCCCGGGTCAAGCCTGAAACTCCTTGTCGGAGTTTTCACTCCTAGGTACATCAGTGCCAAAGCCACATCCACTTATTCGTATCCAGATAGGGATTTATTTGTTCGAAAACCACTTACTTAATATTTCATCAAAATACCAAGAATTTTTCCTATATTTAAACTTTTCTATAGGGTTATTACTAATGTTTTCATATCCTAATTTCCATAAATAACTAAAATTCATTGATACCAACTATGGCATCCTGCATTTTTATTACATAACTTTTCATTACATTTTACAAACAAAGGATCTTTAAAATCCAGTGTCTTATAAATCAGGAAAAGTATACAAGAAAGAATAAAACATTATTCTAATACACTTATAAGGATTCATCATAAGTTCATCCTAAGTACAATTACTACATCTCATAACCTAGAGACATACATCAAAGTAAATGATGAGTATAAGGCCCAGTAAGGAAAACAAGTGAAACAGTTTACATGTAATCTTGAGCGCTATCAATAAGAACATGAGAGATATCATAAATGAATGATAAAGAGGCATATTATAGCAATAATAACATGAGTCATAACTTGAAAATTTGTATACAACATTTAATTTAGACATTTATGAACATATCACCAAGGTTGATCCCCAAGGTGTCATAAAAATTACCAGGGTTATTCACTAAGGTATCGTGAAACTTGTCATCTTTAGAGATTAAATTCTTTAACCAATGCATTAAAGTGATATCAGTGTGCACCCTTAATATTTATTTATTTTAATGTGATCCATATAGATAATAATCATACATTTCATAAATAACCCAAAGAGAGTAAAATAAATGGGTTTCATTTCAAAATCACGACGTTTTAAAAGTGCTTAAAAATAAGTTTATTATGTCATTTATAACCCATAGAAAAGGAATAAGGGTTTTATGTATATAAAATAAAAAACAAAATATACAATTTTAATGTCTTTATGAATACCCCCTAAATAAAATAGGTTTGGGTATTCACATAAAGAAAATAATAAAAATTCTTGAGAAAAAGAGAGAGAGGTTTTGAGACGAAATTTCTACAGCATAACGACTATATAACATGGTTTTAGAAAACATTTAAAAAGAGAGGGGACAAGGGTCAACAAAACATAAATAACCCATAATACAATATATGGTCATAATAAAATAGAAATAAGATCATGTTATGGATATTTGAATGACATACCACATGAAAAGGAAACTTGAAAGAAAAGAGAAGATGTGATTTCTTTTATGAAAATTCGGCACCCTAACGACGTCACTTAAAATTCAGAAAAATCAGTTGATGAGAGAGGAGAGGGTCTCTCATAATTTGGACATAAGAAATAAAAAAATAAGAATATATAAGAACATACCCCCACATAAAAAATATGTAAACTAGAAGACATAAAAATAAGGAAGTCATGACTTAAAAGAGGAGGGTGAAAGGTTCCCTTACCTTGAAGAGTAACTTTGAAATCTCAAAGGTTGGGATCTTGGGGGGATTGAGGGAACCTTGGGAGGATTACTTGGGAGTTAAAAAGAGCATATATTTATTGAGGAGGAATTTGGAATGAAGTTAATGAAGGAATGGGTTGGTATTTATAGCAAAAGTGAGAGAATATTTAATTAATTTCCAAGGGACACCTCATCAGTGGTATTTGAAAAACCATGGGCTTGCCCATGGTATTGGACAATCAAGACACCTCATAACATATATTACTATTCAAAAGTCAACCATAATTATTACATAATTATTACATCATTAATGATGTCATTAATCACACCGAAACTCAAATTGTATTTTTACTATTCACCGAAAAACAAAATATTTTAAAAAAATCTCATAAATTAACCCTAAAATAATATCGATGATTTGAATTCAAAAACTAACTCTATTTTATGAAAATAATTTTCTAATTATGAGATATTTAATTTTTAAGTAAAAACACTATTTACCCGAAAAAATACTAATACTTAACTATAAATTCTAAAACAGTTATTTACTTATTCCATTATATCACATTACCTAATAAAGATGCCTAAAATATATTTATACCTTCTTAAGTGAGGTTACTATTCCATTGGTCACATTACTATTCATAAGGGTAGTATTACTATTCATAATTTACTATTCACCAAAAAATAAGTTGATCTTATTAGACTCTAAATTTCTTACTGATCACAACTGTAGAAGACCATTTTTTAAAAATAATTTCATATTATTAATTATTTAATGTATACAAAAACATATTTTAAAATACCCTTTTTCCCAAAATTCATCAATAATATGGAACTTCTATAAATTCATCCTATATTTATCCGGACATTTGAAATTCACAAATTTTACCATAATAAGAAGTAACAATTTTATTTATATAAAAGGATTGCACAAAGTAACTAAGGACTCATTACATAGCCCCTTATAATACCTACATAGGACCTAAGTGTTAGGTGTGCTATGGTGATAGAATCTTGGGGCGGCTCAAACAACATTGCCCGAGTGGTGATTTCTATCATCTTGAACTTCTCCTGTAGGCGATTATTTTCAAGTTTCACATGTTGGAGTTCGGCTTGGGATTGGTCTAGAGCAAAACCCAGTGATGCAACCTCCTTTCTAAGCTCTGACAGATGGGATTTGTATGGCCCAATTCTATTAGATGAGGCCATCGACTATTCTTTCTGTATTAATTAACCATGATCATTTGTATTTATAAACAATAATCATAACTTTATAGCTTCCAATGGTCATATTGACCAACGATCATATAACAGTCGAAACCCCGTGGTCTTATTTTAATTATAATCACTTCATTAATTAAAGGATATAGTTTTGTTGAGTACAAAATAAAATAACAGAAAATTTTAGGAAACAAAAATTATTCAAAAGTTTGGGTCGTTACACATGTCGCATGTTCTTCCTTTCGGGTGAGGTGAGGAAGAAGGGGTTACACAATGTGTGTGTTCGGGACATTCCGTGTGGGATGACTCAAGGTGTGTCCTAAGGCATGCCCAGATACCCTGTGTCTGGGCACATGGTTGTGTAGGATATAAGGCTAGACCCTGTGCAAGGTATAAAACTAGTGGCCATGCATGGTAGTTGGTCATACCTCGTGTGGGGTACATGTCTAAACACACGGCTGAGCAACTCGTGTGGATGAAACAATGTGTGGGGGTAGTACACATAATGCAATTTGGAAAGTACACACCGGATTGTCCAGAGGTACATTCCTTGGGTTGATGGTTGGGGGTACACACTGTGTACATGAGGTGTACTCCATGCACTCCCCCTTTTTAGGCATCTTACTTATTTTCTAACATTGAAGTCAAAATTGGACCCATGAGTAGTCCATTATGAGTGTTTTTTTTGCGTATATCATGATGATGGAACCCTTTCAACATTTAGAGGCTTTTTAGATGATGTTTTGAACTGGGTGAGTGCTGGAGGGAGCTTTTCTCCGAGGTTATGTTTCAGTATCCTCTTAGAGGTTGGGTTATGAGATGCGAAGCCCAAGTGAGGGTCATGAGCTTGGTGACCAACCTGGCTTGAGTATGCTAAGGTGTTTTGTTTGAGGTTATTTTGGATGGATCCTGAATATGGAAACTAAGTATATATTTGATGAGTATTTTTAGCTTAGTTTTTTTAGGTTTGATTGGTTAAGGTTCTAGACCACTCACTTTAGGTTTTAGGTCTAATGTTTGAGGATCAGTTATGTTGGAGCCTTTAGGTTGGGTTGACAGGGGGTGTCAGGTATGGTTGAGAATCATTGAGGAGATGTTGAGATGGGTATGAGGAACCCATTATGGATTCCCTTAGGTGTGAAATAATACCCAAGGATGGGTTATATGACGGGGAGGTCGACTGTTTCTTATGACAGGATTTGCCTAAGGTTTTGCTTATGATAGAGGATCCCCTTACAGGGTGTCATATTCTGGGTAAGGTCATGATGACCGTTGAGGATGTCCTTACAAAAGTGGTTCTTGTAACACCCTAACATTTTATGAAATATATTTTTTCAAATAAATTTAATTTCTTTAATGGCTTTTGTTACGCACAACATTTAATTTTAACAAACCACAATATACTACTAATATCATTCAAACATGACCATTATAACATAACTGTTAAATTTGGTGGTATGAATAGGAATGGCCACATTTTTAAAATTTATTATAATGGTTTTATATAAATAAAACATTTTGATAAATAAGTACTTAATTTTTGTTAAATTCTCTATATACTTTGAAAATACATTTCTTCTCAAAAAATGATTTTTATTGTTTTTTGTGAACAAATAATGAAATTAATTTTTTAAAATTTTAGAAAATTTATTTTAAAAAATTAACTTCATTTTTGAAATCAAAATTTCAAAATTATACAAGAGTGAATTTTTGAGAATTTTCTGAAAAGATTAATTTTTTGATGAATAGTGAAAATACTATTTTTTATTGAAATTCGTCTTTTAATTTAAAGAATTTACAAAGTTACATATTATTTTAAAATAGTTTAAAAGTAAAATTAGTTAAATTATATTACTATTAATCCAATTTAGGTTATTATAATCAATTTCATATTTAATTTTGATATTAAAAATTTCCAAACTTATGCAAACTTTCTTTTTGGAAAATCGCTTTTTTGTCGCATCTGTGGGTTTAATTTTAAATTAAAATTTTTCAATTATGTGAATTTAATTTAGAAAAATTGATTCCATTTTTGGAAGCATAATAATTAATATTATATAATAAGGTCAACTTTATTTTTTTTCATAATTAATAGTAAAAATAGTAAAAGTTTATTACTACGGTTATGGTTAAAACGGGTTTACCAGGAGTTAAACTAAAAAGATAAGGGTTAGAATAACCTAAAAACTTTAAAAATTCATTTTTTATACCCATATTTAGAACTTATATCATCTAAGGTTATATAATGATCCATTTTGGATCCTTTTTTATGTGTAAAACATGGGTGTACCTTTTTCTTTTCAAAAATTCAAAGTGTGTCCTCTCCCCCACTTATAAAAAGGAACCCACTATCCTCTCCTCCTCACACTCCCAAAGATTTTTGGTTATATTAATTAATGCCAAAATCCATTCCTTACTTCCCTCCCCATATTATAGAGGCATTAGTTTGATTAGTAATGCCTCATAAGAAGGCTTTTGGTGCTAACCTAAGGAGGTTGTCTGAAGAAGAGGTATCGTTCTTAACCGAGCATTTTTTATTTTATTTATTCTACCACCTCATTAAAATATTATTCAAATATTTTGATGTAATAATATCATTATCTCCCATATACTGAGATGTTATTATGTTAGTGGCATAACCTACATCCATCTCCTCCTCCATCAAATGGGAAATGAAACTGTCAATCATGTCACTACTACAAAAATGGGTTTATCCAGCGCTAGGGCTTTAACAACACTAAAAAAAAGCTCTATCAAAGGGAGACCTTTATCATCATTTTTTACAAGCATTGATAGGGGGTTATCAGCGTGTTTTAGAAGTGCTAATAAAGACCCTCCTTTATCAGTGCTTTTTTAGTAGCGCTAATAATGGTATACTTTAAAAAAAATTCATTAAAAATAATATATTAATATATAAATATATTTATATTAATATAAATATAATATATATTTTTTAAAATATGTTTTAGATAAGGTAAACAGACATTTACACTTAATATATATAATACATTTAGTGAAAATGACTTATAAAATAATTTAAAAAATATTTTTAATTAATAATCTGCTTATTATTATCGAGTAATACTCATTTAATATCAATTTTAAGATAACAAAAATCAAAAAATTAATAAAAGATCTAAAATAAGTTGAAAATATAACTCGAACTTCAAACGACTGTAACTTTTTATCTGAGTGTCTGTTTGGGCACTACCACATATCAAATTGAAGCCTACAATGATCTCTACACCCTTAACAATACAGGAAAACCTCTATCATATTTTTTAAGGCCAAAAAAGGCCAAGAATGCCTCCAAAACTGAGTTTATAGTTGGGATACCCAATTTTTTTAACATTCGATGGATTTTCAGCCTCTTTTATGGGGGTATTATCACCTTTTTTGGTAGAGACTAAATTTATTACCAAGGATTACATTCATATTGATATTATGGTTTTTAAATTTTAACATTTTTCACAATATAATTTTATTTATAATTAAATATATGCATGTTTTCTTATATTTTATTATAATAAATCACTCATATAAATACATATATCAACATATTTACGTAAAAATGTATATTATAATTTATGTAAATCAATACATATTCTAAAAATGTATTTAAAACAATATCTAACCATTTTTTACATTATAAAAATATATTTATAATGTTTATATATACATATATGTGTGTATTAATAAACAAATATATATTTTATATTATATTCTAGTATATTTAATTGAATATAATATATAATATATTTAAATAAATATAATTATATATATACATATCAAATACACACATAGATATTGTATAAATGTATTTAAAAATAATTATATAAATATATGAATAGAAATATATATATGTAAATATATATAAAAATAAATATAAATACCATTAAACAGACAAAAAAGCAACATGGAGTAGTGGTAAAGACATTCCATATTCGAAGGAGAGGAGGGCTCAAATCTAGGCGGGCGTGCATGAAGCTGGAAATTTGCAAAGTACTGATAAAAGGGTTGGTGGGGTGAAAAGCACTAATAATGGTGGTGGGAGTGCTGTTAAAGGTGTCATGGAAGCATTGATAAAGGGGTTGGGCTCATGGAAGTCCAAAAAAATACCCCCTTTAACAATGTTGTCTTTATCAGCACTAAAAACGATGTTAAATGCCCCCTTTAATAGCGCTAAAAAAAGCGTTGTTAAAAGGGCCCTTTAGTAGTGATTTTTTAACGCTGATAAAAGCTTTAAGAATTTAACCATGCTCTGGTTATAAATACTTTTTTAGTGCTGGTAAAGGTCTATTATAGCGTTGTTAAAGGACTTATTTGTAGTAGTGTGTATACGACAGACTACCGCCTCACAAACTGACATAATTCTTTTTCAATCACTACCTATAATGGATGGATATAATGATGAATTTAATGTTTATAATATTTATGATGTATTTATACTCCTACAATTCTAATATCACATGTACCTTCCTATCTTCCAATCTGTTGGAAAATGATAACATCGCTCATGCGTACGTGTGGACTACCACCTCCACAAAGTGATATAAAGCATTTTTAATTTAATTTTGATATAGATGGTAATAAGGATGGATTAAATGAATATATATGATATTTATGATATAAAAATTATTCTAGAAAGTTGAAACAATATTTAGCTTTATTTCTTTCAATTTTTTGAGAAAATGGAAACATCGTTCATGCGTACGTATGACCTACCATCTCTATGAACGGTGTAATTCATTTTCTATATCTAAATTTAATGTGTTACTATAAATACATATATAATGAATATATATGATATGTATATCATGGTTAAAATTCTATAGATGATGGAACAACGATCAAAGTAAAATGACTAAAAATATCAAACCAAACCATACATGAAAATGAAGCAGTTATTACCCCAAATATGATTTTAACAAGGATTTGTTAATAAATGAGTAATAAAAGGTCATAAGTAAATCATATATAGTATGATATATATGATTATGGTTCTATGATATATATATATATATAATAAACCTATATTTATTATACAGGAGGTTTAAATGCGTATAAAGAATGTTGATACTCGAGGTAATGGATTTTTGTCTCACTTTTATTTCTGTGGGACACATGCCATATTCACCACTTGTTTATTTTGTGTAGTGTATATACTTACCATGAATGTATTTTGTGATTATTATCATGAAAATTATGGGATATACATATCCATATAATATTATCTCTTTCATGGGGTTTACGATTCAAAAGTTACCCAAGTGATAAGGGTTTGATGTTACAATCTCATTATTTATCCAGATTGTTTATGATTATGTTTCCGATGATGAAATATTATGATATATATCTCAATAAACTTGTGAATTTTTTTATCCTATGTTTATTTTATGAAAATACATGTTTTACATTCATTTTTCTCTCTTTATGTACTCAAGAGTCCAAAATAATGTTTTTAAGGAAAACTGACTTTATTTCTCTCTTTGGTTAAAAGACTTTTCACTACTAGAAATTAAGGATATAGACTGTCACGAACCAACCCGGGTCGACCCTGAACCGGTCACCCGAGCCGGTCCGCGACATGGCCCGAGAGGCGTTCCCGATCCTCCCGGGCTGGCGACAAGCGCCAGAGCATCATTAGAGACTGTGGGAACGATTTCGCCCAATATAAATAAATAAGAATGCAAAGATAAAACAGAGCAGCGCAGAAAAAGGTAAACTAAACAAAGTGACTAAACATGAACAAACAGGAATCAAACTAACCAAACACGACGTCTGAACAACTCCGTGCAACCTCACGGGTCGCTCTCCGACTCAACGATCAAGCGTCTCCCTAGGCGAGCGCACTCAAGCTATAGCCTGCACAAACACTAAAAACAGAAAAGAACTATAGGCGTGAGTATTAAAACTCAGTAGGCTAGCCCGGTATCTATTCCCAATGCACTACCTTTAAAATAAAAGAAACATCATTTCAAGTTTGAACTACAATCTATAAAAGTATGTTTTTAATAATATTCTACTTGAAAACAAAGTACGAACCATTTCCCTTAGCCATTTTCCAAATTCGTGTTCATTTCATTAGTGCCAATGACATTTCAGGAAAAGGGGAAAGTGATGTTTTAATTTTCAAATTTTGTACAAAAGGGATTAAACACTTTCATTTGAAACAATTTTTAGAAACCTAATCAAAAGCACTTTACCATTTTCCAAAGAAAACAATACACCAGAATGCACAAAGTAAAACATACAGCAATGGCAATGTAAGTATACACGTGAG
Source organism: Viscum album (assembly GCA_963277665.1). Classification (NCBI taxonomy): domain Eukaryota; kingdom Viridiplantae; phylum Streptophyta; class Magnoliopsida; order Santalales; family Viscaceae; genus Viscum; species Viscum album. The sequence continues at coordinate 1,006,048,364 of OY728126.1, forward strand.
CATCATAATCATTACTGCAAGCTACAAAAGCTGAATAGACATGGGTGAACCTAGGAGATCGAGAATAAACCAGAAGACACCAATACATGAGAAATCATCTTTATCGACATGTCACGATGAAATCAAAACGCACAATACGCTCGACCATCCACTCACGGGCAGGTCGAGGGCAAATCCTATAGCAATAAACCCAATATATCCACCTACTATGGGCCACTGGTCAGTACCATAACCTACCAGTGCAGCAATCGTTCTTAGAATATTCTCTCAATATGCCAGATTCCCATGTCTCAAGTGTTTGAAAAAGGGGTGAGCCAACTAATGCCAACCGAGCATCGAATCACATACATATATATATATAAAGAACAACAGGCATTCCCCGAGCCACTCCATGGGACAACCTCTTGCCTTTAACTACTCAAGTACCCGGGAGCCTCTAAGCGCGGCCTCCCAACCAATCCATTGCAACCAAGGCATGAGAGTCGCCCTAAGAGGGTTTTTATCAAAACATTTTTATCGCTTTCCATAAAGTGCCAAACGGGCATTTAATACATTTCACAAACACTACTCAAAGACAGGTACAACTTTTTTATGAGACAAAATCCAGTTTAAAACCGTTTAAAGAACCCCAAAACACTACTTCACAGGTTGCCAGTATTTTTATAAACCAAACCAAACCATTTTCTTTTCCAAATAAACTTTAAGAGCCAACCGGGCGATTTCTCAAACGAACCAAAGTATTTGTTCACGCATCAAAAGAAATCATTTCTCATTAAACCAGAACTCTATTTTATATTTCGTGAATTATGTTTAAAAGAAAAACGGGCATTATTTCATTATTGGGTGTCCGCTCGTCAAAAGGATGTGTCATGTGTCGTGTATAAAATAAACAGCTCCTTTTGACATTAAATAACCATTTAAAAATTAACCATCTTATATTAAAAATTAATTATAGTATATTATCACTTATTTATAAAATATTTATTTCGAACAACTAGTGTGCGCAAACAGCATGAAATAATATAACTTAAATTTCAAAAGCAGTGCAAAGGGAACCTACCTCAAAACCAAGCGCGTCGACACAACAACCTCGGATCCAAGGCGCGATGACACGACGTGTGTCCGAAACCACGTGACAAGGTCTAACACTCTGCATAGTCAGTACCAAGGACTCAGACACATACAAAAACTCACTAGAGCATTCGAAACCAAAGAGCGGGAATAAACGCTCACCTTGAAACTAAAGCGCGGCGACGACGGAACCTCAAAAACAAGGCGCGGCGGTGGCGCTCACTTGGAAACGCCCTGCGCGGGTCCTCAAACAATAATCCTACCAAAATAAACATAAAAAGATAACCCCCAACAAAAAAGGCCAAAGCGAGAATAATAATAATAATAATAATAATAATAATAATAATAACACCAATAATAAGATTAATAATAATAATAATAATAACAATAATGAGAATCATAATAATAATAGTAGTAGTAGTAATAATGATAAAAATATGAAAAATAATAGTAACAATAATAATAGTAAAAAGGATAATAATAACAATAATAATAACAATAATAATAATAATAATAATAATAATAACAATAATAATAAAATTAGTATTAATAATAATAATAATGAAAATAATAATGATAATAATAATAATAGTAATAAAGTTAATAATAATAATAATAATAATAAAGTTAATAATAATAATAATAATAACATATTAATAATAATAATAATAATAAGATAATAGCATAATATAATAATGATAATAATATTAGTAATAGTAAAATATTTGCACTATAATATTAATAATAATATTATTGCTAATATGAAAAAGAAACAAAAACAAAACGTAATAGAAAGAAAATGAAAAAAAAGGCTTACAGCGTAGGGGGAAGGGAACGCGCAGGGTGGGGGTCGTCGGACGGCGGTCCGTCGGACAGGCGGCAGGAGCAGGGCCGGCGGCGCGGTGATTTGTGCGGCGGGAGGAGAGGCCGAACGGGGGGGGGGGGGGGGGAAGACTGCAGCGGCGGCTGCAGAGTGCGGAGGCCGGGACGGAGGCCGGAGGGCAGGCTGAGAGGGGCGGAGCGCCGGAGGGCCGGGATGAGCAGGCGGCGCCGGGAGGCTGCGGATCGGCGAGGTGCAGGGGGAGAGGAGCGGCCGGGGCGGCGCGGCGCTGCGCTGGGGCGGGGAGCGGCGGAGAGGGAGGTCGGGTCCTGGCCGGTGCTACAGGGGAAGGAGGCGCCGGGCTTCTGCGCTGAGGAGGGTAACGGGAAGGTGCCACAGAGGCTACGGGAAGAAGAAGAAAGAAAGAAGAAAAATAAAAGAAAATATGAAAAGAGAAAAAAAAACACACGGGAGAGAGAGAGACCAGGGGGGAGAGCAGGGGAGTTCAGTGCGGCCGGAAGGGGGGGTGTCGTGCGGGTCTGCCGTGGGTGCAGCAGGGGGTGCGGCTCATGCGGGAGGACGCCGGAGGGCTGGTGCGGAGAAACGGCGCCGGGTGCTGCGGGTGCTGCTGCGGACGAGGCCGGGTGCTGGTGGGATGTTGTGTGAAGAAGGAAGCAGGGGAGGTCGTTGCGCTAGGAGGGGAGGCCGAGCGGTGCAAGGGAGAGCAGGCGCTGCTGGGTGCGAGGTGAATCAGGAGGCTAAGGAGGAAGCAAGGGAGATGCTCCTCGCTGCAAAAGGGGAGAGCAATAGGAGTGTGGCGGCGCACAGCGCTACGGAAAGGAGAAAAGGGGGAGAGGCGGTGGGCCGCTAGGGTTAGCAATAAAATAGGGGGGAAATAAATAAAATAAAATAAAATAAAACCAAATAATAATAATAAATGAATTAAATAATAATAATAATAATACATAATATTACTAAAGTATAATGATAGAAATAAAACTAATGAAATCACTCATTTATTTATAAAATTAACAACTTTAGTTTTCATCAAGGATAGAAATAGTAAAATTTCTAATAGCCATAAAAATATTAAAAGACAATCTAAATTGACATTTCTAATTTATTTTTAATTCCTCTAAGCCGAAGAGGCCACGCGGTTGCATGGGCGAAGCCGCGCGGTGTCGCGGTCTACCCGCGCTTCCGACGACGTCGAACCCAAGATGCATACTTTTTTATCAAAACTCAAAACTTTCATCCGACTGAACGTGAACCGCAGCAAAAATAATTTAAAGCCAAAGAAATCATAAAATAAAATAAACGCACGGTTTGGGGTGCGACAATTCTCCCCACCATAACGCTTTCCGCCCCGGAAAGCCACAACACCAACCAGTCGATCGATCAACACCTAAGGATTTTACAGAACACGATCCAACCTCTTATCTCAAGGATGTCACAACGACTACCAGCAGGACTGAACCTCATTGCCCAAAGTAAATCACCAACAGAGGGAAGACCTGAACGGCTCCCCACCATAAGAACTCGACTAGCATTTGATAACGACTTAAGAGAAAACCCAAAAGACTCATGGTGGGTCTCCCCACCATAAAGGACTGACCTCTTAGCGGCCAACCAGAAAACTAATTTGGACCTGCATCAAGCCTTACCCGAGCTAGAAAGAGTACAATAAGAACATTTCAAACACTTACTCTCATCCGAAAGGGATAGAAGCTTAAATGGATACTTTGCGCAACTAAAACCCTAACCCCATGGGCGGGAGGGTGGGCCCAAGGATAAATCACTGAAACTATGACATACGACTACTCACGACCCATTACTTCGGGATGGACCCAAACCAGGGCCGCAACTGATTTACATCAGTGGCCCATGCAAAGTCACTGATCAACAACTTACATCCAAAAGGCACAATTCCCGACGCTACGTGGGGGATAAGTCCATTGCGCACTTTGCGACAAGAGAGAACTACAATGAAAAAGAAACCAGAGCAACAGCACCAAAACTATCTCACCACGATGATAGAGGCACGACTTTCACCAGACTCTTTAAAAATTTCCCCGGGGGGTTCCTGACTACGCGCCGGCTTCACTCCGAGACCTTTTGGTTTGAGCTCTAATGGATGAAGCATCTTCTGCCTCGTAGTCAGGTTCTGATAATCCCAATGAGATACATACATCTTTTGATCTGACAGATTGAAGGACAAGATTTTAAAATTAAAACACACCAGCATTGAAAGACGAGGTTCGTCAAAAGACCCATGAAGTTCCCATACATTTCAAACCCAAAACACCACCAGTATAACTACAACGATAAAAGATCCCTTAAACTGAAAGGAAACTTACACCAAGAACTCTGAACAAAGACCCAATAGCACATTACTTCTGAGAACACCCTCTGCGACGCTTTCTTGCAACGCCCCGGCAAAATCGTCGCAAGTGACCCAGACGTCCACACGCCTGGCAGGGCTTCGGAGCGCTTGGGCACGATGACTTCTTGTGACCCCGCTTGCCACACTGATAACACACAATAGTCTCTCGCTCCGAAGAGGTTGATGAAAGATCTCGAGGCCTCTTGATTCCACGACCTGATCCATCCACTTCCATTTGCTTACTCATCTCCTTTCCAGAACCTTCACCAGTGCTCATAGGGATCGAATGAGGGAGAACTACTTCGAGCACTCCTGCCATCGCGGCTTCGATACGAAAAGCTTGTCTTGACACATCAACAAAAGAAGTCAGGTTGGACTCTGACACCTTCGACTGCAGATCAGGGCGGAGACCCGCCTCGAAGCGTCGAGCCTTCACGGGGTCATTTGTGGCATACTCTAAATCATAAGGTACTAAATCTACAAAGCGCTGGAAATATTCCAACACGGATCTGTCGCCCTGCTGCAGACAACACATCTCCATCCCCTTTCTCACCCTTTTTTCCTCAGAGAAATACTGAAGAATGAACGAGGCCTTGAAAAACTCCCAAGTAACCTCTTGACGGGGCTTGTTCCGAGACACTGACTTCCACCACATCCACGGTGAACCTTCAAGCATGAAGGTCGCAAACTTGACCTTCAGCGACTCGGGCAACCCAATGAGGTTAAAGTCCCTTTCAACCTTCCGCATCCACTCCTCTTCCACGGAAGGGTCTACTTGACCATAGAAGAGAGGTGGATCGAGCTTCTAAAACTCAAGCATAAAATCCTTAGGTTGATCAACCGCACTACGATCACCCATCGAAGCTTCAAAGGGATAACCGCTGGACAAGGAAAGGTCAAAAACCCAATCGACGCCAACTCAACGAATGAATAAAAACCTCAAAATCAAACACTGCATAGGTGACAAGCTCAAAATCCGAGAAAACAAGTTATCATAACATCAAAAATTTTATCTTTGAAAACATCTTTAATTTAGAACAAGCTTAGTGGGTTAAACCTTCGCCATTGGTATTCTTTAGAACCTCACTCACATGCATGTATCCGTGCCACCCAGGGCATCCATCCACCATACCAGAAATCCATCCACATTTCCAACATACCAAAATGCATGTGAGTACTCATCGGAACACCAAGGCCAAAACAGAGCAACTTCATTTTCCAAAAACAATTTATTCATACCACTTCTTTTAAAACAATCCACAAATTAAACATGTCATTTCAAACAACACTTTTTTTTTTCAAAACCAACTTTTCTGATTCAAACCACTTTTAGAAATCAACGGAAACCCAAAACAAATCAAACAGGGGACTAGTGTCAGTGGGTGACTTGACCATATGGTTGGCGGCCATATGCCAAACACGCCACTGACACAGAGAGCCTTCTTGGACCATGCCCCTAGATCCACATGGCTTGCCAGGCCGCGCGGGTTAGGAGGACTAATGGCCCAACTCCCTTTGTCGTACCCCAATCGCAAAACATTACCATAAAAACCCAAACAAACAAATTAAAATGGACTTCCCATGGAAACCCGAGGATCGGTACGGGAAAGAGTTCGCGACGCTCTTCTCGTACCTACCCCTCAAGTCCCGACAATCCTACTCCATCTACCTTGATATCCCAAATAACAAAGGGCGCTCTGAAAAGTGAGGTCTGCTAAGAGCAAACCTCCTCTGATACCATTTTGTCACGAACCAACCCGAGTCGACCCTGAACCGGTCACCCGAGCCGGTCCGCGACATGGCCCGAGAGGCGTTCCCGATCCTCCCGGGCTGGCGACAAGCGCCAGGGCATCATTAGAGACTGTGGGAACGATTTCTCCCAATATAAATAAATAAGAATGCAAAGATAAAACAGAGCAGCACAGAAAAAGGTAAACTAAACAAAGTGACTAAACATGAACAAACAGGAATCAAACTAACCAAACACGACGTCTGAACAACTCCGTTCAACCTCACGGGTCGCTCTCCGACTCAACGATCAAGCGTCTCCCTAGGCGAGCGCACTCAAGCTATAGCCTGCACAAACACTAAAAACAGAAAAGAACTATAGGCGTGAGTATTAAAACTCAGTAGGCTAGCCCGGTATCTATTCCCAATGCACTACCTTTAAAATAAAAGAAACATCATTTCAAGTTTGAACTACAATCTATAAAAGTATGTTTTTAATAATATTCTACTTGAAAACAAAGTACGAACCATTGCCCTTATCCATTTTCCAAATTCGTGTTCATTTCATTAGTGCCAATGACATTTCAGGAAAAGGGGAAAGTGATGTTTGAATTTTCAAATTTTGTACAAAAGGGATTAAGCACTTTCATTTGAAACAATTTTTAGAAACCTAATCAAAAGCACTTTACCATTTTCCAAAGAAAACAATACACCAGAATGCACAAAGTAAAACATACAGCAAGGGCAATGTAAGTATACACGTGAGCATCATAATCATTACTGCAAGCTACAAAAGCTGAATAGACATGGGTGAACCTAGGAGATCGAGAATAAACCAGAAGACACCAATACATGAGAAATCATCCTTATCGACATGTCACGATGAAATCAAAACGCACAATACGCTCGACCATCCACTCACGGGCAGGTCGAGGGCAAATCCCATAGAAATAAACCCAATATATCCACCTACTATGGGCCACTGGTCAGTACCATAACCTACCAGTGCAGCAATCGTTCTTAGAATATTCTCTCAATATGCCAGATTCCCATGTCTCAAGTGTTTGAAAAAGGGGTGAGCCAACTAATTCCAACCGAGCATCCAATCACATACATATATATATATAAAGAACAACAGGCATTCCCCGAGCCACTCCATGGGACAACCTCTTGCCTTTAACTACTCAAGTACCCAGGAGCCTCTAAGCGCGGCCTCCCAACCAATCCATTGCAACCAAGGCATGAGAGTCGCCCTAAGAGGGTTTTTATCAAAACATTTTTATCGCTTTCCATAAAGTACCAAACGGGCATTTAATACATTTCACAAACACTACTCAAAGATAGGTACAACTTCTTTATGAGACAAAATCCAGTTTAAAACCGTTTAAAGCACCCCAAAACACTACTTCACAGGTTGCCAGTATTTTTATAAACCAAACCAAACCATTTTCTTTTCCAAATAAACTTTAAGAGCCAACCGGGCGATTTCTCAAACGAACCAAAGTATTTTTTCACGCATCAAAAAAATCATTTCTCATTAAACCAGAACTCTATTTTATATTTCGTGAATTATGTTTAAAAGCCAAACGGGCATTCTTTCATTATTGGGTGTCCGCTCGTCAAAAGGATGTGTCATGTGTCGTGTATAAAATAAACAGCTCCTTTTGACATTAAATAACCATTTAAAAATTAACCATCTTATATTAAAAATTAATTATAGTATATTATCACTTATTTATAAAATATTTATTTCGAACAACTAGTGTGCGCAAACAGCATGAAATAATATAACTTAAATTTCAAAAGCAGTGCAAAGGGAACCTACCTCAAAACCAAGCGCGTCGACACAACAACCTCGGATCCAAGGCGCGATGACACGACGTGTGTCCGAAACCACGTGACAAGGTCTAACACTCTGCATAGTCAGTACCAAGGACTCAGACACATACAAAAATCTCACTAGAGCATTCGAAACCAAGCAGCGGGAATAAACGCTCACCTTGAAACTAAAGCGCGGCGACGACGGAACCTCAAAAACAAGGCGCGGCGGTGGCGCTCACTTGGAAACGCCCTGCGCGGGTCCTCAAACAATAATCCTACCAAAATAAACATAAAAAGATAACCCCCAACAAAAAAGGCCAAAGCGAGAATAATAATAATAATAATAATAATAATAATAATAATAATAACACCAATAATAAGATTAATAATAATAATAATAATAATAATAATAACAATAATGAGAATCATAATAATAATAGTAGTAGTAGTAATAATGATAAAAATATGAAAAATAATAGTAACAATAATAATAGTAAAAAGGATAATAATAACAACAATAATAATAATAATAATAATAATAATAATAACAATAATAATAAAATTAGTATTAATAATAATAATAATGAAAATAATAATGATAATAATAATAATAGTAATAAAGTTAATAATAATAATAATAATAATAAAGTTAATAATAATAATAATAATAATAACATATTAATAATAATAATAATAATAAGATAATAGCATAATATAATAATGATAATAATATTAGTAATAGTAAAATATTTGCACTATAATATTAATAATAATATTATTGCTAATATGAAAAAGAAACAAAAACAAAACGTAATAGAAAGAAAATGAAAAAAAAAGGCTTACAGCGTAGGGGGAAGGGAACGCGCAGGGTGGGGGTCGCCGGACGGCGGTCCGTCGGACAGGCGGCAGGAGCAGGGCCGGCGGCGCGGTGATTTGTGCGGCGGGAGGAGAGGCCGAACGGGGGGGGGGGGGGGGGGAAGACTGCAGCGACGGCTGCAGAGTGCGGAGGCCGGGACGGAGGCCGGAGGGCAGGCTGAGAGGGGCGGAGCACCGGAGGGCCGAGATGAGCAGGCGACGCCGGGAGGCTGCGGATCGGCGAGGTGCAGGGGGAGAGGAGCGGCCGGGGCGGCGCGACGTTGCGCTGGGGCGGGGAGCGGCGGAGAGGGAGGTCGGGTCCAGGCCGGTGCTACAGGGGAAGGAGGCGCCGGGCTTCTGCGCTGAGGAGGGTAACGGGAAGGTGCCACAGAGGCTACGAGAAGAAGAAGAAAGAAAGAAGAAAAATAAAAGAAAATATGAAAAGAGAAAAAAAAAACACACGGGAGAGAGAGACCAGGGGGGGAGAGCAGGGGAGTTCAGTGCGGCCGGAAGGGGGGGTGTCGTGCGGGTCTGCCGTGGGTGCAGCAGGGGGTGCGGCTCATGCGGGAGGACACCGGAGGGCTGGTGCGGAGAAACGGCGCCGGGTGCTGCGGGTGCTGCTGCGGACGAGGCCGGGTGCTGGTGGGATGTTGTGTGAAGAAGGAAGCAGGGGAGGTCGTTGCGCTAGGAGGGGAGGCCGAGCGGTGAAAGGGAGAGCAGGCGCTGCTGGGTGCGAGGTGAAGCAGGAGGCTAAGGAAGGAGGAAGCAAGGGAGATGCTCCTCGCTGCAAAAGGGGAGAGCAATAGGAGTGTGGCGGCGCACAGCGCTACGGAAAGGAGAAAAGGGGGAGAGGCGGTGGGCCGTTAGGGTTAGCAATAAAATAGGGGGGAAATAAATAAAATAAAATAAAATAAAACCAAATAATAATAATAAATGAATTAAATAATAATAATAATAATACATAATATTACTAAAGTATAATGATAGAAATAAAACTAATGAAATCACTCATTTATTTATAAAATTAACAACTTTAGTTTTCATCAAGGATAGAAATAGTAAAATTTCTAATAGCCATAAAAATATTAAAAGACAATCTAAATTGACATTTCTAATTTATTTTTAATTCCTCTAAGCCGAAGAGGCCACGCGGTTGCATGGGCGAAGCCGCGCGGTGTCGCGCTCTACCCGCGCTTCCGACGACGTCGAACCCAAGATGCATACTTTTTTATCAAAACTCAAAACTTTCATCCGACTGAACGTGAACCGCAACAAAAATAATTTAAAGCCAAAGAAATCATAAAATAAAATAAACGCACGGTTTGGGGTGCGACATAGACACACTTATATAGCCACAGTTTAAAAAAATAGTGGCTATAGGCTAAGATATCTCCACAGGTCTTATGTTATTCGTGGTGCTACTCCCCCAACCCTCATGATTCCACCCCCGATTTTTACCTAGTCGATGTCTCCTCCCCGCGAGTCGGTGAACCTCCTCACCCGATGCTACCACCCAACCTCTCGCTATCCTCCGATGACGAAGCGACCACCCAACCTTGATCATACTTTGACAATGTGGCCACCCAACCTCCCTGAGATCCTCTTCTTCTGACGTGGCTCCACCTATGCCTCCACCTTAGGGCCACCCTCTTCCTTGACTCACATGTTTTTTCAGTCTTCACACATTCCAGGTGCCCCTTCACATCTCACCGGTGGGAGGTCCATGACTCACAGCTTGTGAGTGGCTTGTGGTCGGGTGTGTTAGGGGTTTTTTCTATTTCCTAAATTCTATATTCTATTTATTCTATTGGGTTTTCAATTAAATTTGATTTTCTCCAATACATATCCACATACATATGAACCAGGACAGTTCTAATTCCTCACACGCCCTATGATTTCTACCACGAAGAAGGGTTTCTTTGATTTCAGATCCACAAACTCTTCAATTTGAATTGGGTAAGATTTATTTGTTTCGATTTCTTGTCTTCTTAATTGTCACATTTGTCTTTGATAGGTTTTATTTGTTTTCACTTATTGCATCAGGTATGATTTCTTTGATTTTTTGTCTGATTTTCATTGGGTTTGATTATCTTATAGAGTTTAAATCTACAAATTCTAGAAATCATAGGTTATTATGATATGATTTTAAAATGAATTAATGGTCTATGGTGAGTTATAAAAGAAAATTTCATAAATATATAGTATTCATTGATTATTATTACTTTGGTTAATGTAAACCTATATTTCACAGTGATGGATATATGACATATCACGATATTGTTGCAGTTGTTGATTAGAAGTAATGTTTGGAGGATTTACTAAATTGTATGTTGAATTATCAAATTTTTTTAGAGAACATAATTTTCCCATATAAATAAAATCCACTACGATTATGATGAGTCACATAGAATATGTATGTTCTAAAACCATGATGTGATAGACACATAGAAGATTGTTTCCCCACATGGTATTATTCATTTCCCATTGGGTGTTTAGTCTTAGGTTTTGTTTTTAGAGGTTAATACACACTACCCTAGACCTCCCTACCAATTCTTATAGAAATAACACTTTGGGTTAAGAATTGGTTAAGATAAGTGTTTACCCGAACCTTAATTTATCAATGTATTTAAACTAATAAGGATTTTTCCATATTGTTTTTTTAACTCCATAATCTTAGAACCATGGGTTGTCAAAGTAGATTATTGATTACCTTAGTACTCCATATATCTATACAGGTCCTTCATGGTTGGATCTTGAATTTTTTCTTAAGTTTGGTAACCCGTTGAAGGTTAAGAGTTTTTACTTACCTACTGTAAGTGTGGGGGATGATAAATCTATTATAAAATCTATTAGAAAGGTGACTTAGATTAATATTTATTTCCATATCCATATGAGACTATTGAATAATCCTTTAAACCTTGGTTGTTAAACCATAATTGATGGACCCCCCTCATCAAGTGTCTGCACTGATCTTGTGGGATCTATAATTGGTATGATAAAAAAATCTCCTCTGGTTGGATTTATATTTTTTCAAGTCCTATTATTTTTTTGAAATATATTAACTTAAAAATAAGAAGTTTTATTGAATGTACTTGGATAGAAAAATCAATTTCCATTCCTATTTAATTTGAATTGAATGTCTTAGCTAAGACTTTGAGGAACATAAAGAAATAAGAGGCTATAATTCAAATAAATAATTATTAGGAGAAGGTGATTACAACACTATTTGAAGGTAATAAAAGTGGTTTTACTTCTATTAAATCTACTGATAATGATTCTTGTAATGAATTAAGTTCATGTTGTGATGAAGTTATTTCGATTGAATTATTTAGTGATATCAATTATGAAATCAAGGATTGTCTTAAAATGGATCCTATTGAAGTTATTATATACATATGTGAATACATCAAGGGGATACAATATTATAAATCATAGTTATATTCTAAGTCAATGAAATATAAAATCGCTAAAAGGTAAGTAAATGTATCACCATCATAATGTTTATTGAAGATAAGGAGACATTTCTATCACTTTTCAATGGAAAATTGTCTATAAATGAATAAGAATTGAAAAGAAGAGTTTTTTAGGAGGTTGTTATTATAGAAGTGGTCTTTTCACTAGAAAAACTATATTGGACCTCTATGGATATCAAAGATTTATAGCTAGATGTTAAAGATAATAGTATTAAATAACTAGATAGTTCTCTTATAAAGGATAATAAAGTGTATGGAGATCTGATTCTAAAGTTACAAATGGGATATGAAGAAATGTTAAAATCTCTTGAATATGATATGTATTATCTAAATATATAATTATTGGAGTAAGAGGTGAAATTGATAAATCAAGAAGTCACCCAAGTTGAATCATTTCATGTTTTTAGGAAAATAAGAGTAGCTACCACACAAACTAATGATGATAATATTACTAACAAAAAGTCTCAGAATTGTGTCAAAATAACTTTAATTGATCCACTAATTTTTTCACTGTAAGCTCATGGAGAAATGTGACAGACTATCCTGATAAATCTATTGGTACTCATGCATATTTATCTATTACCCATGGTTTAAAAACATATTTTTTACAAATATGGGTGTGATTAAATAATGAGAATCCATCCATATCATCCAATTTGGATATGATCATGAATAAAATACTTGGATCTCTAAATAAAGCTCAAGATCATATTATTGTTGTCCAAAAATAGAAAGCAAGAAAAACTAGATATACTACATACAATAGAAAGAGAAGGCTATTTATTTGTCAATAATAGTGATACTAGACATTTGAATAGAAGTATAGTTAATGTGGGCATAATATGTCAACCTATGTAGGATATATAAGGTATATATTCCGGGGGAGAAGACCATATTTTGAAATAAGACTTGTGGAGAAAATGAAGAATTCACAAAATAGGAGTAATATATCTATAAGAAACAGATTTAAATATTTTGAATATATTTTTTAAATATGAAAAAAGTGATCATAGTTAATATGCTTGTTATCATATACCAACTCAATACAAAGTACATACTAATTTCAGAATAAGAACACAATAAAAATTGAAGTAATAAAGAAAAGTAAATGAATCTACCTTGGGGAGAAAAAAAAAATAAGGATATTATATCATGTAATATTAATAATTCAATGAAGGGGGTTAAAGAGGATGTTGAAATAGAGATGAACTGCCTACACTATGGAAGAATAGTCCAGATTAGGGACCATTGAAAATTGGTCATTAACATCAGGACTGATGGAAGTGAGCTAAAGTAACAAATGGAATCGATTCAGGAAAGGAATCATAAAATTAATTTAATTAAAGATATCCTAGAAGAAGAAGAGTAATACTGAATTCTAAATAATGGTATTCTAAATAATACCAAAGAGATACACGGAAGATACAAAATTCCAGGCCATACAACAAAAAAATTCTTAACTTTACTTCCAGAAAAAGATGAAATATTGATGTAAAAATCTAAAACATTAGTGTCTCTAAATATCAAGATTTTTTTTGTAGAAAAAGTTTCCACACACATTAATTAGTTAGATCATTTTCCTAAAGGATGTGTGATCATATGACCTAAGTAATTGGTAGAGCCTAAGAAGATGGATCTAGTAGAAAAGTATAGAAGTGATCTATTTTCTAAAGTAAGGTTGCATGTACTATCTTTAATGAATGACTAAAAGAGAAGAAAAAAATATTTTCCAATGATTTATATATTTTTAAAATCAAGGGTGATTCTAGCATGAATAGATATCAATATTTAATATATGGAAAAAAATATTTTCTCGGTTGGTATATAAGTCATGACCTTATTACCTTGATTATTTGTTCCACTTTTTATTGGGAATTAAAGGTGTTGATGAAAAAAGGTTAGAACTACTTGGAAGTTATTATCATTACACAATTGTGGGTTTTATCCATCATGGTTCATTCAAACTGGTATAACTATCTCATAAAAATACCAAAAAAATCCAATGGTTAAGAATAGAATTTATCTTTGAAAAAAACTTTCCATGATGAAGATTGTTGGGAATCATTCCTAGAGGCTGGGGGTGGGGTGTGTAGGGGAAGTGGGGGGGGGGGGGCAGTGGGGGTGCAGGTGGGGGGGGGGGGGGGGCTGAGGGTTGGGGGCTGAGGGGGGGGGGGGTGCTGGTGCGGAAGGGGGGGAGGGGAGTGGTGTAGGGGGGCTGGTGTAAGGTGGACTGGTGCTGGGGGGGATGGTGCTAGGGGTGGGGGGAGGGGCTGGGGGGGGGGGGGGTGGGGTGTTGGGGGCTGGTGCAGGAGTGGGGGTGATGGGGGGCTGGGAGGGAGGAGTTGTGCAGGGGGTTGGTGTAGGGGGACTGTTGCTTGGGGGGTTCTGGGGGGACAATGGGGGTGTAGGTGGGGTGTAACACCCCAATCTTCCATGATACACTTCTCTTTCAATAATGCAATAGTTTGCATTGTACGCAAGTTCGAGATTCTAACACACCGTAACCAATCAAAATAACCGTTATGAATAGTAATGCCCAAATTTTGAAATTATATAAATTTTATATTTCAAAATTAACTTCATTTTTGTATTTGGAATATCAAAATTAGCCTATGTTGAATTTTTGGTATTTTTCTGAGAACTTCCAATTTTCGATGAATAGTGAAAAATACTTAAAAACAACTTTTTTAATCAAAATAATTTAAATTATACTATTGAGTGGTTTTAAGGTATAATTATAATATAATTTTACCATTTTATCCAATGGTGTTCATTAGAATTAATTTCACTTTAAAATTGGACATAAATAATTGTCAATCTTTTGATTGATATTGTTTCTTAAAAACACGCTATTTGTTTTGACAACATGAATTAATTATAAAATTAATTAATGAAACTTATATTTTTGTAATTTTGTAAAATAGACATCATTTTTTAATTCAGAATATCAATTATAGCTTAGGGTGAATTTTTGGTATTGTTCTGAAAAACTTCGATTTTTGATGAATAGTGAAACCACTAAGTGGTAGTTAAAAAAACTAATTTTTCGTTTAAATGAAATTTTACCACCGCTGTGATTTGAATTTCCAAAATCTGACATACATCATTGTCATTAGGAAGTAAAATGTGGTTCAATGGGATTAAAATAATTTTTGGTGAATGGTAACTTTTAAGTTCTATTAATCGCGATTAAAGGTAATTAGTGTAATTTAAGGTAAATATAATGTTATAATAATATGAAATTACCTTTACACTTATACTAACCTTATTGGATGAGTCATGGAAAACCAAGACAATCCATGGGTCAACTTGGGGACCCCATGAAGCCACTTGGGTAAAAAAATGACATTAATAACTTTTTATTTAAAGTAAAAATAAAATTGTCATAAACATGTGTTGTTTTACTAAAACAATTATTACATAGGGTTATATAAGTTAACTTTTAGACTATAAATATTAATTTTAAATCTAAAAATATTTCCTACATCATGGTATTTTTTTTTATAATTTTTAGACATTAAATAAATTAAATTTTTTATAACACCATGATGATGCAACGATTACCTCATTAATTAACGATTTAAATAAAATGAAAAGATAATGTAAAATCTAAGACTTAAACTTGTCAAAAACCTATTTTATGAGTATATTTATAACCCTTATCACCTTATACTTTCAAAATATAATTGTGGGACCTTTTAAATCTGAAAATCACTTCATAATAATGTAACATTTTACGACTTTCCAAGAGTGCCCCTCCTCTCCTCTTATAAAAGGCCCCCACCACTACCACCTTATTCACACCTTCCAAGCCATTTGGCTCGGCCAAACTCTACCCAAATACTCTCTAAAATTCCCTATATAACTAATATAAGCCTCAATTTGGGTATAAGTCTTCCCAAGGAATCCTTTGGCTCAAATAAAAAAGAGTTACCCGATTTTAAGGTAATGTCTTCTCTTATGTTCTTTTGTATTATTTTGCTTCTCCAACCCCTTAAACTCTTTTTATTCCTTTATTTTGTAACAACACCAGTATATTCAATATAATATGATGTTTTTATGATAATTATTAGAGCTAAACTTACACACACCTCCGTCTAATGGTTAAGGAACATACTGTTTCCGTGGATGGTGAATTACTGCCTCACGAAACGATGATTGTTCTATCTTCTCCTACCACCCCTCATGGTGGACATTATGATGACAATATATTTATTTATGATATATATTATATTTATTTACTCTATATGATTCTTTATTTTACATTTAAAACACAACTTTATACTTTTCATGTTGTGAAAATGTGATAATTTCATTTGAGGAAGTGTGGACTACCGCCCCCTCAAGTGATGTGACTCATTCATGCAATACATGGAATGTATAAAGAATGAAATTAATGAAATTATGTGACCTATATAACATATATATTATACTATAATTATAATATATATATCTCATTTAGTTTTAATTCCATTAAATACGAAATAGAAATGAAAGTAGCGTTCATGCGTACGTACGACTTACCGTCTCCATGAACGGTGCATTTCATTTCTTACCTCTAAATGTTATGTAATATTATAAATTAATGTATATGCTAGATATATATGATATATATGATATCTACATCATGAATATAATTCTGGATATAATGTATATTTTACCACATGAACAACTTGTAATTATAAGAAGATTATTTTTGACTCAAGTACCAAAGATCGACAAAACGGCCGTTATTAACTTAAATAATTACATAATGTTCATAACATGGTAATAAGTGATATAAAAGAAATAATGACCTTGAAAAATGTTCTTAAGAAAGTATAAATTAACTCTAGTGTATTATTCAGGAGGTTAAAGAACGATCGAGTCAAGTCGGACACGAGGTAAGGGAACTTCTTAACCCAATTTCCGTTCTTTGGGTTAATCTCCTACTTTAAAATTATGTCATGATATTATTATTTCCTATCTCGTATTTGTAATTTCTTTATGTGTACTTATATTGAACACACATAATAGATCTATTTTATTTAAAAAAATGATCTTTGTAAGGGACTTCGTCTCAATCTCCTTTTATTGAGGCATATTTTGTTTTATACACAACTTTCTTTTATATGGTGTATAAACCACTTTGAATTTTACTCAAAAGGAATCTTTTTATATGAAGTGTTTTTTACTAAATGACAAAAGGAATGTTTTGTCATACGTATGCGGCGACAACGACTTCTCCGTCTTCGTGACCATTATTTGAGTTTCGACTTCCTCTACAAGCCATAACTTTTTTTAAATGAAAAATAAATACCATGTTTTACTTTTATTTTATTTTGGTATTGAAAATAGTTTTGATAATGTTTTTATTATATCAATGTGTTGTATTGATATCTTGTGATTGAAATTTGGAAATTTTATGTTTCCTTTATGCATGATTTATGTTATACGATTCTGTTATGGTTTATGATATGTTTAAACCTTTTCATATAAGGAATGCATTGGACTTAATAAGTGATGGGTGGAGCCTACTATATCTCCTCGATGCATCAGTAGGTCTTATGAGACAAACTAGTGTCTTGGAATGAGGCCTTGACAAAATCTTATTTGTAGTCTTGGTACGAGGCCTTGGCTACGTGGTTATGATAGTCTGGCATTATGCATTCCATCATTATGAAAGTGGTTATTGATATTGCATGTGATTATTCAACTAGTAGAATATCTATGTTAATAAGTAAATGACATTACTTAATTTTATTTTTGACATATTATACTAAAGTTCAAGTTTAAAAGGCTTTTGTTTTAGTTATACATCGCCTTAAATGTTTATGTTTATTTATGAAAGTTTCCGCTTTATTGTTATCCTTACTGAGCATTTGAGCTCACCCCTTTCTATGTTTTATTTTTCCTAGGATGTGAAGAAATATTTTATGACTGACCTACAGGAATAGTCTGAAGGGGATAGGAGTGTGGACTATGGAGACTATGTTATTGTGATTTTTCACTTTATGATGTAATGTAACATTTATTAATGTATCTAGTGTTTCCAAGGCTACTAAACTAATCGGTCTTTCGAGACTTGAAATTTTGTGATCATGCCAATGTTACGTAATAATGCACCGACTCTGGGTAACTGGGGTCGGGGCGTTACATGGGGGGGGGGGGGGGTTGGGGGGGAGTGGTGCGGGGGGGGGGGGGGGGTGTTGGGGGGCTGGCGTAGGGGGGACTGGTGCTGGGGGGATGGTGCTGGGGGCTGGGGGGGGGTGCAGGTGTGGGGTGGGGGGTGGGGGCTTGGGGTATAACGACCCATACTTTATATACATTGTTATTAATTCAAAATTGAAGCATACTTATTACAACATATAACAAAACCATGAAAGGACCGTATAGGTATAGTGTCTTTAGAAACTGAGAAACATAAACAACTGGTTCATAAAGCGTCTACACTGTCTCCCATTTATTTCATCATATCTATAGTCCCTTTTGGCATATCTTACTTAATAACCTTCTTCTTGACCTGGGGAAAGAAAACATACAAAAGGGTGAGCTCAAATGCTTAGTAAGGGTAAACAAAATAAATATCAAACATATCATATTTATAATAACATAACATTTTGAAAATATTATCCTGCAAAAGAGATCATAACATGGGATAAATCATAGAAGTGAAATGTAATCCCAATAATCATAACTTAAAACATTAATCTTTGTGGAATACACACATAATCATAGAGAATCATTTCTTATTAGTCAATACTCTTTTCCAAGACTATCTTAGTGGACAAAGTCCATTTCTGAACCGAGTTCATTCCTCGTTTCAGTCCTGTTTCACTGAACCGGTTTAACCTGCCGTTCCAGCCATGTCTATATCATGAGATATAAAATCTTTACCCAATGCATTGGAGGGAGATATAGGTCCCACCCATCTCATAATGATACCATTCTTATATGTTCCACAAAATCATAAACCATACATCATAGCATAACCCATGTAATAAAAATGGAAATCTTAAACATCATGACATCATAAAACAATTCATATAAGATAAAGGAATTCATAAAAATATTTCCATCACAACATAATCATATCAATGTAATAATAGGGATATAAACAGAACCCTATATTAACTTAGATGGAAAATAATTTTGATAAAACACTTGAACTCCATTCTTGAGGAAAATATCCTTTCTACTTCAAAAACATTTTTCCTTTCTTAACATGTCATACAATTTTAATCTAAAATAATTTGATTAAAAATAAACTTGAAAACTTGTAAAGTAATATTCTTGGAAATAATGTTTTAAAAATCCATTCATGCCATATAAGTTAAAAAAACATTCTTCTCGTACTTTTGTCGGAAAAGTCAAAAAGTATCTCGTACGAAAAACGACAAAAGATTCCTTTCATATCTTTTACTAAAAACTCACCGAAGGGTAAAATTGGATATAAACTATTGTATAAGGATATAAATATTACATATTGAGGAAACATGGATGTGGATGATAAAATACACCCCAGTAAATACCAAAGTATAAACAATCTCGGATAAAAATGAGATTGTGATATTTCCCTTACCTTAGGTCCGATTTGCTTTGTAAGTGTCTGAACCTCCTGTATAATGATTTAAATAATGTCATTGAATTATTCCAGAATCATACTCATTGTTATGATATCATATATGATCATATTCTTAGCTTCTTATTAGTAATATTTCATTGCTACTTGTTATTCGGGTGTTTATTACTTTTTGTTCTTATGCGTGTTTTGTCGAATAAATTCTTATTCTTCTCTTTAGGTTATAGATACCTCATTTACAGAATGGTATTAGTGTAATATATATAATATTCATTCATTTAATTCATTTATATAATCATTATGCAATAAAGATCGCGTCGAACGAGTCGCATCACATCGTGGAGACGGTATTCCGTACGTACGCACGAGCGATGATATCATTCCCATGATCGTGGAATTGTATTGGAGTGTATGTATACTATTTAAGAATCAATAACACTTTAAAATAATCATATATAGTTATTTATTTTCACCATTATACCCATCCAAGTAAGGTGGTGATGGAAAATAGATTACACCACGGCGTGGAGACGGTATTCCGTACGTACGCACGCGCGGTGATTTCGTTTTCCATAGGATGGATAGATGGTGAAATAGGTTTGTTTCATAATTATAATAACATATTATTATATGAGTGATACTGATGTTATTACTTCATAATGAAACAACTAAATAAGAAGAAGTGGAAGAAGAAATAAAGATGAAAGAATCGGTAACAGACATTACCTCTTCTTTGAAGCGCCTCTTTGAGTCCTCCTCTTAGGGCACTAAAATTGGTCTTTGAAGAAGACCAGGAACTCTATGATGTTTCTAGGGAAGTTTAGAAGAGAATTTGTCAGGGGTTGGCTGAGCTTGAATACTCAAAGTGGTGTGAGGAAGAGAGGGAGGAGGTGCCCTTTTATAAGGGAGGAGAGGGGCACCTTTGGAATAACTAAAAATATTATTTTATTATAAAGCCAAATTCGGTTTTAAATAGCTCAAAATTGATTTATTTCGAAGCTAAGGTGGGTATGGGTCGAAATAATCTCATAAAATATAATTTAGACAAGTTTAGGTTCCTATTTTAACCTTATAATTTAGATTTAACATTAAGTTAAATAATTTTACTTTTACCGTGTCTTCTTGTGTTCTTACACTATAAGGTTAATAAACTTACTATAACAAGCCAAAAGAACCCCAAGTTGTTTATTATTAATATATATAACCTTATCTAAGTCATTTGGCCGAACCTTAGATTTTTAGGAATAAAATAACAATTAATAATATAATATTTGTTTTAAAAACTATTTTATGTCAATTTTGACACTATTTAGTAATTGATTTTTGTGAAAATTATAACAGAATTATTAGTTAGAAAAAAGTTAATTAAATCAATAATAACATGTCATATTAACCTATAAAATTATTTTAATTCATAAAAAGTCTCAAATTACATTTATTTTGGTATTTGTAACATTAATTATGTCAATATTTCATTAATAAGATAATTACTACATCATCGTTGTGTCATAAATAAATTAAATTATTTAATGTCTAAAAATTATAAATAAAATACCATTATGTTGGAAATATTTTTATCTTTCTAATGAATACTTATAGTCGAATTTATCTTATGTATAACCCTATATTAAAAATTCTTTAGTTATTAAACTTTGATTTTAACTATTTTAACCCTTCTTTAAATAAATTGATAATAAATGTCCTAATCTAATCGAAGTGGTCCTAAATGGTCATATTTTATTCCTAAGGTTGTTTTTGTTCGAATTATACTTATCCAATAGAATTAGGACATGTGTTAGGGTAATAATAATATCATTTTTACCCTTAACTACCCTATTTACTTTTAACCGTGGTAAAAAAAGCAAAAAGTTACTATTCACCAAAAAATTATTTTCATCTCATTGAACCACGTTTTACTTACTGAAATCAACCGTGTCTCTCGAATTTTAGAAATTCCACTCACAGAAGCGGTAAAATTAAGTTTTATAAAAAATTCAGTTTTTTAACTACCACTTAGTGGTTTCACTATTCATCAAAAATTGAAAGTTTTCAGAAAAATACCAAAATTTTACCCTAGGATAATTTCGATATTCCGAATCCAGAAATGAAGTCCATTTTGAAAAATAAAATTTATAAAATTTCAAAAAGTGGTTATTACTATTCATAACGGCTAGATTTAATAATATTTTAATAGCATATCATTGTTTAGTGAAACTCGGTATTGCGTACGACGCAAGCTATCAAGGAAGGCCGCGATTGCGTGTAAAGAAAGCCAATATAGTGTTGTGCGTAGTGAAAGATTCCTTTGATGATTTATATAACATAAAAACAAAATATTTCTCATAAAAGTCTCGGGTGTTACATTCTACCCCCCTTAAAATGAATTTCTCCCTCAAAATTTGTCACTTTGTAACAAAAAGATGAGGATACCTCTCCCTCATCATATCCTCAAGCTCTCATTTAGCTTCTTCTAATTGGTGGTTCCTCCATAAAACTTTCACCAAGCGAGTGGTCTTGTTCCGTAGGATTTTTTCGCTACGATCCAGAATCTCTATCGGTTGTTCTTCATAAGAAAGATCTTGCTCCAGTGGTACAACTTCTGAGCTGAGTACATGTGAAGGATCAAGTATGTACTTTCTTAGGAGAGATACATGGAACACATCGTGAACTTGAGAGTGATTCAGTGGAAGCTCCAATCGGTAATCTACCTTTCCAAAACGATCCAGTATTTCGAAAGGACCAATACATCTAGGGCTCAACTTCCCCTTCTTTCCAAATCTCATGACCCTATTCCAGGGAGATATTCATAAGAACACTTTATCACCCACTTCAAACTCTAGGTCTTTTCTTCGGTTGTTGGCATAAATTTTCTATCGACTCTGAGCTACTCTTATGTGTTGTTGAATAGATCGGACCTTTTCTGCCATCTCATCAACAAGATCAGTTCCTAATAGCTTTCTTTCCCCAAATTCATCCCAGCAAGTTGGAGTCCTGCATTTCTTTCCATCGAGAGCTTCATAAGGAGCCATCTGAATACTAGAGTGAAAGCTATTATTATAAGAAAATTCCACCAAAGGTAGGTGTTGATCCCAACCACCTTTGAAATCCATAGAGCAAGCTCTCAACATATCTTCTAGAGTTTGAATTGTTCTCTTAGACTGACCATCTGTCTGAGGATGATAAGCAGTGCTGAAACTCAACTCTATATCCAGAGTATGCTGAAGACTTCGCTAGAACTTCGAGGTAAATCTTGGATCCCGATCAGATATAATAGAAAGTGGTACTCCATGCAATCTTACCACTTCTTTCACATATATCCTGGCAAGCTGATCCAGAGAGAAATCCTCTCTAATAGAAATGAAGTGTGCAGACTTTGTAAGACGATCAACTATGACCCAGATAACATTATTGCCTTTGGATGTTTTAGGAAGTCCTGTGACAAAGTCCATAATGATGTTTTCCCATTTCCATTCGGGTATGGGTAATGGTTGTAACATCCCCTTAGACTTCTGTCTCTCAACTTTAACTTGCTGACAAACCAAGCATCGAGAGACATATTCAGCAACATCTCTTTTCATGCCATCCCACCAGAAGTACTCTTTCAGGTCCCTATACATCTTCGTGCTTCCAGGATGAATAGAGAATGAAGAACTATGAGCCTCATCCAGCATCTCCTTCTTTAATTCGGGGATGGGAGGAACACAAACCCGATTCCTGAACTTTATTATCCCATCACAATCAAGGTTGAATTCAGGAACATTTCTCACCTTCTTTTGTAACTCGACATCTTCTTTCTGTGCCTCTTTAATCTTCACATGTATAGATGGTTGAACATTCATTTGAGAAAGATAAGATTTTTCCCCTTCTATTATAATTCCAAGATCCATCCTTTGTAAATCCATAAATATTGGATCTTTTGTGATCCTCATCATGGATAAACTGGCATGGTCTTGTCGACTTAATGCATCTTCCACCTTGTTTGCTTTCCCAGGGTGGTAATGGATTGAGCAGTCATAATCCTTAATCAGCTCCAACCATCTTCTTTGGCGCATATTCAGCTCCTTTTGTGTGAAAATATACTTTAAACTTTTATGATCAGTATAAATGTCACACCTTTCTCTATAAAGATAATGCCTCCAAATCTTTAATGCAAAGATTACCACAGCTAAATCCAAATCATGAGTTGGGTAATTTTGCTCATGTATTTTCAATTGTCGTGAGGCATAAGCTATCACCATATCATTTTGCATAAGAACACACCCCAATCCCTTCTTGGATGCATCACTATAGATCAAAAACCTTTCTCCACTACAAGGAAGTGTGAGCACAGGTGCACTGGATAACCTTCTTTTCAACTCCTTGAAATTCTATTCACATTATTCTGTACAAACAAACTTAACTCCTTTCCGAGTCAACCTGGTGAGTGGATTAGATAATCGTGAAAAATATTTCACAAAACGTCGATAATATCCATCCAAACCAAGAAAACTTTGGATCTCAGTTACTGTTGTTGGTCTCAACCATCTTTTGATAACCTCTGTTTTTTCTGGATCCACAGATATCCCATATTTTGAGATTATGTGACCAAAAAATGCAACTTTTTGAAGCCAAGATTCACACTTGGTAAATTTGGCATAAAGTTTCTCCTTTCTCAGGGTCTTCAATATAATTCTCAAGTGATCTTCATGTTCTTCCTTGCTCTTTGAATAGACAAGAATATCGTCTATAAAGACTACCAAAAATTGATCAAGATAGTCTCTAAAGACTCTATTCATCAGATCCATGAAGATAACAGGGGCATTAGTAAGACCAAATGACATCACTATAAATTCATAGTGTCCATACCTTGTACAGAAAGCCGTCTTTGGTATATCCTCCCTTTTGACCCTTAATTGATGATACCCTGAACGAAGATCAATCTTGGAAAAGTATTGAGCTCCGCATAGTTGGTCAAATAAGTCATCAATACGTGGGAGAGGATATTTGTTCTTGATAGTGATCTTGTTAAGTTCTCGATAATCAATGCAGAGTCTCATTGATCCATCTTTCTTCTTAACAAATAGAACAGGTGCTCCCCAAGGTGACACACTAGGGTGTATGAATCCCTTATCAAGATTCTCTTGGAGTTTCTTCTTCAATTCCTGCAACTCAATTGGGGCCATTCTATAAGGTGTCTTTGAAATAGGCAAAGCACCCGGTACGAGTTCTATTGAAAACTCAACTTCACGATTTGGTGGAAGACCCGACAATTCCTCTGGAAAGACATCATCAAACTCCCGTACAATGGGAATATTCTTAATTGTGAGTTTCTCACCAACCATTTGAGATAAATAACCTTCATTCAGTGGAATCAAGACCCATAAGATGGAAGAAATTTCCACTGGAAGGTTATGTTTATCCTTGCATCGATAGACGATCATAGATTGATCTAGAATATAAAATGTGACTTCCCTTATTTGGCAATTGATATGAGCTCCATATAAAGAAATCCAATCCATGCCAAGAATCACATCAAATTCCACTATAGGAAGGATCACAAGATTTGCAGGAAGCACTTTCCCACAAACTTCAATCGGGGAAGAATTATAAACTTTTAATGCAACTGTTGTGCCATTAGGTGTTGTCACAGCTAACTCAACATCTAATTGTTGAGGTAATACGACGATACTCTTAGAAAATTCTTCAGAAATAAAAGAGTGGGTGGATCTAGAATCAAATAAAACATTTGCTACTTTAGAGTGGATGGTAAGTGTACCTTTCACCACATCGTTATCGTACTCCACATCACTGATAGAAATTGCATGTGACTTTCCTTTGTCTTTACCCTTAAGATTTTGTTGATGTCGATCATCATCAACAACCCTTGGATTAGGGAATTTATTGGCATAATGCCCCATCTCCTTGCACTTGAAACATTGAAGTGTAGTAGGTTCATTCTGTGTATCCCTTCCTTTGTTTGCATCATTAGACATCTTCTTCCCATCATTGCGGCATTCAAATGCCCGATGACCTTCCTTTCCACATTTGAAGCATTTACTTGTCCCTTTAAGACAACTTCCTCCATTTTTCTTTCCACACTTTGAGCATAAGGGAAAGCTCATCTTATTTTCAGTGTGCTCTTTAGATTTTCCTTTGAATTCCATTTTCCTCTTCTTATCAAACCCATATGACTGATGGGTTACTCCAATCTCCATCTAAACTTTGAGATCACATCGAATGATTTCCTCATAGCTATTGAAGTCCCTTATGGCTAAGTCCCTTCAAAGACTTGGTTTTAAGTCACTAAAGAATCGATCGATCTTACTCTCAGGTTGGATAATAATACCAGAAGCGTACCTTGCAAGTCATGTAAAATTTGCTTCATAGGTACCAACAGATTCATCATCCTTTTGCTTTAGTTCAAGAAACTCCTTCTCCATCTTTGTTCGGAGAATACAAGGGAAGTACTTATTGAAAAATAATTTCTTGAACTCGTCCCATTACATGGACTCAATTTCATCTCTTTGCCTCGTATTCTTGATAAGATTCCACCATTGATCAGCATCACCTTCCAAATGATACACTGCTAAGATGACTTTATCATGCTCAGAACATTGAAGAACTGAAAATATCTTTTCATAAGTACTAATCCATTGTTCAGTAACTAATGGATCAGTAGACCCGCTGAAAGAAGGTGGTCACTGCCTCATGAAGGATTCAACAGAATGTTGCTCCTTCCTTTGCTCTTTTGGAAGTCATGCATGATTCATAGCTTGAGAAAGTTGTGTGAGCATGGCTACAAGATTTTGCATTCCAGCTCCCATAACGTTTGGTTGCTCAGGGGGACAATCATTGCATTGCCCGTTGCATTCCGCATTAACACGGTTCCTTCGGGTTCCAGCCATTGACTAAAACTAAGAAGAATAGTGTGAGCAACCCTAATTATAATAGGAAAACCACATAATCAAGAATAAAATTTCACACTTAAGGTCTTATCCTAGGTTATTCATGGTCATTTCTAAAACACTAAGATTGTGTTCTATGCTTAGAATGATCCTTAGGGTTCTTACTAAGGCTTTCACATCCTAGTTTCCAAAGGTTGACTATACCTTTCCTCTGATACCAACTATAACGACCCATACTTTACATACATTGTTATTACTTCAAAATTGAAGCATACTTATTTCAACATATAACAAAACCATGAAAGGACCGTATAGGTATAATGTCTTTAGAAACTGAGAAACATAAACAACTGGTTCATAAAGCTTCTACACTATATCCCATTTATTTCATCATATCTATAGTCCCTTTTGGCATATCTTACTTAATAACCTTCTTCCTGACCTGGGGAAAGAAAAAATACAAAAGGGTGAGCTCAAATGCTCAGTAAGGGTAAACAAAAGAAATATCAAACATATCATATTTATAATAACATAACATTTTGAAAATTTTATCCTGCAAAAGAGATCATAACATGGGATAAATCATAGAAGTGAAATGTAATCCCAATAATCATAACTTAAAACATGAAGCTTTGTGTCATACACACATAATCATAGAGAATCATTTCTTATTAGTCAAGACTCATTGCCAAGACTATCTTAGTGGACAAAGTCCATTTCTGAACTGAGTTCATTCCTCGTTTCAGTCCTGTTTCACTGAACCGCTTTAACCTGCCGTTCCAGCCATGTCTATCTCATGAGATATAAAATCTTTACCCAATTCATTGGAGGGAGATATAGGTCCCACCCATCTCATAATGATACCATTCTTATGTGTGCCACAAAATCATAAACCATACATCATAGCATAACCCATGTAATAAAAATGGGAATCTTAAACATCATGACATCATAAAACAATTCATATAAGATAAAGGAATTCATAAAAATATTTCTATCACAACATAATCATATCAATGTAATAATAGGGATATAAACATAACCCTATATTATCTTAGATGTAAAATAATTTTGATAAAACACTTGAACTCCATTCTTGAGGAAAATATCCTTTCGACTTCAAAAACATTTTTCCTTTCTTAACATGTCATACAATTTTAATCTAAAAAAAGTTGATTAAAAATAAACTTGAAAACTTGTAAAGGAAGCTTCTTGGAAATAATATTTTAAAAATCCATTCATGCCGTATAAGTTAAAAAAAACATTCTTCTCGTACTTTTGTCGGAAAAGTCAAAAAGTACCTCGTACGAAAAATGACAAAAGATTCCTTTCATATCTTTTACTAAAAACTCACCGAAGGGTAAAATTGAATATAAAATATTTTAGAAGGATATAAATATTACATATTGAGGAAACATGGATGTGGATGATAAAATACACCCCAGTAAATACCAAAGTATAAACAATCTCGGATAAAAACGAGATTGTGATATTTCCCTTACCTTAGGTCCGATTTGCTTCGTAAGTGTCTGAAACTCCTGTATAATGATTTAAATAATGTCATTGACTTATTCCAGAATCATAATCATTGTTATGATATCATATATGGTCATATTCTTAGCTTCTTATTAGTAATATTTCATTTCTACTTGTTATTCGGGTGTTTATTACTTTTTGTTCTTATGCGTGTTTTGTCGAATAAATTATTATTCTTCTCTTTAGGTTATAGATACCTCATTTCCAGAATGGTATTAGTGTAATATATATCATATTCATTCATTCAATTCATTTATATAATCATTATGCAATGAAGATCATGTAGAACGAGTCGCATCACATCGTGGAGACGGTATTCCGTACGTACGCACGAGCGATGATATCATTCCCATGATCGTGGAATTGTATTGGAGTGTATGTATACTATTTCAGAATCAATAACACTTTACAATAATAATATATAGTTATTTATTTTCACCATTATACCCATCCAAGTAAGGTGGTGATGGAAAATAGATTACACCACGGCGTGGAGACGGTATTCCGTACGTACACGCGCGCGGTGATTTCATTTTCCGTAGGATGGATAGATGGTGAAATAGGGTTGTTTCATACTTATAATAACATATCATTATATGAGTGATACTGATGTTATTACGTCATAATGAAACAACTAAATAAGAATAAGTGGAAGAAGAAATAAGGATGAAAGAATCGGTAACAGACATTACCTCTTCTTTGAAGCGCCTCTTTGAGTCCTCCTATTAGGGCACTAAAATTGGTCTTTGAAGAAGAACAGGACCTCTAGGATGTTTCTAGGGAAGTGGAGAATATAATTTTTCAGGGGTTGGACGATCTTGAAGGCTCAAAGTGGTGTGAGGAAGAGAGGGAGGAGGTTCCCTTTTATAAGGGAGGAGAGGGGCACCTTTGGAATAACTAAAAATATTATTTTATTATAAAGCCAAATTCGGTTTTAAATAGCTCCAAATTGATTTATTTCGAAGCTAAGGTGGGTATGGGTCTAAATACTCTCATCCAATATAATTTAGACAAGTTTAGGTTCCTATTTTAACCTTATCATTTAGATTTAACATTAAGTTAAATAATTTTACTTTTACCGTGTCTTCTTGTGTTCTTACACTATAAGGTTAATAAACTTACTATAACAAGCCAAACAAACCCCAAGTTGTTTATTATTAATATATATAACCTTATATAAGTCATTTGGCCGAACCTTAGATTTTTTGGAATAAAATAACAATTAATAATATAATATATTTTTTAAAAACTATTTTATGTCAATTTTGACACTATTTAGTAATTGATTTTTTGAAAATCATAACAGAATGATTAGTTCAAAAAAAGTTAATTAAATCAATAATAACATGTAATATTAACCTAGAAAATTATTTTAATTCATAAAAAGTCTCAAATTACATTTATTTGGGTATTTATAACATCAATTATGTCAATATTTCATTAATAAGATAATTACTGCATCATCGTTGTGTCATAAATAAATTAAATTATTTAATGTCTAAAAATTATAAATAAAATACCATTATGTTGGAAATATTTTTAGATTTCTAATGAATATTTATAGTTGAATTTATCTTATGTATAACCCTATATTAAAAATTCTTTAGTTATTAAACTTTGATTTTAACTATTTTAACCCTTCTTTAAATAAATTGATAATAAATGTCCTAATCTAATCGAAGTGGGCCTAAATGGTCATATTTTATTCCTAAGGTTGTTTTTGTTCGAATTATACTTATCCAATAGAATTAGTACATGTGTTAGGGTAATAATAATATCATTTTTACCCTTAACTACCCTATTTACTTTTAACCGTGGTAAAAAAAGTAAAAAGTTACCATTCACCAAAAAATTATTTTCATCTCATTGAACCACATTTTACTTACTGACATCAACCGTGTCTCTCGGATTTTCAAAATTCCACTCACAGAAGTGGTAAAATTAAGTTTTATGAAAAATTCAGTTTTTTAACTACCACTTAGTGGTTTCACTATTCATCCAAAATTGAAAGTTTTCAGAAAAATACCAAAATTTCCCCCTAGGCTAATTTCGATATTCCAAATCCAAAAATGAAGTCCATTTTGAAAAATAAAATTTATAAAATTTCAAAAAGTGGTTATTACTATTCATAACGGCTAGTTTTACTAATATTTTAATAGCATATCATTGTTTAGTGAAACTCGGTATTGCATACGACGCAAGCTATCGAGGAAGGCCGCGATTGCTTGTAAATCAAGCCAATCTAGTGTTGTGTGTAGTGAAAGATTCCTTTTATGATTTATATAACATAAAAACAAAATATTTCTCATAAAAGTCTCGGGTTTTACATGGGGGGCTAAGGGATGGGGGGAGGGGATGGGGGGAGTGGTTTAGGGGGGCTGGAAATCAAATTTGGGAAGTGTTTTGGAAATGAACAGAATAGGGAAAATGGAAGGTAATGAGAAATAAAAGATGAATATGAGTTCCTTTATATTCTATTTGTTGATTATATATTAACCATGCACAACTTGTTTTATATGATTTCATATGGTAATTGAGATATATATTGGAAATAAATGCTAATAAGAGAATATGGAATGAAAATGATAATATGGAAGAACGAGGTATGCTTCATGGATGTGTTATTTATATTGTTTATGCATGTACTGATGCAATGATCATTGATATTATGATGAAAAATGTGTTTGTTTGTAGCTGTTTTGTGTTGTCATGACCACCATAAATTATCAGTCCAATGGGAGTGACTAAATGATGATATTGTGGTAATAATAGAAAGGAATTATAGAATATATAATGGTAATGGATTCATGTATCATTTATCATCACTGATCACATATATACAAGAAGTCATTATATGTCGTTTTTTCCAACTATTTCCTTATAGGTGGTTTCTTATGATGAGACCGGTTCTATCCACCACCATTGATGATAGTGAAAAAATGCATACATGTGTAAGTGTAAAGGGGTATATGCAAGTATAGACATATATCTAAGGACCACCTTGTGCATATTTGGCCATGAAAATATGTAAATAGGGGCTAGGTGTCCTTATATATATGTGAAGTTGCATATGCATGCAAGCAGAAAAAAGGAAGATTCGATTTGTCGTTGTCAAAAGCAGCGCACCTTGAGGTTGAGGTAAGTTCCCTCTACCTAACCCTTTAATTTGAATTCTATAATTTCTTGAGTATTTTAAAAACTTGTTTTAATTATTATATAATGTGTATATGCTATGAAAATTGGTTGTGGCTCTTTGAAATGACATTTTCACTTGTTTTACATGATTCCTCTAAGCCTTCAACGTGTATTAGTAGAAAGTTTCAGCCAACACAATAGTAGAAAATGAAATTTACTCCACTTTAGAGATGAAAATGTCCTCATTTTGAGAAAACATGAACCAATCATTCTCATAAAAATCTAAAACTTAAAGAAAATATTTGTTTTCATTCATCAAACACAAACAACCGGCCTTGAAAACTTGACACTTTCTTCAGTAACATCATTGTGAAACACTTGACCCAGAAAAATATAGAATTTAACCTATTAAAATAAATCCACCTAGGAATTATTCACAGTGTGACCAGGGGTTTCACACCATGAATCCCTACCCCTGGGAATTTCATGGATTGAACTGATGTTCACAGCCAAAAATGTTTGAGATAGGGGGTTCACCCCTCAACCAACCCCATTCAAGGCATAAACCCGATGGGTCACAACATGAAAGGATACAATAGCTTAAATTTCAGTTATTTTTCACCCTGAACCTCCACCAAATTCCACCCAAACCCTAGAGGCTCTAATAGGGGACTCAAACCAAATCCAAAAATACCATTTAGAAACATATAATGTTCAGATTTCTAATACAAATTATAATTTAAGCAATAACCCATGCTTCATATTAAAAACACAAATTTCGTCTAAAAATAATGAATCAGAAACCTGTAGGGAATTACAAAATCCCCACTTTAATAATTCTCATCCCCAAGAAGCCATGGTATTCATCAAAACATGTCTCACAAACTACTATAGTTGTCAACTCCCTGAGAACTCACTATTCTCCATCTCTGAATTCTAAACATGTTTCTGTTACACAAACCCAAACATCAAGGCATGCTTTGCACTAGAAGTCTATCCACTCACTCACTACAAATGCTAACACCAAGAAGGCTACCACTACACCCATATATCTTGACACTCCTCAGTGTCTTCAACTGATTCATCCTAAATATTATGGTTATCCCCACCATACTAATCTTCTCATGAATGTTGACTAAACATCATGGTGCTCCTAACCATATGAATTTTCAACTGAGAATGATCTTCTAATGGTCTACTGACCTGGTAACTAGATTTTTAAAAATGATCTCAATGTGGTTTTCAGTTCACTGCATCCAACCCCAAGAAAAACACCAGTCTCTTCTCCTCTGGATGAATTTTCCTGAAATTTCTTGGTTTCACCCGCTGGTGTGATATCACATCTCTCAATAAATATGAATTCACCTCTTGAGGCATCATGAGATCATATAATTCCTACACCTAAGTTTGATCCTTGAATCCCAATGTAATTTTATGGTTGGATCACCAACTATTTGTTTCTTATATCATGCTCCCACTCTAAGCACTGACTCACCTCTGACGCGATTCACCCTCAGATCACTCAAAAACCATCTTGTGCCCAATTCCAATTCACTAACTCCACTCAACACCACATATGAACTTCAAATCTAGTATTACCCAAGGAACCAGAAAAGATAGGATATTCCCACACACTAGCATCACTTTTTCACCTCAATCGTTCAATGATCGGTCTTAATACAACAACGACACATATGACACGAGGGTCAGTCACCCACAACTAATATGATTATCTGCACCATAGGAGTACCATTATCATTGACCTTCCAAACCAAACACCTGGTCTCCATAGCCCCTATTCTATCTATCACTAAATGCAATGAATAGATGTGGCCGACCTACTTATCCCTAAATTTCAATATGAAATATCCATTTCCACTGACTCTTGGATCACCATAGATCATTCATGCCAGCCAATGATAGTCAATAGTGTGATCCCCACCCTATGGCTTCCCATACATGGTTCCCATGGCTTCCCATACACCACTACTCAATTACTGATCCAAATAGGTCCTATCATCAAACATCACTAACAATACCCCTAACAATGACCAAAAACTTAGGCAATCTGGGGGGGGGGGGTTGTTGCAAGGGGTTCATGGGGTGGGTAGGGGTGTTCTGGGGGCAGGGGGAGGGTGCGGGGGGGGGGGGGGGGGGGGTGCAGGGTGGGTAGGGGTGTGCTGTGGAAGGGGGCAGGGGGTACAAGGGGAAGGGGGTCCAAGGGGTGTGCAGAGGGGGTGTGTGTGTGTGGGGGGGGGGGGGGTGTACTCAGTTATTTTGTAAGGGGAAGGTTTAGGGTAAAAGGGGGTGTGCTGGGGGGGGGTGTAGTGTGCAGGGGGTGTGTTGGGTTTTTTTACAAGGGGCATGGGGGTGGGCATAGGGGGTGTGCCGGGGGGTGTGCAGTGTGTAGTGGGGGTGGGGTGGGTAGGGGGTGTTGGGGAGGGGGGGGGGGGGTGCAGGGGGTGTGCTGAGGAGAGGGGGGGTGCAAGGGGCTGGGTTCGGGGTTCGGGGTGGGGGGGTCCAAGGGGTGTGTAGGGGAGGGGGGTGCTGGGTTCTTTTGCAAGGGGCAGGGGGTAGGGTGTAGGGGGTGTGCTGGGGGGTGGGGAAGGGGGAAGGGTGAGGGGGCAGGGGGGTGTGCTGGGGGGAGGGGGAGGGGGGGAGGGGTGCAAGGGGGAGGGGGAGGGGTGCAGGGGTAGGGGGAGGGGGAAAGGGGAAGGGGGTGTCTGAGTTCATTTGAAAGGGGCAGGGGGCAGGGTGTAGGGGGGTGGGAAGGAGGGTGTGTTGGGGTGCAGGGGGTGTGCCGGGGGGTGTGCAGTTGGTTGGGGGGTGTGTAGTGGGCAGGGGGTGTGTTGGGGAAGGGGGAAGGGGGGTGTGTAGAGGGAAAGGGGGAGGGGTGTAGGGGGTGATGGTGGTAGGGGGGTGTGCTGGGGGGAGGGGGTGCAAGGGGGAGGGGTGCAGGGGGTGGGGGTGGGGGTTGGTAGGGGGTGTGATGGGGGGTGGGCAATGTGTATGGGGATGATAAGGGGGTGTGTGATAGGGAAGGGGGCAGGGGGTGCATGGGGTAGGGTGAGGGGGCAGGGTGTGTGTGCGGGGGGTGGGGGGTGGGTAGGGGGGTGTGCTAGGGAAGGAGCAGGGGGTGTGCAGGGGGAAAGGGGGTGTGCTGAGGGGAGGGGTGTAGGGGGTGAAAGGGTCAGAGGGTGTGTCCACCAAGAATCCAAGTTTAGGATGGGCCAGTAATTATGCCAATGTTTGGGGTTGTATTTAAATTTTTATATCTCATTTTCTTTCAGATTTCAAATCATCAAAGTTTACCTGGGAAAAATCATTGGGCAAGGCAGAATAAATTCCAGCAGCCTTTTCTCTGTAAAATACAGTCCTCTCAATATCCAACACTACTGAACAGTGTTGTTTTTTATGGAATTGGGAGACATATAGCCATAATTGAAAACCGTGGCTATATGTATTGCATGAATTAGGATTCTTCCACAGTTTGAAAACCGTGGCTATCGAGCTATAACCATGGTTTAAAATCATGGCTATAGGTTTTTCCCTATATCCACACCAATACCAGCCATGGTTTATGAAACCATGGCTATAACCTATAGCCACGGTTTTTGGGCCTATAGCCACAGTTCCAAACTGTGGCTATAGCCTTATTTTGTAGTAGTGTTTTCTTCCATATCCATTTTTATCTAAAAATGTTTTAAATAAAGTTTTTACTATTCTCAGAATATTATTTAAATGAATTTTTACCCATGTTTTCCATTTTATAAAATGTTTTAAAAGAAACCTTCTTATCGTTTTATGAATGAAATACTCTTGAATTTTTACTTAAAATATGAAAGGAATCTCTGTTTTAATGTATATGACATGAATGGGAATTCCTGGTGTCATGAATGCTCAATTATTTAAAACGATCTTTATAAGATTCCAAGGTTATTTTAAAAGAAAATGTTCTCTTTAAAATTTGGGAAATTTTTAGATTTTAAATAAGTGATTTCAAAGTGAAAATGATATTTTCCTCATGAAATGGTCCAAGTGATATTTTAAAATCATTTTCCATCTAAGATGACATCCTTTGATGTTACTTAAGCTTTATTAGAGATATAATCCAATGATATCATCCTTATTCTTTATCTAGATATTTTATGTTTATGATGAAAAGATGTTTATGAAACCCATTCCTTTTCCATGGGTTGTGCTATGATGAAATGATGAAATGTTAATGAAACCTATTTCTTTTCCATGGGTTATGCTATGATGAAATGATTATGAAACTCATTTATTTTCATGGGTTTTGATATGATGGATGTTTTATAATCTTATGGCACACATATGTATGATTTTCATTATATGATGGGTGGGACCTATATCTCCCTCAAATGTATTGGGTAAATATTGATATCTCATGAGATAAACTAGACTAGAATGGGGAGATAACTCAGTTTAGTAATGGACTTTGTCATCTATGATTATCTTGGGAGTGAACCTTGACTACTACGATGGTTTGGAGTGTTAACTCATTCCACTACGATAGTTTTGTAAATGGTTTTTGACTATTAAGGAAATGATTTTCTTTGCTTATGTCTATGCAAAAATTTCATGTCTTATGCTGATTTTATACTCCCATGGCTCATGTTCTTTTATTCCCATATGATTCATGTCTTATAAACTTCCAAGATTTATACCATGTCTCAAGATTATAATTTATGATATTCAGGGTATGGTTTTCAAATGTTATTATCATGTTCTTGTACCCTTATGCTCATGTTATGTTGGTATCTCCCTTATCTACCCTTACTGAGCATCTAATCTCACCATTTAATATGTTTCGTTTCCCCAAGTTTTGAATAAAGGTATTAAGTATGATATGCCTAATAAGGGTGCTAGTTTTGAAGAACTTAATGGGAGATGATGTAGTTTTCTTATTAACCATTTTTTATGTATCCATGTTTCCAAAGACACAAAACCTTTATGATTCTGAAGTGCGTTTTTGTGAAATTCATTGAATATACATCTAAAAAGACATAAAATATATGCATGAAAATCATGGGTCATTATAGTAATACTTTTGGATGCCTTTGTGGGTGCACTGTTGATCAAGGATTAGTGTTCATCCA
This sequence comes from Viscum album, assembly GCA_963277665.1. NCBI lineage: Eukaryota > Viridiplantae > Streptophyta > Magnoliopsida > Santalales > Viscaceae > Viscum > Viscum album. The sequence continues at coordinate 1,006,084,751 of OY728126.1, forward strand.
TTGAGGTTTCTTGGAGTTTTTTTTATGTCAGGATTATCTCATTCTTTGGATATAATTGAGGATCCCCTCATAGGGTGTATTGTTCTATATTTTTTGTAACATACCGACCCAAATCACCACTAAGACGGTGGTCGAACCAGTGGGTCACATGGCCTCAAGCGCACCTTACCATATGTTAGAGGCTTCCAATTAGCAGCAAGAGTATAAAGATGTGATAGTGGGGAGATTATACCCTCATGATCAGAGTAGCATAATGATATATCAGATAATAAATAGTAGAAAATATCAAAAGTAGTAATAAATGTAAGACAAAGCATTAGAATAATAATAATAACTGAATATAAAAGATGTCCAATGCCAATGTACAATAATGCATGCATGTCCAGATGATAATACAAAATCTAAAACAATATACATACAACATGATACAAGATACAGTGCAAAAAGAAAAGGAAATCCCCCAAGGGAGATCTCCATGAGCATTCCGAGCACTCGCTCGGTCCCGTGCTCCTAACTCCCAGGTATAAGAAATCAACCAAAGAACTGCAAACATAGGGTCTACTTGGGTACCCCAGTGCAATGGAAGCCTGATCAAGGTGTGATATATAAAACACAATAGGTTACCACCCATGATGTCTACAACTGAATCTAGTCCATGTATAAAAGTAAAGCAGTGCACATGTAATATAAATGAATAAAAAACTAACCCGCTCAGGTTCCTAAAGGACACATGGAAACTCTACCTATTTTAGCTCACGGTCGGAATGAGATGTCTGATCAAGAACTATATATATATAGTAATCATTATAGGTATATATTTTAGTTATATATTTCATCCACCTATATGAACCAAGTACGTACAGATGTAAGTGTCCATATACTTGAATTACTAGGTTTTGGTTGGACCGAGCATAACTCAGTCATCCATAACTAGTCTAAATGATCCTATAAGATCAAGTAGTAGGGTATATTCCCTACATCCTAATAGAGTGTGAGATATCATGCACGACACTCAGGATGGTGAGTGAGACATCATGTCATCACTCTAAATAAGAATCATTGTGCCTCAACCAAACGTCCTATATTATATCAATGGTGCGAGACATCATGAACTCAACACCCAATGTAAGGGAGTGTGATTTTATGCTATGATAAACATATCCCTTACCATCGTTCCATGACCTATATTAAGGAGAAATCATTTGATAATAACAATAATAATAACCAAATCAATGAGGCGTTATCTCTCATGCTTTGCATTTAATTAATCCCAATTAATATTAAGGGAATCACAGTTTAATTATATCATATACTAAGCATGCATTGAACGACATGGCCCTACCACCCTTTACAATTCATTTCCATTGAACCATTTAATCCATCCAAGTAAAGAAAGCCATCATGAACATTATTTTCAAACTAATCAGGTCAAGACATACCATTTAAATCATTTAAGGAAGGCAATCAATAATATCAAGCCATTCCATTTAATTCACATCATTTAATCTATCTAAAACATGGAAATTCAATTACAAGACTCATGAGGCACTTAAGAGGTACCATGGTCAACTAGGAAATTACCTACATGGGTAACCCCATTTACAAATCAAGCCAAGAATTTAAGAGGTTCTTAGTTCATTAGTTATTTATACATGTATGGGTCAATCCATTCAATTTATAAAACAATCCAATCACTTAGAATGTGCTTTGGTTCATTTAACATTTATATATAAAGGAGGAAAAACCCATTTATAAAATCAAAAGAGGCCATGTACTAAACATTCCTTTTACCAAACAATGACATCATATAGAAACACCAAAGCATCAAGACAATCTCAATTTAAACCACTAACCATCATTTTATAACTTTGAAGATAACACACCTCATTCTAGGGGTTTTATTTTAAAAACAAGACATTGTTAATAAACAATTAATTTATCATAATTAAGCATCATATTCAATAATCACATGTCAATTCACCAAGGATTCATTTAAAATAAATACCAACATGGAAACCAACTATAAATCTCAACACAATACTTAGGAGGTTCCATGATTGATTGGGAAATTTCCTACACATGGGAATTCCATTATTAATCAAATCCTAACACTTATAAGGAATTTCATGCATTTAATCAATTAATTATCAAGGGGAAATATAATCCAGAACACCAAAGGGGTGTCTGTGATCAAGGTTAGCATCCTCAATTTACTAAACAATGTCCAATGGGTGTATATCAAGGAGCGATGGTCAATTTGATATGAAGAACTCAATAAAAAGGGGATGCTTGACAAAAGCTGGCGTGCGACATAATGAAAAATTTTAAGATTCAATAAAAACTTTTGGAAAAAGTTATAGACCACCTACCTTGTACTTAGGACATATCACTCATCTAATATCAAGGTCAGATTTAGTCCGATTTGGAAGAAACCTAAGAAAGGGTAATCTGCCCTAAAAATGAGGCAAAAGAGCTTGCACCTCGATAACTTGATCGAGCGGAGATCAAACAAAGAAATATTAAAAATGAATCGAGATCTTACCATTGCGAATCTATAGAGTCTGATGGTGATTGATTCTGACTTCATATGGAGGAGAAAACATGAAGCCTAGGTTAGTCTTGGGAGACACCCATGACGCGAAGGAGAGGAGGAGCCTGCTAGAGGAATGGGAGAAATCAAAGAGGGGTTTTTATTTTGAAGTAATTAAGGGAAAAAAGGTAATTTCACCCTAAAAAATGGTTGCAAGGTTTGGCCACATGATTTGGCCAAACCGTGCGCCAACCGTTTGACACCCACTGCCATAGAAACCCACCTCGCACGGTTTGTCCCGCACGACTAGCCTAATTGTGCACCAACTGTGTAATGAATAGTGCTTAGGTACTGCCTAAGTGGCACTAACCGTGAGGGCTAGGCACACAGTTTGGGAAAACTGTGCATATACCGTGTGGGGAATTTCTTCTCCTCTGATACATGTTACACGGTTTACTATTGGGGGCCGCATAGTTTTAGAAAAATCAGGTGCCCTGTGCAAACCCTACAAACCTTTGATTTCCAGGGCTCGGTGCTTCTGAATCTCAAAGAGACACTCAGGGAACCTCTCAGGACTTTACCCAAGTCTAAAAACATCACATTGAAGTGTTCCAACTATCATAATTATGTCATGAAGCTCAGTTCAAAGAATGAAACATCCGTTAAAAACCAAAACTCAAATTCCCTTGGAATTTTACCTTGGCTCAAACCACAGTTCATTACAACCTCCCCACCTAAAAACTTCTTGTCCCCAAGAAGCCTTTAGGAACAATGAAAACATCAACTAAACTACAAGGGTTATGAAGTCCTGTTCAAACAGTCATGTTTCATTTCCGAATGACCAAATCACATCCAAGAATTCACTTAAGAATATGACACTTAAGACACCAAGACCCAATCCAATGCTTGTTTTCCAACTGAAACATTGAAATGGAGCTTACCTAATCCCGTTTAGCTAGAGAAAAAATCATTTTATCATCTTGTTAAGCATCTGGCCAAAGGTGATCCCCCACCTTAGGCTTTAATAATGAAAAGGGCTAATTTCGAGTCACGGTACCTCCACCATCGGAATTTCCTTACAAAGCACACCTCTACGCATTCTAGCGATGCTCCTAGTGTGATTTCTTTAACAGGGTGAACACGATTACATTTGAGTCCATAACAAAAACCTCACTATAAGAAATGGTCGAATCATGACTAACCTAACTAAAGATGGTCGCACAAACTTTCCTTGAAAGACATTGTCAAACTTTAGATCACACCCGCCTTAACCTAACGGCGTGTTTTAAAATAGTTCCTCACCAACCATATTAATTGAACAAATGAAAAACAGGTCAAGCTACCACCAACTGACCATCCTTAAAATGCATGGCTTAGATGACTAGAATATTATAAACAAAACTGCAATGTCTTCCTCCATAGAATTTTGTGTTTATAATGATCATGTTCACCGAAGCGCATACCTAAATTTTGGTGATGTTTCCTGGTCAAACCATCATTTGACCATTAAATTGCCATGTCTCAGCATGAACAAGGGTGTAACCCATATGCAGCCTACCAGAATCACCACCCTTTTTAAACATCACTTCCAAGCCCAAAAACATGTCCAGGATAACCAAAGATTCATTAAACTGAAGTCCAAGGAACTAACCCAAGGTAGTCCATACTCCATGTTTACAAGTGAGACATTAGTACCAGAACAAGACATCCGCATCGGAAAATTGATTGAGCCCATAACGGTATCCACCTGATGATAAAATTAAATGAAAACAGCTGGTATCCAAGAGTTCATATAAGGAGTTCCTACATGGGAACCTCAGTATTAGTTAGGACTAACCAAGCCTTAAAGAAAACCACACATACAATGTGCATATCAGATAGTGATCACAAACCAAACCAACAAATTTTAAGACTCTAGTGCGGTGTAAGACTGACATTGCCTTAGTGCATCAAGGATGACATGAAGATAGGGGATATGCTTATCCATTTAGGAAGAGTACACTAATAGGATTTGAATGGTTTCCAACCAACCAAAAAAAACCAAAAGAAGAATAGTTAAACCACTACTGGTCAACTTCTTAGAAGGAACTCGACTTCACCTGCCGACGCCTCACCATTAACCGATCACAATCCTTTAACACCTAAGGAATCTTGTGATTGCTCAAGATAAACTGCTGAAGTCCATCCAAGACTAACGATGCTTCTCAAAGGATTCATACACAACCAACCACTTCAACGTCGTGCTGCTGAGCAAGCACCGATATGAATTACTAGAAATGATGTGATGCTACCCACCTTAGGAGTGTCCTAATTCTTGAAAGAAGGGATGGACTAGCTGCTCACAAGTATGCTAGATCAAAACCACCCTATAAACACATGTAATGATCCTCCAATCCATACTCATGTACATCATAACATTTGGTATAAGGGAAAAAACCAACTTGATCGATGTTTCAAAACACTTGATCATCATTGAAAAGTCATCCCAATCATTGGGATGAATTGATTCCTTTAACTCACAGGCCACTCTACTATGGATATGACTCGTGAACGTACTCAACATACCAAGGCTCAACAATTCCACCGAGAACTCAACTGATTCATTATATCATTTTTCACTTGGTGGGAATCACGTATGTGAATGCATACTACCTCGAGGTTTAGAAGCAAACAAGACATCCTAGATACTACCCATAGGCTTATTAGCCCTATGTCATCAAGTATCATATGTCATGTGTAGAAAACTAGATCAAGTAAAATTATCCCATATGGATACAAAACAGAATAATGACCTCTTATATTGCCCAAGGAAAGAGGAAAGGGTCATGAGACCTACGAAGCAGACAACCATTCCCTTGGAATATCTAAATTGCTGAAACCGAGCATTACTCGATGCTCATTCCAGTAATAAAGGTCAAGGAAAACATGACCACCCATTTGAACAAGGGTTTCATTTGGAAGATAAGAGTCCTAATAGGGACAATGACACCCAAATGACACCACACAATAGAAAGATCATGGTATTTATCAAGGAATTTGAGCTATAAGGGTGATACCTACCATATGCTAGCCCCTTACAAAAGCATAAACGCTGACCCTATCACTAGGTCACACAAAAAGATTCACTAAGATCAAGAGCCTACCATTTAATACATTTATAAAAAAGAAGTCCTATAAAAAATGCTCACATTTTTGTTCTAAGGCAACTTAAAGAGATATGTTTAAGCTACCCTTACACAAGGGTTTGAACAAATGATACCACCTAGGGTTACATTTTAAGGTCATTACACTTATTCACATTTAATCTTTAAACATTTAAAATATTTAAAATAAAACACCAAGGCATAATGGGAAAGTCTCATCAAACTTACTTTTTAAAACATTTAACATTTTATTGACATCCCATCATAATTAGGAATTTTATGAATTAGATTCCCTTTTAAGTTATAATAGATAGGGAGGCCTATAAGGGTCTTGTTAAGCCAACCTGGGTTCTTTAAAAATCAACCTAATAGCATTTTATTAATTATTAAAGTTTTAAAACACTCATAAAGGGTTAAATAATAAGAAACATGCCCCAACTGACCTAATTGGGTCTAATTGTGCATTTAAGAATTTATCCATATGGGTAATTAAGCCCAATTAATAGAGGAACGAGCCTTTATAGAGGTAACCAATTCATTTTAGATCAAAATTAAATATCCTTTAAATTTTAACCATTTAAAAAATATAACATGGTTTGATTATACAGGTTGACATTACCCAAATTATAAAGCGACTATACACTTTATAGACCACAATATAGTTCTCATTTAACCAAAACCAACTCAATTTAAAATATGAACCTTAGAAAATTTTACATTTTAACCAGTTCAAAATATATACCATGATCATATATAGCGGTTCAGTCATATGGGTGGCCATCTACCAATCCGTAAAGTGCCCATACACTTTATAGTTTGGAATTTGGATCCCATTAATAAAAAACAATCCACTTTACATTTTAACTTTAGTAGCCTTTTTCATTTTAACAAAGTTCTCTAATTATAAATAGAGCTCAAAGATGGTTCGAGCACACAATTTACCTTTTCCCAATTATAAGGTTCCCATACACCTTACAACTGAAAACTGTTTCTCATTTAATCGCAACCAATAAATTTATCCCATGAAACTATTTATATATATATATATATATCAAAATTATAACTTAGCATGTTATTACAAGTAGTAAACATAGAAAGCATGCTATAAACATAGAAGCATGATACAATAGAAGAACATGCTAAATAAACTAGGAAACATGACATATAATCACCTAATCATGACAACAGATACCCATACTAAATAAATCAGGCATACTAAAGAAACATAAGCATGCCATATCACTCAAGGCACACAATCCAAACCAACAAACTATAAATGCAACTACATGGCATGGCATATGCATGCCATGTGAATTTATATGTTTCTAATATGATGCATGTAATGATTCATCTTTTCCATACCAGGATAAGGGTAATATACCATAAATTTCATAAATCTATAAGTATCAAAAGTTATACTAATCACTCAAGGTAAAATAAAAATCAACTATAATAACAAACAACATGAACAATAGTCCCATCCATGGCCACTTGGACTTTTCCCTATGGGTGGGGTGATCAGTCCTAAACAAAATTATTTACTAAGAACTGACACATTAATGATCTCATATCTACTCACCTAAAACATTAAGACAAAGGAAATAAAACAACCTCTAATACCACTTTTTAATGTCCTGACCCGACTCACCACTAAGATAGTGACCAGACCGGTGGGTTACATGGCCTCAAGAGTGCATCCCCATACACAAGAGGCTAACAAATAGTAGAGAGGGTGTAAGGAGGTGATAATGGGGAGACTATACCATCATGATTAGAGTAACAAATTGGTATATCATATAATAAATAGCATATAATAGTGAAAAATAGTATTGAATATAAGATGGAGCAACAAAAGAATAATAATGACTAAATATAAAAGATGACCAATGCCAATGCACAATAATTCATGCATGTCCTGATGATAATACACAATCTAAAACAATAGACATACAACATGCTACAACATACAATACATAAAGAAAAGGAAATATCCCAAGGGTGATCTCCACGAGCATCCTGATCTCCTGCTTGGTCATATGCTCTTAACTCCCAGGTATAAGTAATCAATAAAAGACCTGTGAACATAAGGTCTACTCGGGTACCCCAGTTTAATGGTGGCACAAGCAAGGTGAGAGATATAATTCCCAATTGGTTACCACCCACAATGTCTAAAACTAAATCCAACTCATGTATAAAAGTAAAGAAGATTGCAGGTAATAAAAATAATAAACAAAACTAAAATAAACAACAACCAACCCACTCAGGTTCCTAAAGGACACCTGGTAACTCTACCTACTTTGGCTCATGGATGAAATAAGATGTATGATCAAGAACTATATATAGTAACCATTATATATATATAGTTTATTTATACATTTCATCCACCTATATGAACTAAGTATGTATGGAAGGAAGTGGCCATATACCTGGAATACTAGGTGTCAGCTGGACCAAGCGTAATTCAGTCACCCATAACCAGTTTAAATGAGTCTATAAGCTCAAGCAATAGGTTACATACCCTATATCCCAATAGAGTGTGAGATATCATGCACACCACTCGAGGTGGTGAATGAGCCATCATGTCATCACTCTAAACATGAAGCGTGGTACCTCATCCAAATATCCTACATTGTATCAATGGTGTAATACATCATGAACTCAACACCCAATGTAAGGGATCATGATTTTATTCCATTATCAATAGAACCCTTACCATCGTTCCATGACCTATATCAAGACATAATCATTTGATAATAATAATAATAATAACTAGATCCATGAGGCATTACCTCTCATGCTCTACATTTAATTAAGCTTAATTAATATTAAGGGCATCACATTTTAATTATAGCATGTACTAAGTTTTCATTGAACGACCTGGCCTTTCCACCCTTTACAATTAATTTCTATTGAATCATTTAATCCATTGAAGTAAATAAATCCATAAACATGATATTAAAACTAACCAGGTTAAGACATACCATTTAAATCATTTAAGGAAGTCAATCCATCACATCAATCCATCCCATTTAATTTATACCATTTAATCTATCTAAAACATTGAAATTAAATTAAAAGACTCATGAGGCACTTAGGAGGTACCATGGTCAACTGGTAAATTACATACATGGGTAACCCCATTTAAAAAGCAAGCCAAACATTTAGGAGGTGCTTGGTTCATTAGTTATTTAGACATGGATAGGTCATGCCATTCAATTTATAAAATAGGCCAAGAACTTGTAAAGTGATTTGGTTCATTTAACTTTTATATAGAAAGGAGGGAAACCCCATTTAGACCATCAAAATAGGCCATGTAAAAAACATTCATTTTACCAAACAATGACATCAAGTATAGAGAAACACTAAATCGTAAAGCCAAGCATGATTTAAACCACTAACCATCACTTTATAAATTTGAATACAACACACCTCATTCAAGGGGTTTTATTATAAAAACATGAAATTATTAATAAACAATTCATTTATCATAATTAAGCATCATATTCAAGATTCATATGTCAATCCACCAAGGATTCATTTAAAATAACTACAAACAAGGAAAACAACTATAAATCTCAATATGACACTTAGGAGGTGCCATGATTAATTTGGAAATTTCCTACACATGTTAATTCTGTTATCAATCCAAGAAAAACGCTTAAAACATGTTTCATGCATTTAATCAATTAATTATCAAGTGGAAACATAATCTAACACACCCAAGGGGTGTCCATGATCGAGGTTAGCATCCTCAATTTACTAAAAAATGTCCAATGGGTGTATATCAAGGTGCGATGATCAATTTGATATGAAACTAAATAAAAGGGGATGATCAGAAAAAACCGACATGTGACACAATGAAAACTTTTAATATTCAATAAAAACTTTGGAAAAAAATCATAGACCACCTACCTCGTACTTATTATGTATCACTCATCCAATATCAAGGCCTGACTCAGTCTGGTTTGGAAGAAACCTAAGAAAAACTGATCCACCTAGAAAATGGTGAAAATAATATTGCACCTTAATAACTCAATCGAGAGAAGATTAAATGAATAAATATTGAAAATTAATTGATATATCACCATTGAAGATCTATAGATACTGATGAAAATTGAATCTGATTTCAAATGGAGGAGAAAACATGAAGCCTATGTTAGTCTTGGGAGACACCCACAATGCCAAGGAGAGGAGGAGCCCACTGGAGGAATGGGAGAAAGAAAATAGGGGTTTTAGTTTTTAATTCATTAAGGGAAGAAAGGTAATTTCACCTTGAAAATTGGGTTGCACGGTTTGGCCGCATGGTTTGGCCAAACTGTGCACCAACCGTGCGACACTCACTACCATAGAAACCCACCTCACACGGTTTTTCCCACATGGTTAGCCTAGTCGTGTGCCAACCATGTGATGAATAGTTCTTAGGTATTACCTAAGTAGCACTAACCATGTAGTCTAGGTGCACAATTTGGGAAAACTGTGTATATATCGTGTGTGACACTTCTGCTCCTTTGATATAGGCTGCATGGTTTTCTGCTGGGGGTTGCACGGTTTCAGACCAATTGTGCATCCTATGTAGACCCTATAAACCTTTGATTTATGGGGCCTGACACTCCCAAAATTAAATGAGACACCCAGGGAACCTCTTGAGACTTTAATTAAGTCTAGAAACATCACATTGGAGTGTTCTAACTCTTAGAATTATGTTTTGAAGCTCAGTTCAAATAATGTTCCATCCAGTAAACACCAAAACTCAAATTCCCTTGGAATTTTACCTTGGCTCAAAACACGGGCCATTACATTTTTTATGCCATTTTAATCAATTTAATGGTTATAGTTGATTTTGGTATCAAGTTATAATTTGATATTTCATGTATTGGGTTTGACATGTGGTTTGAGATGGATGCGATCAAGGGGATCATGGGATCCCTAAGCATTGGTTGACCTAGTGAGGGGTCGGTACTTGCTCAATGTTGGTGATGTTGGGCGTCCCCTTATAAACTTAATACTGATGGTGAGAGCTCGTAGAATTTATTCTGGTTTTTAGGGTATGTCGGGATCCCTAAGATTTTTTGAACACAAGATTGATAGTGTTATTGTTTCAGAAGTTGGATAATGAGTTTGAGAATTGATTGACGCTTGCTTTATGGCATATGGCCGAGGTTGTTTAAGGAAGTTTATGCTTAGAACTTGGATGTGGTAGGAGACCTTTGAGATGTATTTAGATTGGGGAATTTACCTTGATATTTATCTAGTTCTATCCTCCATTGATTGGTTGTAGTTAGATGGTCATATGGAGCCAATGGATGATCTGGAAGAGTGTAACCACCCCCTAGGACAATAGATTCTTACCCAAATAGGGTTTGGGTGTTTGCGGTTCTGAACATTTTGATGGACCCAGTTTATGAGCTATTCCTTTCCTCTAATTTATATTTTATGGATCTAATTAGTTCTGCAGGACTATCATACTTTGGATAAGTTCTATCAGTGTTAGTAGAGTTCTTGTCACCAATTTAGATCATGCCATTAGAGTCCTAGATACCAGTAGAGTTTCATGTTGTCGTTTTGGATACCTATAGTTATGACCTAGGGTCTAACATTCATTCATGTCCTCATGTTATATTTCTTGGATCTCCTGTGTATATTTTGAAAATGCGCCTAATGTCATGTGGTTGGGTGAGCCACGTGCTATAAATCCTCTAGCGTTGGATAGAGTGGGGGAAGATTTACCTTAGATGTTAGACTAGATCCCAAGGTTGTTTTTTTATGTTTTTATTTCTACTTATCCCTATTTTTATTTATTTTATGATAGCTTTTATTAGTTTTTGACTAAATTGGGAATTTCATGTGTGCATGCACTTGTTACGACAACAAGTTATAGATTCTCCATTGAAGGTGGCATGCTAAGATTTATTTCTCACCCCCTATATATAAACCTTAGTGTGTGTAAAGACCTTATGTCTACTTTCATGTTGAGCACATGATGCATGGTGGATCAAGTAGATGCCCAGTGTTTCATGGTCAATCATGAATGCTCATGTGGATTCTTTGGATCGAGATAGTGTAGTTCGTTCATTATGGAGATCAAGTATGTGGTTAGCTCAGAGTTGGAAGTGGATTCAGTTGTATTTTATTTTCTTTTATTTACTACCTATATGTGTGATCATCCCAATGGGTGGTATATTTCTATTTAACATGATTGTGAGTCTATATAATTGTATGTCACATTCTATTGTATTATCAGATGTTGTTATTTTTGTTTATTTATTATTCTTACTTTGATGTTTATACTTATGGATGTTTTGGTTATTTATGATTTTATTATACTCTGACCATAGGGTATGGTTTCCCCACTATATCCTTTTGACCCTTATTATTAGTTGACGATTTCTGGAATATGGGGAGGCATGTTTGAGGTCTTGTGGCAAGCCAGATTGGGTGACATGTTAGGTTGACCTGGGCTAGTTCATTATAAAATGGTATCATATGTTGTCTGGTTTTATGATTTGGGGAGTTAATATACATGTGGTCTTGGAATGTGTCAAAGATTATTATGTATGTCATACTTGCGTGTCATGAACACCTTTACCGATTATAAGTCCAAGTTTCTAGGGCATGATATTTCTATTCTGGGTTTCTGTTTTTACAGTTTTATGATTTCACCTAGTGTGATGAACTTGGGTTCATGGATTTATGGTTTATTGTGGATTTTGGATCTTTTCTTGATGATAATAGGTCAATGTTTATGTATCATACTAGTTATGAAGGATTCAAATGACATATGCCTATTTGTGTGTGATTTCACTGGCGAAGAAGGTTCAATTGTTTAAAGTGTATGCAACAACCTATATGGTGTAGTCACATATATCTTCTTGGTTGAATTCTACTCAAATGAACTGCATATTTATATTTTATTCTGATGAAAATCCATGTAGATCCAATGGTGAGACATTCTACAGTGATAAAGATGTAGTCACTTCGTTACGGGATGCATGGAGACTCTCATGAGTTAGTGCGGGTTCTGGATTCCTTACTATTGCTCTTGGTGGCTTGATGAGGGAAAATATTCTTGGTATATATTTTAGATCGAGCTTAATTTTCCTTGAAGTTATAGTTTCCCATGAAGTTCTAGGTTTGATTTTCTTGGGAGGGAGTCTATTCTCTCCATCTGTTGGGTATTACGGTAGGGCTTGTGTGCTTTCTATCATTGGGGACTTGAGTGGTCATGGTTGTTCTTTTCTTTAGTGGGTCCCATTATAGTCTACTATCACTAGGGGTATTAGGCATGAGGTTTATTGTCTCTCCTCATTTTTTTTGTGATTTGGTGGTGAAATGAGAGCGTGAGTGGACACTCATGGATTTAAATGATGCCCAAGTGTAGGGTTGTTGTGTGGTTGATCTTGGCATGAAGGAGATGCCTTGATTTTTTAATAGGAGTACTGAGGGTTCTCTAGTTTATTGAACTGACCTATGTGGGGATCATGGTCAATAGTTTAGGTGTGTTATCCTAGGTTTATTGAGTTTTGGATCATGTGAGTGTGATCCCTGTTGCGCATTCAAGTATGTGAGATCTTGTGAGAGGTTCCTAGGGAATCAATCTACCTTAAGGAAGATAGTGGTGGTTGGCATGGATTTTTGGGATAAATACTTCTTGTGTAAAGGAATGTGCGTGCAGGTTTTTCATTGTGTCAATTGGTTCGTGGTTTGGTTGATTGGGCCATGTGTGGGTCCGTTGAGAGTTTTTTGAGGCTTAAGGAACCCTGCGTGGTGTAGCCTTGAGGAGCAGTGTAAGAAAACCTTTATAGTGGGGAGAGATCCATAAGACATTATAGGATGTGATCCTTTTAAGTTGTTTTTTGAGTACAAAGGTTATCATTCCTGGTGGGTCGTGGATGGGAGGTTGTTGTTATTTTCATGTTGGTGCTTTACTGTGAGAAAGTTTTCCATGTCTAGTCTTTACATTTAGTAGGGCTTGGAACATGGGCCATGGATTTTAGTGTTTTGGTTGTGGGGTGATGATAAAGATACTCTTATGGTGGGGAGTATCAAATGAGTCATGGTTGAATGTATCTCATGTTGGGAGAGTTGAGGGTGCTATGAGACCGGATGGTGGATGGTCAAGATGGAATATGTTGCATCGATGCTCAAGGTGAGAGCATGGTGGTTGGTTGACCATTGGGGATTCTCGAGGGTGAGAAGTGTTATTGTGGGAGTTTTTAAAGACCTGTGTCATTACTAGTTGAGAAAAATCAGGAGAGATTTGAAATTTTTGTTTACAGACTATTTTCAGAGAAAAATGACAATTTCTCCTATCATATGATCTCAGATAATTTTTCCGACAACTTTATTTGTCCCAAAATAGGGTGTTTACCCTAGAATGAGAGTTTGGTGGAATTATGAGCCATTCGAATTTTGGAGAAATATTTAATATTTAGTTAATTAAATATTAATTATTCATGCACACTTGAATGGCAGTATCTTTTCTTTTCAGAGTTCTAGATTAAGATTCTAACTCTATGGTTGAGTCTAGAATGAGGAGTTTTACCTAGGTGAGGTATAATCTCTTCACGAACATGGGTGTCATTCCCATCCCCCTTTTATTTTCTTTTTCCTTTTCTACTTTTCCTTTTCCACCTTTTCATTTCTTTATTTCCTCCTTTGGCTTCTCATGTACACCTTTCCCCACTATGGCTCACACTCTTTTGAGAGAGAAGAGAGGGAGAAGGAGAGGGAGGGAGGGAGAGTGAGGTATCATTGTGATGCTTGTATGACACCAGATTGACATTCTACAGCTGCAGAACATGAATTTGGGTGAAGTGTCATGAACTGTCCCCTCAGACCTGTGCCGTGACTACCCCAAGTTCGCCTTTCATAGGACAGGGGTTGGAGACTAGCACCAGAAAGGAATATCCCAAAAATGGAAGGCATTACCTTTAAACCTATACATACAAAAACTAGGTACACGACAAAAGTAAATCACAAAGTAGAACTGATGATAGTAAAAGTGCGAACTGAAAGTAAAATGGTCCAGTATACAAAACCAACTGAAAAGAAAGTAGAGAAAAAAGGAAAAAAACCCTAGAGGTCATTTGCTAAGGATCCTACCTGAAGGATTGTAATGCCCCGACCCCAGTTACCCAGAGTCAGTACATTATTAAATAACATTGGCATGATCACAAAAGATCATGTCTCGAAAGACCGATTAGTTTAGTAGCCTTGTAAATACTAGATACATTCATAAGTTTTACATTACATTATAAAATGAAAAAAATACAACAACATTGTCTCCATAGGCCACACTCAAATACCTTAGAATATCCCTGTAGGTCAGTCATAATATACTTCTTCGCATCCTGAGAAAAATAAAACATAGAAAGTGGTGAGATCAAACCCTCAGTAAGGGTAAGAAATACAGCGGAAGATAACATAAATATTAGGCATGGTGAATAATTGAAAACACATGCCTTTAAAAATAATAAACATGAACACTTTTATGGCAGGAATATGAGATGAGTAAATAATGCCATAATAAAACATAATCATGGGTATTCTACTAGTCTAATGACCACATGAACCATCAATATTATTATTATAATGAGAGAATGTATAATTCCGAACATTCTGAAACATTTTGTCAGGGCCTCGACCAAGATGTATAAAAATGATTAAGGCCTCAGCCAAAACCATATATCAAATTTAGAAAGGCATCGAACAATTCCACATCTAGTTGACTCATGAGACCTACCGATGCATTGAGGAGCTATAGCGGGCTCCACCTGTCACTTACTAAGTCCAATACATTCCTCATATGAAAAGGTTGAAATAAACATTCGTATTAAAACTAACATACGAAATGTCAATACTTTAACCATAAACCATGAATGGTATAAAAATAACACATACATAGTCAAACATATCACAAAACCTTAAATACAATATAGAAGATTTGTATCATAATGAATCGACTTCAAAAAGTATAAAATCCATCAAAGGATGTTGACATAGATGAAATCAAAACTATTTGAGAGAAATATCTCTTTCTTTCTTTTTGAAATCATTTAAAGTTACATAATTATAAAAGAAAACATTTATTTTGAAAATATTCTTATAAGCTTGTAAGGGAAGCTTCAATGATGTTATAATGGAGGAGAATAACTGCACCCAGCGTATAAGTTAAAAAAATAAATTCTTACCTTAATTTTGTCGAAAAGGTCGTAAAGTAACTTGTTTGGAAAATGACTGAAAGATTCCTTTAAAAACATATAAGTTCAAATAAGGGTATAAATGAATTTAACCCATTTTATAGTAAATAGTAAAAATGTTTTTAAATACATTTTTAAGAAACATGGATGTGGATGATAAAGAGGTCACAGTAGATACTTACGTAAAAACAACCTCAGATAATAAAGAGATTGTATAATTAACCATTACCTTGTACTTTTCCTTGGTCGATGGTAGGTTAAAATCCTGTATAATGGTGAAATAATTGTTATTAAATTATAAAATAACCATATACATTAATATGATATCATATATGATCTTTTAATATTTCTTTGTTAATAATATTCGTTGTTTCGAGTGTTAACTGATTCGTTTTCCTTGATATGATTTATTACGTAAGTAATGTTTGTTATGGATATGATGTATCTTATTCATATTCAGAATGATATTAAGTCTTTAAACATTATTTTTAATCATCAAATGAAAATTAGTCTTGAATGGATATGATGGGGAATGAATCTCATCGTGTTCATGGAGACGGTAATCCGTACGTACGTACGAGCGGCAATATCATTCGTTTGATATTAAAATAATATATAATTGGATGGTATATCATATATATAGAATCATTATAATGTTATATTTATTATTTAAATCAATTATACATCATTATTATACCCATACAAATAACAATGTATTGAATAACAACTACACCACGACGTGGAGATGGTAAGCCGTACGTACGCACATATGGTGATATGTCATTCATAGGATGGATAAAATAATGAATATGATTGTACCATATTTATAATATCACAGTATATAGAATATAATGGAGTTATTATTTTATAATGGAAACAACAAGGAAAGAATAAGTGGAAGAAGAAAAAACTTGAAAGAGGTGATGAAATATTTACCTCTTCTTCAGGTTCTTCCTTTTGATTTGATCAAAAGGGCTCCTTAGGTTGGATTTATGACTGAAGTAAGACCTATAAGATGAAGTTAGGACATCTGGAAGGATATTTGGGTAGGGTTTGGCCGATCCAAATGGCTTTGAATGTGTGAATTTGAGATAAGGGGAAGTGCCCTTTTATAAGAGGGGTGAGGGGCACCTTAGGAAAAGATTGAAATATTATTTTATAATAAAATCATTTTCGGTTTCTAATGGCTCCAAAATGAATTATTTAAAGGATAAGGTGGGGATAAGTATAAAATCTCTCAAAAAATAAGTTTTATATAGGTTTGGGTCACTATATTAACCTTATCTTTTAGATTTAACTCTTAGTTAAATAGTTTGACATTTACCATGTCTCTTTGTATTTTTATATTATATGGTTAATAAACTTACTATAATATTCCAAGAGAACCCCAAGTGGTTAATTAATGATACAACTATCATTATATAAGTATTTTGGCCGAACCTTAGATTTTTAAGATTATTATATCAATTAATAATATAATATTTGTTTTAAAAACTCTTTTATGTCAATTTTGACACTATTTGGTATTTTTTTCTAAATTCATAACAACATTATTACTTAGAAAAAAATTCATTTAATCAACCCTAACAAGTCATATTAACCTATAAAATTAGTGTAATTCATAAAAAGTCTCAAATTACATTTATTTGGGTATTTATAATATTAATTAATTTAATATTTCATTAATAAGGTAATTACTGCATCATCACTGTCATAAATAAATTAAATTATTTAATGTCTAAAAATTATAAATAAAATACCATTATGTAGGAATTATTTTTAGATTTCTAATGAATATTTATAGTCTAATTGATCTTATGTATAACCCTATATTAAAAATGGTTTAGTTATTAAACTTTGATTTTAACACTTTTAACTCTTCTTTGAATTAAATAATAATAAATGTTATAATCTAATCCAAGTGGACCTAAAAGATAATATTTTATTCCTAAGGTTGTTTTTGATCGAATTACACTTATCCAATAGAATTAGGTCATGTGTTAGGGTAATAATAATATCATTTTTACCTTTAATTACCCTATTTACTTTTAACCGTGGTAAATAAAAGTCAAAAGTTACTATTCACCAAAAATTATTTTCATCTCATTGAACCATATTTTACTTACTAATATCAACCATGTCTCTCTGATTTTTTAAATTCAATTCACAGAAGCGGTAAAATTAAGTTTTATGCAAATTTGCAAATGCTTCTAGGAGGTGGGTAAAAGACGGTAAAAAGTTCGATAAATTTTTTATATATCTAAAATTATTATAAACTGAATCCAATGAATTACATTGAACTTATATAGGTATTATGTATCTATTTTGACCTAAAATAAATTTAAATAAAATAAATAATTATTTAAATAAAAAGTTGGTTTTAAACTATAACTCAGTGTTTTTCACTATTCATCAAAAATTGAAAGTTTTCAGAAAAATACAAAAAATTCACCCTAAGCTAATTTCGACATTCCAAATCCAAAAAATGAAGTCCATTTTGAAATATCAAATTTATAAAATTTTAAAAAGTGGGCATTACTATTCATAATGACTAGTTTGATTGGTTGTGGTGTGTTTGAACTCAAAGTTGTGTACAACACAAGCTACTGTACTATTCAAAGGGAAACGTACCGTGGAAGATTGAGGTGTTACAAGGATAGTTACAGCTCGTCACTGCGGCTCTCCACGTCAACCAGTCACCTCCATACACCGTCTAGTCCTGGCTTCCAAATCTCGGTCAAAGCTGTCCGTCGTCTGCACAAGACACAACAAGGTGCGGGCAAAGCCCGTGCATGGGTGAGTATAACAATACCTAGTAGGGACCCTGAGACCCCTGAAGGTCTCTTAGAATTCCACAAAGAAAAAACCACAAAGCATCTCAATCATGAAGCAAAAATTAAAAGACAGCTCACACCAGGTATATAACTTAAAGAACAGTAATAATGATGTTTAGTCATAAAGCTAAATCATCTTATTTCATTGAGAAGTTCCAATATTGAACCATGAAGAATTCGTTCTATAGAGGATCCACACAGGGACGTAATTCAACGATCCACATAGGTTCGTAAGTCGTTGATCCACATAGGGTTGTAAGTCGTCGATCCACATGGGGTCGTAAATCACTGATCCACACCGGGCCACTCTAAGGCTGGTCCTCATCGGGTCACGCTACTAC
Organism: Viscum album; assembly: GCA_963277665.1. Taxonomy (NCBI): domain Eukaryota; kingdom Viridiplantae; phylum Streptophyta; class Magnoliopsida; order Santalales; family Viscaceae; genus Viscum; species Viscum album. Next base: position 1,006,103,798 of record OY728126.1, read on the forward strand.
TGATCCACACAGGGTCGTAAGTCATCGATCCACATAGGGTCGTAAGTCACTGATCCATGATGGGCTGCTCTAAGGCTGGTCCTCATCAGGTCGCGCTATTGTTGATCCACATAGGTTCGTAATTCACTGATCCACACAGGGTCGTAAGTCACCGATGCCGATCCACAAAGGGGGTCACTCTCCACTTGACAGCCAGCCATAGGATTCCCACACTTAGTGTGCTTGAGTTCCGTAGATTCTGCTCCTCAATCCACTGGTCATATTTCAACCACCATGAAATCCCATGAAGAAGTAACCCGAAGGATTTCCATGTCATAAGGTTTCCAACGCAACAAACGGTGCGTCAATCGAATGCATAGTCTGTAAGTTATAGGAATTTTAATACCGAGGGTCCGGTTGGATTCAAGTTTGATCCAACCTGGCCATACTCCAACTTTCTCCAAAACCCAAGTGGAGTATCTCAAAATGACTGTCACGTCCTAAGGGTCCCAACGTCGCAGACGATTCGTCAAACGGGCATCCGGTTTAGGAGTTACACAAGTTTTAGTGAAATGGGGTTGGTCGGGTACGGCCCAGCCCGACCGGCTTGTTAGGCCCAACCGGACCATTGGGCCTGTAGGTCCAGACCAGCTTGCGGGTTCAGCCTACGGTGCAGGCCAGTTCTCCCAGTTGGCGGCACTAGCGGGGCGCCGCCCAACCTTCTAAAATGGCTAGCTCATCCGGCCATTTGGTGTCCAGCCAAGCGGCCTCAGCGGGCCGCTCATCTTCCCACGCGACGTTGGCGCACCGTGTCTTCCACCCTCTATGGCCTGGCTGGTCATGACTCATGCCACTGTAGTGCCTACAGGCGCCGCCTTTCCTATGCAGTTGGCTCGGCCGACCGTCGTTGCACCGCCACACCGGCGAGAGCTTCTGCAGGCCACCGGAGATGCTCTGGTGGTCTGTTTTTGTTCCTATCTGCGCCTACGGGCCTCCTGAGTCATCGCCTTCACTGTAAAGCCTATTAAAATGACTTTCCGCCTCATTTCATGGTCACACACAAAGAATTTACAAAACTCAAGAACGACGGTGGGTCTGGGCCTTGTTTTTTGACACACACCCTCCGCGTTAGTGTTTTAACATGGGTAATGCATTGATCATTATTTGAAAGAAAGAAATTCCCGAATCAAACCCCGCATCAACAACCCGCAAGAACGAATGAATCACAGATCAACCTGTTATTCGGTTGATCCCTGTTCTTCGTATTAATTAATAATGTAAAGAGGAAATCATTTAAACGCATAAAAAATTTAAACCCCTTACTTTGAACACATTGGATTTGATGATGACGAAGGAGGAGAATCAGTTGTTCGAAGATGTTCATCGACATTCGTCGATCTCCAGATCAAATCATCAACGACGTCATTTGTTCCTCGTTCTTCATTGGAGAGGGTTTTCTATCGGTGCTTCCTCAAGAGTTCTCCAGTGGGGTCTCAAATCATATGCCAAAGGTTTTTAAAATAAAAATAAAAATCCCCCCATGATGTTTTTAATTAATATGGTTCATTAATGAATCTCAATTAATGAACCTATTAAACACACGATGCTTGTGGTTACACAACCAGTGTAACAGTTCATTTAATGAACTTCAATTAATGTCCAACCAACTCTACGGTCATGCCACCATCACTCAACGGTTGCAAAAAGAATAAAATAACTTTTTTTTCCTGAAAGTACGAAAAATAACTTTTCTATATAACTTTTCCCGAACAAAGTTAAGCTTTGCCTAAGATAATCCCTGTTGAATTTGGGTGCCCTAGACCCTAATTGTTTTGTACTTTGATTGCCGCTACATGTATTCAGTTTGTTATAATACATGTGTTTATCGTGCCATAATAGTGTAGATACTTCTACATCCACTTTGTTTATGACAATGTCCTTAGATTACCTGTCGCATCAAAGGGTTATAGTATATCCTAGGATATAATGAGAACCCTGAGATTCCATGACAGTAATCTTAAAGTAATTTCCTATGGTCCAGTTACATCATTATGAAAGGACACATATGATGTGTGACCATCAGGTGCTGGGGACTCATAATAATTAATACTTCTTCTCATGAAGTTCGCACTTGATGATCTCTAGTAGTTGAGATTATGAGGATAGACCCTCATAATAGGAACACCACATGTTTTAGGTGTCATTGGTCGTTCCTATCTACAGACATGTGTAATGATCTTTAGACTTGAGATCATTGTCAATGGATGTCATTTAATTACGTACATTTTATGAAAGATGAAAACCATGGTGACAAAGTCGTGGTGAGGTAGTTTGTATCAGGTACGTCATTAATGGCATGACATTGATTGAATGGTCGAGAAAGGATTTTTCTCTTCTGAGTTCAGGAAGAGATATCTCGGGCCTGGTTGATTAGGATGGTTGCACCTTCAATAAATCCATGGCCATGGTAGTGGAAGGTAAGATTGTCTGGACAAATAAACAAACAAAATAAACCAAAATAAATAATGATGATAATAGTATGCATTCTGCTTTATTGAGATATCAATGATGAAGAGATTATATAACACGGACCATGTTCGTAGGAAGGTAGTCGTTGCTTTGACTTTGCCTTATCTCTATAGGGGCCTCGATGGGTTGCTAGACCCCACTCTAGGTCGGTGGATATTATTCACTACTATCAAGGTAAGGGCCTTGAGGGTCACACACAATAGCGCCTTGAGAATATGCCCTATTCTGGGAATAGGAATTTAGAACTTGGTGGGTCTCACCAAAGGGTCCGAGCACCATCCAAGTTCTATGGATCACCAAAGAATAAATAAATTCATCAATTATTCAAGTTTAGAATAATTCGTTGAATTTATTTATAACATGTATCTACAAGTTTTATAGTAAATACAAGTATTAATATTATTTGAATGGATTTTAATAACCTAGGTTCATTTAATATTAGTAGGAGGAATGGGTCGAGTTAAAGACTCAAATTCATCACGTAATATATTTATATATTAAAAGTAATTGATAAATTATAAATATTATTTATGGCATAATTTTATTTGTCATAAATAATTATTTATATCACTTATATAGCGGACGTCTATTACACGGGGCTGGGAATTCATACCGCATGTTTTTTATCACTCCCTATATAAGTGAGAGATATGCTCTCCCATAAAAACTATTCATGTTTCAAGATTGAGAGCTTATCTCTTCTCCTGGAATCTATAGAGAGAGTATCTCAAGCAAAGGAAGATCTTCATGTTCATCCATCTCAGATTGAAGCTTCTTCCTTTGCAATGATCGTCGCTACGCTGAAGTGAGCGTCGAAGATCCGTGCTAGCACCCAGATCTTGATGAACGATGCACGAGCAGATTCGTGAGGCGTGTGTGGATGATCTAGAGGGATTTGATGTCAGATTATTCGAGAAATAATCACCAGTGTCCTACGGAAGACTTGCACACATCAATTCTGAACAAGGTACATGTTCAGTTTAATTCTCATGTTCTGTTTAAAGCTTGCGAGATCCTCAGACCAAACCAGGGCAAGATCACCAGATTTGACAGGGTTATGTCACTCCGGTGAAGCAGAAAATTTTAAATTCCCAGCCCACTGGCTTCCGCTGCGCCGTCCCGGTACCTAACAATGGTATCAGAGGGAATCACAAGGTTTTTCTGAGTAAAAAAAATTAAGATGCATTAAATTTGATTGTGGGGTGTTAAAATGGTTCATTCCGATCTTACCGCACATCATTTAATTTTCAAATGATCAAGTTACGATCATTTAATTTTTTTTCGGATCGACGTCGTAGTTTTCCTTCATTTGATGTTTATCTCAAATTGAGAATTAACATCAAATATAATATTTTATTATTATAAAATATAATAAAATATTTTATTATAAAATGTTTTCTTATAAAATATTGTCCAAAAAGGTGTGTGGAAAATATGTTTAATAATTAAAAAAAAATAAGGGGAGGGAGACCAAGACCCCAATTTGGGGTATTCTTGCTTTAAAAAAAAAGGGAAGACCAAGACCCCAAAATGGGGTCTTCTTCCCTTTAATTAAAAAAAATGAGAGTGGTGGCTTTATTTTTGTCTAAGGAAAAAAAAGGGAGACCCCAAAGGGGTCTTCTCCATCACGCAGCGCACAAGGGGGTGAAACACCCCCTTAGAAACCCTAGCCGTCGGACCGCCGCCTTCCTCCGGCTAGCCTCCTATCGGACCGTTGCCTTCCGCCGGCTAGCCTCCTGTCGGACCGCCTCCCCGACAGTCTCCCTCCCAAGACACCGGTCCCCTTCGCGCCGCCCCGATCCCCACAGAGCCGCCACCCTTCTGCGTGCCGGACCCGCCGACCTGAGCTCGTCGGCCGCCTCGTGCTGTGCTGCCTCAGACCACCGCCCCTACCAGAGCCAGACCACCTGGCCGCGCCGCCCCCGAACCCTGGCCGTGCTGCTTCTGAACCCCGACCGAACATAACCCACCAGTCCCCTTCCCGCCTACCCACACCGCCCCGGTCTACACCGGACCGAACCGCACCGGCCGCCGCCGGTCCCAGCCGCACCGGTCTAGGCCGTGCCGGACCCAGCCATCGCCTTGCCAACTCTCCAGAGTAGTGGGATGCCGGCAATGCGGCTAGCTGGTTTGATTCCCGGCCTCCTCCCACTTTTTTCATACCTCTCTGGAAGTTACTGTTGCCACAGGAATCACTGGACCAAGCGGTCATGCCGCGGTCACACTGTGGTAATGCCATAATTGGATCTGCTCTAGGGCAACACCTCGCGGCGGTTTGCAGTCCTGCTGGACTCCCGAGCTAGAGGTAACCTCACTTTAAATTAATTTTAATTAATTTATTTTTTTTAAAATTAAATTAATTAGAGTTAATTTGGGTTTATTTTTTTTTAATCTGAAATATTAATTTAATTTAAGTTTAGAATTAAATTAATGGTTTAATTTAATTTTTGGAATTAAAATTAAATTAAAAAAATGGAACCGATAAAATAAATTATTTTAATTTAGTCAAATTCATTTAATTTATTAGAACACCCTCGCATTATTTAAATTTATTGCAATTTAATTTTCTTGCGCATATTTTACCCCGACTGGTCTTGAGCAAGTGAGTAAACTGTGTATGTCTGGTATTTATTTATTTATTTAATTATTTATTCAATGCGTACGATGATTGTAATAATTAATTAGATAAATGATGGTCTGCGAATCGTATCTTTTAATTCAAATATGTATAAGGGCCTGCGTGTCCATTGCACGAGATGTATTTTGTACCCCTAGACCCCCTCGCCTGTGTGCGAGTACATTTGTAATTAAATGATGATCTGAGACGTAGACCCCGCCAAGACGAGGCAATAAACTAGACGGGAGCCAAGCGCTTTGCACTGGGCAAGCTGCAACGTGAGTCAAGTCAGGACTTAGGTATGGATGCCCCTAGGTCAAGATTGATCCGTTATGGATCGATCTTTATAGAATGCTCAAGAGCAGTCGGATTGCATGATTTACTTTATGCATAGTTTATTATTTTATGCGTCTTCATGATTATTACGTGATCACATAGAATAGTAAACAAGATAAAATTCATAAAGATGTGACGAATTATATTCTATTTCATGTTCAGTTTTGAGCGCGACAACCCAATTTGAACATAATAAATAGAAAAGGATTATATTCGTTAATAAGTATAAAAAAATCCCTCAAAGATATATTAATTATAAAAGCCTTCCATTTCTCACATCTAAACAAAACCGACTGTTTGGGTGCTCGTCAGCCTTATTTGAGAGTGCATCTTACTACCGGGGCGTTTTCATGAGAGAAATGGGTTGACTTAACTTAAGTAAGTAGTCAAGGATTAGCCTTAGCTAACTTTCTATCACTTTAGAGGTAAGATGTTGAGAGAATCAAGTTCAGATTCCAAAAGTTGGGACTTTACTCAACAACACAAGTAACCACAAGAACAAGTGGTTGACCAGCCTAGTGCCTACCCTGAAACCCTCTAAGTAGTGGCGTAGCCCTAGCTTGTAGACTACGATGGAGGTTTTGAGGATCCTTGCCACTAGAATTCTCAAGCGATAGAGTATTCTGAATCTAATAGTGAGGGCTATTAAGGTTCGTTAAAATAGTGGGAGACATTAAAATGATATAATAATTTATTAATCATAAATATCAAAAGGTAATCAAGACAAAGTACTAACTGCTAAATGTTTATCTGATGTAGATTAAAAATGGAAATCACCAACACCAAAAGTACTTTATCACTGCGATCGATCTTGTATAAAGAAAATATCCTGATCGGCAATAACTTCCATGAGTGGTACAGGCGCTTACGCATAATACTACACCAAGAAAGGAAGTTATATGTGCTGGAATCCCCAATTCCTGCTGAACCTCCTCAGGGAGAAAGCAAGGTAGAAAAACATAAATGGAGAAATCATGTAGACGATGCACTTGATGTACAATGCATCATGTTGTCATCCATATCCAGCCAATTTCAAAAAATGCATGAGGATGAGGACGCCTACAAGTTGCTTTCACATCTCCAAGAACTTTATGAGGAGAGGGACATGCAAGAAAGGTATGAGATCTCAAGTGCGCTTTATAAGTGCAAGCTAGTAGAAGGGAACCAAGCCGGTCCTCACATACTCAAGATGATTGGGTATATTGAGAGGCTTGAAGCCCTTGGGTTCAAACAGAACCAAGAACCACTAGTAGAAAAATGGTTTTTAACGTCGGTTTTTAACCGACGTCGAAGTCACCGACGTAAAAAATATGAATTTTTACGTCGGTTTTTGTAAACCGACGCGAAAAATGAATAACATTTGTTTTTTGGCGTCGGTTTTGTAAAAAACCGATGCAAAAAAAATAATTCATATCATTTTTGGCGTCGGTTTTCATAAAAACCGACGCGAAATATTAAAAAAAGTAGTTTTGGCGTCGGTTATTTAAAAAAACCGACGCCATAAATGAAAAAAAAATATTTTTGGCGTCGGTTTTTATAAGAACCGACGCCAAAAATCAAATTTTTTTTTCTATGTTTTAGATCATTTCCTAAGATTTGATTTGACAGGCTGTGGACCTAAAACGGAGTTACGATTCAAAAGTTATCGCCGTTAGAAGTTGAACCTATCAAATTTTTGATTGATACAACTCGTTTCAAAGAAAACATGATAAACATAAATTAAAATCATATACACCAAATGAAATAAAATAATCATAATACATCAAACATATTTCAATGGTTTTAGGGGATTCCATCGAAATGATATGTTTTTTATTATCATATAACTTGTATTTAGAAATGAGAATGAATCATCATTATAAGAAAGCCAATCGAGTTGTTTAGAAATGAAGGATAATAATAATAAAGAAAACAAATGAATAAAATATGTACCATGTTCAAATTAATGATTGAAGTCGCATTGAAATCGTGATTGAATCGAAGATGTTGAAAATGATGAAATAATGAGAAACTGGATATATATATAGTAAACGAAACTATTTTCAATTGCGTTGTATGAAGATGTAGGCGGGATTTTAAAAAGTTAAACGCGCGTTGTGAAAAAAATTGAAATTCTGATCACGCGTTACTCTTTGGCGTCGGTTTTGTTTGAAACCGATGCAAAATAGTATTTACATTGGTCTTTTGGCATTGGTTTTTTAGAAAACCGATGCCAAAAATGTCAATCAATATCCTTTTTGGCATCGGTTCTTAAAAAAACCAACGCAAAAAACGAAAAAAAAAATATTTTGGCGTCGGTTTTTATGAAAACCGACCCCATAAAAGTTTTAAAAAAAATCTTTGGCGTCAGTTTTTTAACAAACCAATGCTAAAAATTTAAAAAAAAACTACATTTCGCGTCGGTTTTTTTAAAAACCGACGCCAAAAACAAAAAATAATTTTTTTGACGTCGGTTTTTAAAAAAACCGACGCGAAAAGTTAAATTATATTTTTGGCATCAGTTTTTATGAAAACCGTGCCAAAAAATTAAAAACAAAAATTACAGTGTTTTAGATAATTCTCTAATCTTTGATTTGACTGGTCGTGGAGCAAAAACGGAGTTACGGATTAAAAGTTATGGATGTCGGAAGTTGACCTTCTCTAAAAGAAGTCTTAAAGAAGTTCAACTTTCAAAGGCCATAAATTTTAATCCGTAACTCCGTTTTTTCTCCACGACCAGTCAAATCAAAGATTAGAGAATTATCTAAAACAATGTAATTTTTTTTTAATTTTTTGGCGTCGGTTTTCATAAAAACCGACGCCAAAAATATATTTTAACTTTTCGCGTCGGTTTTTAAAAAAACCGACGCGAAAAGTAGTTTTTTTTAAATTTTTAGCGTCGGTTTGTTAAAAAACCGACGCCAAAATATTTTTTTTAGTTTTTTGCGTTGGGTTTTTTTAAGAACCGACGCCAAAACAATTTTTTTCCCTTTTTGGCGTCGGTTTTTTAAAAACCGACGCCAAAAAATCACCGCAAAAATTATTTACGTCGGTTTATAAGAAACCGACGTCAAACTGGCGACGTTAAAAATCATTTTTCTACTAGTGAACTATAAGTGGATCTCATTCTTGCCTCTTTACCATCAAGCTTATCAACTTTTATTGTCAATTATAATATGAATGATATGAAAAAGTAGCTCCCAAACCTTTTGGCTTTAGTTCACCAAGCTGATAAGGATATGAAAAATACCAATTCATCTATCCTTATGGTGAACAAGAAAAACAAGGGCAAGGAAAAGGGGTCTAAAGCCAAGTCAAGTACAAAGACACCAATGCATCATCCTACAAATAAGCCAAAGATTCAGAGGCAAATTAATGATCAGGAATCTATTTGCTTTGGATGTGGCAAGAAAGGCCACTGGAAGAAGAATTGCAGATATGGGAAGAAGAAGCAAGTTGATGCTTCTACTTTAGGTATTTTTTTCATTGAATTCAATCTATCTTTATCTACAAGTTGGGTATTGGATACGACATGTGGCTCGCACATTTTTATTCATACACAGGAACCAAGTAGGTTCAAGAAGATTGAAAAAGGTCAAGTGGATCTCCGAGCTGCAAATGGTGCAAGTCTAGCAGCCTTGGCAGTGGGAGACTATCACTTAACCTTGCCAACTAGTTTGGTTATAGTTTTAAACAATTACTATTATGTACCTTCTGTTACTAGAAACATTATCTCTGTATCGAGTCTAGACACTATGGGATTTTATTTCAAGTTTGGAAATAAATGTTGTCTCTTTTATAGGGATAACATATGTTATGGTATGGCACATCTTAAGAATAGTTTATACATGCTGGAACTAGAAAACTCGGTAATGGAAATCAATGACAAAAACAACCAACATGACTCAAATAACACCCGCCTATGGCACTTCAGGCTTGATCATGTAAATGAGAAGTGATTACGAAGATTGCATCAACAAGGGTATCTAGACTCGGTACAGTTAGAACCATTAGATGTATGTCAATCTTGTTTACAAAGAAATATGACCAAATCACATTTCTCAGGAAAGGGAGAAAGAGCCAATGCAGTGCTGGAATTAATACATACTGATGTATGTGGTCTATTTCCAGTAGAGGCAAGGGGTGGTTTTCTATACTTCATTACTTTTACCGACAACTATAGTAGGTATGGCTATATCTACTTAATGCAGCATAAGTCATATGGGATTCCATATCAGTTATGGTACGGAAAGAAACCCAACCTAACACACATGCGTGTATGGGGGTGTGAGGCATTTGTCAAGACTTTAACAAGTGACAAATTAGCATCCAGAAGCACTAAGTGCATCTTTAAAGGTTATCCTAAAGAAACTAGAGGATATTACCTATATAACCCTTTAAATAGAAAATCCATTGTGGAAAGATACTCCAAATTTCTAGAAAGGGAACACATTTCTGTTGGAAATAATGGGAGAAAGATTTATTTTGATGAAGTTAATTCTACAGATACACAAGAGTTGGTAGAGGAACAATCTCCACAAGAACAAGTGGAAGAAGAAATTTTTCCTGAGACACAGATACTGCGTAGGTCCACGTGAGAGGTTAGAGAACTAGAGCATTATGGTTTTCTTGTCACCGAGTCAGGTGACACATTAGTCCTTCAAGATGATGAACCTCTAACCTACAAGGAAGCAGTAGAAGGCAAATAAGCTGCTAAATGGAAAGAATCCATGAATTCTGAGATGGAGTCCATGTACCAAAATCAAGTTTGGATTTTGGTAGACCTTCCAGCTAATGTAAATCCCATTGGATGCAAATGGGTATTCAAGAAGACTCTGGACATGGATAGTGAGGTTAATACCTTTAAACCAAGACTGGTTTTAAAGGGTTTCAGGTAACGTCAAGGCATTGAATATGATGAAACCTTCTCACCAGTAGTAATGATTAAATCTATCAAAATATTACTTGCAATAACAGCCTTTCATGATTATGAAATTTGGAAAATGGATGTAAAAAATACTTTTCTAAATGGGAAGTTGGTTGAAGACATATATATGACTCAACCCGAAGGGTTTGTCAAGTCAAAGAATTCCAATAAAGTATGCAAGCTGCAGAGATCCATTTATGGATTGAAGTAGGCATCAAGATCATGGAATGTTCATTTTGATGAGGCCATAAGAGATTTTGGTTTTATAAAAAATAAAAGTGATCCTTGTGTCTATAAAAAGGTTTAAGGGAATGCCATCATTTTCCTAGTATTATATGTTGATGAAATTTTTATTATGGGAAATGAGGTGCAAGTATTACAGTCAGTTAAGACTTGGTTAAATGAATGCTTCTCCATGAAAGACTTAGGTGAAGCATACTACATTCTAGGGATCAAGATCTATCGAGATAGATCTCAAAGGCTGCTTGGGCTAAGTCAAAGTACATATATTGATAAGGTACTCAAAAGGTACAATATGGAACAATCCAAGAGAGGATTGTTACCTGTGTCACATGGTGTAAATCTCTCCAAGAAAATGTGTCCACAAACATAGGAGGAGATTGGTAGAATGAGTAGAGTCCCTTATGATTCGGAAGTCGGTTTCATCATGTATTCCATGCTATGTACTAGGTTTGATGTCACCTTTGCTTTAAGCATGGTGGGTAGATATCAAGCCAATCTAGGAGAGCTGTATTGGACAACCGTTAAAACTATCCTAAAGTACTTGAGACATACTAAGGATATGTTTCTGGTGTATGGAGGAGATGAGGAACTAGTTGTGAGGGGATACACTGATGCTAGTTTCTAAACAGATCATGATGATATGAAATCGAGTCAGGATACATCTTTTTTTTGAATGGTGGTGCAGTAAGCTGGAGAAGCTCGAAGCAAGCTATGGTTTCTTATTCTACAGCAGAGTCCGAATATATTGCAGCTTCCGATGTAGCAAAGGAAGAAGTCTGGATACACAACTTTATCACAGACATTGGTGTTGTACCTAGTAGTGCAGACCCTATACCAGTATATTGTGATAATACTGCTGTAGTGGTGCTTTCCAAGGATCCCAGGTCTCACCAAATAACAAATCATATTCTTTGGAAGTTTCATCTCTTGAGGGATTTTACTCAAAGAGGTGAAGTGGTAGTTAGCAGAGTAGCTACAGAGGAAAACGTGGCAGACCCCCTGACTAAATCCATTTCTCAGAAGAAGCATGATTCACATGTGAGAGCTAGCGGATTGAAACCTGTTAGCAGTTAGCTCTAGTGCAAGTGGGAGTGTTGAAAGTGGGTTCCCTATACCTAAATTGTTTTGTACTTTTATCACCGCTACATGTATTCAGTTTTTTATAATACATGTGTTTATCTTTCCATAATAGTGTAGATACTTCTACATCCACTTTGTTTATGGAAATGTACTTAGATTACCTGTCACATAAAAGGGTTATAATAGATACCAATCTATAATGAGAACCCTAAGATGCCATGACAGTAATATTAAAGTAACTTCCTATAGTCCAGCTACATCATTATGAAAGGACATAGATGATGTGCGACCATCAGGTGCTGGGGGCTCATAAGCATTGATACTTCTTCTCATGAAGTTCGCACTTGATGATCTCTAGTAGTTGAGATCATGAGGACAGACCTACATAATAGGAACACCACATGTTTTAGGTGTCATTGGTCATTTCTATCTATGTACATGTGTAATGATATTTAGACCTGAGATCATTGTCAATGGATGTCATTTTATTACATACATTTGATGCAAGGTGAAAACCATGGCGACAAAGTCGTGGCGAGGTAGTTTGTATCAGGTATGTCATTAATGGCATGACATTGATTGAATGGTTGAGAAAGGATTTGTCGCTTCTGAGTTCAGGAAGATATATCTCGGGCTTGGTTGATTAGGATGGTTGAACCTTCAATAAATCCATGGCCATGGTAGTGGAAGGTAAGACTGTCTGGACAAATCAACAAACAAAATAAAGCAAAATAAAGAATGATGACACTAGTATGCATTCTGCTTTATTGAGATATCAATGACAAAGATATTATATTACATAGACCGTATTCGTAGGAAGGCAGTCATTGATTTAACTTTTACTTATCCATACAGGGGCCTCAATGGGTTTCTAGACCCTACTCTATGTCAGTGGATATTATTCACTACTATTGAGGTAAGGGCCTAGAGGGTCACACACAATAGCGCCTTGAGAATCTGCCCTATTCTGGAATAGGAATTTAGAACTTGGTGGGTCTCGCCAAAGGGTCTGAGCACCATACAAGTTCTATGGATCACCAAAGAATAAATAAATTCATTAATTATTCAAGTTTAGAATAATTCGTTGAATTAATTTATAATATTTATTTACAAGTTTTATAGTAAATACAAGTATTAATATTATTCGAATGGATTTTAATATCCTAGGTTCATTTAATATTAAAAGGATGAATGAGTCGAGTTAAAGACTCAAATTTATCACGTAATATATTTATATATTACAAGTAAGTGATAAATTATAAATATTATTTATGGAATAATTTTATTTGTCATAAATAATTATTTATATCACTTATATAGCGGACATCTATTACACGGGGCCGGGAATTCATACCGTGTGTTTTTTAACACTCCCTATATAAGTGAGAGAGAGGATATCCCATAAAAAATATTCATGTGTCAAGATTGAGAGATTATCTCTCCTCTTGGAATCTAGAGAGAGAGTCTCTCAAGCTAAGGAAGATCTTCAAGTTCATCCATCTCGGATTGAAGCTTCTTCCTTTGCGGTGATCGTCACTGTGCTGAAGTGAGCGTCGAAGATCTGCGCTAGCTCTCGGATCTTGACTAATGATGCGTGAGCAGATTCATGAGGCGTGTATGGATGATCTATAGGGATTCGATGTTGGAGTCTTTGAGCAATGATCGACGATGTCCTGCGGCAGACTTTCACACGTCAATTCTGAACAAGGTACATGTTCAGTTTAATTTTCGTGCTCTATTTAAACCTTGCGAGATCCTCAGACCAAACTGGGATAAGATCACCGGAGTTGACAGGGTTATGTCACTCCAGTGAAGTAGAAAATTTTAAATTCTCGGCCCACCAGCTTCCACTGTGCCATCCCGGTACCTAACAATCCTGGTGCTGTGAATTCAACGGTGCCCTCATATTTTCAATCGGAGCACCGATTCAAAAGATAGAAATTACCACTCGCACATTTACTGAACATACCTTAAAAAAAGTTCAAAATTATTTTCTGGACTTTCCGGGCCTCGGAATCATGTGCCATCAATTTTCACAGTCTCGTAATAATTCCATGTAATTAAAAAATATATATATGGAATTTCTGGGTCTTTACATTTTCCCTACCTTTGGGATTTACGTCCCCGAAATCCACAACAAAAGCTAAGAAAATAAATGGGGTACTGAGCATGAATTTGAGCCTTCCACTCCCATGTTCTCTCCTAAAGGTTCATGTGATTCCACTAAACGCACACTAGAGGAATTGACCATACACGAAGGACCCAGTCCCATCGATCCTCTATCTCTACTGGGAACTCTGCAAACGTCACCCCATCATCAATGTCCAGCTTTCCCCAGTTGATGACGTGCGATGGATCGTGCACATATCTCCTCAACTACGACACATGGAAAACATTATGCACCCGGTGAATCTATGGGGGAAGAGCTAGATGGTATGCCACCTCACCAACTCTGATGAGAATCTGGAAAGGTCTGATGAACCTCAGAGATAGCTTGTCGCCCTGACAAAATCTCCGAAAACCTTGTTGAGGTGAGACTCATAGGAAGACATGGTCTTCCTCCTCTAACTCCAAGGGTCTCTATATTCTGTCAGCATACAACTTATACCTGCTCTGTGCAGTCTTCATCCAATCCTGAATGATCTTAACCTTCTCAGTGGTAGCTGGACCAACTCTGGACCCATAAGTGTCGACTCCCCTAGGTCTGTTCAGCATAGAGGTGGTCTGCATGGTCGCTCATACAAGGTCTCAAATGATTCCATGTCGACGACAAAGTGATATATGTTGTTGTATGAGAACTCCACGAAGGGAAAGTGATACTACCAACTGCATCCAAATTCAAGGATGCAAGCATGGAGCATGTCCTCAAGCGTCTGTATTGTTCACTTTGTCTGACCATATGTTTGAGGATGAAAGGTGGTTCTTAAGTGTAGCTGAGTTCTGAACACCTCCTGTAATCCCTTCCACAATCGGGATGTAAAATGAGTTTCAAAATCTAAAATGATCGTCAATGGCACCCCAAGAAGCTGTATTATCTCCTGTATGTAGAGGCGTCCCAAGCCCTCTACTGATCCCTACTCTTAGATGGGTAGGAAGTGGGCAGACTTGGTTAGTTGGTCAATGATCACCCAGATAGAATCGTGGCCCCTAGATGTATGTGGTAGCCCTATCACGAAGTCTATGGAGATTCCATCCCACTTCCATTCCAACACCTCAAGTTTTTGTGCTAAGACTACTGGAACCTGATGTTTGGCCTTCACTTGCTGACAAGTGAGGTATTGTGAAAAAAACTCTGCCACTTCTTTCTTCATCCTTGGCCACCGATACTGATGTCGAAGGTCCTGGTATATCTTCACCACACTAGGATTTACTGCCAAAGGGTATGTGTGGAACTCCCTCAACACCTCCTCTCATAGCGTCACTAGTACCATGGGGCATCCTCTAAAAAGGATGACGTGCTCCCCACCTTCATAAAATCCTTCAAGAGCCCGTCCTAAGGATATCTGAGCACGTCAGGCCTCATAGTCAACATCCCTAAGCAGTGCCTCCCTGACTCACTAAAGGAGTGAGGGAGTGACTGTCATAGACTGGAGGTAAGCTGCTCCATCACTATCTATGAAGGATAATTGAAATGTGGTTAGCTACTCTTTTGCCTCACTCAACAAAAGTAAACTAGACCTCCTACTGAGTACGTCTACCACCACGTTCCCCTTCCCAGGAGTGTAGACTATCTCAAAGTCATAGTCCCGGAGGAACTCTAGCCATCATTTCTATCTCAGGTTCAGGTATTTCTGTGAGAATATGTACCTGAGACTCTTATGATCAGAGTATATAGTAAACAGTTCACCCATCAAGTAGTGCCACCACATCTTCAAGGAAAAGACCACTGCTGCTAACTTCAGGTCATGGGTAGCGTAGTTCTGCTCGTGATGTCTCAACTGTCGTGAGTCGTATGTGATCACCACTCAATACTACATTAGGACACATCCTAGTCTGGTCCCTGATGTGTCGTAGTATACTACATACCCAACACCCTCTTCTAGTAGTCTCAAGATGGGGGCATTCGCCAGTCTCTGCCTCAGCTCCTGGAAACTCTGCTGGCATCTCTCTGTTCATATAAAGGGTTGCCCATTATTTGTCAAAGCTGAAAATGGTGATTCTACTCTAGAAAAGTCATGTAAAAATCTCTGGTAGTACCCAACCAACCTCAGAAAACTCTACACCTTGGTCACACTCCTGGGTGGCTCCTAAGCAAGCACTGCCTCTATCTTTGTCGGATCCACTACAACTCCATCTTCCAAGATAAAATTCCCTAGAAAGTGGACTTATCATATCCATAACTGGAACTTCGAGAGCTTACCATAAATATGGTACTCTCAGAGTGTATCCAAAACTATCTGCATATGAGTGGAGTGCTCCTCCTCTAATGATGAGTACACCAAGATGTCATCTATGAAGACCACCACAAAGTGATCAAGGTAAGGTTGGAAGATCCTGTTCATGAGTCCCATGAATAATTCCGGAGTGTTGGTCACACCTAAGGGAATTACCAAGAACTCATAGTGTCCATAATGGCATATAAAAGTCATCTTCGGTACATCCTCATCTCATACCCTGAGCTGATGACAACCTAATCTGAGGTCTATCTTCGAAAACCACTGAGCTCCCTTCAGCCGATTGAAGAGATCATAAATCCTTAGGAGTGGATACTTATTCTTCACAGTCACCTATTTCAAGCGCTGATAGTCCACACAAAGCCTCAAACTCTCGTCCGCCTTCTTGGAGAACAAAATCGGGCCTTCCCATGGAGAAAAACTAGGCCTTATGAACCCCTTCCCCTGCAAGTTCTCCAACTGTACCCTCAAATCACGAAGCTCTACAGGAGCCATCTAATATACTGGTGTAGATATCATTGTCATCCTAGGTTAAAGGTCAATGTAGAATTCTACCTCTCTGTGAGTAGGTAGTCTTGGAACATCTTCAGGAAAGACATCAGCATACTGGTCCACCAATACAAGATAGCTCAGACTCCTCTCGTCAACTGCTCCGAGGGTAAGGCTATCCAATTGATGAGTGATCAGCTGCACTCTCCTCCAAGAAAGTCCATCCTAAGATGCAAAGGTTCCCTTCTCACTAGTTAAGGAAAACCTTGTCCCATTCTCATTAACACACCACACTTTGTTCCTAAAACAGCCGATCTGAGCACAAAACGTGGATAACCAGTCCATACCCAAAATGACATTGTAAGGCCTAGGCGCTGCTACTAGGAGATCCTAGCCAAAGATATTTCCTCTTAGAGTAAGATATCACTCCTGAAACCAGTGTGTAATCATCAAATCCTCTCCCGTAGGAGTCTCTAAACATAAGTATCAAGCCAACAGCTCCATTGGATTCTCCGAGCTCCGAACGAGAGTCATGGTAATAAAAGAGTGACTGGCACTTGTGTCTACAAGAACTGTAGCTAGGGAGAAGTAGACACATATCATAAATCAAATCATATTTGGAGCATTGTGTTCATAGGACACAACTTCATAAAGTTGATCTCATCCCTGTCCACCTACTCTCTGAGGTTGGGGTGGACCTCCTAGAGGTGGTGGCGGTAGAACCTCAAATCACCGTCCACCACCTGTTGCACAACCAGCTCCTCTACTAAATTTACTACCATGTGGACCTCAATTATTAATCTCTACCTCTGCCTCAGTGGTCCCTAGATCGTCTGCTTATCATCGGTGCAGTGGGTCAGGCTGTTGTGAGCCATGTGACCCTGCCCGCCACACGAGTAACACAGTCTGCTCCTCTGCCGACCTCCTCTATCCCATGAGCTCCGCACCTCCGAACCTACATCCTGAGGTCGTCCACCAGAAATTATAGCCCATTTGGGCCTCTACGTCATCCACCTATTGCCTTCTATAGATGAATTAGCTACATGTCATCTAGTGGTGGATCTTGCTATCGGTGCCTACTCAGCTAGGAAGCTCTCTACCAGAAGTGCTCGCTCTAGCACTCCAGCCCGCGTCAGTATGTTGAGAGATATCATCGACGCTCTAATCTTCTGCCAGAGACCCATTTCAAAGGTTTGGGCCCTGAAGAAAGGGTCCTATAACATGTTAGTGGAGTAGCGATAGAGGTTAGTGAATCTCGCCGAGTACTAGGCTACTGTCAGGCTACCCTGCTGTAAGTGCATGAGCTCCGGAATATGCACAGAGCATAGTGTTGCTGGTATGAACTCTACCCTGAAGTGGCTCTCAAAGTCCAACCATGTGAGGGTTACCTCATCATGAAACTAGAGAATCAGGCTCCACCATCTCCCTACTATTACCTGAAAGAGGCTAGTAGATAGGATCTCCATCTAGTCTATTGGTGTCCCAACTAGGCGGAAAACTCTATCCACAGCCTCCAGCCAGTCCTTAGGAACCTTTAGATCTATATAACCTTGAAACCTTAGAGGCCTCTACCGCTGGAACTCGTGCATCATTCTAAGTCAGCATGCACTATCTGTTGGTGGGGCTAGTGTAAACTGATTCTCTACAGGTAGTGGTGCTGCTGGTACACCACCCAAAGGCACCATCACCATAAGAGGGCCCTACACCGAAGCCTCATCGCTCAGTGGTTCGTCATTGTAAACTCTCCCTAGAATCCTAGATGACTATATACGTGGTGGCATCTTATAAAGAAACAGATGCGCCACGATCAATAAGTTATACATGGTGAGATAAATCAAAAGAGATCAAAAGAAAAACATTTCAAAAACACACACAAACAATGTTTTTGTGTATCGAGTCAGAAATTATAACTCAGGGCCCTGGTGTATGAATACGTCGGCCGCTGCACCAACACTAGACTCCCTGAACTAAAAACCATACTCAAAACAATTAACACTATTTCCCCATTGAAAATATCAGAGTCTTAGTTCTTCGGTAGAACCAACCCCTATGATACCACTTTTTCACAAACTATTCCCCAAGGCCCGTGCCATGACTACCCTAAGCCTGCCTTCCATAGGCCAGGGGTTGACGACTAGCACCAAAAAGTCATATCTCAAAAAGGGAAGACATTGCCTTTAAACCTGTACACACACAAACTAGGTATGACAACAAAAAATCACAAAGTAGAACTGCTGATAGTAAAAGTGTGAATCAAAAGTAAAATGGGACAATATACAAACCTAACTGAAAAGAAATTACATCAAAAAGGAAAAATAACTCCAGAGTTCATTCGCCAAGGATCCTACCTGAAGGGTAGGTACAACTCATCACTGGGGCTCTCAACGTCAACCAGTCACCTCTGTACACCATCTAGTCCTAGATCCCAAATCTCGATCAAATCTGTCTATCATCTGCACAAGACACAACAAGGTGCGGGAAAATACCATGAATGGGTGAGTATAAAAATAACCATTAGGGACCCCAAGACCCTTGAAGGTCTCTCAGAATTTCACAAAGGAAAAACCACAAAGCATGATCTCAATCACAAAACACAAAGTAAAAGACAACTCACACCAGATATATAACTTAAAGAAGATGAATAATGATGATTATTCATAAATCTAAATCATCTTATTTCGTTGAGAAGTTCCACTACTGAACCATGAAGAAGTCGTTCTATAGCTGATCCACACAGGATCGTAACTCACCGATCCACACAGGGTCGTAAGTCGTCGATCCACACAGGGTCGTAAGTTGCTGATCCACGACGTGATGCTCTAAGGCTGGTCCTCTTCGGGTCGCACTACTACTAATCCACACAGGTTCCTAATTCGTTGATCCACATAAGGGTCGTAAGTCACTGATCCACAATGGAACACTCTAAGGCCGCTCCTCGTCAGGTCGTGCTACTGCTGATCCACATAGGGTCGTAAGTCACTAAACCACACAAGGTCTTAAGTCATTGATATACATAGGGTCATAAGTCACTGATCCACACAGGGTTGTAAGTCACCAATGTTGATCTACAAATGGGGTTGCTCTCCACTTGACAGCCGACCATAAGATTCCTGCACTTGGTGCGCTTGAGTTCCATAGATTTTTATCCTCAAGCCACTAGTAATATTTCAACTGCCACTAAGTCCCACTGAGAAGTAACCTTAAGGACTTACATGTTATAAGGGTTCCAACTCAACAAACGACACATCAATCGGACATCTAGTCTGTAAGTTATAGGCATTTTAGTACCGAAGGACCAGTTGGATTCAAGTTCGATCCAACCTAGTTGTAATCCAAATTTCTCCAAAACCCAAGTGGAATATCTCAAAATGACCGCCTCTTCCTAAGGGTACTAATTCCGCAGACAGTTATTCAAATGAGTTTTCGGTTTAGAAGTTACACAAGTTTTAGTGAAACAGGGTTGGTCGGGTCTGGTAGGGGTCCATCCCGGCTAGCGGGTCCAGCCCGGTTCACGGGTCTGGCCCGACCGATGGGTCTGGCCTAGCTGGTGGCTTCGGCCTAGTTGGTGGGTCCGGTTTGGCTCACGGGTCCGGCCTGGTAGGCGGGTCAGGACCGCCTAGAAAACTTGTCCTGCAGTGCGGGCTGGTTCTCTTAGTTAGCAGTGCTAGTGGGGCACCACCCTCCCTTCTAAAATGGCCGGCTCAGCCGTCTGTTTGGTGTCCAGCCGAGCGAACCAAGCGGGCCACTCATCTACCCATGTGGTACTGGTGTGCCGTGTCTTTCACCCGCCGTGGCCCGACTGGCCACAAATCACACCGCCGAGGCACCTGCGGGCACCACCGTTCCCACGCGGCCAGCTCGGCCGGCCGCCACTGGTGGGAGCTTCCGTGGGCCACCAGAGATGCTCCGGTGATCTATTTTCATTCCCTTCTGCACCTATGGGCCTCTTTAGTTGTTTCCTTTACTACGAAGCCTACAAAAATTCCTTACCACCTCATTGCCCAGTCGCGCACAAATAATGCACAAAACTCAAGAATAACAGAGGTTCCAGGCCTTGTTTGTTGGCCCGCGCCCTCTGCGTTAGTGTTTTAACATGGGTAATGCATTGATCATTATTTGAAATAATGAAATTCCCGAATCAAACCCCACATAAACCACCCATAATAATGAATGAATCGAATATCAACCCCTTATTCAGTTGATCCGCGTTCTTTGTAATAATCAAGAACATAATGAGGAAATCATTTAAACACATAAACAATTTAAATACCATACTTTGAACACATTTTATTTGATGATGACAAAGGATGAGAATTCTTTGTTCAAAGATGTTCATCGGAATTTGTCGATATCTGGATCTAATCCTCAACGACGTCGTTCGTTCCTCATTCTTTGTTGGATAGTGTTTTCCACCAGCGCTTTGTCAAGATTTCTCCCATGGGGTCTCAAATATCATGCCAAAGGTTTGTTTTAAAAAAGAAAAATACCCCCATGTTGTGTTTAATTAATATGGTTCATTAATGAATCTCAATTAATGAACCTATTAAACACACGACACTTGTGGTTACAGAACAAGTGTAACAGGTCATTTAATGACCTTCACTTAATGTATGACCAACTCTATGGTCCCGCCACTGTCACTAAATGGTTGTAAAAAGAATAAAATAACTTCTTTAGTTATTTTATTATTTTTTTCCAAAATTCCAAAAAATAAGTTTTCTGTTTTACGTTTTCTGAACAATGTCAATCTTCGCCTAAATAAATCCCAACACTGAGAATTCAACTATGCCCTCATATTTTCAATCTGAGCGCCGATTCAAAAGATATAAATCCCCACTCGCACGTTTATTGAACGTACCTTAAAAAAAGTTAAAAATTCCATTTTTGGCTCTCCAGGTCTTGGAATCACGTGCCGTCAATTTTTACAATCTCGTAATAATTCCATTTAATTAAAAAAAATTATATTGAATTTTCGGGTCTTTACATGAAGATTCAACATTTTATACCTGTAAGTAGGCCATTTTTTGAGTTTTTATCCCCAATCATTTTATAATAATTATTTAAAAATTTTAAAGCCCTTTTATGGTTTTCAGGGACCCCTTGAGGGTCAATCTATGACTTTTGGTGTTGAAACAAGGGTTTTGGGAATATCACAAAATGTTTTCATCTGGGGAAACCATTTACATGCCATATAGTTCAGAGAACACACACCATGAATTTTTTCTTTTGGGAGAGGTGAGGAAGAAGGGGTTACATGCTGTGTGTGTTCAGGACATGCCATGTGGGATAAATTGGGGTGTGTCTTGGGGCGTGACTAGACCCTATGCATGGAGAACAACTAGTGGTTGTGTACAGTAATTGGCCAAACCCCATGTGGTGGGGTACATGGCCAGGCACATGGTTGGGTACCCCATGTGGCTGACACACCATGTGGGGGGTAGTACACGTCATATACTTTGCAGGGTACATGTTTGGTTGAAAAAAGTTACATGACTTGGGTTGATGTTTGGGGGTATACGCTATGTACATGAGGTGCACACCATGTACTTCCCCTTTTTAGGAATTTTGTATGTTTTCTTACCTTTTATTCATAATTATACCCATTAGTATTCCATTATGAGTTTTTTATACATAGATCACAATGGTGGAATACTTTCGACATTTATAGGTCATCTGGATGGTTTTTTGGATTGAGAAAGTGTTGGTGGGAGGTTTTCTTCAAGGTTTTGTTTTAGAATCCTCCCACAGGTTGGGTTGTGAGATGCGAGGCCTGAGTGAGGTTCATGAGCTTGGTGATTATCCTAGATTGAGTATGCTAAGGTGGTCTTTTTGAGGTTATTTTGTACCGTTCCTAAATATGGGACTCAGATATTTCTTGGATGAGGCTTTTTAGCCTGGTTACTTGAGGTTTGAGTGGTCGAGGTTCTAGACCTCTCTCTTGAGGTTTTAGGTCTGATGTTTGAGGATCATTTATGTTAGAGCATTTGGGATGTGTTAACACTAAGGGGTGTCAAGTTTTATTAGGAGCCATTGAGGAGATGTTGGGATAGGTCTGAGGGACCCATTATGGATTCCATTAGGGGTGAAATAATACTTGAGGATGGGTTGTATGATGGGGAGGCCACCTGTTTCTTACGAAGAGATTTTCCCAAGATTTTTCTTAGACTAGATGAGTCCCTTTTAGGGTGTTTTATTCTGGATAAGGTCATGAGGACTATTGAGAATTTCCTCATGAGAATGGTGCTTCTTTTGGATTCCCTTATGAACATGTTGTTTCTCAAGGATTAATGGTTGTTTGTTGAGGATTATTGAAGATATTTTTCATGTTGATCTTGCCTCATTATTTAGATTCAATAGAGTATCCCCTTACATGGTGTCTTGTTCTACCTTTTTGTATGCCTTTGTGAGAAAGTTAACGATCATGGTTGGGTTGGGTGTTGAGTCTTCATTTAATCTTTCATGCATTGGGTGTGGCCCATGGTTTGAGATGGATTTGATCCATGGGATCATGGGAGCCCCATGATTTGGTTAACCCAATGAGGGGTTGGTACTTGATCAACATTGGCGACGTTAGGTGTCCCCTTATAATCCATAGGTCGGCGTTAAGATCCCATAGAGATTATTTTTATGTTTTAGGGGACCTTGGGAGCACCAAGATTTATTTAATGTGAGATGGTCAATGCTGATGTTTCAGTTGTAAGATAATGGGTTTGAGAGTTGTCGACCCTTACTTTATATCCTATAGCTAAGAATGTTTGAGGTATTTTCTACTCAGGACTTGGATGTGGGAGGATACCTTTGAGATGTATTTGGATTGGGAATTGGACCTGAGAGTTATTTGGTTCTCTCATTCATTGGTTGGTTGTGGTTAGATAGTCATATAGAGTTAATGGACGACCTAGAAGAGTGAAATCCTCCCCTACCAGTGGATTCTTACTCAACTAGGGTATGGGTATCTGTGGTCCTTGAAATTTTGATGGACCTGGGTTGTGGGATATGCATTTCCCTGACTTTAATATTTATTGAGCTTATTAGTTCTGTAAGACTATCATGTTTTAGACAAGTACTCTCGGTGTTAGTAGAGTTCTTGTTACCTGTTTTGATCATTTTTTTGAAGTCCTAGAGCCTAGTAGAGTTTTATGTTGTCATTTTGGATGTCTATGGTTACTCCCTAAGGTCATACATTCATGGATACACTCACATTGGATGTCTTAAATGTCCTATGTAGATCTGGTGAGTGTTCCTGATGTCATGTGTTTGGGTGAGCCATGTGCTATAAATCCTATGGCATGGGCTAGAGCAGGGGTATATTTACCCAAGGCATTATACTAGATCCTGGGGTTGGCTATTTTATTCTTTTATTTATGTCTATCCACATATTTATTTATTTTATGCTAGATTTTATTATTTTTTTACTATGTTAGACATATCATGTGTGCATGCACTTATTATTAAAGCTGATTATAGGTTCACTATTGGGGTCGACTTACTGAGATTTATTTCTCACCCCCTGTATGTTCACTTGGTGTGCGTATAAATATTATATCCACTTTCTGGTTGAGTAAATGATACAAAATGGATCAGGAAGAGACCTAATGTTTCATTATTGAGTGACACTACTCATGTGGAGTCTTTCTATTGATCTAGTGTAGTTATTCCACCGTTGAGATCGAATATGTGGTTGGATTGGAGTTGGAAGCAGGTCTAGATGTATTTTATTTATTGTATGTATGTGTGATCAGATCAATGAGTGATTGATTACTATTTAACATGATTTTGAGTTTGTATGATTATATGTTGTATTCCATTTTATTATTGCATGTTGTTGTTTCAGTTGATTTATTATGCATACTTTGATGTTTATCCCTATGGATGTTTTGGTTATTTATAATTTTATTGTACTTTGAACCGAGGGTATAGTCTCCCCACTTTATTTTTAGACCATTGCCGCTAGTTAGTAGCCTTTGAAATATGGAGAGTCATGCTTGAGGCCTTATGGTGAGCCATATTGGGTGATGTTTAAGGTCGACCTGAGCTAGTTCATTATATCTATCTACCATATTTGTCCTCTTTTAGCTAATAAAATCATTTATTCTTATGTAATTTATTCCTATTAGGTCATTATATTAGCTCCTATATTCTAGATACATTTAAGGAATTAATTTCATCCCTCATGGCTAACCCCCACTGATTTGAGTCTTTTAGACTTGCAACCTATTCCATGTTGTTGGGATATCTATAATCTATGAGAAATGAATAATGTAAATTACATCCATGTATTTTCACTTGGCACTAAATCCTAGTATATGGTCGCAACTGACTATGCAGTTATTCTCTTTTCAGAATTACCACATTCGAAACTCTATATTCTGGATTTTTTCCCTGAGCTTTCACACACTACTTAAAAATTTCCCTACAACCATAGACCTATAGCCATGTTGGAAAAACCATGGTCATAAGGCATCTTATTACCATAGTCCATCATGTATTATGTCTATTGGCCTAATCACATCAGCCTACAACCATGGTCAACATAGATCATGGTGATAGGTGGATGTAAGAAACTCTTAACGATGTGGGAAGGGCATGAGAGAGGCCCACAACTATAACCCACATAGATCGTGGACGAAGGTGTCTATCAAAAGGAAAACAAACATGATCCATGTGAACCATGGCCATTGGTTCCGTCTACCACCATAGTCTATAAGAACTGTGGTCGTAGGGATTTATCATAATACTTGGGTCCACGGTCGATGTGGACCATGGTCATAGGCCTTTCTATAGACACCAACGACCACAATACATATGGTTCATGGCCATAGGTTCCTAAAACCACCACCGTTTTTTTAAATTATAATAACTATAATTATATATAATTATATATACATATATAATTATATATATATCTATGTATGTATTTATATATGCAGTCTATTGTAGCTTAGTGGTAAAGTATTATAAGAACTATGGAAGAGGTCTAGGGATAAAATCTCTTTGTTGTATTTAATTTTTCAAAGGCTATGGACACGAACCATGTGGACCATGGCTATATAAACCCTATGTCTATATTCTAGGTGGACTATGATGGTTGAGGACTTATATCCGCCATTACAAACTATGGTTGTGTCCTGGACCCTATGCCAACGATAATAGGGACCACAATCTATATTGTCCATGGTCTTAGGCTACGACTAGTGCTATGGTTTTGGCTGGTAGATATATTCCCATATTCTAGTATGACAGTCCCCAATATTTTTGGTACATCTAGCCTTAGAAACACCATCAAAACTTGACCTCCTTCCAAAACATCTTCTAGATAGTCTAGTGCTTCCAAAATTGACATACTCCCTGAATATTCTGGAACACCCATGACTTCCAAACTTCCATTCAATCAAACCTCATCTTGTGATGATACTTTGATCTCATCATAAACTTCATATTGGGTTTGATCATTCCATAATATATCTTCATTGAACATTACATTTTTAATTCTTATAACATTTTCAGAGTTATTATCTCAGAGTCAAAAACCCAATTCTTCATCACCATACCCTACAAAGTAACATGCTTGGGACTTATCCTCCACATTTTCCCTTTCCTTATCATCAATGTGAACATAGGTGAGTGAGACAAAGACTTCTAGATGGAAAATCTAAACCTTTATTTTAGATAAACATGCTTCCAGAAGTTCTTTCCCTAAAGAAGAAGGAATCATATTAACCCAGTAGGTCACATGATTCATATATCCCATTCAAAACTCCTTGGGAAAATCTAAGTGAATTATTAAGTTCCCTACAATTTCAACTAATGTTTGTTTCATTCTCTCAACTACTTTTTTTTTCTGAAGTACCTTGTACGGTCTTATCAAACCACATGAATTTCCACCAGAAGAACTTTCAGAACTCCCTACTTCTAAATTTACCACCATTTTCATAACTCAAACACTTCAGTTTGTTTTCGGTATCATTATCTACCACGTATATCTATCAAATGAAGGTTCTGAATACCTTGGACTCATACTTGAGAAAGAACAACCACACCATCTATGTCACATCGTCAATAAAGTTAACATAATACCATGAATTTCTGTGAGAACGGGTTGGATCTATCCCCCATACATTCATATGAATCATCACTAACTTTCAATCCTTTATCATCTTACCTTCCATTTGGAAGGACACCTTCAACTACTTTTCAAGAATTCATTATTCACATGTTTCATACCACATACTTCCAATGTTCAACACTCCTTTAACATATAGGATTTTCATCACTTTCTCACTTAAGTGACCCAGATGGTCATGCTATAATTTTATAGAAGTTACTTATCTATCATGCATTTCACCTTAAAAAACTCCCATTAGGTAAAAAGTTCCATGATTCACTCCATTGACCACCACCATGGATCCACATGTAATTATTCATGCTCAATTTGCAAAGATTGTATAGAAACTAACATTATCTAATTATATCACCAAAATTAAGTTTTTTCTTAACCTTAGTATATTTCACACTCTTTTAAATTCTATAAATATCACATTATTTTTCTGGATAGATTTCCATCCTTTCCCACAATCTTGAGAGCTCCATAATCCTCAAGATGTACCTTGTCATATCTTATAGAAGTATAATTCCTCAACAATTATGGTTGTTGTTATAAGAATAGGTTATCAATATATGGTGATTCCATGTGAAGATATATCAAAGGTTCTAACATCATATATGGAAAATGAAGTTGTTTTGCTTCTACTTGAAGAACTTGGCTTGAAAGATTCAAGTTGGAGCCTTAAAAGTGATGATTGATGTGTTATTCCTAAAGGAAACTAAAGACCAATGTTTATGGATAAAGATAAATTGTATACAATAATTTATAGTGAGTTTGAGTTATGTAGAGATATTTTGGAATGGATGGAAGAGGTTTTATGGTAAAGTCTATAATTACTTGGGCTAAAGATGAAAAATGAAAAATTCTTAGAAATTTCATAAGAATTTGTCATAGGTAAAAAAATGACAAAGTCTACAGGTCACCCTATGTGTGTACAACTTTGGGAAGAGCCATCATGGGAATTTAAGTTATCATGTATGGATTTGTCTCTGTATGTATGACCTCCTCAGAGCATGTTCCAAACTTTGAGAGTGTGAGAGTTCTCACGTCAGAATTAATGAGGGCATGTACGACTTTTCTAGATATTAATACTTACAAAGTCTTATGAAAATTTCAATTTTTGAAAAATAGACAAAGGTAATATTCACATGACATGGTTTGTATGTCATGGCTATAAGACTTTAATTCATCAGTTCATGACTTTCATTAAGCCGTACATAACTTGTAATGAGCTACATACGACTTCCTCAACACCTATGTAAGATTTTTATGCTATGGCATATTATTTTGTTCAGCACCAAACTTCACGAGTGAACATATAACCCTGTGAATGGGTGTAATACTTTTTTTGTTTCACCGTATGACTTCACACTCAAAATGAGAGATTCTATAAGAATTAATTGGTATTATGAGATATGATGAGATTTCAAGAATTTATATTCTAAAGAGAATCTAAACCATTTGATGTTTTTGAAATATTATTCAATGATCAATCATCATAAAGAGGTTGAGATTCAAGTTGAGATAATGAATCAGGACAAAAATGATTTGAGATAGAGTGCATAGATGAATTCCATGTTGCAAGTTGTTGCACCACATCATAATTCCATGTATACCTAGAGAGTTTCAAAATAAATAAAATTTGTGGATTTTATGGGAATAAGGTTGTGATTTTTTTTTAAATATCACATAGAAAATGAAAAGTCAAGTATTAATGAAATTTAAAAGGAATACCTTGTCTTAATTTTCAAGAGTTTTGAATGAGTTCAAAGATGAGAATATACCTCTATAAACCATGGATTTTCAATATATTATATATGGAAATAAATTTCATGATATTATATTGTGAATATAAATATTGTAGGTAAATAATAAAAAAATTAAGAACATTTAGAGAGTGAAATCATGTTGAAGAAACACTTTTATTAGAAGAAGAAGGATACTTTAATATTAATTTTTAGAGAAGATACATTGTGTATCAAAGGATAAGAATCTAATGTATCTAAGAGTACACATGTGAATTAAAGAATAATTTTAAGAGGAATACAATAAAATAATATCCTAGAAGGAAATTGATAATAGGAGGTGTTGGAACTATTGTTGTTGTTTGTCCTTTGTATATAGACTTTGAGATATTGAAGATCCATTATGATTGAAAATCACAGTGTGCCTGAGGTGAAAAGCATGACTAACTTTCATGGAGAGTTTTTGATCATTTATTTATAGTTTAAGACCTATTTCCTAGATCATAGTAAGGCTATTGAAGAACCGACAACACTTGTATAAACTACAACACCATCTAGTCAGAAGAATTGAGCTGTACGAGACAACATAGACCATGGTATGTAATCATATGGAAGTGGATGATGCATTCCCTAGGGATGTGGATGATACCTGCCCAACCCTTTTTGTGTCACTTAAAAATGAACTCGTAATCACTGCAATATTAGAGTGGTAATAAAATATGTGTCTCGACGTGATTCAATTATGATAAGAAGTAGGTTTTTTATGAAGGATCCAAACCTTATAAAACCTTGTATATTACTATTATTGTTCATTTTTTATCGTATACCAAGGTAAGGGTTGAGTGTTCATTCATAAATCCATATATCTTAACCATAATAGAGGATTGATCATAAGTAGGGATAATTAATAAAGAAAATAAAAGTATATAAAAGTCAGATACACTGATTTACCCCCCTCTCAATGTCTCTACATGACCACTATGCACTTCAAGTGGTATAAAAAAAACCAGGTCTACCCCGGATTGGTTCTATTTTTTCCCTTATTAATTTAAAATTTTATATGAAGTGTATATTTCAGAAATTTTTTTGATATGTATTATATGGATAAGAATGAAGTTCCTTCTATTGATAATAGTATGAAGGGTTCATATAAAACCCTAATGAATAGAAGGAAAATATCAACAAAGAAAAGGATAGATATTTCAAAGGATAATAAGGATTAAACATGAAGTTGATAATAATGGTAAGAGTTCATTTTTAAAATATATTTAAAGTTATCATTTTGAATAAACTGGATCAAGTTGTGGAGAGTATAAGGAGGATAAGCCTATCAAAACTTTTTAAAAAATTTATTATCAAATTTAAAAGAATTTAAAGAAATTATCAATTAAATTAGTCACATATATACTTGGTTTTTTAAAGGGGCTTCTGGATGGAAAATCATAGCTAAAATAAGAAATTTATGAAATAGCGGATGCACTGGGAATGGAATTATAAAAGTGAAATGATCTTAGAGATATTATGGTAGAAAAGGAGTAATCAATTATAATTTTAAATGAAAATATTTCCTTGATTGAAGAAAAAATTTAAATTAATGATTGTGAGAAAGTTTCAACATGAATTATTCTTTAAGAAGTGATCCATGCATTAATGAAGTTGTATAAGACCTCTAAAAATGTGAAGGATTCTCAAATGGAGTTTAAAGTAAAAAAATAACAAAAGATCTTGATAACTCATTATAAGAATAAAAAATATACATTGGGATAAAATAAAAAAAGTTAAAGAATTATTGGGAAGAAAATTTGATTTTTTTGAGGATTAGAAGAACTCCCTCAACATGAAGTGTCTATAACTTGAGGTAAAATTAAGGAATCTAGAATCAAAATAAGAAAAAAGATCTCAAAACATTAAGGAGAAAAAATATGCCACAAAAAGTGTTAATATAGATCTAGCCCCAAGAAGGAATTATGATAGTGGAAAGAATATATTGAACCCAATACTTGATAAACCTATGATAATATCTTATATAAAGGTACCATCCAACACAAAATCTAATGTTTACACTAAAACTATTTTTATGAGTAGTGCATGTTTAAATTCAAAATCAATAAAAAGGTGGATGAAGAAAAATGATGAGAAACCTACCACTATGTCAATGGTGGATATAAGAATGTTTAAAAGAGATAGTTCCCCAAAATAAGATCAACTAGTTAATAAATATTCCAAAAAAACATGCATTAAATCCTGGATATTTTGGACAACATGCAATCCAAAGAATAAAAATAATATTTATGGGAATGGAAATAATACTTTTTTACTTAGTTTTATAAATCCACACTTTACGAAAATGGAATATTATGTAAGACTTACTAAGTTTGATAAGATATTATGAGATTTACAAAATTTATATTATGAAGAGAATCTAAACCATTTAATGTCATTGGTATGTTTTGTAGGATCGAAATAGTGTATGTAGATGCTCAATTACAAGAGGGGGGGGTGGTGAATTGTAAGTTTAAAAACTTTCTTTTTTCACCTTAAGGAAAAAATACGTTTAACAAGGTTAATAAAGATATATTCAAAAATACTCTTTAGTTATTAACTATGAAACAAACTTACTTAGGGTATGAAAATATGGATCCAAAAATGAAACTTAAGAATAGTTTTCTTAGAGAAAGATTCTACCTTAAAGCGTATAAAATATTATTTATCATAGTAAGTAAAAGTACAAGAAAGTATAAGAAAGTTATACTTTCTTTCTTTATCAAAATACAGTAGAAATAAAACTTGAAACAACAATCAAGTAAACAAGTAGTAAATCTTTTAACCCAAAGAGTAGGGTATCCAACAACCTTGGATAAAGGTCTCTTGATTTATAATTTCAAGAAAATCTATCTTACCCACCCAAGGGTAATCCCTCGATAAGAATATCGAAGTCTATCTTTCTATCCCCGCAAGCCCTCTAACTTTAAGGTAGTCAGCACCTCTGTCTTCCTATCCTTGGAAGCCTTCGATTTTACTTATCAACAATTGGATTTTCACAAAGAAATGTGAACAAGATGTTCACGGTTGAACAAGATGTTCACGATTGAACAATATTTTCATGATTGAACAAGATGTTCATAAAACGCATAAGGCATGAGAGTCATTCTATATCTAGAAATCACTTCACATAATGTAATCTCTAGGATATTGGAATGATAATGAGCTTATTCAAATGAGCTCCTATTTATAGGCAAAACTTCAACGGTCGACTCCCTCCTCCAACGATCATATTTTTCCTTCTCAGAGGGACCTGCACACATGTCACTCAACCAACGGTTAGTTAGAAACAAATTGTAAAACATCGTTTCATTGTAACAAAAACATAGAAAACATTATCATTTTTGATAATCAATAATATTTAAGGAAAGTAAAGTAGCTTAACCAAAACTGAATAATTGGAATCTAGGAAAAATAAAATTCGGAGTCTAGATATATAAACAAATGGATTCTAGAAAAAAATGTATATTTAAATTCTATTTTTCAAAGATTTTGGAGTCTGAATTATGAAGAATTTGAAGTCTAAATTCAAAGGATTTTAGAGTCTAAATTATAAGGAATTTGGAGTCTGAATTTTGAGGAATTAGGATTCAGAATTATAAGGAATTTGAATTCTGAATTCTGAGAAATTCGAAGTCTGAATTTCAGAGAATTCAGAGTCAGAATTTCAGAGAATTCAGAGTCTGAATTTTAGAGAATTCAGATTTTGAATTTTAGAGAATTCAGAGTTTGAAAATAGTAAGACTTGGTAGCTTAGGTAACTATAAGATTCTGAGGTTTTTGATAAGGATCCAAATTTTTGACTTAAAAAAATTAGACTTGGTTTTGAGAAGATATTGAATAAGACATTAAAAAACACGATAGGGATAAAAATTTTCTCATAGAAAGAAAATTTTCCTTAAGAAAATAATTCTTAGAGAAAGATAATTTTCCTTAAGAAAATGTGTTTCTTATTTTCAAAACATAGAGAAATTGAAAAGTTATAAGAAAACCTTATTAACTCAACAATATCCCCCTTTTTGGAAATCACACACAACTTTTCAAAAAAGAATATAATGAATAAGGATTTTTCCATTTGAACTTTAAAAGAAATACTTATCTCCCTTTACTTATGACTTATGATGAATACGAAAAACTTACCCTTAGGTTTTGAAATCCCTAAAGATCATATTCTTCTATTTCATAGAGAAGAAACTTATTCTTGCTTAAGAAGATATTCTTTAAGTAAACCCACCCTTACTTAATCTCCCCCTTTCTTGGGGAATTATCTCCTTTATAATTAGTATTCTTTTGATCATTCTTTTCTCCCCCTTTGTGATTTTTAAAAAGAAATAGAGGGAATGAAAACAAAAATTACTTGAAAGGTTAGTGATATACAAGACATAACAATTAAAGGATAGATTTTTTTTATTATGATAGGAAAATATATTATAGGGTAAAAATACAATAGAAGATCAGATTGAAAATAAATCATTCATCCTTCTTTTCTTTCAGCCTGATATTTCTCAGGGTTTACTTTAACTTCTTGATATATTTTTGATCATCCTCAAAATTCTTGAGCAACTGATCTAGATCCTGATTATTCTTTTCTAAATCCTTGATTTTTTCTTATTGAGACTTCAGAATTTCTACCTAAGATTGTACTAACTCTTCTTTCTATTTGAACTTTTATTCAAACTCTATTCTAAGTTCCCTTTCTCTCTTTAATTTTAGATCAAATGAATTCAAATTTCCATTAAAATATTTATCCTCTTGCATCTGGGCAGCTTTCTCTTGATTGAACTTATATAAAAGTTTTGAAATTAGGTTCTTCACAATATCATCAGAATAATAAAAATCATCTTTTACGAATTCAAGAAAATCATCTAAAATATTCATATATGATATTATTTACTTTGACCATTTTCTAATTTCCTTACATGATCTCTTATGAGCATCATATCCAATATGAAAAGTTTTAAAATCTACCTCAATATTGATAAACGTTTCCATGAGCATGCTTATCGAATCTTACTTCTAATTGATAGAATGTTGAATCAACCAGTATCTTGAATTGATACTAGGAATCAAAGGTATTGTGTTTACTAACTTCTTCAAGGATTGAGAAAAAAAATCTTGTCCCAAGTAAGAAAAATATTCATAAACCAATTCCCTTTCTGGTGAGGATACTTTTTCTAGATCTTCAGCTTTCCTCTTGGATGATCCACCAATATTTTTCTTAGCTTTCACAAGCACAAACTTTTTAGGATGAATGAAATCATGGTTGCTGCTCTCATCATCAGTAGGTTTATCAACCTCTTCCTATCCATCATCCTCTTTACCTTATGAAACTTTTTTGGTTGACTCAACCTGGGAATTTTAGATTGAAAGCTTGTCTGAAGGACTTTCCTTCTCATGATATTCTTCTACTTTATCACATCTTCACTTCCATCTCCTCCTTCCTCTTGTTCTTATTCTACTTATTCTTCTTAAACAATCTATTCTTCCACAACAGGTTCCAAAATTAAAATCTTATTTTCTAGAGTTTCTAAAGGAACTATTTCTTAGAGGAGGGATTCTAGTTCCTGAATCTTTTCAAATGCTATCTCAGTATCCCTAAGAAGAGCTTGAACAATCTTAGCTTTTAACATTTTCTTCTTTAGCTTATTCTCTTTTTCTTGCCTTTCAAGTTATTCAGTAGTTTATATTTTCAGGGCCTTTACCTCAGTAGGATCTAGCCCAAATCTTGGATCTCCTTCATCCTTCTTCTTCTTCTGCTCCCTCCACTTCGCTACCACTTTATCAGATAATGTTTTTTTCTTTTTCGGTTTTGGTGGAGTTGACTGAGTTTTCAAAACTAACACTTTTTCATTTGATTCTGGCTCATTATCTTTTCTATTATTCTGAGTTTTCTTGGAAGTTTATCCTACTTCCCATTTTTTGATCAAGGCTTGAACTTCACTCTTTGAAAGATCATAAAACTCTTCTGATTTGGTACTGAAACCGACTTTCATCCTCCTCAAAGTGTCATCACTTAGCAACATGATCTTGAAGGTTATGGGTTTTGAACTGTAGGGAATTTTAAAATATTATAAACAAAGCACTATGATCTTCGACAATATCACTGGATACATGATTATCTGAGACTTTAGAGTTCTATTCTTTATGTTAGTGATTTTCAGAAGGATGTACTTCACCAGGTTTACCTTTCTCAGATTAACCAAAAAGTACAATATAAAGATATCACTTTTCTTTAGAGAGTCCTTATCTCCCTTTATTGGAATAATAAAACCTTGTACCCAAAAGGCTAACATCTTGAATTTGGTTGAAATATGGTTGATCTTCGGTGATTTTACTCCTTTGAGTCCAAGGAACTCAATTGCCTTTTCCTTCTCAAAGCCTCCTAACTTATCATAAAACTTATGAGAGCAAAAAATTACCTCACCTTGATAAGGAATACCTAAAATGTTTGCTTCCATATTTAATGATAGATAATAGGTTTTCCCATAGATTTTAAATGAAAACTTTTCCCTTCCTCCTACTTTATAAAAACTCACTGTATCATAAAACTCTATGAGAAGGTCAGGATAAACCAGATCCTGACTCTTCGGCTTAGCAACAAAAAAACTATTCCATCCATTCACCTTGATATTATTCATAATCAATGAATTATACTTAGCAAATAAATTTGGGTCAACCAACCTTTCCCTGAAGATTTTCCAATCCTTTATTTCCTTATTTGAAGACATCTGATTCTACGGGGAAACTTCAAGCGACATTCGAAATGTAAACAAACTTAGAAAAATGAACAAACAATTTGAAGAAGAGTAGATATTCAACATACAAAGTATTTAAAAACTAATGTGGGATAAGTAATAGGGGGTATTTATATAGTCTTTGAGGTGATGGTTCGAATTCCTGATTCAATCCAACGGTTGAAATAAGCTTGATCTGATCTGATAGTTGAGATGAATGCTGAATAAGGATTTGGTAGGTTCTGATCTTTTGAGGTTTTAAGGAAAAATCATATTTAAGGAAAGTGAATCCAATAAGGTTTTATTAAAACAAGATAAAAATACTAAAAAAAATAATTATGAAAATTTAAGTAAGGAAACATACTTTTCAGACTTCTTAGAAAAATTGTCAGTATTGATAAAGTTTTTCTTGAAGAACTTAGATTCTGGAAAATTTTATTAAGGAAAGGAAATTTTCGATTCTAGAATTTTGTGTTTCGAAAAATTTATCAATAAATAAAAATTCAGGTTTTAAAAAATTTTATTAAGAAAGAGAAATTTTGGGTTCCGAAAAATTTCATTGTGAAAAAAAATTGGTTAATAAAAAAATGTACCCCCTATGAAAAATAGTTTTTAATGTAAGGATATAGGGTTCAACAAAAAGTTAATATGGAATATTAACTTATGGTTATCATTCCTAACTTTTTTTAATGTATTCAAATCTATCGAAGGGTAAAAATTTTGTAAAAATATCAGCAAGTTGATCTTGTATTCTGATAAATTATAAAATAATATCTCCTTTAAGTGTATGATCCCTAAGAAAGTGATGCCTAATATCTATGTGTTTTGCACAAGAGTTATGTGTAGGGTTTTTTCTTAGGGAAATGGTACTTTTATTATCACACAATATCCATGTTTTAGTAAAACTCATGCTATAGTCTGTGAGTGTGTGTTGTATCCACAACACTTGAGCACAACAACTTCCAGCTGCTACATATTCGGATTCAGTAGTGGAAATTGATATTGAGTGTTTCTTCTTGCATGACCAAGAAACTAATGAATCTCCTAAGAAATGACAAGTTCCGGATGCAATTTTCTATCCATTCTACATCCACCAAAATCAGCATCTGAAAATATTTTTAAAACAAAATCATTTCTAGAAGAATAGAAAAATCCTAAATCCATGGTTACCTTTAAATAATGAAAAATTATTTTCACTGCTTTTAAATGAGATTACTTTGGATTGGATTGATATCTTTCACATAAGCATATTGAAAACATTAGGTCTGGATGACTAACTATTAAGTATAATAAGATTCCTATCATACCTCTAAAATATGTTTAATCTACTGGTTTCCCAGCTTCATCAAGATCAAGAAAATTTGAGGTACCGATTAGAGTGCTTATACTTTTAGTGTTGTCATATCCATAATTCTTAAGAAGATATTTAATATACTTATGTTGAGATATATAAGTTCCTTATAGTTTTTGCGAAATTTTAAAATCAAGGAAAAATGTTAACTCTCCCATCATACTCATTTCAAACTTATATTTCATAAGATTTGAAAATGAATCAGTTAAACATTGCTAAGTTGATCTGAATACAATGTCATTAACATATATTTGAACAATAAAAACATTTTTCTTATCTTTCTTTATAAAAATAGTTGGATCAACAGTTCATTTAACATAATTATTTTGTAACAAAAATCCTGTAAGTCTATCATACTAGGCTCTAGGGGATTTTTAAGTCCATATAAAGCTTTGGTAAGTTTCAAAACACATTAAGGATGTTTTGTATCTTCAAAACTAGGAGGTTGTTCAATATAAACTTCCTCTTGAACATATCCATTAAGGAAAGAACACTTCACGTCCATTTGAAAAAGTTTAAAATTAAAGAATGATGAAAAGAAAAGTAGAATATGAATAGATTCAAGTATAGTTATTGCAGCATAGATTTCTTCATAGTCTATTACTTCTTGTTTATTATAGAATTTAGCAACTAATATATCTTTATTTATTACTATGATTCCATTTTCATCACATTTATTTCTAAAGACCCATTTTACTTCAATTACAGAATTTTCTTTAGGTCTTTAAACCAAGGTCCAGACTTTGTTCTTTTTGAATTCATTTAGCTCATCTTGCATGGATTTAATCAAATCATCATCACCTAAAGATTCATCAGTGAATTTTTTGTTCTAATTGGGAAAGGAATTCTAGATGGTCTAATTCATTTATTAAAGAACTTCCATATCTTATAGGTTGATTTACATCACCAATGATACTATCACTGGGATGATTTTTAAGAAACAACTGATTTGGGTTTTGTAAAACCTATTCATTAACATATGGTAGAAAATATTTTGGGATAAATACTTTATAAACATTTTATTGAGTATTTTCCTTATTATAATAATATTCTATCAAAGGTTTATAATTAGTTTTTGAAAACACATCCGAGGATGTAGGTTGGGGTTGTTTAAAAACAAAAGGACCAGTTTCATCAAATTTAACATGCATTATTTCTTCAACAGTACAAGTATTTTTGTTAAAAAATCTATAAGCCTTAGAATCAGTGGAATAGCCTAAGAAAATTACTTCATCAAATTTGGGTATGAATTTATGTAAGTTATCTTTAGCATTCAAGATTAATACTTTGCAACCAAATACTTTGAAGTAAGAAAGCCTAGGTTTTCGACCAGTCCACAATTCATAAGGTATTTTATTAAGAAAAGGTATAATTAAAACTTGATTTGTAGTATAACAAGCAGTATTAACAGATTTATCCCAAAAGTGTTTAACAATATTGTATTCACTCAACATGGTTCTTGTTATCTCTTGAAGAATTTGATTTCTTCTTTTAACAACACTATTCTGTTGAGGAGTTCTTGGGGCTGAGAAGTTATGAGTAATGCTTTTATTACTACAAAAAGTTTCAAAATATGAATTTTAAAATTCTCCTCCATGATCACTATGAATATTTATCAATGGAAGTTTTTTTTTATTTTTAACTTGGGCTCTAAAAGTTTTAAAATAAGAAAATTCTTCATATTTCTTTGCTAGAAAATATACCCATGTAAATCTGGTGAAATCATTAACTAAAAAATACATAGTATTTGCCTCCAATACTTCCAGTTTGTGTTGGAACAAAGAGATCCATATGAACTAGTTGTAATGCATTAGAAGTTGAGACTTCACCAATTGATTTAAATCTTGACTTATGTTACTTGCCAAATTGATAAGGATCACAAACTTTTGAAGAATCAAATCTAAGCTCTGGTAGACCCTTAACAAGTATTTTATTTGAGAGTTTGTATAGGTTTATAAGGTTATAGTGTCCTAGTATTCTATTCCATAACCAAGATTGATCTTCAATTTCACTAAGGAAAGGTAGTTCTTGGCTCCTAAGGTCTTCTAAGTTAAGTGTATAAACATTCTCATGCCAATGAAAAAAAAACTCTTCATTGGAATTGTGTACTAAGCATTTATCATTCCTAAAATTCACAAGGTAACCTTCATCAAATAATTGATTTATTCTAATGAGGTTTTTCTTAAGACCTTTAACAAATAAAACATTTGAAATTAAAGTTTTTCCAAGAAGAACAATGTTGCTTATACCAACAATTTCTCCCTGAGTATTATCTCTGAAATTTACTTTTCCTCCTTTCATCTTGATGATATTTTCAAAGAAGTTTTTATTACCAGTCATGTGCCAAGAGCATCCACTATACATGTACCATATATTTTTGTTGGTAATTTATTTATTTTTCTAAAAATAAAAGAGTTAGAATTTTGTAATCCAAAATTTCTTGGATCTGGAAATTTCAGAAAGTAAAATATTAAGAATCCAAATTTTCTTAAAAAAGTAAGCTTTTTGAAAACCTAAGGATTGAGTTTTATTTAAAGAACAATTTATTTTCCAATTTCCACCACATTGACACTTGGTTAAAAAGGGATCACTTTGGGGAATAAAATAATTATGACTAAAACAGGTTTTGAATGAGTATAATCAATTCCTGAACTATTCCTTAGAGGATAAATTTGTGAATAAATTTTATAAAATTCCTTCCTTCCTGAAGTAAAATTTGATAAAAGTTTTTTTAAGGATAAAATTTCAAATTTTAGTCTAATGACTAAATTATTATCCTCAAAGTCATTAGTTTTATAACTTGAGTTATTCTCTAATTTTTTTTTCCTAGAAATAAAATTATCAAGATCCTTAGAAAGTTTATCTTTATCAGAATTAACTTCCTTAAGGTTTTTAGAAACACTTTCAAAATCAAAAGTTTTCTGATAAAGATCCTTAAAAAGATCTGATACTTCTTTTTTTGAAATATATATTCTATAATTTTCTTTCTCTAACTTATTTTTTATTTTACAGTTCTCATTTTCAAGTAATTTAGAAAATCTAGAAACTTCTTCAAATGAGGGTAAAGTATTATCTTCTAATGAAGAAGATTCTTCATCTGAATATTTAAAATATTCTTCATTAGTAAAATTATCATTTGAATATATATTGGTCAAGGATTCATCATTGTATACCTTATCCATAAGACAATGATTTTCAATGGGTACTCTAGTTATAAGACCAATATTATTATGACTAGAAGATTCATATTCTGAAGATTCATCTAAAGAGTCACCACCACTGGCACTCCAAGTGTCATTTTCTTTCATGAAATTTTTAGCCTTGGATTTATAATAATTCTTTCTATTTATTTCAGAATGATTTTCCTTTCTATATTTTCTCTTAAGCATAGGACAATCAGGTATGATATGTCCAACCCTTTTGTATTCATAACAGGTTACTTCAGAATATTTCTTTTTGTTTCTATCTTTCTTATTATATATATACTGAAAATCTTTATTTCCTACAATATTGTTCATCCTTTGAGAAATATTGACTAATTCTTTCTCATACTATTCACTTTCACTGGATTCATAAATAACAACAACTTTCTTAGCTTTTGATCTGGTTACCCTTTCTGGATTCTTGGCTTTAGATGTAGTAGTGAACCATTACCATTCTTCTTCTTATTTAAATCATCATCTCTCTTCATCATTAAATCATGCTGAAGAATAGTTCCAAATAACTCATCAAGATTAATGTCAGATAATTTTCTATTCTCATCAATAGTTGTCCTTTTGGATTCCCACTCATTGGGCATGATATCAATTATCTTATCCAAAAGAACTTAATCATCAAGATCTTTCTATCCCATAGATTGAATACTGTTAGAAATGGTCATAAATCTTTGTTTTACTTTGCAAATAGGTTCCCTATAAGAAAATAAGAATCCATGATATTCAACTCTTGACATAGCTCTTCTAGTTTCTATCACTTTAGAAGTTCCAAAATGTGTAACTTAAAGTTTCTTACAAATGCAGTTGGAAGATTCAAAAGAAGATATATGAATATATATATTAATGGTCATAGAACACAAAAAAGTGTTGCATACCATGTAGTTTAATTTATATTCTAATTTCTCTTGGTTGGTGAAGGTTCTGACTTCCTTGTTTGGAATTTTTTAATATATATTGAGCATAAAAAAATTGTCTACTCCAGTGTTAATGATAAAAGTATTAATCCTATCTCTCGAGTACTCATAATCACTACCATTAAAGATAGGTGGTCTGGTAGGATTAAGGTTTTTTATTGAACCAATATTTATTCCTGCCATTCTATAAGAAAAATACTTTTCCAAAAAACTTGTTAAAATAAAAAGTTTATAAACAAATATAAAATTCTTTGAACAAAAATTGGATAAGAAAAGTTAAGCAAGAAAATATAGAACAAAGAAAAAAAATTTAGCAATAAAACTTATATGTAAGTATAAGTATTTTAGAGAACTAATCTGATACCAATTGTAGGATCAAAATAGTGTATATAGATGCTCAAATAAATAGGGGGTGAATTGTAAGTTTAAAAACTTTATTTTTTAACCTTAAGAAAAAACTATGTTTAACAAGGTTAAACAAGATAGATTCACAAATCCTCTTTAGTTCTTAACTATGAAACAAACTTTCTTAGGGTCAAAAAATATGGATCCAGAAATGAAACTTAAGAAAAGTATTCTTAGAGAAAGATTCTTCCTTAAAGCGTATAGAATCTTATTTATCAGAGTAAGTAAAAGTACAAGAAAGTATAAGAAAGTTATACTTTATTTCTTTATCAAAATATAGTAGAAATAAAACTTAAAACAACAATAAATTAAACAAGTAGAAAATATTTTAACCCAAAGAGTAGGGTATCCAATAACCTTAGATAAATTTCCATTGATTTATACTTTCAAGAAAGTATTTCTTACCCACACTAGGGTAAGCCCTCAATAAGAATATTGGAGTATGTCTTGCTATCCCCACAAGCCCTATAACTTTAAGTTAGTCAAAACCTCTGTCTTCCTATCCCCATAAGCCCTTGATTGTACTCAGTAATAATCAGAGTCGCAAAAAGCAAACTGAGCAAGATGTTCACAATTGAACAAGATGCTCATAAAACTCACAAATCATGATGGTATTTCTCTCTCTATAAATCACTTAACAACATGTAATATCTAGGATCTTGGAACTATAATGAGATCATTCAAATAATCTCATATTTATAGGAAAAATTTCAAAAGTCGGCTCCCTCCTCTAATGGTCATATTTTTCCTTGAATATCAGAGGGACCTATACACGTGTCACTCAACCAATGATTAGTTAGAAACAAATTGTATGACATCTTTTCATTGTAACAAAAACGTAGAAAACATTATCATGCTTGAGAATCAATAACATGTAAGGAAAGTAAAGTAGCTTAACCAAAACTGAATAATTGGAATATAGGAAAAATAAAATTCAGAGTCTAGATATATGAACAAAAAAAATCTAGAAAAATGTATATTATGATTATGTTTTTCAAAGATTTAGGCGTCCAAATTATGAGGAATTCAGAGTCGGAATTTTGAGGAATTCAGAGTCTGAATTTCAGAGAATCCAGAGTCTAAATTTCAGATAATTCAGAGTCTAAATTTCAGAGAATTCGGAGTCTAAATTTCAGAGAATTTGGAGTATGATTTCAAAGAATTCAGAGTCTTAATTTTAGAGAATTTGGAGTTCGAATTTTAGAGATTTCGGAGTCTGAATTTCATAGAATTCAGAGTTTGAAAATAGTTAGACTTGGTAGCTTAGGGAACTGTAAGATTCCAAGGTTTTTGATAAGGATCTGATTTTTTGACTTAAAAAATAGACTTGGTTTTGAGAAGATATTGGATAAGACATTAAAAAACAAGATAAGGATAAAACTTTTCTTAGAGAAATAAAATTTTCATTAAGAAAATAATTCTTAGAGAAAGATAATTTTCCTTAAGAAAATGTATTTTTTATTTTCAAAACATAGAGGAATTGAAAAGTTATAAGGAAACCTTATTGACTCAACATGTTCTTCAATGATCAAGAATTTAAAATATATTTCAATTCAAGTTAAGATAATGAATCAGGTCAAAGTTGATTCAATATGGAGTGTTGAGATAGATTCTACACTGTAAGCTACTATGCCATGTCACATGCCATGAATACATGGAGAATTTAAAAATAAATAAAAGAGTGTATTTTATGGGAAGAAGGTTTAAATTTTTATAAATATCACACGAAGAATGAAAAGCTGAGTATCAGGGAGATTTAAAAGTAAGACATTGACTTGATTTGAATGAGTTTAAATATGAGAATATACTACCATAAAACATATAGTTTCCATATATACAATATGAAAATAAAATTCATGATATTATTCTACAAATATAAATGTTGTAGGAAAAAAATAAGAAAATTAAGAACCCTTAGAAAGTGAAAATACGTTGAATAAATACTTCTAGTTAAAGAAGAAGGATAATTTGGTAGTTATTATTAGAGAAGATATAATGTGTATTGAATGATAAGAAGTTAAAATATATAGGAGTATGAACATGCATTTAAGAAGATGTTGAGAAGTCCTATGATACAATAATACCATAAAAGGAAATTGAGAAGAGGAGATGAAGTGGATGTTGTTGCCTATCCTTAGCATCAAGACTCTAAGAGATTAAAGAGCCACTACAATTGAAAATCACAGTGTTCTTGAGGTGAGGAACAAGGATAAATTAAATAGAGAATTTTCAATCATATCTTAGAAGTTGGAGAAAATTTCATTGAATCAGGTTAGGACCCTTGAAGAATTGGTGGCACTGGTATAAACAATGCCACTATCCATCCAGGAGGATTGAGATGTGTGAGACAACATAGATTGTGGGATACAGTCATATGGAAGTGGATGATGCATTCCATAGGGATATAGATGATAC
The DNA here is from genome assembly GCA_963277665.1 of Viscum album. NCBI lineage: Eukaryota > Viridiplantae > Streptophyta > Magnoliopsida > Santalales > Viscaceae > Viscum > Viscum album. The sequence continues at coordinate 1,006,147,297 of OY728126.1, forward strand.
ATTCCCAACCCCTTGTATGTTAATTAATAAGTCACTTTCAATCACTACAATATAATAATGGTAATAAAATATATGCCTCGATGGAAGTCGAACATGATAAGGAGTAGGTTTTCTATGAAGGAGATAAACCTTATAAAAACCTTGTGTGTTGTTGTTCTTATTCATTCTACATAACATACCAAGATGAGGGTAGAGTGTGAATTCATAGATATATATCTATTAATTTGGATAAGGGTTCAATCATAAGATGGGAAAACTGAGAAAAAAAGTAAAACTAGGAAAAATTTGGGTACATTGATTCACCCCCCTTTCAGTGTCCCTACACAACCACTAGGGACTTCAATAATAAAGATGTATTGTGATGTCCCTAACTCGAATCACTCATAAGTAACCAATTTAGAGGGACACATGTCCTCAAGAGATCCTTCTTGTATGCCAGAAACTATCGACTAGCAATGAGGTTCTAATAATGGTACGATGGGGTGACTATACCATCTGGATCAATATTAAATATAACTTAGGAATAAATAAAATGAATAAACTGTAGATAGATAATAATTAGCTGATAACTAGAAAAAATAAATAATGAATATCTATACATCCCATTATGATATATAATTATAAAAAAAGTACACACAATAAGCAGAATAAGTACAGGGCTAGATGAAAATAAACAAATAAATAGAAAGACCCAACTCCTGTATGCAGTCCGAGTACATTCTTGATCCACAAGTCCCATACTAAGTCCTACCCTAGGAAAAGTAAAAATAAAAATCACTAGCAAAATTTTAACCTATAGCTATAAGATCTTATTGGGTACTAAGTGACATCCCAAAAAGGGTTTGAGTGAAACTCATTATGCCACCACTAATGGTGTCTAATGAATTTCTACCATGTGAGTATAAAACATGACATTATGCAGTATATAAATAAGGAAATAAGTAAGGTGAAGGTGTACTAGGGAATACCACCTGATTTAACCTAGGATGACTGTATTTGACTGTATATATAATAAATTAGTAATAGGACCCATGACTATAAGTCCAAGCATAAAAAAAAGCATCAAAGGTGAATCCATAGAACAATTCTGGGAATTCCTACATACTAAAACCAAACTAATCTAAGGTATAATCTAAAGAATTCTATGTATGGAACTAGTGATCCAACCCATGGTGATTAATATATGGTTTTTAGCTCTGAAATAGAATCCTAGGGATAAACCCTTAACATTCTACTTTATAAAAGGGCTCTAACTGAGCCCAAGGAGTAAGTCCATGGTAATATCAAGAGATATTGGATTAGAATACCAAGAGATAATCCAAGGTATTCCATGTTCAAGGAAATCAATCTGAATTTGAGAGATTATCCCAAGAATTATAGTGTTTCTGTAGTTTCCAGGTGAATCAATAGTGCTAGGTCAAGGCATTCACGAATATAAGACATTGATCAGATCCAAGGTGATATTATCCCCTGACATCCACATCAATGAATCATGTGACATCCATTGGGTTTATGCTTGGCATTAAAAACTAGAATCCAAGACTTGAACATGGAATGTATCACTTTTAAACCATAACCATCCTCACTATAATGATATGGATTATAATTATAAGGTAATTAGGAAATAAAAGGAAATGTAACCAATTAAAGCATGCATAATGGATCAAGTCCATTTAGTTAAATCATACCCAAATACTTTCATTAATTGTAAAACTATTTAATTGCATAATCCCATTCTTAATTTATCATATTTAATTAAGGGTATCACAACATACCAACACCATTTTCTTAATTTATATACTCCAAGGTTCCCATATCAATAAGTCATAAGTTCCAAATCATTTTAAAAAGGTAATTGACATTCATGGTATAATTCATAGGTATAAGTAAAGTAATCATATCAAGGATTTTATTAAAATTAAACATAACCTTGGAGGTGTATCATAAGTTTTCCCATAAGTTACTTATATCATTTGATAATTAAATTATTCTATTTATTTTTAGAATTACATAACAATAAATGAAATTGGGCTCTAGAATTTATTCATGAAACTCTAAGTGCTTAATTTTTTTTAAGTAACCCAAGACATTCCCATGGTCCATCTAAGAGTTCCATTATTTAAGTGATGTTCCAAACACACCCTAAGGGGTGGTTGGATCCAAGTAGAATTTGGGTATTTTCTTAATTGAAAAGCTAAACAAACCCTAGGGGGTGTTTTAGTTACACCTTAGGTATGGTCTTTATGGAATTCAAAGATAAACACACCCTAATGGGTGGTTTCATTACTTAGGGGGAGAATAAATTGGGGCTTTACTAATTTTCAATAAAAACAAACCTTATGAGGTATTTTTGATTCATAAAAAAGTAACATTTTCATGGGTGTTAATCTGAACTCACCCTAAGGGGTCATCTGAGTTGAGGTTGTAAAGCTCCAATGGTGTAAGGGAGGACTGTACTGCATCTTGGTCAGGCTTCAGGCTACAAATTAAAGGAATTATAAATTTTAGGGGCAACACTCAGAATTATCGATGTGCATCACAACAAAACATTTTATAAATGAAATAGATTTTAGGGAAAATCATATATACCACCTAACTTAAGCTTAGGAATCTTCACTTGTTGGGTATCAGCCACCAGTTTGACTTGAAATGAGAGGAAATGAGAAACCAAAAAATTCCCTAGATATAGGGAATAACCCACATAAATGGTTTGAGAAAACTTGATAGTAGAAGAAAATAAATAAGGAATCTAGAGGAGGAATATAATTACTGAGGGTTCTTGATCACAAGGGATGATGTTCGATTTGGCCAAGATATGGAGAAGATATCCCATGGAGGAAGGGAGAAAGGATTGGTACACACGAGAGGAGCTACTAGGAAAATGAGGAAGGTAAAAAGGGTAAGAACCTTTAAAGGGTGGAGGGTCAAAATTGACATTTCACCTCTTTTAATGAGGCACACAATTAATAAAACCATGCAATAACTATGAAGACCCCCCTATACTTATGCATACAACCACATGGTTTTCTAATACCCTTGCATGGTTTAAAGAAATCATACACCTATACAAAATAGGCCATACAGTTGGGGTTCATGGTTATCACTAACTGCATGCCCCAGGCTATAACTCTAAAACCCCCTAACTCTATGACCAAATATAATGAGGATTACCTAAGCCCTAAACACAACTCTCAAGTTCCAAACCTTATGAAAAAACCCCCTTTATAGCATTCAAACTCTCAAAATTCTATTCTGAATCTCGGTTTTAAAAACAAATCAACCACCAAATTAAAGATTCAAAATTCCTTTGGAATTATCAACTCATATGGACATGAGATCTTACAACCTCCCAAAATTAGCACTTATCATCCCTGAGAATCCTGGGAGGGCATCCAAAAATTTCACCTGACCAACGCCGATCATCAACTCCCTTTAAACAACACCATTCCATTTTTGATCACCCAACACACTTTCAAACGCAACACCAAGTACAAGACAAAAGACCATTCAAACCTGATCCAATGCTTTTGTTACTCATCAAAAACCGAGATGATGCTTTAAGACTCTTATCTAAACTGAGACACTTATGTTGTTTCCCATTGGATTGACCATCCCATGCTACTCCCCACCTTATATATTAGCTTACAAGACCAGTTATGAACCTTGGTTCCTCCCACCATCGAAATTTCCTATCAAAGAACTATTGAATTGTAATATATATGTATATGTACACTAGAGGACACAATACAAGAGGGGGGGAGGTGAATTGTAAGTTTAAAACTTTGTATTTAAATGCTTAAGAAAGTACTTAGTTTAAGAGATCTTAAACTAATACAATTCACAACCAATACAATTGACCACAATAGTCTTGGATCTAATAGATATGATGTAATATGATGTAATACTATAAGTAATGTAAAAAAATGTATTCTAATTAAATAAAATGATCAGAGAGGGCACTGTAGTAGTGACAGGTAATGTGCGGTACTGTAGCAGGCGGTACTGTAGTAATTCTATTCACAAAATGGGCTTTGGGTCATAAAATTGGGCCTACGGGCCATGTAATGGGCTAAATTCCCACTAGGAATTTGGGCTATGTAATGAGTCTCCCTCTACCCTGTTGAAAGAGGTATTTACTTGGATTTAATAATAAATGAGGCTTCAGGCCCAACCTTTAAAAAAAATACTAAAAAAAAGCACATGAGCCTCAGCCCAGTTGGTGAGGTATCCTTAAGTGCATCCAAAAGACCCAGGTTTAAAACTAGGTAGAGGAATATTTCTGGTACTATAGAAATACTATAGCAGGAACTGTAGTAGAACTGTACACTGTGCGGGTACTGTAGTAGAACTGTACACTATACAGGTACTGTAGCAGAATTGTACATTGTTCGACCACTGTAGCAGGTACGGTAGCAGTTACTGTAGCAGGTACTGTTCGGTACTGTAGCAACTGGAACTATTCACCACGGGCCACCAGTTTGGGCTTGGAGTTCTTAAGGATTTAAGGCCACCCATGCCTTCAGGTTAATAGGGCTTTCAAGCCACCTTTAAGGCCTTAGGGCTACCTCAAGGCCTTCGGGCCACATGCAGTTGCCCCAGACACACTACAAAAAAGGAGCAGCCCCACAAGAGGATTCAGGGCAGGTGCACTCACCAGAGCAGAACCAAATGGATTTTTCAGAATGATAGGGTATGGCTTTGCCATTGGGACCAGCCTGTGCTTGCACGAGAAGCCTAGAAAGACGGCCATGCGAAGGTGGAGAGCTACTATCATGATGCAGATGCTGGGGAGGGGCAGTTCCTTATAGATAGTTTGGTTGAATTCCCTAAGACCTTTGGGTCATGTAATCTCCTAAGCCTACGGGCCATGTAATATCTGAGACTACGGGCCTTGTAAGGGTTCCCCCTCATCCCTTGAAATGGGGGTTATCAAAAATCAATAAAAATGAAGTCCTTCGGGCCATTCGGGCAATGATCAGAGTAATACAAATGAAAACGATTCTACCATACAACATATAGAATCTATTAATACAATATGAAATGAAAGAATCGTAATTGGAACAATTACAATTGAAATGAATATGAAAAGAAAGAGGAAATAATAAAATTCACTTTCTAATACAAACAACAGTGGAAAGTAAAAGTATTAAAATTATTTTATCCCAAAGAGAAGGGTATCCTTTCACCTAGGATAAAAGGTCTATCTTACCACCACATTGGTAAGACCTAGATATGATGATCGACACATCCATCTTGATATCCCCGCAAGACCTCGATTTTATAGGTAATCGGTACCTCTGTCTTTCAAAAACTTGAAAGCCCTAGATATGGAGATTGGTTGCACCATCTGCCTATCCCTGACAGCCCTCGATCGTTATCACCTGACGAGTAGCACAAAGAAAAACAAAGCACTTATTGAAATACAAAAACTAAGAACAAGCCGTTCACATTTTTCAATTCCAAGGATTTCACATGAAGTAAGAGAGAAGTCATAGTGTCTCTATCTAGAACTTGATAGAAGAAAAAGTTTATCAAAAGTATTATCTATGTTTCAAATGACCTCCTATTTATAGGCCTCAGGTTCCAACGGTCATATTTCTCTAAAAAACTTGGAGGGACTTGGACACCTGACATTGTAATAGTCACATTGAAACAGAAAATACGACATCTTTTTGATTAGTTTATAACTAACTCCATGTAATCGTTTTGGTTAAAACAATAAGTATATGAAAATGATAACATGAGTATGATTTATGTAAACATGTGTTTTTTTAAATGAATAAAAACATGTATGAGATAAAAGTAAAACATGAGTACAATTAATATTACTTAGTGAAATGTATTGATGTGATGAAAAGTGAGTTCTATGCACAATATGAGTATGATGAATATAGTCAGTATGATTGACAGAATCAATACGATTGACAGAGTCAATACGATTGACATAGTCAGTACGATTGACATAATCAATATGATTGACATAGTCAGTATGATTGATAGAGTTAGTATGATAAATAGAGTCAGTATGATAAACATAGCCAGTACGTTAAACATAGAAACTGTATTCAAATTCCTTTATGTAATACCCCAAGCTTCCATGATACGCTTCTCTTTGAATAATACAATAGCGTGTGATGTATGCAACACCAAGTTCAAGCGCACCATGACCTATCAAACTAGCTGTTTAGAAAGCGGTTATAAATAGTAATAACCAAATTTTGAATTTTATATATATCCCATATAATTTTAACATTAATCTTTTGTGTTTCTTATACATAATATAAGGTTAAATTCATTTTTTTAGATAAAAGAAGTATTTTTCAAAAAAAATGCAGTTTTTCTGCCTTTTAATGGAGAATCCTTTATAAATCCAATATTTGAAACTTTTATATGTTCTATTTGGCAAAATAAAATTCTTATTTAGAACCAGGACATCAAAATTTACTCTGGGTAAATTTTTGGTATTTTTCTGATAAAATTCATTTTTTATGAATAGTGAAAAATACTGTATTTTAATTCAAAACTACCTTTTAATCTAATTTATTTATATGGTTATATTATCTTTTTAATTGGTTTTAAAGTGTAATTAGATTATATTTTTACCATTTAATCCAATGTTGGTCATTGTAAGTAATTTTACTTTGAAATTGGATATAAACAAGTGTCAATCTTTTGATAGTTATTATTTCTTAAAAAACATGCTTTTTGTTTTAACAACGGGAATTAATTTTGAATTAATTGATACAAATTTTATGTTTTTAATTTGGTAAAATATACATCATTTTTTAATTCGGAATATCAAATATAGTTTAGGCTTAATTTTTGGTATTTTTCTGAAAAACTTCAATTTTTGATAAACAGTGAAAACACTAAGTAGTAGTTAAAAAACCGAATTTTTCATTTAAATAAAATTTTACCACTTCTGTGAATTGAATTTTGAAAATTCAACATGAATTATTGTTATTAGTAAGTAAAATTCGGTTCAATAAGATGAAAATAATTTCTGGTGAATAGTAACTTTTGACTTTTATTTACCACGGTTAAAAGTAAATAGGGTTATTAAAGGTAAAAATGATATTATAATTACCCTAAAACATGTCCTAATTCTATTGGATAAGTGTTTTTCGACAAAAAACAACCTTAGGAATAAAATATGATCCTCTTTGGTCCACTTGGATTAGATTAGGACATTTATTATTATTTTATTTAAGGAAGAGTTAAAAGTGTTAAATTCAAATTTTCATAACTAAAACATTTTTAATATAGGGTCATAAATAAGATAAATTCAACTATAAATATTAATTATAAAGATAAAAATATTTACTACATCATGGTATTTTATTTATAAATTTTATAAATTAAATAATTAAATTTATTTATGACACAATGATGATGTAGTAATTACCTTATTAATGAAATATTAAAATAATTGATATTATAAATATAAAAATAAATGTAAATTGATACTTTTGATGCATTAAACGAATTTTATATATTAATATGACTTGTTAGGGTTAATTCAATGATTTTTTTAAGTAATAATGCTGTGATGACTTTTACAAAAACCAAATACTAAATAGTGTCAAAATTGACATAAATGAGTTTTTAAAAAAATATTCTATTATTAAATGATATAGTATTAATAAATATAATGTTAGGCCAACAAACTTATTATAATGATATATATATCATTAATTAACCACTTTAGGTTCTCTTGGAAGTTTATAGTAAGTTTATTAACCATATATTGTAAGAATACAAGAAGACATGGTAAAAGTTAAACTAATTAACTAAGAGTTAAATCTAAAAGATAAGGTTAATATGGTGACATAAACCTATCTAAAACCAATTGTTTGAAGGTATTTAGACTCATACCCACCTTATACTCGAAATAAATTCATTTGGATCTATTATAAACCGAAAATGATTATATAATAAAATAATATTTCAAGCTTTTCCTAAAGTGACCCTCACCTCTCTTATAAAAGGGTACATCCCCTTCTCTTAATTTCACACCTCCAAAGCATTTGTGTCAGACAAAACCTACTCAAATATCCTCCCAAACACCCTAAATTCAACCTAGAGGCCTTACTTTGATCAGAAATCCAACCTAAGGAGCCCTTTTGATCAAATCAAAAGGAAGTACCCGAATAAGAGGTAATAATTTAACCACCTCTTCCAAAGTTCTTTTCTTCTTCCATGTCCTCTTTCTTTGTTGTTTCCATAACAAAATAATAAATCTAGTAACTTATACATACTTTTATTTTATTATAAATATGGTACAACCATATTCATTATTCTATCCATCCTATGAATGACAAGTCACCATACGTGTACGTACGACTTACTATCTCCACGTCGTGGTATAGTTTGTTATTCAACACTTAATTATTTGGATGGGTATACTAATGAGTAAAATTGATGTAAATAATAAATAAAACATTTTAATGATTCTATATATATGATATAACATCCAATTACATATGATTTTACCATCAATTAAATGATATTGTCGCTCGTGCGTAAGTACAGATTACCGTCTCCACAAACGCGATAAGATTCATTCCCTATCATAACCATTAAAGAATAATTTTTATTTGATGATTTAAAAAAAATATTTAAGAACATAATGTAATTATTTATATGAATCAAATACATCCTATACAAAAAAACACAACTTACATAACAAAACATATAAAGAAAAACAAATCAGTTAACACCCAAAACAATGATACTACTGAAATATAATTAACAAAGCAATATTATAAGATCATATATGATATCATATTTATGTATTTGGTTCTTGTATAATTTAATAACAATTATTTTACCATTATAAATGAGGTTAACCTACCCTATACTAAGGAAAAGTACAAGGTAAGGGGTTTCTTATCTCACTTTTAATTTTGTGAGATTTTTATTGTTCACCACTTATTTATTGCATGTGGTGTATTGTGTGATTCCATTTGATATATATTATCATGATTATATTTTTATTAATGGTATTCTGTGATTCATTTGGTGGTTATTAACTTTTGTTCATACGAATCGATTGATTACAACGTGGTAAGAGGTTTCTTATCTCACTTTTAATTTCGTGAGATTTCCATTGTTCACCACTTATTTATTGCATGTGGTGTATTGTGTATTTACATTTGATATATATTATCATGATTATATTTATATTCATGGTATTATATGATTCATTATGAAGTTATTAACTTTTGGTCATACGAATCGATTGATTACAACGTGGTAAAGGGTTTCTTATCTCACTTTTAATTTCGTGAGATTTCCATTGTTCACCACTTATTTATTGCATGTGGTGTATTGTGTAATTCCATTTGATATATATTATCATGATTCTATTTATATTCATGGTATTATATGATTAATTTGGTGGTTATTAACTTTTGGTCATACGACTCGATTGATTACAATGTGGTAAGGGGTTTTCATCTCACTTTTATTCTCGTGAGATTCATACTATGTTTGCCACTATTACCTTTTGTGTGGTATATGTACTTCCCATGATTGAATTATTTGTGTAATATAATTTAATTTATCTGTATTTACATCATCATTTTATGATCCTTATTTCATGGGGGTGTATGTTTTGTAAGTTACCAAATCGGTAAGGGAATTTCAAATTTCAATTTCCACTCATTCAGTTTTACGCAAACTTCATTGATTATTTTACTCCAAGATTATATGTGAAATCACTATTTATTTACTTATGTGGTAATTTACACTTTCCTTTGTGTGGATATAATTTTGATACACATAATCACTCCATTTATAAATTCTCATGTCATCGATATGAACTTGATAAGAGTAATTTTAACTCAATTTCTATTCATTGAGTTAAACATCCAAGTCATTGGTGTTGTTTTTACAAGAATATGTGTGAATGTCCTCTGATTGATTTACACTAAATATCTGATCATATTGAGTGTATTTATATTTTTCACACATAATTATTCCATTGATTTATCCTTAACCTAAGGATACGGTCTTTATAAGGGATTTCATCTCAACTTACATTCCATTGAAACTTCTTTGTTGTTATGCATCAATTCAATTTTATATGGTGTATATACTGTACTTTGACATAGTATATCATGAATCCATTTATTTTCATGATATAATAAAGTTTTGATTATCTCAATTATTTTTATTCAATAATCTCTCATTTGGTTAGGAACTCTAACTAAAATATCATTTTAAATGTTTTAAAAATTTATTCTTCTAAATATTTCTCATTAATGTCCATATTTTAAAAATGGTTTTAAGGATTTATTTATATGGACATGAATGTTTTAAAATTAAAATTACTTTTAAAAGTTTCAAAGTGGTATGTGACACTTTAATTCAAAAATCTATTTTAACAGCTTCTTTATAAATAGTGAGACTTTTAAATATTTTTAAGAAAAAGGGGATATTTCTCTCAAATAGTTTTAATTATTATTTTCATCTATGTCAATATCTTTCATTATTCTTGATTGAGGTTAATTTATTATAATACAATATTCCATAATGTATTGAATGATTTATGTTTTATTGTGGATGTGCTATTCATGGTTTGTGGTTAAAATATTGACATTTCATATGCTAGTTTTAATACAAATGTTTAGATTATGTTTCAACCTTTTCCTATGAGGAATGCATTGGACTTAGTAAGTTGTGGGTGGATCCCGCTACAACTCCTCGATGAATCAGTAGGTCTCATGAGACAAACTAGTGTCTTGGAACAAGGCCTTGAAAAAATCTTATTTGTAGTCTTAACATGAGGATTGACTATGTGGTTATGATGTCTGACATTATACATTCCATCATTATGAAATTAGCTATTAATATTACATGTGATTATTATAATATTAGAATATCCATGTGAATAGGTAAATGACATTATTTGACTTATATTTTCCATATTACACTGAAGTTTAAGTTAAAAAGTCTTGTGTTTTAGTCTTATATATTTCCTTAAATGTTTATTCTTATTTATGAAAGTTTCCTCTATATTGTTATCCTTAATGAGCATCTGAGCTCACCCATTTCTATGTTTTATTTTTACCAGGATGTGAATAAGTATATTATGATTGACCTATAAGGATAGGATAAGGTATATGAGTGCGTTCAAAGGGGGAACAATGTTTTTGTTTTTCATTTCATAATATAATGTAAAAATTATGTATATATCCAGTACTTTCAAGGCTACTAAACTAATCGGTATTTCGAGACTTGATATATTGTGATCATGACAATGTTATGTAATAATGCACCGATGCTGGGTAACTAGGGTCAGGGAGTTGCAGTTAGTATCAGAGGAAGTTTAGTACAAACCTTGGAAGCTAGATTTAGAAAAACTTTGATTAGAAAACACTACCCTAAGATAGACTTTGAGGATTAGTATAGAAGAACATCCAAAATTTTTGGTAATGTAAATATTATGTGGGTTTTCCAAGCGATACATCCCTGTCTGGATATGAGCAGGTAGAGGCAGCTCTGGAACAGATGTACCTAGGAGTGAAAACTCTGACAAGGAGTTTTGGGCTTGACCTGAGGTATCCTGGTACACGACAACAGGCCTTGCTGCACTCTTGGTTACGACACTCTCGAGGGATATGCTTAGGATAATTCATATTTCTTTATGAATCGATTTGAAGGATTTTAATATAATATGAGAATAAATAACCTTGGTTAATCCTAAGGTGTTTTAGATTGAAAATAAGGTGTCATGATATTCTCTAAATGATTTTATGACTCACACTATGATTTCTTGTGTTAGTCAATGGCTGGATTCCAAGGAAATCATAGTAACATTGAACATGATGTACAAGGTGGGAACGATGATGGAAATGAGTAACTAAATGGAATGTTTATAGGCGTAAAATATATCGTGTTCATGCCGAAGCAGGTTTCCAAAAATATGATCAACAATATATACATTAACCAACTCCCAAACTCAACAAAGAAGATAAAGGCAGAGAATGATAAGAGCTCCAGCAGTGGAAACCATGGAGAAAATAAAGCTCAGTTTTTATCATGCCAGAAATGTAGAAGGAGACACCTAGAAAAGTGCCACAATGGAACAAAGAAATGCTTTATGTGTGGGAAATAAGGACATAAAGTAAAGAATTTCTGAGGAAAAATGAAGAGTACTATGGAAGAAAATAAAAATGATCCTAAGAATCCAATTACAGTCATTTTTCATAAATTTAAGGGACCTTGGCATTACCCGAGTCAATGCCCTATTCTATAGGATAACCTCTAGGTCAAGGAAGAACCTATGTGGAAATAAATTTATAGAGAAATGTTTAAAGGTATTAATGATCTTTGTTTATGGGATTAATTTGGAAGACTATTATCTTGTATGTGTAACCATGCAGTTTGTTATGTGAAAATTCTATTTTAGGAAGAATTATCTTTTCTTTTGTGGATATAGTTATAAAGAACCATTTGGGTTTATATGATCCTTGAATTTGAGGAAATTATAGGTTATTAATTTTTGGGATAAAAATGCGAGGTATGAGATAACATTTGTGGTTAAATTATGTTATGGTTATTTTGAGGAATTTATCACATTTTGGGAATGTTATAAAATATAGTTTTTGAAAAAGGACAACACGCAGACCGTGTGACAAACCGTCATGTCGGACAAAGCTGCAAGAATCAAAACCACAACCAAAGTGCGATTGGGATTTATCGCCTACCAATGGACTACGTGAAGTCCCTAGGTAGTGTGACTAATTCTTTTTAGTTAAACTATTTTATTCATCAATAATAAGTTGATTTGGGATCTTATGTTTTATCAAATAGATATCCTTAGTATAGGAAAATGATTTGGTAATTAAGTGATAAATGTTATTTTGGAATACGTACAATCTTTTGGGAACACTATATACCTAAGGAAAATAGAATACTATATAATTTCATTTGAGGAGTAATGGTGGTTTTTTTTATTTTGGAAGAATCTATGTTTTTATAGATATTTAGGTTATTAATGGAAATGATTAACCTATCATAGAGAATATGTGATTTGGTTAATTACACTTCTGTATGAGACTTTAATAGTAGTTGATGTTATTTGGAGATTAATGTTAAGATTTACTATGAAAGACTATGTGATTAAATTCTTCTAAGTTTTGGGTTTCAATCTTAGTTTGGATTATATTGAAGGATTTTTAGGATAATTGTTAATTGAATGGTCTTTATTGAACTTTGGGTATTGTTTGTTCAATTTTGGAAATTAAGATTAGTATTTATTTCTATAAAGGATTATCCATTTTAGGGATCATATGATCTTGTACAAACCATTTGGTTTTGGTTAATCTCTAAAGACAAGGGAAATATATAGTTCATCCTTTGTGGATTATGTGATTCTCTAGAAGTTGATTCTAGCGCTTTAAGTGTGACCAAGTCATCTTGAATACTCATCGTTTGGAGAAAAGATGAGTTAGTGGTTGAAATTTATTAAAGTATGAAACTATACTTAAAAATTAAGTATATATATTTATGTTCTTAGTCAATCTAATAAATAAATTCATCAACTTTATGAAATGAAACTTAAAACAAAAAACATTGTCCGTTTACTTTTCCTACTGGGAAACTAATGATCGTTTAACCCATCACATGTTTGTGGTTTTCTTGTTGTTAAATTTTTCCTGATCATGTTTTCTATCACTCTCCATCAGAACTTGACACTTAGTTTATCTTCCATATCCATGTTTTCCTACATGGAATCCTAGTATGAGTTATCTCAGGTGACCTTTGTACTTCTCTTTCTTTATTTTAAAGTGATAGTTTTATTGGATCTTTTTACAAAGTGGGAATTTAAATGAAGTTCCAAAGCTTAATTTTAAAATTGCGAGGACACAATTTCCAAAAGGAGGGAAGAATGTAACACCCCAAGCTTCCACGATATGCTTATCTTTGAATAATACAATAGCGTGTGATTTACGCAACACCGAGTTCAAGTGCACCACGACCTATCAAACTAGCCGTTTAGAAAGCGGTTATAAATAATAATAACAAAATTTTGAATTTTATATATATCCCATATAATTTTAACATTCATCTTTTGTGTTTCTTAGACATAATATAAGGAAAAATTTAATTTTTTAGATAAAAGAAGTATTTTTCAAAAAATGCAGTTTTCTGCCTTTTAGTGGTGAACCCTTTTTTAAATCTAATATTTGAAACTTTTATATGTTCTATTTGACAAAATAAAATTCCTATTTTGAACCAGGATATCAAAATTTACTTTGGGTAAATTTTTGGTATTTTTCTGATAAAATTCATTTTTTTATGAATAGTGAAAAACATTGTATTTTAATTCAAAACTGCCTTTTAATCTAATTTATTTATACGATTATATTATATTTTTAATTGGGTTTAAAGTGTAATTAGATTATATTTTTACCATTTAATCCAATGTTTGTAATTGTAAGTAATTTTACTTTGAAATTGGACATAAACAAGTGTCAATCTTTTGATAGTTATTATTTCTTAAAAAATACGCTTTTTTGTTTTAACAATGGGAATTAATTTTGAATTAATTGATACAACTTCTATGTTTTAAATTTGGTAAAATATACATCATTTTTGAATTCGGAATATCAAATATAGCTTAGGATGAATTTTTGGTATTTTTCTGAAAAACTTCAATTTTTGATGAATAGTGAAAACACTAAGTAGTAGTTAAAAAACCGAATTTTTCATTTAAATGAAAATTTAACACTTTTGTGAATTGAATTTTGAAAATCCTACATACATAGTTGTTATTATTAAGTAAAATGTGGTTCAATAAGATGAAAATAATTTTTGCTGAATAGTCACTTTTGACTTTTATTTACCACGGTTAAAAGTAAATAGGGTAATTAAAGGTAAAAATGATATTATAATTACCATAACACATGTACTAATTCTACTGGATAAGTGTTTTTCGACAAAAATAAACCTTAGGAATAAAATATGATCCTCTTAGGTCCACTTGGATTATATTAGGACACTTATTATTATTTTATTTAAAGAAGAGTTAAAAGTGTTAAATTCAAATTTTCACAACTAAAACATTTTTAATATAGGGTTATACATAAGATAAATTTGACTATAAATATTAATTAGAAAGATAAAAATATTTCCTACATCATGGTATTTTATTTATAATTTTTAGACATTAAATAATTAAATTTATTTATGACACAATGATGATGCAGTAATTACCTTATTAATGAAAGATTAAACTAATTGATATTATAAATATCAAAATAAATTTAAATTGATACTTTTGATGAATTAAACGAATTTTATAGATTAATATGACATGTTAGGGTTGATTTGATTATTTTTTTTGAAGTAATCATGCTGTTATGACTTTCAAAAAAACAAAATACTAAATAGTGTCAAAATTGACATAAATAAATTTTTAAAACAAATATTATATTATTAAATGATATAATATTTATAAAAATATAAGGTTAGACCAAAGGACTTATATAATGATATATATATATCATTAATGAACCAATTGAGATATTTTTGGCAGTTTATAGTAAGTTTATTAATCATATAGTGTAAGAATATAAGAAGACATGGTAAAAGTTAAACTAATTAACCAAGAGTTAAATCTAAAAGATAAGGTTTATATGGAGACCTAAACTTTTATAAAACATATTAGTTGAAGGTATTTCGACCCATATCTACCTTATCCTCTAAAAAAATCCATTTTTAGCCATTATAAACCGAAAATGATTATATAATAAAATAATATTTCAAGCTTTTCCTAAAGTGACCCTCACCTCTCTTATAAAAGGATACTTCCCCTTCCTCTTAATTTCACACCTCCAAAGACATTTATCTTGGACAAAACAACTCCAATATACTCCCAACTACCCTCAATTCAACCTAGAGGCCTTACTTTGATCATAAATCCAACCTAAGGAGCCATTTTGATCAAATAAAAAGGAAACACCCGAAGAAGAGGTAATAATTTCACCACCTCTTCCAAAGTTCTTTTTTTCTTCCACTTCCTCTTTCTTTTTTTATTTTCATACCAAAATAATAACTCAAGTACATTATAAATAATTTGATGTTATTATAAATATGGTACAACCATATTCATTATTTTTTCCATCCTATAAATGACAAGTCACCATACGTGCATACGTACGGCTTACCGTCTCCACATCGTGGTATAGTTTGTTATTCAACACTTCATTATTTTGATGGGTATAATAATGTGTACAATTGATGTAAATAATAAATAATTTTTTTAATTATTATTTATATATAATATACCATCCAATTACATATTATTTTACCATCAATTGAATGATATTGTCGCTCGTACGTACGTATGGATTACCGTCTCCACAAACGTGATAAGATTCATTCCCCATCGTAACCATTTAAGAATATTTTTCATTTTATGATTTAAAAATAATTTTTAAGAACATAATTTAATTATTTATATGAATTAAATAAATCCTATACATAACAAACATGACTTATGTAACAAAACATATAAAAGAAAACGAATCAGTTAACAACCAAAACAATGATACTACTGAAATATCATTAACAAATCAATATTAGAAGATCATATATGATATCATATTTATGTATTTGGTTCTTTTATAATTTAATAACAATTATTTCACCATTATGAAGGAGTTTAACCCACCCTATACTAAGGAAAAGTACAAGGTAAGGGGTTTCTTATCTCACTTTTAATTTCGTGAGATTTCCATTGTTCACCACTTATTTATTGCATGTGGGGTATTGTGTAATACCATTTGATATATATTATCATGAATATATTTATATTCATGGTATTATGTGATTCATTTGGTGGTTATTAACTTTTTTTTCATACGACTCGATTGATTACAACATGGTAAGGGATTTCTTATCTCACTTTTAATTTGGTGATATTTCCATTGTTCACCACTTATTTATTGCATGTGGTGTATTGTGTACTGCCATTTGATATATATTATCATGATTCTATTTATATTCATAGTATTATGTGATTAATTTTGTGGTTATTAACTTTTGGTCATATGAATCGATTGATTACAACGTGGTAAGGGGTTTCTTATCTCACTTTTAATTTCGTGATATTTCTATTGTTCACCACTTATTTATTTCATGTGGTGTATTGTGTACTTCCATTTGATATATATTATCATGATTATATTTATATTCATGGTATTCTGTGATTAATTTGTTGGTTATTAAATTTTTTTCATATGACTCGATTGATTACAACGTGGTAAGGGGTTTTCACCTCACTTTTATTCTTGTGAGATTCATGCTATATTTGCCACTATTAACTTTTGTGTGGTATATGTACTGCACATGATTGTATTATTTTTGTAATATAATTTAATTTATCTGTATTTACATTATCATTGTATTATCCTTATTTCATGGGGTGTATATTTTGTAAGTTACCAAATCGGTAAGGGAATTTCAAATTTCAATTTCCACTCATTCAGTTTTACGCAAACTTCATTGATTATTTTACTCTAAGATTATATGTGAAATCACTATTATTTACTTATGTGATAATTTATACTCCCCTTTGTGTGGATATACTTTTGATACACATAATCACTCCATTTATAAATTCTTAAGTCATCGATATGAACTTGATAAGAGTATTTTAACTCAATTTCTATTCATTGAGTTAAACATCCACTTCATTGGTGTTGTTTTTAAAAGAATATGTGTGAATGTACTCTGATTGATTTACATTGAATATCTAATCATATTGAGTGTATTTATATTTTTCACACATAATTATTTCATTGATTTATCCTTAACCTAAGGATACAGTCTTTATAAGGTATTTCATCTCAACTTACATTCCATTAAGACTTATTTGTTGTTATGTGCCAATTCACTTTTATATGGTGTATATACTATACTTTGACATAGTATATCATGAATACATTTATTCTAATGATATAATAAATTTTTTATTATCTCAATTATTTTTATTCAAGCGTCTCTCATTTGGTTAGGAACTCTAACTAAAATGTCATTTTAAATGTTTTAAAAATTTATTCTTCTAAATCTTTCTCATTAATGTCCATGTTTTAAAAGTGGTTTTAAAGATTTATTTATATATACATGAATGTTTTAAAATTAAAATTCCTTTTAAAAATTTTAAAGTGGTATGAGACACTTTTATTCAAAAATCTATTTTTAACAGCTTATTGATAAATAGTGATACTTTTAAATGTTTTCAAGAAAAAGTGGATATTTCTCTCAAATAGTATTAATGATTATTTTCATCTATGTCAATATCCTTCATTATTATTGATTGAGGTTAATTTATTATAATAAAATATTCCATAATGTATTTAATGGGTTATGTTTGACTGTGGATGTGTTATTCATGGTTTGTGGTTAAAATATTGATGTTTTGTATGTTAGTTTTAATATGATTGTTTAGATTATGTTTCAACCTTTTTATATGAGGAATGAATTGGACTTAGTAAGTGACGGGTGGATCCAACTATATATTCTCGATGAATCGGTAGGTCTCATGATACAAACTAGTGTCTCGGCACAAGGCCTTGACAAAATCTTATTTGCAGTCTTAGCACGAGGCTTTGATTATGTGGTTATGATGTCCGACATTTTCCATTCCATCATTATGAAATTAGATATTGATATTACATGTGATTATTCAACTATTAGAATATCCATGTGAATAAGTAAATGGAATTATTTGACTTATATTTTCCATATTACACTGAAGTTTAAGTTTAAAAGGCTTGTGTTTTAGTCTTATACATTACCTTAAATGTTTATGCTTATTTATGAAAGTTTTCGCTATATTATTATCCTTACTGAGCATCTGAGCTCACCCCTTTCTATGTTTTATTTTTTCCAGGATGTGAAGAAGTATATTTTGATTGACCTGCAGGGATAGGCTAAGGGACATGAGTGTGTTAAAAGGGGGCACAATGTTGTTGTTTTTCATTTCATAATGTAATGTAAAACTTATGTATGTATCTAGTACTTCCAAGGCTACTAAACTAATCAGTATTTTGAGACTTGATATATAGTGATAATGCCAATTTTATATAATAATGCACCGACTCTGGGTAACTAGGTTTGGGGAATTACACTTTATTTGAGAAATGAGTATAAAAAGATTTGTGATTTCCAAAATAAAATACATAAAATTCAAAATAAGACTTTTGACTTAACAATATCCCCCTTTTTGGAAAGCAAAAAACAAAAAGTAAAACTAGAAAAGAAATACTTATCTCAACCTGAGTTATAAAAAATCTTCTGAATAAGAAAATGAATACAAATAACTATCCCTTAGGAATATACTTTCCTAAGGATTTTATTCATAGATTTTCCTTGATTTAGATGTATTAAAATTTAGTAAGACATTAACAATTCTCTCCATTTGTAAAACTTTATCCCCTTTTTATAAAACATTATCCCACTTTGTGATTTACAAAAAGAATGGGGTTACCTTGAGTTTCCTAAAAAGGTTAGAGAGAAACAAAATGAAAAACAATTGAAATGTATATATACAGTTCATTTAATCTTAAAGTATTAACAACTGTGAAGTAAAAACAAGGAAAGATACAATAAAAAATTCATTTGTTTTACATTTATTTATCTTTCTTGATCAACTCATGAAGAACAAACTTCATATTCTTTATCTCTTTCTTATCTTCTGAGATAGAATCACCCTGATATTTGAGAAGCTCTTGTTGATCGAAAAAAAGTTGATCCTAATTTTTGATAGTCTCCTCTTGAACTCTGATTACTTCTTCAAGAGTATCAATTATATCTTGAAAATTCTTATTTTCTTGAGTCAACACAATATTTTGTTTCTTCAACAAAACTATTTCATCTGTGAAATATGAAACCTTAAAAAAATCTGACGGTAAAGCATTCATCCTTTATTGAAACTCTTTTACTGAAGGAATATCAGCTCCATGGGTTTTTGAGATTTGGTTCAACCTATCAATAGTTTCTTTATCAAGCTTATTAAAAGCAATGGCCAGATAATTTTAAAGTCTTCTTAAGTTTTCAATTGATTTCTCATGTTCATTAACTAAGCTTTCTGTTTTGTATGACCACTTAGTCATCTTGTTGCAAGCCTTCTTATGAGTAACCAAACTATCACTCAAAACTTTTAAATCAGCTTCTATTGACAATACTCTCTTTATGAGCTCTATTACTAAACCAAATTTCTTCCTTTGGTTGTCTGTAATAAAATCAATTTTCCCTCAATTCTAGGAAAATAAAAAATAGTATTCTTAATTATTCTCAAAACATGAACAATTTAATCACTTTTATTCAAATATATTGTGTGTTCTAAATCAATATCATCAGCATACGATTCCAGTTCATTTGATTAGCTAGAGTCTTCAACAAGCTATTTTCATTTTCCTCTATATTTTTCTTTTTCCACCTTTTTTAATTCTTTATAATCTATTTCTTCAACTTTATCACTAATAACAATTACTTTCTTGTTATGAGAACTTTGATATCATTTCTTGACTGGAGATGGAATTCTTTCTGAATGGGTTTCTAAAGACTGAGCTGGTGCTTGATCGGCCTGAAAATTCAGTTGTATTCCTTCACTTTTCTTTGGAAGAGAAGATTATTATCTACTCTTCTTAGAACTCTAAAGAAATTCCAAAAGAAAGTATTATTACTCTTCTTCACATTCCTTAACTTCTTGAAATGTTTTTTTCCCTTTCTCTTTCTCTGGAAAAGTCTGTACAATTGGTTCTTGTTGCACTTCTTATGTTAGTTGAGCACTTTCCAACTCAATGCCTTTTAGGATTTTAACAACATAAAAATCTTGAGCTTTTATTTTTAAAAGAGTATTCTTTTTCTTCTCAGCCTGTAGAGTATCATTTAACCTTATCTTCTCAGCCAGAGCTTTAGCTGGATCAAGACTAAACTTAGGATCACCTTCTTTTATTTGTTCTATCTCTTTTATCCAATTGGACACAACCTCCTTACTATATTTTGTTTTCTTATTCAGATTTGCATTGATTTGAGGATCTGACTTTTGAGAAGTAACAACTATTGGGATAGATTTTATTAGCCTTGGTGCCGATTGATTTGGTATTGATTCTGCTTCCACATCTTTGACAAAGAGTTTTGATTCTTCATCAAAATAAACATACAATTTATTGATGGTTTAGAAAATGTAACCCATGAGATTTACCTTTCTCATGTTTATAAGATAATCCAATATAAAAATGTCAGAAACCTTAAGATTTTGGCTATCCCCTTTAGAATACCTTTCATCCAAAGGACAAAAAACCAATAGTCAGAAGAAAGATGAGCTACTTTTCTTTTCTCCTCATCGATAAGAAATAGTGACTTTTCAGCTCTTTCCATGTTAAACATACCAAATTCCTCAGGTTGATTATGATATGGGAAAAAGGAATCACCTTCTATAGGAACATTTAGAAAGTGTGCTGCTAGTTTTATAGACATTGAAAATTTTCTATCGTACACAGAAAAGTTAATCATCATATTCTTATCAAAAAACACCGTATTATAGAATTGTATAACCTCTTCAATAAGAATAGAGTCTTGAGATATGGGTTTCTCAACACAAAGATGTTACCAGCCTTGGAATAAGATAATCCTCTTGATTGTTGAGTCATAACTGTCAAAAAAATACCGAGAAACTAATCTTTCCATGAATAAATATTTCTCTAAGAAAGTCTTTGAAGACATTTCGGCAGGAGTGTTGGAAGAAGACTGAGACATAAAGATGATTGGCAAAGGAAAATATCATACTGAGTCTTAAGGAGGAGAGGCAGAGCTTCACCGAAAAATATTGAAAAATCAGTGTGGGTTTGATGAGGGAGGTACTCTATTTATAGGTGAACTTTGATGACCATTGGTCTTCTATGGTTTATATTAGAAGATAAAGAATCCAATAGTGGAGAATATAGGAGGTTTTTTTAATTTTTTTTAAAAAAAACTGAGAAACAATGATACAAAAGAAAGACAATACAAAGAGAATATACCTTGTCAGAGATTTCAAGTAATTTGTTGGTTTCATAGTATTATTAAAGTAGACATAATACAATACAATAATGAAGATAAAATACAAACGAACACGAAAACGATGAAAAATAAATTGAATAAAATCAGTTGTCAAACCGATGGAAAACAATTTCACTACCATAGGTTGTAAAGCCAATGGAAAACAGAGTCATTACCATAGGTTGTCAAGACTATGGAAAACAAAGTCATTACCATAGGTTTTCAAGATGATGAAAAAAAAACTCATTACCATAGGTTTTCAAGACGATGAAAAACAATCATTACCATAGGTTTTCAAACTGATGGAAAACAAAGTCATTACCATAAGTTGTCAAGCCGATGGAAAACAAAATCATTACAATAAGTTTTAAAGCCAATGGAAAACAAATTCATTACTATAAGTTGTTAAGACAATGAAAAAAAATTCATTACCATAAGTTGTCAAGCCGATGGAAAAAAAATTCATTACCATAAGTTGTCAAGCTGATAGAAAATAAAGTCATTACCATAAGTTGTCAAGCCGATGGAAAACAAAGTCATTACCATAGGTTTTCAAGCTGATTAACAGAATGTAAAAACGATAAACAAAATGACTAAAAATGAAAAATATAAAATAAAAGCAATAAACATAATTTAAAAACAATAGAAAAAAATATAACTATAATCTTAAATAATTAAGATAAAATAAAAAAATATGAAACAAAATAATATAAAATAAGTAAAACAAAGAAAAAAAATTTCTCCCCCTTTGAAGAGGAGTTATTTAATGTAAGGGAAAATGTAAAAATAGAAAGTAAAAGTGAATGATTATTTCATTTTAATCATTAATAGATTATGTTTAATAAATTTAAATCTATCAGAAGGTAATGGTTTTTTAAAAATGTCAATAAATTGTTCTTTCATTTCGATAAATTATAAAATAATATCTTTTTTTTTGTGTAATTCCTAAGAAAATGATGCCTAATTTCTATGTGTTTTTCACGTGAGTGATGTGATGTGTTTATACTAAGAGAAATGACACTAGTATTATCACATAGTATTTGAGTTTTGGAAAAACTCATGCCATAGTCAGTGAGTGTGTGTTTCATCCACAACACTTGAGCACAACAACTTCCAGCTGCTACATATTCAGCTTCAACAGTGGAAAGTGCTAATGAGTGTTGTTTATTACATGAACAAGAAACTAAAGAATATCCCAAGAAATGACATGTTCCAGATGTACTCTTTTTATCCATCATACAACCACCAAAGTCAACATCTGAAAAAAAAAATTAAAACAAAATCATTTCTAGAAGAATAGAAGAGACCTAAATCCAAAGTTCCTTTTAAATACCAATAAATACTTTTCAAAACTTTTAAATGAGATTATTTTGGATATGATTGGTATCTTGCACATAATCATACTGATAACATTAAGTTTGGATGACTAGATATCAAGTATAACAAACTTCATATCATACCTCTAAAAGTTTTTTGATCCATTGGTTTCCCAGCTTCATCGAGATCAAGTGTATTCGAGATACTGATTGGAGTGATAATACTTTTAGTATTGTCATATCCATACTTTTTAATTTATTATTTGATATACTTATGTTGAGATATATAGGTTCCTTCTAGTTTTTGATAGATTTGAAAGCTTAAAAAGAATGTTAAATCATCCATCATACTCATTTCAAACTCAGATTTCATTAGATTTGCAAGGGAATTAGTTAGATATTGCTAATTTGACCCAAATATAATATCATAAACATAAATTTGAACAATCAAAATATTTTTGTTTTCAATTTTTATAAAAAGAGTTGGATCTGTCATACTTTTTTCATAATTATTTTGTAAAAGAAATCCAGTAAGTCTATCATACCATGCTCTTGGGGCGTGTTTAAGGCCATACAAAGATTTGGTAAGTTTAAAAACATTATCAAGATGTTTTGGATCTATAAAACTTGGAGGTTATTCTACAAAAACTTCTTCTTGTACAAAACCATTAAGATAATCACATTTTACATCCATTTTAAATAGTTTAAAATTTAAGTATGCTGTAAAGGCTAATAGAATAGGAATAGATTCAAGTCTAGATACCAGGGCATATATTTCTTCATAGTCTATTCTCTCTTGTTGATTATATACCTTTGGAACAAGTCTTGCTTTATTTCTTACAATGACTCAATTTTCATCACATTTTTTTTCTTCTGAAAACCCATTTTACACCAATTACAGTTGTTTTTTAGGTCTTTCAACCAAAGTCCATACATGAATCCTTTCAAATTCATGAAGTTCATCTTGCATTGATTTAATACAATATTAATCACTTAATGCCTCACTTGGATTTTTAGGTTCAAATTGAGATATAAAAGAAAGATGTACTATTTCATTTCTCAAGGAATTTCTGGTCCTTACAGGTTGATTTATATTACCAATCATATTATCACTAGGATGATTTTTAAGAAACAATTGATTTAGGTTTTGCAAAACCTGTTCATCAACATAAGATATAAAGTCTTCTAGGGTAAATATTTCAGAAACATTTTCTTGAGTATTCTTCTTATTAGAAGAGTTTTAAATCATAGGTTGATAATGATTTTGTGAAAATACACCAGTTGATGTAGGAAAGGATTGTTTAAAAATAAAGGGATCAATTTCATCAAATTTAACATGCACCATTTCTTCAACAGTACATGAGTTTTTGTTAAAAACTCTATAAGCCTTAGAAGATGTGGTATAACCTAGAAAGATTCCTTCATCAGATTTGGGTGTGAATTTATATAGATTATCTTTTTTATTCAATATAAATACTTTTCATCCAAATACTCTAAATTATGAAACTTTAGGTTTTTGGTCAGTCCACAATTCATAAAATATTTTATTAAGAAAAGGTCTAGATAAAACACGATTTATAGTATAACATGCAGTACTAACAGCTTCATCCCAGAAATGCTTTGCAATTGAGTATTCAATCAACATGGTTCTTGTCATTTCTTGAAGAATACTATTTATTCTCTCAATAACACCATTTTTCTAAGGGGTTCTTGGAGCTAAAAAGTTGTGAGTAATACCTTTCTTACTACAAAAGTTTCAAAATACGAATTTTGAAATTCACCACCACGATCACTACGTATAGTTATCAGTGTTAGGTTTTTCTCATTTTTAACTTGGGCTCTAAAAGTTTTCAAAATAGAAAAAGGCTTCAGATTTATTTTCTAGAAAATAGACCCATGTAAATCTAGTGTTGTCATCAACTAAAACAAATACATAGTATTTGCCTCCAATGCTTCTAGTTTGTGTAGGACCAAAAAGATCCATGTATACTAACTATAATTCATTAGAAGTTGAAACTTCATTGATTGATTTAAATCTAGTATAATGTTTCTTTACATATAAACAAGGATCACATACCTTTGAATAATCATACCTAAGATCTGGTAGATCCTTAACAATTATTTTCTTTGAAATTTTACAAAGGTTTCTAAGGTTAAAATGTCCTAAAATTCTATGCCATAACCAAGATTGGTCTTCCATTTCACTTAAGCAAGGTAAGTATTGTCTCCTAAGGTATTCTAAGTTAATAGTATATACATTCTCATCCCTATGGGCAGATAGAATGAATTCATCTTTGGAATTGTGAACTAAACACTTATCATTCCTAAAATTCACAAGGTATCCTTTATCACATAATTGACTTATGCTGATGAGGTTATTCTTAAGACCTTTTACAAACAAAACATTTGAAATTAAAAATTTACCAAGAAAAACAATATTACCTACACCAACAATCTTTCCTTGAGCATTGTCTTCGAAGGTAAATTTTCCACCTTTTATTTCAATAATCTTTTCAATGAAATTTTTGTTTTCATTCATGTGTCGAGAACAACCACTATACATGTACCAAATGTTCTTGTTGTTTGTACACTTCTTGTTTTCCTGAAAAATAAACAATTAGTTTTTCAGAACCCAAACTTGTTTCGATCCGAAAATGTTAGATAAAAGAATTTTGGGAATCCAAATTTGTTTTGAAAAAATGAGCTTTATAAAATCCTAACAATTGAGTTATATTAAGAAAAAAATTTATTTCCCAATGTCCAACACATTGACATTTAGTACAGAATATAGCACTTTGAGGAACAAAATAGTTATGACTAAAAAATGGTTTTGAGTGAGTGTAACCAATTCCAAAACTATTTTTAAGAGGATGAATTAGAGAGTACATTTTATCAAATTCTTTTTCTCACAAGGTGAATTTAGATAAAAGTTTTTTAAGAGAAAATATTTCAGACTTTAGTCTAATGATTAAATTATCATTCTCACAAGAAATTGATTTAAAAATGGGTTTTGTTTCTAAAACATTTTTCTTTAAAACAAGTTTTTCAAAATCCTTAGAAAGTTTATCCTTCTCAGAATTTACTTCCATAAGATTTTTTGAAATATTTTCAAAATCAAAAATTTTCTTATCAAGATCCTTTGAAAGATTTGATATTTATTTTATAAGAACTTTTATTCTAGAATTTTCCTTATCAAGTTTCTTCTTGAGTTTGGAATTTTCATTCTCAAGTAATTTGAAAAATAGAGATACTTCTTAAAAAGAAGGTAAATTTTATTCTACTAAGGATGATTCTTCATCTTAAAAGTAACAATGTTTCTCATCAGGGTATTTATCATTTAAAGAAACATTTGTAAGAGATTCATCACTGTGTACCTTATCTATGAAACAATGATTTTTAATAGGTAGTCTGGTTATGAGTCCAATATTTATTTGTTTAGAAGATTCATATTCTGAAGAATCATTTGATGAATCACCACCACTTTCACCCCAAGTATCATTTTACTTCAAGACTTTATTTTTCTTTGGCTTGTAATACTTTTTATTATTTATTTCATAACATTTCTCCTTTCTGTCTTTTCTTTTTAGTAAAGGACAGTCAGGTCTAATATGACCTTCTCTTTTGCATTCATAACAAGTTACTTCTAAGTCATTATTGTCTTTAATATCTTTATTTTTGAATCTATATTGAAAGTATTTCTTTCCCACAATCTTGTTCATCCTTCAAGCAAGATTGGATAGATCATTCTCAGATTGTTCACTATCACTTGATTCAGATATAATAGCTTTCTTTTCTTTGGATCTTGTCATACTTTCTAGTGTCATATCTTTGGATTTAGTAGTAAAAGCTACACCTCCATTACCATTCTTCTTCTTATTAAAATCTGTATCCCTTTTCATTCTTTTTTCATGCTGTAAAAGAGTTCCAAATAACTCATCAAGAGTGATTTGAGTAACTTTACTGTTTTCATCAATAGCTTCCCTTTTCGATTCCCATTCATTTGGCATTATATCAATAATCTTGTATATAAGTGATTCATCATTAAGAACTTTTTCACCCATAGATTGTAGACTGTTGATGATTGTCATAAATCTTTGTTTCACCTTACATACTGGTTCTCTATAAGTAAAAATAAAACAATGAAATTCTGCATGAAGCATTTCTCTTCTTGTTTCTATAACTTTAGATGTACCAAAATGTGTGACTTCCAATTTCTTTCATATACAATTGGCTGCTGCACAAGATGATATCTGACCATATATATTACTGGTCATAGAACATAAAAAAGTATTATGTACCTTGTAATTCAGTTGATATTCTTGCTTCTCTTGATTGGTGAAAGTACTAACCTCTTTGTTAGGGATTTTTTAACCTCCAGTAAGCATAATAAAGTTGTCTACTCCAGTATTAATAAAAAATGTCTTCATTAAATCTCTTCAATACTCATAATTATTCCCATAAAAAATAGGTGGTCTAGTTGGATTCAGATTGTGAATTGATCCAATATTCATTCCTGCCATCTTATAAAACAATACTTTTCCACTCCACACATTATTATAGTAAGTATTTATAAACAAAAATTTGTAATATAAATACAGTTGTATTTTCAAAATAAATAAATAAAATAATAAAAAATCAATGGAAACTTACCTATGATACCAATTTTTGGATCGTAATATATATGTATATGTATACTAGATGGCACAATACAAGAGGGGAGGGGGTGAATTGTAAGTTTAAAACATTGTATTTAAACTCTTAAAAAAGTACTTAGTTTAAGAGATATTAAACTAATACAATTCATAACCAATACAATTGACCAAAATGGTATTGGATCTAATAGATATGATATGATATGATGTAATACTATAAGTAATGTAAAACAAATGTATTCTAATTGAATATAATTATCAGAGAAATACAAATGAAAAAGATTCTACCATACAATATATAGAATCTATTAATACAATGTGAAATGAAAGAATCATAATTGGAACAATTACAATTGAAATGAATATGAAAATAAAGATAAAACAATACAATTCCCTTTCTAATACAAACAATAGTGGAAAGTAAAAGTATTACAATTATTTTATCCCAAAGAGAATGGTATCCTTTCACCTATGATAAAAGGTCTATCTTACCACCACATTGGTAAGCCCTCGATATGATGATTGGAACGTCTGTCTTTCTATCCCCGCAAGCCCTCGATTTTACAGGTAATCAGTACCTTTGTATTTCAAACACTTGAAATCCCTTGATACGAAGATCGGTCGCACCATCTGCCTATCCCTGACAGCCCTCGATTTTTATCACCTGATCAGTCACACAAAGCAAAACAAAGCACTTATTGAAATAAAAAAACTAAGAATGAGCCGTTCACATTTTGCAAATCCAAGGATTTCACTTGAAGCAAGAGAGAAGCCACATTGTCTCTTTTTATAACTTGATAGAAGCAAAAGTTTATAAAAAGTCTTATATCTGTTTCAAATGACCTCTTATTTATAGGCCTCAGGTTCCAATGGTCATATTTTCTCCAACAGTCATATTTCTCTGAAAAACTCAGAGGGACTTGGACACCTAGAATTGTAACGGTCATATTGATACAGAAAACACGACATTGTTTTGATTAGTTTATAACTAACTCCATGACATCATTTTGGTTAAAACAAAAAGTATATGAAATTGATAACATGAGTATGATTGATGTAAACATGTGTTTTGTTAAATGAATAAAAACATGCATGAGATAAAAGTAAAACATGATTACAATTAATATTACTTAGTGCAATGTATTGATATGATGCAAAGTGAGTGAAATGAAAAATGTGAGTACAATGAATATAGTCAGTATGATTGACAGAGTCAATACGATTGAAAAATTCAATACGATTGACAGAGTCAATACGATTGACAGATTCAATAGGATTGACATAGTCAGTATGATTGACATAGTCAGTACGATTGACATAGTCAGTATGATTGACATAGTCAGTATGATTGACAGAGTCATTATGCTTGACATAATCAGTACGATCGACAGAGTCAGTACGATTGACATAATTAATATGATTGACATAGTCAGTATGATTGATAGATTCAGTACAATAAATAGAGTCAATACGATAAACATAGTCAGTATGATAAACATAGAAACTGTATTCAAATTTCTTTATTTGAGAAATGAGTATAAAAAGATTTGTGATTTCCAAAACAAAAGACATAAAAGTAAAAATAAGACTTTTGACTTAATAAGAACATTCTCAATGGTTCACTATCCAGCTCAGTATAGTTCCTAGTATACCATATCTCAACACACATGAGAGAATTTTTAACCTCGTACCAGCTCTTAGTTTCTTCTTTGAAGCCAAACGTATATGCCTTCACCACCCAGGCACAAACTGAATAGGCTGAATATTCCTTGAAAATTCTGAATAACCCTTAAACAAGTCCCAATACCTTTCCATCAATGACCCTGGTGTAGTTTTAAATCCACCACATCAAATCCCATAAAAAATAGGTGGTAGGACTTCCTCCAGTCGACCTAGAATAAGAACGCCCGACTTCCACTGCTAATGTGCTATTAAAACTCCCAATTACGATACCCTCATATCCCAAGGTATCTATGGTCGTCCTAAGTATGAATTGAGGTCCAATACTGACCTTATGGTGTAATTTCATGATTAAACCATCATCCAACCATTTCCACCCTTGCTATGTCGTGAACATTAATGTGTCGCCGATAGTCTTGCGAGCATTACACTGCTGGATATACCTACTAGTTGAACACTAACACATCCAAGATCTTCTCATTTAATTTAAAAGATCTCTCACATAAGCTCACTTGAAACCACATTACATAGTGGTGTTGCACACAACCCACTACCTATCTTTATAAGCCATATGTTACTGTCCACCCAGTCCCAACGGTTCAAATTTTTGGGTTATACCCCAAAACATACCTATCTTACTTAATATGACTTAGAAAAAATAATTCTTAGCTCACTGCATGTAGTTGTGTACTTAAATTCTAGTCGAACCTATTCAAAATGAAATATTTAAAGGATGTCTAGCTTAACGGTCAACTCCTTATTTGAGGATTTGATCACATTGTCTTAAATAAAAAAGGCACCTATGATCATTTAGACATACTCACCAAAGTACAACCTTGAATCATGGTGAACTGTAATGGTTGTGTATGCAACCAACAATTTCTCCTTCATTTTGACTTGCAAGAACCAATGCACCACTGATCCATCATAGATTTGGATTGCTCACACATCCCAAGTCTGAATCTAACATATAGAATCTATCTAAACTTATAAAAAAAATTAAATTCATCCCCATCTTCGAGACTAGAAAAATCAAACTTACCAACTCTTCAACTTCCAAAATCCAATCAGACCATTTAAGACTAGTATTTCTATGACTGTGGTCCTTTCCTATTAAAAACCATTATTTCTATGACTAACATGACACTCCCCACTATAGAAGTATCCTAGGCATTTATTCATTGAAAAAATAAAGTTTCTTCCCATGGAACATGCTCCATCCACTACTAAAAATGATTTTTATGTGTCCAATACACTTATACCAAGTTACAAAATGAAACTAAAACTTGTAATACACAGGAACCTCACTCATGAATATGATTCCTTACTTCAATATCTTATGATATATCTCCCACAACATGGATTTACTTTAGGCACTTGAAAGTGTAACTAGCATAGGTCTGTTCATAGACACAAACATTACACTATTCCTAAGACACACTCATGAACATCATCCACACTAAACACTAAATCCAAAACTATACTTTATATTGGTTGTATTATATCACTATATCATTTTATAAGGTCATCCCAAGCACTAGGATAACTCATATTTTCTATTAATAGCTCAAGGATACATCACTCATGATGAAACTATTAATGCCCAGTTCACTCTCCTCTAGGTGTGACCCATGAATGTACCCTTTAAGAACCCACAACCCCTTTATAAGAAGTAATGAACTAAAAAAAATCAAGGTGTTTCCATGATCACATCGCTCAAAACCTCAAGACATGAAAGATTTCCATCGAACCAGACACAACTCGGACCACCAAACCTGAATTTAATGGGAACCACATATGGAAATGTGTACTACCTTGTTATTACTGAACCATAATGGTCGCTCCCATTTCATGTGATTCATAGTCCAAAAAACACAATGCATCCCAGTATGCACTTAATCTTACCACTTTATAATTCCCTAGACATAGTTCACTCATAATTAACCGAGCTATAGTTCCACACGACTCACAAAGTATCCATCCATGTACTTGGAATGTTAGTCCCATTAAAATTAAGAATCCTTTATTATTATGTCTCCAATAGGGATCAACTTACTGAATGACCACCCAACTACTTGGGCATCATTCCACAAACTAAAAGTCCTACCTGAGTCTAAATACTATATGAACAACACTCCCCATGCCTAAAACTTAGCACAAGAATCCAATAAAGCTTCTCATCTATGAGGGCACTACCAAAACTAATATAATCCTTTACTTTGTAGAAGGAATAAACTCTAAGACTAGGGTTATGCCTAAAAGGTCATTAGGTCGACTGCTACTCCCAAAAAAAGAAAAGCAGCAACTGATACTCACAAGAAATATCCATGTTCCCATCCAAGTACTAGTTATAGAGGAATTTTTTTTATAAATTTTACCTAGAACTTTATTTAGCTGACACCTCAAATCACTCTAGGAAAATTATCTTATAATTTATTCTCAACCATTACTTATCCATAAGTTATCACAATTGAGATTGATTAAAGGATATTCCAATCACAAGCTATATAGGGAAATAATATTTAGGTTGTAAATGGTATTTTAATTAACTAACACCTCCTATCAATAAGGCCCAAAACACAAAAAAGGTATTTTATCATATTAAGGGGATTAGTTAATAAATATTTCAACATACACTTACACAAAACACCATATAAGTGGATAAAAGCACTTTAAATAATCATCCCATTTAACATAAATATACCCCCAAGGGGTTAAGTATGAAGGCATGTAAAGATGTTTTCGACCTACAAGGGTAAAGTCATGACAAAATAGGTTTAGTTATATAGGAATCCATTCCCAATTTATGGAGGAAATGCTCAATAAATTATAATTTTCATCCCATTTAAGTGCAACCCATTTTTTTAGGAAGTAAAATTTAGAAGGTCTATATATAATGGTTTAGTTATATGAGTTTCCATTCCCAATTTATGTAGGTATCACTATATAAATTTTAATTGGCATTCCATTTAACTGTAACCCCATTATATTTTCTTCTTAATTCAGGATTTAGAATTTCACATTTTTTTACACACAGTGGTTCAATTATTCATATTTTCATTCCCAATTTATGAAGGCACACACATTTATAAGTTATACTTGATAATACATTTAATTGTAACAAGTTAAAACTCAACTTATGAAACCATTATTCCAAGGCTTTGATCATATTAAAATTGGTTAACTAAAATTACAAAATCAAGCTATCCAAGAAAACACCATTTAGGTTGATGTAGACACTTTAAGTGAGTAATTATTTTCCTAAAAGTAACGTCAGAATTTATAAGCATAAAAATCAAGTATAAGAAATAGACCACAAGGAATATAAGCAATAAAACATGAATGAGATGACATATAAATCCATGGATTCCTATAATGATGCATGAACATATGCCCTCATGTTGTACCATCCCATGAGTAGAAATCCCATAAATTAACAACCAATAGAAATATGAACAATAACTAAAGGTGAAATAACAATCAACTATAATAGAGAATAACATGAACAATAGTCCCATCCCTGGAAACATGGTTTCCCCCATGCGTGGGCTAGCCATTCCCAGACACGAGCTATTTTCCAAGATCCGACACATTCCTATTCTCCTTTATACTAGCCCGAAATAGTAATAAAAAGGAAAAAAATAACCTATAATAACACTTTTTGACATCCCCGACTGAGCTCACTCATAAGTAACTGATCCAGAGGGACACATGGCCTCAAGCGTGCCTCCCCATACACTAGAGGCTACCAACTAGTAACAAGGGTCTAATGATGGTGCTATAGAGAGAAAATAACCTTTGGATTAGTATTAAATATAACAAAGTAATAAATAAAATGAATAAGCTAAAAATGGATAATAATTAACCAATAACCAAAAAAAATAAATAATAAGTATCTATAAAACTCATTATAATGCAGAACCATCAAACAAAAGTAAATAAAATAAGTAGCGCAAGTACAAGGAAATAAATAAATAAATAAATAAACTAAAAGACCCAACCATTGTAGGAAATCTGAGTACATTCTAGGTCAATAGTTCCCATGGAAAGTCTTATCCCTCGATAAGTAATAGAAAAAAGAACCAGTGAAGTTCTAACCTGTATCCATGAGATCTTATTGGGTAACAAGCGATGACCTGAATAGGGTGTGAGTAAACCTCTATAGACCATGACCAAAAATGTCTAATTCATTTCTATTTTATGAGTATAAAACATGATAATGAGAAATATATAAATAATGAAAGCAACAAGGTGGAGGTGAATCAGGTAATACCACCTGCTTCAGCCTAGGCAGGATTTCTTTGACCATATGAATAATAAATTAGTAATATGACCCATGGATACAATCCTAGGCTTCCAAAAACAAGAATCAAAGGTGAAACCTAAGAATAGTTCTAGTAATTATCTTGTATTGAAACCAAGTGAATCTAAAGAATACCCTAAGGAATTATATATATGGAACCGAAAATCCAATCTATGGTGATCAATACATAGTGTTTAGCTATAGAGTAGAATTTGAGGGATAAACCCTCAAAATTCTACTTTTTAAAAGGGATCTAACCGAGATCAAGGAGAAATTACAAGGTAATATCTTGATAGGATGGATTGGAATCCAAGGAGATAATCCATGGAATTTTGTGTCTGAGGACATCAAGCTGAATCTGGGAGCTGATCCTAGTCATTGTAGTGTTTCCATAGTTTCTAAGTGAATTTTTAGTATTGGGATAATGAATTCATGAATATAAGACAATTACCATATATAAGGTGGGATTTCCCCTTTGAATTCACATAAATGAATCATGTGACATCCATCAGGTTTGTGCTTGGTATTCAAAACTAGAATCCAATACTTTCCTATGACATGTATCACTTTTAAACCATAACCAATCTCATCATAATTATAGGGAATACAATTATATGATAATTAGGAAAGAAAATGATAAGTAACCAAAGAACACATACATAATGGATAAAGTCCATTTAGTTAAAACATACCCAAATACTTTCATTAATTGTAAAACCATTTATTTCTATAATCCAATTTTCAGGTTATCATATTTCATTAAGGGTACCATAATATGCCAACACCATTACATTAATTTATATAATCCAAGGTACCCAAGAAATAATTCATATGTTCCAAGGAATTACAGGAATAGAATCCAGGTTATTCATGGTATAAGTCATAGGCACAAGTAAATTAATCATATCAAGGATTTTATTAAAATTAAACCAAAACCACGGAGGTTTCTCCCAAGGTTTCCCATAAGGTACTTATATAATTTGATAATTAAATTAGTCTAATTATTTTTATAAGTATATAATAAGAAATTAACTTGGAATCTATAATTTATTCATGACACGTAAGTTCTTAAAAATGTTTAATTAACCCAATAAATTCCCATGGTTTATATAGGATTTCCATTATTTGAGTGACATGCTAGACACACCCTAATGGGTGGTTGGATCCAAATATAATTTTGGGATTTTTTTTAATTTATAAAACAATCACACCCTAGGGGTGTTTTGATTGGATCTTAGGTATGGTCTTTAAGGAATTCAAATCCAAATTCTCCCTAAGAGGTGGTTTCATTACTCAAGGAAAGAATAATTTGGGGCTTTACTAACTATCAAGCCGAACACACCTTATAAGGTGATTTGGTTTCATAAAAAGTAAGTTTGTCATGGGTGTTAAGATGAACTCACCCTAAGGGGTATTCCAAGTTGAGGTTTTGAATCTCTAATGGTGTAAGGGAGGACTGTACTACATTTAGGTTAGGCTTTATGTGAAAAATTAAAGGAATTATAAATTTTAGTGGAAATTCTCATAATTACCAGCATAAAACACAACAAAACATTTTATAAATGGTAATAATTTTAGGGGAAATCATATAGACCACATAAATTAAGATTAAGAGGATTAAATCACTAGGTATAAGACACTAATTTGGCCCTAAATGAGAGGAAATGAGAAATCATAAAAACACCCTAGAAATACAGTATAATCCACATAAATGATGTGAGGAAACTTTATAACAAAAGAAATTAAGAAAGGAATAAAGAGGATAGATAGAATTACTAAGGTATATTTATTGTAAGAGAAGACATCCAATTTTTCCAAGATAGAGATAAGATCTCCCATGGAGGAAGGGGGAAAGAAGAGGCACAAACAAGAGGATCTACTAAGCAAATGAGGGAGGGAAAGGGGAAAACCCTTTAAAGTATGGAGGAAAAAATCATAATTTTTCATATTTTAATGAGGTTCATGGTTTGGAAAATCGTGTTTCAACCATGTATACTCAATGTCATAAGAACCCCCACTACACACGGTTACAATTTTTTTTTATAAAAACATACACAAATAGGGAAGATCCCACTGTACTTCTGTAGATAACTACATGGTTTGCTGAGCCCCTCACTCAGTTTAAAGAAATCACATGCCTATATAAAATTGTTCACACGGTTGGGGGGAATTATTAGAACTAACTGTGATCCCTATGCTATAACTCTAAAAACCATGAACATTATTATCAAATATTCTGAGGCTTATTTGAGAACCCGACACACATATAGGGCCCCAACCCTTATCCAAAACCCCCTCTTTAAGGCATTCAAACTCTCAGAATTCCATTATGAAGTTTGGTTTTAAAAATGACCCATCCACCATATTAAAAATACAAAATTATTTAGAATTATCAACCCATATAGACATAGAATCTTATATATACATTTCCATATCCACTAAAAGTATAATTAATCATACTTAATATCTTACATATAGAGTGAAAAGATGCTCCATATTCTATAATCCATGAATCAAGTGAACTGGAAACACTCAGTGGAAGACCATTCATATCTTTCAATATAGGATTTATAGATGAAATTATAGAATAATATCTTCTATAATTGAATATTTATTCACTCTAATATCAATTTAGATGAGATTTCTTCCCACAATTCCAATAAAAATGACCACCTTATACCTAGCTACTAAAACTTTGACTTCTCCTCCCTTTTCCCTTCCTATAAATTTTCCATACTGTAGAATGCCCCTACCTTATACACTATATTAATTTATAGTAGGTTCATAAATATCCTTATGATAAATATACTCATTTATAATTAGATCCCTAATGTCCAAAAACACCAAGTACAACTTATCACTTGAGTTACTCACTATGGTAACCACCACATCCCATTATCCTAGGAGTGATGAAGTTAATAAAAATGCACATTCCAAATCCCTGAAGCTCACCTTCATTTATTCCAAATAACTTAAAATGATGTTAAAGTTGTTAATGTGATATTTCACTAACTTACCTTCCAACATTATCATTCCAAATAACCTCCATAATAGAAACACATTTTTTATTTCCATTGGGTTCTCATACATATTAGTTAGGACTTTCATAAGTTTTGATATTATATTCAAATCATAGATGTTATAAGACATGTTTTGGTCTAGTGAAATCAGAATTAATTTAAGTGTTTTATTATCCAGACTTTCCCATTATTTCTCCTTCATCGCTTCCGAATTGGTACCAATTAATGAAAGATCAAGATTCTTCTATAATAAAAAATTGTGGGTGCTAAAAAATGTGGCCAACGATGGACCTAATGCTACCAAACTTGATATAGGATCATATTTCATTTAAAAATATTCTATTTTAGTGATTGTAGAGCCCCAAAAAATTTACAAATAAGTATTTATGGTCGTTTGAAGTCAGGCTGCCAAAAATGGCCAGCCGAGGTGATTCTGGAGTAAAGTATGGAATTGCGTGCAACTTTTCAAAAAGTGTGTGCGACTCCTCCATAGCCATGAAAATATGTTGCATGAGAAAGGTGGAGTCAAACATAGAAGCTCCATACAGACCAGATATTGACCCTAAAAACAATGTAATTTTTTCATAACTCCATAAAGTTGTGACACACAACCAAAAGTTTTACAACACAACCAAAAATTACGCGACACGAGCTAAGTTTCTCAGAAAAGTGTAAAGTTTCATAACATGGATGAAATGACTATAAATATGGAATCAAACCTTTTTTCAAGAAGTATCTATGGTATTAGTGTTCTGGATCTCTTGCTCACACAACTACAAGTTGTGCACTTCGTGCAACCCCTGAGTCCTGAAGTTTCATGAAATTACCTAGGCGAAGTACCTCAAAGTACGAGATTCTACTAAGATGTTTTCATGCAACTATTTCCATTGGGAATGAAATTTCTCACAAATTCAAATATTTCATGTGAATATATTTTCATGAAACTGAAAAATTTTAGTGACACTGAGTTTTCCAAAATCACGCTTGTAGGTCATGCCTAGCACAAACACCTTTTTTGCTTGCAACTGCATAGTTGCGTGACACAGTAGAAAGTTGTGTGACCAAGTACATAGTTGTGTGAAAAATAATTAAAACACACTCTCACTGGTCTATACCATGGGGGTTGTACCCCTCACACCCCCACTTGGGATTAATGATGGTAGCATAGGGACCAGGCTAACCCCCATGAAAAATGGAAAGCTGCACCATGAACTTTTCGGGTCGGGTTGACAACATTTTGGGTTGTGCCTTATTCAGACCCAACGTCCACCCCTAGAATACCATGATTTGAGATAATCCTATAAACTTATTGAAATAACTTTAGTTGAATTACTCCTCTTGGTCCCTTTCTCATTTCACGAGTTGAGATTACCCTCTTGGATTCACCAAGCATCTTGAGTTGAAACACTCCTCAAACAGCTCCTGAAACCCTATCAGCTGATTCCTATGCCAGGTCAAACCAGAAAGGGATGATCATGTTTAATCCCCATTCCATACATTACTAGACATATTTCCCCTTAGTCCTCAATACATGATGTTAAATTTAAGTACACCCTATGTTACAAGCATAGAATGCCTCTTGTGACAAACACGAGATGCCTTATGCATCAAGCATAAGATGCCTCATTCCATGATCATGAGATACCCCCTTAGTTCTTCCTACATGAAGTTAAATTTCAGTACGCCTTATGTGACAAGCATAGTATTACTCATGTAACAAACATGAGATACCTTATACTTATAGAGTAATATGCATCATGCCATGATCATGAGACGTCCCCTAGTACTCACTACATGACTTTAAACTATAGTATATCATATATAATGAGAATAAGACGCCTCCTATGAAAATTCATGGGATGGATTATGTGTAAAATGTAAGATTCCTAATGTAATGATCAATAAATTACCACTAAAAACAGAATGGGAATCCTAATCAAGTGTAAGACCCAATCATATACCTTAACCCACCAATGAGTCGGGATGCCCTCTTGACTCGACATGAGGAAGAAAGAATGTGAAGATCAATGCATAAGCCCTATGCACCAAATCCTTTCACATAATTTTAAACAATATTTTTAACCCATAAAATGGACATGGGGTTCCCATTTGACCTAACATGAGGAAGAAATGATGGGTAGCTCAGTGCATAATCCCTACACACCACATCCTTTCACATGACGTTAAACTGCAATCTTACCCCATGAGATAGACATAAGATTCCCTATTGACTTGACGTGAGGAGGAAATGATGGTCCACTTCTATGTGTAAAACCCAAACACATCATCCCTTCTCCTAGAAGCACCCAGGAAGCTTCCGTGCATAAACCCCACACCATCCCTCACTGACGCTCCTTCCGAGACACAAGCATCCTTACTATATGAGGTTAAGCTATATGGATAAGTCCTTTCACATGAACTTAAACTATGACATCGAACTATGTGGGTTTTATCCCTGTATATGGAGTAGGGTATGTAGGACGCCTACCTATGGTTCAATCCTGACAACCATAATCTAGGTGTGAAATATTCCCTCATAGGGACACACCTCTATGGATCCACCTCAATTGAGCATCCCAATCCACCATCTGAATCCACCTTAATAGGGCATCCTAATCCACCATTAGAATTCAACTCAATAGAGAGTCATGATCCACCATCCATATCCACCTCAATAAGATATCTTGATCCTCCATTCGGATCTACCTTAATAGGGCATCTTGATCCACCATATGGATTCGCCTTAATAAGGCATCTTGATCCACTATCCAGGTGTGAAATATTCCCTCCTAGGGACACACCCCATTGATGCATATAAATAGGAAGATATAATTCATCTCCAAAAGATATTAAACTCATTAAATGATCTATTTCAATAGGATGTTAAGATTTGTCTTCACAAGATGTTAAAATCATAACCTGATCTGTCTCAATAGAACATTCAGATCCATCTCTATAGGATGCAGAACTTGTGACCTGAGTCAAAATACTTACCCCATGTAATAAAAATGGGATTCCTGAGGTAAAAATCCATAGAATACATATAACCCTAGTGTTAATTACCTCATGATCAATACAAGAATGCCTTGGGATTCACGCATAAGATGCCTTACACATGAGATGCCTCTGGGTTAAAAAATAGATGACTTTACAGGTACCCAACACACCCAAAGTCCAGTGATGCCTATAAATGACCGATGTTACCATCTACCTTGACCAAAGGTTTATTCCTTATTGAGAAAAAATCGTCATAATTAACTGATGCCCACCTCAAAATGGAAACAGGAATGAGTTTCATAAACACAACTCAAATCTATAAGGGAGACCCAGACTAGGAGATGATCTCAAAGGAGTAATATATGGAAGGAGGAACCAACATCCCATCATCCTGTTTAAATCAAGGATACAACATCACCAACCATGGTGGAAGAGGATTCCCACCTTTGTAAAGAAGGAATTTGGGGCAAGAATCACACATTGTTATAATGATGTGCGCCCCGACTGAGAAAGAATCAGAAACAAAAATCCTCTATCTTCATCTTACAGAATCCAAAATCCCTTCCATAAAACTTCTCTACATGGGCCTTACCCTCTTTTAACACTATAAATTCTGGAATAAGTAAACTCCCACTAAATTATAAAACATATAAAAGGGACCCAAAACTTATTTCTAAAATTATCTTACAAAACCAAGGGAATAATGATACTACTGAACTAATCTCTAAACCACCTTGACTAGGGTCTAATAATACAAAACACTACAACCAAAGCTATTAACCACTTGTTGGGTCCACAAAACTTCTGAACACTGGAATTTATCCTTTTTAACTTACTAGTTTGAAACAAATAACCAAAATTAATCCATGATAATGATGTACCCAAACATAGAAGATGCACCACACCTAATTCACTATACTACAAAACACTCTTTGGAACAAACCAATACAAGAAATTCTAAAAGACAAATGAATAAATGAAACAAAGATAGATAACAAAACAAGTTTTTACATGGTTTGAACTAAGTACAAATCCATGTTGGGGGGAATTTTTTAGAATTGTATTATAATTTAATAATAATTCATAAACAAATAACTCCACAATACAAATTTATAATAGAGCTTAACCAATGTAACTGATTCCACTGCCTTCTGATATTCATAGAGAGTGAGTCCACATCATTCTAATCTTCATGGGTAACCCTTCTCTTGATAAAATGATTACACCACCTTAACTTATAATTCCAATATACAATGCATGATTCCAAAAATCTCATGATATTTCTATAATGTAACATCTCAAATACCCTTACACATTCTCTTTACTATAAAATTACTAGGAAAAATAATTATGTATCCTCCAGAAAGATTATTATGTATCAAGATTAAAAATCTTATGCAAGTCATTTCCATCTTCTAACTTCACCTTTAGACTTGTCACAGGGTAAATGTTTATTACCCCATTCCAGTCTGTCCGCTTCTAGTCTTCTAGACTTGTCACTGCTAATCCACCATCCTATCCAGGCTTCATAAATTAGTGTTCCAAATTCTATCCTTCCATTAGATTTAATTAATTTGATGTAAAATTGATTTCACATATAAACCTAATAAATAACACATGTTATTCTAGTTAACTTTATCAATTCTAGAATAATTATGAGTAATAATCAGCATATCATCAACATAGAAAAACAAAATAATAAAATCATAATAAAAAATTATTAAATGATAAAAAATAGTCATCCTAAATCCTTAATTGGGCATAAAAAACTCAAATTTTTTATATCAATGTCCAACAAATTTAATTAATTCATATGATTTCTTCTTCAATATATAGACATGGTCTTCTTTAAAGAACCCTCAGGAACTGAAGTGACAAAGAGGGAGCTGAGATAATCTCAATTTTCACTTGGTAAATATTATTTATATTTACACTGAGGGTTGGAGAACTCTAAAAAACATCATTATATCAAATGGTTTTGTGTTTAGATAACTCTTACATCAAGTGATTTATATGGATAGATTCTTATGATTATAATTAATGAGTTTGTTGTAATTTGAAGGTTTATTTATTGAAAATATTCTCATGGATTAATTAAATACTCATTATAGATTAAATCTAGTGAAAAGGAATGAACAAATTATAAGAAGACACAAACCATGACACAATACTCATTAAAACACATCATAGTTAGTGTGTATAAATGAATAATGAATATTTTAAGACAAAATGATCATTTTAGTAGTCATGGTTCATTATAGGTTTAGATTATTACCACAATAAGTGAAAAGAATAACATGGTATTATCCACTACCCTATGGTTATTGTTGAAAATGCTAATGGTATCTTTGGTCAGAGTTATAAGTTTTAAAAATGAATTGAAGTTTCAA
Organism: Viscum album; assembly: GCA_963277665.1. Taxonomy (NCBI): domain Eukaryota; kingdom Viridiplantae; phylum Streptophyta; class Magnoliopsida; order Santalales; family Viscaceae; genus Viscum; species Viscum album. Next base: position 1,006,189,714 of record OY728126.1, read on the forward strand.
TATGAGGAGATAGTAAATAGACATGGTTTTATCACCATGAAATGGTTGAAAAAAACAATTAGAATAGAAATCACAGTTTTAAGAAAAATCCCCATATTCCATGTTTAGGGAAGAAACACTCATGGTTCTGATCATTTTGTATTGGAGCTAAGGTAACCACATATTGGTCACCTGGGTTATTCTTATTAACGTTTGTTCCCTAAAGTTTGTTAAGTGTTGTATTATATACATTATTATCATGTAATGTATATTAATGGTAATACTTTATCATTCATTTATTTTTTTTGAATAAAAAATAGGAGATGATATGATAACAACCCCTTGAAATATATGTATGACCAATTTATCCATGATTGATGACCATTATATCAATTTATGATGATGTGTTAAGATTGATATGGATAGGATCACTTATATAGAGATACAAAAGATCACTCATAGGATATAAGTTGGTGAACTTGTATTCAGATTGACCCACTTAAAGTATACCACATTTTTTTGATTCACTTAAAGTATACCACATGGATTATCATATATGTGTCATTGGTATTACTTACGTGAACATTGGATATGGATCATTTGACATGAGGTTGTAAAATAGGTTCCATACTTGTGAATCTTTATACTCTTATACCCGTCTAAAGTCATTTGAGAAATTGTCTTAATAGAAGGTAATTGGGTATGAAACTAATCAAGTAGAGAGACTTGATTAACCAAGATTGGATGTTTATGGTGATATGAAGGGTTATTAAATCATGTATCTCAAGTTATTTTTGACTAAGTAAGTGCATAACCATGCCAAGATAATTACATGTGATATAATTATATAATATTTAGTTAGATAGAGAATTTATAAATATAGATAAGCAATACAAAATCGACATTATCCATGTTTTGTGTTTAATATTGATGTTAAGGAAAAGATAACATTTTTAATATACATGTGGTGGATTATATCACACCAAAACCCTTTATAATTTGGTTATCTATGATGTGTTGTAAGATACCACTATTAATTTGTGATTATGTATGAGATTCATGAATATTGAAAACTTCACAAAGGGTTCTTGGGATCACACATAATATAATACTAATTAGGTTCTTTGAACTAATGTGATTAGTCCATGTATAAAAATATTTATTTTTATTATAATAACAAATAAGTTTTTTATTTTTTGAATTTAAAATATGTAATTAAATAATAGTTATTTAATTAAATAATCAATGTTACATTATAATATAAATAATGAGTTATTTAAATTATAATACAAAAACATAAGGAAATGGAAAATCCCAAATGATATTTAGGCTTAGTCTTAGAGTAATGGAATTACAAGGCCCATTACATGAGAAAAATTTATAGGCCTACCTAAATAGGATGTTTATTAAACTCCTTTATTACTTTTAACCCAATCAAGGGCCCATTAATGCACCTACCAAGATAATTTAGGACTTAAGAAACTTATAGAGGCTATTTAATAATCTAAATGACCTTTAGAGGCTATTTATTATACCTCCTTAGGTTTTCTATGATATTGGTTTCCTTAGAGGCTATTAAATTCCCCTATTTATATAAATAACAAGGATTAGGGGTTTAGTCTTTATATCATTGAGATAAATCAAAGGTTGTGCTTAAAGTTCTCTAGTTTTCCTCATCCAAGAGAGTTCTATAGTTTTACTCATCTAATTGGTTCTATTGTATCTTTCTTGTTCATTCATACATTATTTACCTTTGGAGTGACTAGTATCACTCAGAAAATAATAGGATCCCACCAATTAATTGATGATTAAAAATATTAGTGGAAACCAAAGGACTCATGGATATGAAAATTCAACCTTGATATAAATATTTCAATCCTTTTTTAAAAAGGTATTATTATTTTATTATTTTATTTTTCTATTATTTTTTTATTTAATCATTTTGATCTTGATTGAATTTTAATATTACTTATAATGTATTACGAGTGTTAGTGACATTACTAAAAAACTACAATGGTATCAGATCCACTCTCAATTAACGAATACTCACATGAAAAATTGATGGAAAGTTTGATGTTATGATTGATTTTCTTAGGGTAATTCCTATTGTACCTCAATATATTATATTTTTTTGCAATGATCACAAACACTTTTTAGAATTCAAACCATTCCATTTCATGAGATTTTAGTATTTATGTTTAATCATAGAGATCAATTTTTAATGTACCAAACAAAGGATTCAAAGTGAATTAAGAAGACTAAAAGAGGATCCAACATAGTCTTTTACCACTGGATACCCGATAGTGTGTCACCGACCAACTGATACATTAGATAGAATTACCTAGATATAGGAAGCTCACTAACTACCCAATGGATCTCACTAACCATTTGGTGAGATCTGGATAGAATTACATAACTGAAGGTAGCTCACCAACTACCCAGTGGTAGCCAATGGATACCTGGTAAAATCTTCAGTAGCATGGAAGCCTTCATCATTCCCAACATCTAGTTAGTGACATCTATGGATAATCAAAAAATTTGATTCAATAAGTCAAAGGGCATATTTATTATACCGTTTAATGGCCCCTTGACCCCATTACACCTCCAACTTGACCCTTAGTCCATTATAGGCTATAACACAACTAAAAAAAGGCCTATTTCCACGGTTCAAAACAATGGAAATAGGCCCCAAAACTGTGGTCGTAGGCTACAACCATGGTTTTGGACAACCGTGGCTACTATCATTATGTTAGTAGGTCTGGACCTATTGACACAGTTTTAAATATCATGGTAATAGGCCTCGAAATTGGACACCGTGTTAGTTGACCTATATCCATGGTTTAAACCATGGCTCTAGATAGCTATTTCTATAGTTAAAACCGTGGAAATATCCTCGGTAAATAGTGGCAATAACCTAAATAAAAAATGTCACCTGTGAGTTTCGATCCCCACACCTCCCCTTTGCGATCCAGCGTACTCACCACTACACTGCGTGGAAATTAGTATATATATATATATATATATATATATATATATATATTAATAAAAACCGTGGTGGTAGGGATTCCCGTGGAAGTGTGGGAACCCTAGAGCCACGGTTTTGGAGAACCGTGGCTATAGGGCTTCGAAAAAATTGGCTTATAGCCACGGTTCTGAAAACCGTGGCTATAACCACCTATAGCCACGATTTTAAAACCATGGCTATAGGTCCGTGGTAGTAGATTCATTTTTTAGTTGTGTAATTACCTCCCATGGGAGTCTTGTAATGATACAATCTTGATCAATTGTGAAGGCCATCAATCTATAGAAAATAATAATGAGCATCGACTACAAAATTTCTTCCTCTTGAGATCCATTTGTATTTCTTATATCAAACACTTTTATCTCCCATATCTCTATATATCATTATTTAAATTTAAACTTCTCTATATCCCTAGATAATTGAGATATTTTCTTCAAAGGGGTTGTGACTAAGAAAATCACCTTTCTCTATCTATTTTCAAGTTATTGGAAATCGCTAAAATCAAGATCTTTCCCTCTAGGTTCTTGGAAAACCACTAAAACCAAGTTATTTTTTCTAGGTTTCTTGACCAAAATTAAAGTTAATAGTTTATGTCTATTTTGAGTTTCTTGGATACCACTAAATTCATGGCCTATATATTCACAAATCTTTAAGTTATTAGGGTGAGAGACATTGGGAATCATTATTGCGATATTCCTAAACTTCCTTAACAAATTTTGTGCCTTATTTACTTTCCTAAATATTTTACCTTTTAATATTTTTCTTTAAAATAATCAATCAATAACATAATATTTTAAAATTATATAAATTAATCTCTCACTAAATTAATTTATTATTTCTTCTATACTCATTCATTTGTATTTAAAATGATTATCGATTCAATTGTTATTACTTTTATTATTTTAATTAATCACTAAATTTCATATTTATATCACATCTATTGTTTTAATTTTTTAAAAGGAAATTCACCCTTTATCTTTACATTTTACCCTGAACAACAATTGGTATCAAAAGAGGTCTTGTATTCAAATTTTTTAGATCATGTTTTAAAAAAAATATTTAGACCACATTTTCAAAAAAATTATTTAGACCTTGTTTTCAAAAATTAGTGTCTAAATATTAATTTATTTCAATAAATAATATTTATAAAAAGTATTCTACCTCTAACGCCCAAGTTTATACTAAAAGAAACTCAATGTTTTATACCCATTTCATTAACGGAACAGACTATATTTATTGAAAAACTTACATGTATACTTTCTTAAGAAGTATAAGTTATTACGTGTGGAAAATTATAATGCATGGTTACACACCCACTAAAGAATCAAAAGAAAAATGGGCTCATGATGATATTTATTCTTTTGAATTGATAACAAATCCAAAAATTCTCTTTATTGTGGTTTAGAATGAAATGAATTTAATTATTTATCCACTTATAAAATTTCCCATGAAATTTATAAATTACTTAAAGTTACTTATAAAGGTAATAATAAAGTTAAAGATGTTATACTTTACATGTATAGAAAATATTTTAAAAGTTTTAGTATGCATTATAATGAATTAATTTCTAATATATTCACTCTTTTCACTAATATTTTTATTGGTAGAAAATATCTTGGGGATGATATTTCTATAAAAACTCTTGTGAAGAAGATGCTTTGGGTTTTTCCAAGTTCTTGAGAACCCAAGGTAATGACGATTCAAGAATAAAAATACATTAATAAAATTCTAGTCGAAGAAATTATTGGTTATATCATGACCAATGAGATTACCATGAAGTGAAAATCTGAAAAAGAAGTAAAGTTAAGGAAAATAAAAGAATTGATTTTAAAGAAATTTATATTAATGCTTCTGAAAGTAAAACTCACATAGCACATCTATCCAAGAAAGTAAAAAAATACATGATGAATAATAAAGCCTTTCACTATGATAAAAATGAAAATCAATGGAAATAATCTAAGGTAACTTGTTATTATTTAAAAAAAAGGGGCACATCAAGCTTAATTAACCCTTACTCAAAAAGGAAAATAATAAAAGTAATAAATCCCTCAAATTTTCTACTTAGAGTGTAAGTGATGATTCCCTATCCTCTTACAACTCAATTGATAAAGTTAATTCTACCACTTCTCCCACTTCTAATTTTTAAAAATCTTCTTATTATTCAAGACAAATAGATTATAAATAATTAATTAATGGATTTTGTAAACTCACCACAAAATCAAAATAATTAAAAAATAATTATAATTGAGTTTTTTTAAAGAATCACTTTTCTAAAGAAAATAAAGATTTATCTTTGAAATTAAAAGAGCAACCTCATGTAGAGAAACTTGAATCATCCATTAATGATCTCAAAAATTATCCTTCTAAATTAATTGAAGTTGAGAAAAATCTAAATAAAATTATGGGTTCTCAATGAAATGTAAAATATAGTTTTAGTTTTAAAAATAAATGAATCACTTAAAAAAATACCTATTTTTTAAAAGAGTTCTCATAAGATAAAATTTTAAATTATTGTAGAAAAACCATGCATCTTATTTTTGAATGTGATTGTAAAAATACTAGTTATTGAAGACCTAATTCAATTAATCTCTCTTCTAATAATTTTTTTAATTTTTATATAAAATAACATGATAAAAAAGTATGGATTCCAAAATATCTTTTGGATAACACGATTTGACCCAAATGTTGGGTATCAAAATCTTTGGTTTCTATATAATTTTATAGGAAAGTGTCTCAAGAGAAAAACCCAAGGAGTTATATATAACTTGGATAGTAGTTTCTTGTGACAATTGTGATGACTACACCTTGTTCAATCATCTTGAAAATATTAATGGTGTCCATGAAAATTTTGGTGATAACTCAAGGACTAAGATCAATGGTATAAGTACTATTAGTTTTTAAAATGATTCTATTATTAAAGATTTTTTATATGTTAAAGGTTTCAAACATAATTTTCTAATCATTATTAAATTATGTGAGTATGGTTTTAAAAGTCTCTTTGGGAAATGTTTTTTGAAAAGTATTTTATTCCATAGGAAAACTTTTATTTTCATATTTTAGTTTTAAAAATGTTTATGTTGTTGAATTAAAATATCTTTCAAGTAAAAATTCTAAATGTTTAAGTGCACAAGATAGTGATTCATGGATTTGTAATAGGTTCCATGGTCATTATAGCACACACACACACACTTTTCAAACTCAACTGAAATCATCCAGTATGAGATTTATCTAAATTTAATTTAAAAAATAGCATGGTTTGTGAACCTTTCCAAATTGTTAAGAAACAAAAAAATTCATTTAAATCCAAAAATGTACTATCCACCTCTAAGGTCTATGGCCTTATTAATTTTGATCTTTTTGGACTAACTCAAGTTGTAAGTATATGAGGAAAATTTTACACTTTTTCAATTATTAATGATTATTCAATATTTAAATGGGTTTGTTTCTTGTCTCATAAAAATAAATGTTGTAAATAATTTTTTAAATATTATAATAAGGTCAAAAATAAAAAAGAATATAAGATCATATCCATTTAGAGTGATCATAGGGAAGTATTTTATAATATTTTTTTGATGAAATTTGTACTTCACAAAGTTATAATCATTATTTCTCAGCTCCGAGGACTCCACAAAAAAATGAAATTGTTAAGATAAGGAACACAAATATTTAATAAATTTATATAACACTATTAAATGAATTTAAACTCCCTCAATATTTTTGGTTTGAGGTAATTAATACAATTTTTATACCTTTAATCGTGTTATCATAAGACCCTTCCTTAAAATGGTTTTCTATGAACATTGGAATTTTCCCCCTAAAGTTAGATTTTATTATGTTTTTTAATGTAAATGATATATTATTAACACCAAAGACCACCTGGTAATGTTTGACCCCAAATCCTATGAAGTTATTTTTCTTATATACTCCAACTAAATTAAATCATACCAAGTTTTTAATAAAAGGACCAAGACCTTAGAAGAATAAATTCACATAAAATTTGATGATAATTTACCTAAACCTCACCCCAAAATTGATGATGTTGAGGTTGAACTAGAAAATTTAACCTTAGATAATCCAACTACTTTTAAATAAATTAAATTTGTGGAAGAACCACCATATATCCCTTTACCAAAGGCATGGGTAGAATCTAAAGACCATCCATTAGGAAATTTTATCAATGATTTTCAAGCTGGTGCTCATACTAGAAGGTTAGTTTTAAATGAATTGTAACATAATGATTTTATTTCACACATAAAACCCCTAAATATTAATAATTCCATTAATGATGAAAGTTGGGTACTTTTAATGCAATAGTAATTGAACCAATTCCTAGGAATAATGTTTTGAATCATGTTAAAAGACCTGATGAACATCCCATTATTGGTTCTAAATGGGTTTTTAGAAATAAATTTTATGATCAAGGTGACTTCACTTTTAAAAAATCTAGACTCATTACCAATGGTTGTGATAAATAAAAATGAATTTATTATGGTGAGACCGTTACACACATCTCTATGTTTGAATCCATTAGAATATTATTGTCATTTACTGCACATTTTAATTTTAAGTTTTTTCAAATAGATATTAAAAATAATTTTTTGAATGTTTTTTCCAATATTTTTTTAAACAACTACTCAATTTTTAAGATTCAAAATTTAAAAATCATTTTTAAGTTAACTAAATCTTTTTATTGTTTAAAATAATAACTTTAGTCTTGGTATTAATTATTGACTAAATTTATTTTATAAAATGATATTAAAATGGTAAAATCTAATCGTACTTTGTTTTTAAAATCAATCTCAAATGATTTATTAATTGTTCAAATTTATATCAATGATGTTATTTTCAGTTATACCAAATAATCTCTTTGTAATTATTATTTTTTATTTAATTGAGAAATAATTTAAAATTATTTTTATGAGAGAACTTAAGTTTTTTCTTGGTTTTCAAATTTCTCAAAATAAAGACAAAATTTTTCTTAGTCAAGACAAATACACTGATTTATTTTTAAAACATTTTTCAATAGATCAAGTAAAGGAATTAAGTACACCTTTACACATTTCTTATAAGAAAACATTGGATGGAGTTGATAAATTGGTTGACAACAAGCTTTATAGAGGTATTATTGGGAGCCTTATTTACCTTATTATGACCCATCCATAAATCATTTTTAGTGCATACCTTTGTGATCATTTTCAATATGATCCTAAAGAGTAACATTTAAAAGCTCTTAAAATAATTTTTAGATATCTAAAAGTTTCTAAATATCTTGGTTTATTTTATCTAAAAGAAACCAATATTGAACTTATAAGTTTTTTTGATGTTGATTTTGGAAGATGCCAACTATGTGGGAAAATTAGAAGTGGGACTTGTCACCTACTTAGAAAATCCTCTATCATTTCAAGAATTAGAAAAAATTATGTTTTTTTTTCTATGGATGAAGTAGAATATGAAATCATTGGGGGTTTTTACATCCAAATTATTTGGATAAAACAAACTCTATTAGATTATGAGCTAGATTAAAATTTTATAACTATTAATCGCGACAACACGAGTTCCATTAATATTTCTAAAAATCATATTTGACACTCTTTCACTAAGAACATTGACATTAGACACCACTTTTTGAGATATCACTTCTAAAAAGGTGACACCTTTCTTGAGTTTATTATCACCAGTATTCAATTTGATGATATCTTTACAAAGTACCTTGCACTATATCATTTTTAATTTATTAAGGGTGATTTAGGTAGGGTATTCTTATGAAATTTATTGTTTAAATTTGATAATATTGATTTTTTTCAATTATTTTAATCTCTTAAAATTTTATTTTTGAAAATTATAATACTTTGAAACTTTCTAACCAATTTTTTTAAAGTAAAGAGAGTGTAATATTCATAGAAAATAAATTCCTATATAGATAAAAACAAGTGGTTGTGGTTCTAACATAAATGTACCTAGAGGTTATTACCTTAAAAAGGGATTATTCTATTTTTAATTCAATCTTTACCTTGAGCACAAGCAGCGGGCCTTTATTTCACACTTGTTTTGAAACTTTTGGGTAATATGTTTTGGATAATTAACACAACCTTTAAAAATGAAAATAATGGGTTGGAAATGTTTTCTTGATCTTAAAATGTTTTGTTTTTTCATTTATCTCTTAAATTTAATTATTTTATAAATCCCTATATTTTTAATGCATCAATTAATAGAGATATTATCTTGGTAATAATGAAATGTTCCTATATAAGATAACCTATTTCAATCTTGATATTTTTTTAAACTTGATATTATTTTATTTATTTTGTTTTATTTCAATATTGAGCTTATTTTTATAAATTAAAAGGATTATTAGTTTTTTTAAAACATGAAAACCTATTTTTTTTCTCTTAAAGGATCATTAATGATGAGTATGTAATTTTTTTATTTCTCTAAACTTTTTTATATGTTTTATTTTAATAATTACAAAGGGAGAGAAATTAATTGTTTTAATCTCTTTTAAATTGATGGAGAAATTTATAGTATAATTGTGATTTTTATATTTTTCATTATTTTAATATATTTTTATTTAATGGAAGAAATAGATAAATTTCTGGTAAAGGTAAGGTAATTTATGATTTTTAAGTTTTATTTCTTGTTTTTAAATATCTTTTAAATAGTAATTGTTTTGAACTTGTATTGTGTCCAATCTTTTCAAAATACCATTTTTTTAATCTCTTGAGTATTGAAATTGTTTTTATCATATCATTTGAATGTGATTATGAGATAATGAATTACTTTTTATTTTTTATTTGATATATTCCAAGTGTTTGTAATCATAAAATAGGGGATATTTTTGTACATAGTTGTCTTATATTTGTTTTAATAACCCCAAACACCGTTTAGTGTTCTAACCATTATATTTAATTAGACTTCAATACTTATGTTTGAGAATGGAGATCGGTTGTAAATGGACCAAAAAAGGCTTTAAAGTGAATGAATAAGACCAAAATATGACCCCACATAGTCTATTACTGCCAGCTACCTAGTGGAGTATCACTGGCCAACTGGTGGCATTGGACAGAATCCCCTAACCACTAGAAGCTCATCGGTTACCTGGTGGAGCTCACTAACCATCCGGTGAGATCTAGATAGAATTAAATAATTGAAGGTAGCTCATCGGATACCCAGTGGTATCCAATGACTACCTGACATAGTCTGCAATAGCCTGAAAGCCTTCAGTATGCCCACCAGCTAGCAGGTGACATCTAGTAGTTAGCTGATGGTGTCGAGTCATCAAGTCAAAGGTCCCATTTATTATAGTATTCAATGGCTCCCTTGACCCAATTATTCCTACAACTCGAACCTTAAACCCCTAAAGTCTATAAATACCACCCATGGGAGGCTTGGTATGCTATAGTATCGATCAATTATGAACATCATTGGTCTATAGAAAACAACAACGAGTATCGAATGAAAATTTTATTCTTCTTGAGATCCCTTTTCATTTATTTCCTCAAACAATTTGATATCCCTTCTCTCTCTCTATCCCATTCTCTAAATTTCAACTTCTCTATCTTACTAGATAATTAAGATATTTTATTCAAAGGGTTTATACCTAAGTAAATCTCATTTTTCTCTCTCTTTTGAAGTTCTTGAAAAATCTATAAAACCAATATTTTTCTCTATGAGTTCTTATAAAACTGTTAAAGACAAGTTATTTTTCCAAGTTTCTTGACCATCGCAAGTCAAGGGTTTGTGTTCTTTTTGAGTTTCTTAGATACTATTAAATATAAGGTCTATATATTCATAAATCACCAAGCTATTAGGGCGAGAGATATAAGGTCTCATAATTGAGCTATTGCTGAACTTCCTTAACAAATTATGTGCCTTATTCACTTTCTTCATATTTTACTTTTTAATCTCATTCTTTCAATCAATCAATCAATCGATTAATATTTCAATCTTATATAAATAAATATCTCACTTAATTAATTTATTATTTCTATTAGGCTCTTTTTTTTATTTCAAAAGGATTATTGATTCTATTATGATTACTTTGATTATTTTAATTTATCAATCAATTTCCTATTTGTATCACATATATTATTTTAAATTTTTTATAGTAAATTCACCACATATTTTTATTTTAATATGGTGAAAAATTTTGATTTGTGGGTTTATACTTGGTCCCTATGTGAAATATCACATTCCCCATGCTCCAATCCACTATATCCCTTAAGAACACTAGATCTTTGTGTCTTATTGAAATTAATGTGGAGGGGTAGAATTTTTCTAGGTAATGTGATAAAAGTATTGAGTATTATATGATATAAAAAAGTAAATGAATTAAGTAATTGGTATGGGTAAGATGCATTGAGTATGTATATGATACATATTATTGAAATATTGTGAATATAATCACGTTATGTATGTATGTGATACATATATTGTTAATAGTTAAACTAAACATGAAATACTTTAATAAATATGTACTTTTTAGTTGTCTTATAATAATAATAACATTCTTTAAGACTTTGATTGGTCAAATAGATGGATCATTCTTAGTTGAGAATCTATGATCTATCTTGTGTTAGGTGAAATGGGTAAAAATTATTCAAATGTGAATGTTTGGTCACACTTGACTAGATAACCAAATTATATTATCACTTAGAGGCATGGTGTTAAGTATATTCATTAGAAAAATTGGCTAATATGTTGTTCACTAAAAAATCCAAGAGTTATATTTGATACAATTAATATAACATGATGATGCAATATACCCAAATAGTAACCAAAATGGTGGTGCCACATGAACTCAGGTATGCCTCCCTGTATTCTAGAGGCTACCGATTAGCGGTGAGGTTCTGTAGGTAATATTTAGAGACTATACCCTCTAGATTAGATAACTATAAATAGCCATGATAGTAATAAGACTAAACCATCATCATAATGTGACAATATATTATGGACATTATGATTATGATCCAACCAAAAGGAAATAACATATCACATGAAATATCAAAATGAACTATTATAATTTCACACAGTCATATACAAATAAGAAAGATAACCTCTTAGGATTATCATATACAAGCCTGTGTTGGGTTCGAACCAGTAATCCAAAAGTATCCACCAAAACCTCAAGAGTAGAATAAGGTCTGGAACTCCTTGATTTGAAAAAAAACCCATGATAATGATGTATCTTAATAGAGAATAAAAATTCACCCCATCCATACACAAAAATTCTTCACTCACAACATAAAAAAACTTATGAAACATAACAATAATGCAACAAAAAATAATTAAAGTAATAAAAATAAGAGATTATGTGGATTGTAATTAGTATTAATATATAGGATAACACTGTTTATTTCTATAATAATGAAATAATAAGAGTACAATTTCATAACTTTGAATTACATTCACAAGTAACCCCACTCACTTATTTATAGTAGGGCCTATTCAGTCAATTTGGTGCCACCACCTTTTGATGTTTTTGGATGACTACCACTTCGACCATTTCCACAACATGAATGCCACCAACTCAACTATGTCACACCCTTTTATAATTTTTGTGTTTATTTATTTGATTTTTGGATTACTTTAGAGTTTCAGGTATTTTCCTTAGCCATTCAGGTGGTTTGGGAGGTCTTAAGAAGATTTAGGTATGAACCTATAGAAGTTCACACCATGAACTACCCTTATGAGCCTCATAGGTATTCTTATTAGGCTAGTTCATGCCATGAACTAGGGGATCACTCCATGATTCATATAATTCCCTATACCTGAACACCTAGATCTGGTGCTAAAAACACACCTTTATACACTGCTTCGATACCAAATGATTATAATTAGTAAAAACATTACTTAAAAAAGAAATTATTGAGTCACTTACATACCCAATACCTTTTTAGGTTTAGATATTTAAAGAATTATTAAAAACATTACTTTTAAAAACCCACATCTTCCTTACTCAATTAAAATTTTCCCATTATACCTAGATTTTATTTTCTATAATAAGTCTTAAATATCTCCCAAAAATAGCCTTATCATGTGATACCCTTGTAGACACGCCATATATAACACTCTTATTTATAACTTGAGGAATGAAAATATAATAAGGTTGATCTTAAATGATCAATAAGGGTAAACATAGACATTAATAATCTAAGATCATAAGAGATCATAAGTTGATTATGTGGGTATGAGAACATAATAAAAGTGCATACCCAAAAAAACATAGGTAAAAAATCAAGAGTCATCAAATAAATCTTTAACATAACATAAGAAATGAATCATAAGAGAATCATCAACCATGATCCATAGTAGCATAATACAGGTATACGAATATGTCATAATATTGTGGCATAAATACAAGCATAAAAAATAATGACATTGTGAGAATAACTAACTACAATCATGTGCACCCAAAAACTTATGAACATAGCTACCCAATATCATATCCACCCACTAACTTATGAAAATAGCTAACCACAATCATGTCCATGTACAAAAATATGAATATAGTTACTCACTATAATTTCTACCCACTAACTTATGAACATAGCTAACTATAATCGCGTTCATTCACAAACATGCCAACATAGCTACCCGCAATCATGTCCTCACACAAAATTCATTATTTCATGAGATATAAAACTTTACCCAATGCATTGGAGGGATATATACGACCTCCCACATCACATTATGATAAACTATACTTAGATATGCTATAAGAATATGAGAGCATTCATCATTCCTTCATAACTTAATTAACCTATGTAAAAGAAATGAGTTTCATGAAAATTTTCTTGAAAAATTATCATAATCCATCCAGAGAAAGAACATTTATTGTATAATTAGATAATATACTTGGTGAACTATAAAAATAATCAAATTCCATTAACATAGATGAAAAAATAATTTTATAAAATCATTATAAATATTCTTTAAAAAAAATGAAAAACCATTTTCTTTTTCTAAATTTTAAAAACTAAAAGTTCATAGAATAATGGGAATTGGATTTTATTTGAAAAAATGGAAACTTTTAAAGTAATATTCATGATAAATAATGTAAATTATGGAGAAAAATCCATTCATGCCATAAATTTTATAAAAATGTTGTTTTCACACCTTTGTAAAGAAAGTAAAAAATGTACCATTTGAAAAATGAGAATAAGTTTCCTTTAAAAGGTTTGTAAATAAAGTAAATGAAATATAAAATAAATTTATTAATCATTTAAAATTATATAATAACTTAAATAAAATAATTTTTAAGAACATGGATATGGAGTAGAAAGATTCCCAACCAAAAATGAGAAATAAGATCGGCTTTTCTTAAAAAAATTATTTCAATAATTTTGTGTACCAATGAGGGAAAAAATAGAAATAATACTTTAAAACCCCAGAAATAACTACATGAGAACAAAATAGATTGGTTTTAGGATATAAATAACATAAAATTTCTCATAATTAAAATTGAAACATAAACAATCCTGATAAAAAGCGAGATTGTAACATAAAACCCTTACCTCAAACTTCCGCTTGGCTGGACACACTCTAATATCCTATATAACAAATTTATACTTATTATACATATGTATCAGCACCCCATTTATATTTATCTTACTATATACCATTTATTTATAATTTATTATTACCCATTTATTAGTAATTATTTGTTAAAATAAATATTTGGGTGTTAAATATTTTGTTTTCCATGCATGTTTCGGTTCAACGGTTATGGTCCCTATGCCTTGGTCATTATTATAGAATATTAATAATGTCATAAATATAATATTTGTTTATTTAATACAATTTTAGAAAAAGGTATGTAAAAAATGATAAAAAATGAATTACATCGCTTCATGGAGGTGGTGGTCCCAACATACGCATGAGTGATGTTTTCATTTTTGAATGGATGTAAATAAAAGAAGGTAAAAAATAATTTATTCCAGAATCATAATCATGTCATACAAAACATAGAAAATGGTTTTTTTGAAGAGATATTTTTTATGGATTTCCATTGTAAAAACTCATTTGTGACGCAGTTCTGTTGTAAGTGGCCAGTGGTGGAAAATGGTGTCACAATTTTTTTTGAGTCGGAATGTTGTGAAAAGAAGTTTTGGAAGGGGACATTTATTTCCATTATAAATAGTTTTTTTGAATAAGTGTACATACACCAAAAAATAAAAATGGAGAATGTATTTGCGATGGGATTATTAGTCTGTCATAAAAAAACTATGTGTTATAGAAGGTGATACCCCTCGTAAAAGCACACTGGTGAAAAAATTAAATTTCCATCACACAAAAAACCAGAAAAATACAAAAAAAAACAAAATATAAATGAAAATATATATAAAAATAAAATCCATAATAAACATTTAACATACAATATGTTCTTTAATAAAACTATTATAAAGTCACTATATGGGAGGGCGTCTACTGAAGGTTCGTGTGGGGGGAAATCCATCCCTAAACCATGTGAAAGTTGTCACATGTACTCCATATACTCATGTTGTCGACACTACTGCTCCTTCTATCGACGATATTCTTCTTGTTATCTATGCATGCTATGTATAGTATCTTCCTAAGCTTGAAATATCCCATCATAAGTTGTAGATGACTATGTAGGATCTCCCTTTGAGTTATCTAATGAAATCAAAGTAACACTATAATAACTAGAAAATGTTGATCATGAACCAATTTTAATCACCTGACCTTTCTCAATACCATGCATGGTTTCCCACATCCTAGCTAGCTCATAAAAACCTAACTTATAGAAGTAAACACCCTCAATCTCATCTATAATATCTCATTTATGATATGTCAAAACCTCATGAATCTTCTTCAAATAAAATTATAAATTAAAATAGTAAAAAAATTAATTTTAGTCAATTTTAAAGATGAAAGAAATATTAAACACAATATAATGTCTTATATCGCCAGTAATCTCTCCTATAATGGGATTAGTGTACATCCTTTTATAAAAATAAAACACCTTAACATTGGGATCAATGATGAACTATATAAATATAATAATAAAATTACATTAAATGTATATATAAATTAGTAAACAAGATTACTTACCATATTTCATCGATGAATACCAAATGTTCATCTCCTAAATATGTGTGTGATCTCCTACCTCCCTCGATTTTATTGACCTGATGATGACCTCCTCTAAAAAATACCTCATATTAAGTAGGATCACAATTTATCCCAAACTTGGGATGAGATGTAGTTGGGTCGATGATAGAAAAAAACTGATAAAAAATTGTAACAGAATCCTTATCTATGTCTCTATTTTTAAGATTGTGTAAAACTAGTGAAAACGATCACACCTAGAAATCTCACATGCCTCCCAGATGGAGTTTCTCATGTTATTATCAACCAAAGAATATAAAACCTTCAAATAATTAATAATATAAAGTTAATAATTAAATAAAATTATAAAAACAATTTATTTACATATCATTATGTTATCAAACATCTGATGATGAACATCGATGGGAACCTAACCTCATGGCACCCATGAACCATAAAAATAATTTCATAGAATCACACTTTACTATCCAACAATTATATGTGAAAAAATTTGCAAAAAATAATAGATAATCAAACAATTAGTACATAAATAAATTAATGAAAATTAATTAAAATAAACAATTTAAGGTACCACTATAGATGTGGATCAAAATCAAGATATAGATGTCACTTGAAAATAAATTATGGAATAATCAATATCACGATGTCCCGACCCCTCCTAATTAATAGTGTAGCAACATCCTACAGGTCAAATGATGGGTCATCAATCTGATCATCAAGAATCTCAACATCTGTGAAGGAATAAAATATCTCATTGATATATTCTTCAGCCACCTGAAACACAAAAATAATGCTACTTTCAATTAATTCTTAATACATATATCAAATATAAAAAACACATGAATTTTTACATGATAATGTAATACTTCATGATTCATCTTCATCTTCATATTCATTAGTGTAAATGTATTTGTCTTCTTCCTCAACATAAATAATTTCATCATCCCTTGTTATTTTATATTCATTGGTTACATCATCTACATTATCAACACCGCTGACCCTCAACCGTAGGGCTTCATCATTAATATTTTTATATCTTCAAG
Source organism: Viscum album (assembly GCA_963277665.1). Classification (NCBI taxonomy): domain Eukaryota; kingdom Viridiplantae; phylum Streptophyta; class Magnoliopsida; order Santalales; family Viscaceae; genus Viscum; species Viscum album. The sequence goes on from OY728126.1 coordinate 1,006,206,847, forward strand.
TAAAATATGTATTTAGCGATGTCTCTTGAAAAATTTCAATATATTTCATTTAAATAAAACCACTTTCATTTTCTATAAATTTATTTTCTTGATATTTCATTTTTATTACACTCTACTAGTTAGTTAAATATATTGAATAAACACAATAATTTTCATAATAAACATAATTTGATTAATATTATATCGTAAATGGTTTATTTTCTATAATAATAATTCAATATTTAATGTCAATGATTCCATTTTGTGGATAAATTTGTAATCCTCAATCAGTATCGAACCAATGAAATTTAAACATTGTTACATAATTCTATCCCAGATAACAAAACTCAATTATTTCATCCACCATTCTATAAAAGTCAAATCTATTTTTTTATGATGATATCATTTAAAACAGACACCAAAAGTTCATTGATTTTTTTGATTCTCAATATGCGTATGTATGAAATCAAAATCTATTAAACACATACAAATTATTAGATTTAATCAATTTAAATGATGAGTTACTCAATGCACATAATCAAATATCAATTATATTCCATGTTGTGACACCTAAAAAGGTAAAAAATAATTAATATATATAAAATAAAATATTGATTCCATATATTCGACCAGAAAAAATTTAACTTACTAGCCTTTTAAACCTGTAAGAAAAATTATTATGTCAACATTATTCAAGAGCAGCTGGTGTAATTTGTATGAACTGTTTTTTGATATGATCATTATATAATCTAAAAAATAATTAATATCAATATAATTTTAAAAAATATTTGAAAAAATATGTAGAAGTAACACCTTCTTATTTTTTTGGCATGTATCTCATATATGGGTATATCCATCAGAACTGTACCAACCCTCCACATTTATCTTAATATGAAAAATGTAATATTAAATTTTCTATTGAATTAAAGAAGGATGACATAATTGTTTTCCAATTTACATAAAATTATATCAACATTTTTTTACAACATACTCATTATATCATAGACTATCATTTCCACACAAGTTTATTAGAAAAAATATGATATTTTTAGTTAATAAATACCAAATTGAAGAATTCAGTGACCCTCTAAGGCCAATAAAAAATAATATTTCCATTATGACATGACAATAATGACTTTTAAATATTTTAATATGGCTATTTTTGACACAATGAGAAAAATTAAATGCATAACCAACTGGTAAACTCAAATATGAAATCCACTGATCGAATAATAAATTAATTTCTTTAAAAATTTCAAATTATGATTTTCAATTAATTAATTTTCATGACTTATCATTTTCAAATAACTCATGTTTGAGACTACTAAAAATCTAATCAAGATATAACTATGCCTTTCTAATATCTTTTTTTACTAGGAATTTCCAAAAAAGATATAAAATATGTTATAAAAATAGTTCTTTTAAATATTCATAACATCTAACATGTGAAAAACTAATAAATCATACCAATATGGAAGGTATTAAAAAATAATCCACTTTATCCAATTGTGATCTCTCTTAAAGAAACCGATTTTTTATTCATTTACAGTTGGTATAAATTTAATATATGGTAATTAAGAGATAATATATTTTACCTAAATACATGAGAGCACTACTAGAGGTCCATCTCTTTCAATTATACCATTTGTAAAATTATTTTTATTCCTTTGAAAAGGATGATCTGTAGAAAGAAATATTCTATGATAGTCTAAAAAATAAGGTATTATTCTATTTATAAAAACAAAAAAAATTTATCACCTATGCATTACATACATGATTTTGGACCATGTATACTCCATATAGATAATATGTCATACACTATAAAGTCATTGGTTTTCCACATTAATGAAACTTTCATTGTAAAATTATGGTTTTCAACCACATCATATATTGTTACACCATCACTCCATAATAAATTTAACTCATTAATCAGTGGATTAAAATAAACATCTATATTTTTGTTTATATGTCCTAGGATTAATAATGAAAAATAAATACATGGTTTCTTCATCAACCTTGAAAGGGGTAAGTTGTATAGATCTATGAAGACAATCCAATAAGAATATTGTCTATCATAAGCACTAAATGGACAGAAACCATAAGTAGAAATACCTAATTGCATGTTATGAGGTTATAAAGAAAAATATAGGTGAACCTGATCAAATTGTTTCCACAAATCACTATTAAAATGATCATTTAAGATTTTTATAACAAAAATATTGTATTTATAATATGTCATCAACATGTTTGGGCTATGATATATAAATAGTCCCTACAATCTAGGTGTAAGTGGAAAATAAATCAACTATTTAAAAGGACCAAATATGGAATTTTATTGTTTCAACCTTTTGTTCCTCAACATTCCACATGTTGGATAATTAAATAATGAATCATATTAACCATAATATAAGATACAATAATTTGAACATTCATGGATCCTTTGATAAATAAGACCCAAATTACGAACCAAATTTTTTTATTTCATATAAATTTACACTTAATGTATTTCTCTTGGGTAACAATGATTTATCCAAAGAAAATATATAATAAAAAAGACTATTTAATATTCCATTATTTGATTTAATAGCCACAAATTTTGTAGCAACTTTAAATTTTCTTATCCTATATCTGGGATATAAGTCCTATTTTACTGATTCCAAAAAATCATAAAATTAAGATAGTTCTAATTTTGGATTTGAATTATCATTATGAGTTTTTTTCTACTGAAAATATGGGTCAACAACCTCTTATACTAATGTTTGAAACTATGATGGCTCTGGAACCAAAAAAATTATATCTTCTTCGGAATTAGGTTCACCATATTGATACTAGAAACATAATATTTTCAAAAAGAAAACCATAATAAATGAACCCAAATATTTTCAAATGTTTTAAATCTCATGAGAACACATTTCTTACATGGACACTTAATTCCCCCTTTTGAAATAAATTCTGAATTTAATGATGCAAATGATATAATTTTTTGAACACCCTCAACATAGATATGATTTATTACAGATCCGTTTGGATTTCTAAGATTATTTATCCAATCATAGTCATGTAATAAAAACTGGTGTCTACTTACTAGATCCATAGTTTTCTAAAAAAATGACATTAATTAGAATAATATATAAATTTTTTAACACTAATAAATATTGGTTGTGATTAATCTGATAGAATAATGAATTAAGGAACAAAATATGAGAAATTTATAAGAAATATTATTTATGTTTAATGCGATGGAAGGGAAAAATTGAGAAATAAGTTATTCACAAGAAATATTATTTATGATTAATATGATAAAAGAGAATAATTGATGAATAAAATATTCATAAGAAATATTGGTTATGATTAATCCAATAGATATGAAAAATTGAGGAATAAAATATTTATAAGAAATATTGGTTATGATTAATATTATAGAAGGGATGGATAGAGGAATAAAATATAATAAATTCATAAGAAATATTATTTATTACTAATCTAATATAAGGTAAGAAGAAAGGAATAAAATTTTCATAATAAATATTGTTTACAATTAATCCAATAGAAGTGAAGAAGTGAGTAATATAATTTTCATAAGAAATATTATTTTTTATTAATATGATTGAAGAGAATAATTGAGGAATAAAATATTTATAGGAAATATTGGTTATTATTAATATGATAAAAGGGAAGAATTTAGGAATAAAATATAAGCAATTCATAAGAAATATTTTCTAGGATTAATTATATTGAATAGATAAATCATTGTTAATCATTCCTAATTAGTATTAATTATTCTTTATTATTCTCAATTATCAATAATTATTACTAACTATTCATAATTATTCATAATTATTCGAAACTATTTCTAATTATTCACGATTATTGCTAATTATTACAAATTATGAATGTTTATTCTTAATTAGTACTATTTTTTCCTATTCATTATTAATAATCACTAATTATTACTACTTATAACTATTTATTCATAAATATTCCTATTGATTCTTAATTATTTCTATTTTTTCTTAATTATTCATATTTTTTCTTAATTATTAGTGATTATTACAAATTATTTCTATTTGTTCTTTATTTTTTTAATCTTAATTAATCTTATTTATTCTTAATAATTACCAATTATTACAAATTATTCTTATTTATTCTTATTTATTCTTATTTATTATTAATTATTACAAATTATTATTAATTATTACTAATTATTACTATTCATTCCTATATATTACTAATTATTACCAATTAGTCCTATCTACTCTTAATTATTACTAATTATTCTTAATTATTAGTAATTATTACTAACTATTTCTTAATTATTACTATGTATTCTTAACTATTACCGATTATTCCTAATTATTCCTAATTATTCCTAATTTTTCTTTATTATTACTAATTATTCATAATTACTCTTAATTATTCTTAATCGTTACTAATTAGTCTTAATTTTTACTAATTATTTATAATTATTGCTAATTATTCTTAATTATTATTAACTATTCCTAACTATTACTAATTATTCCTAATTATTACAAATAATTCTTATTTTTCTTAATTATTATTAATGATTACTAATGACTATCAATTATTCTTAATTATTCTTAATTAATCTTAATGATTACCAATTATTACTAATTATTTCTAATTATTCTGAATTATGTCTAATTATTACCAATTATTCATAATTATTCATAATTATTACTAATTATTCTCAATTATTACTAATTATTCTCAATTATTACTAATTATTACTAATTATTCTTAATTATTCCTAATTATTCTTAATTATCCCTGAAAATTCCTAATTATTTTTAATTATTCTTAATTATTACCAAATATTACTAATAAGTGCCAATTATTTTTAATTATTAATAATTATTCCAAATTATTACAAAATTATTCATAATTACTACTAATTACTTCAAATTATTATTAATTATTACTGAATATGATCAATTATTAATTACTAAAATGAATAATTAAATTAACCAATAAGTTATATTGGAAAATAAAGATAAATTAATAAAATTAACAATTTATAAAGAAAAGGTTTAAAAAATACATCGAAACTGTCGTTCATGTCCAAATAAAAATCTTCAAACTGTTATGGTAATTTTCACCTGAAAAACTAAACCCACACTAAAAGCCATCATAAAGAAGTCTAGATTTCTAAAATAGGTAAATAAGGGGAAAATATTTTTTTTTGTGAGTGGAGGGAATGAGGAGCCGCACATGGACTTATTTATATTAGATAATTTGTAACAAACTAATTGTGATGTGATTGTCTATTGCAAATGATTTTTTTATGATGGAGACCATCATAAATTGTCTCTACTATATTTTTTTTACTGAAAATCAAAAATATACTTGTGATAGAGATTTGTGTCTATCGCAACTACTACCCACCATATTTACTCTTTTATAACCCCTCTCTGAAAAAATAATTGCGATAAAATTGAGTGTCTGTCGCAATTGATTACTATTTATGATGAACATTTTAATTCCATCACACATATTAATTACGCATCATTTGGAATGTTTTTCCACCAAGTCTTTCAGTGACAAACTTCCATTCTGTTGCGAAAATGCATCACAAAAAAAGTATATGCGATAGACAATTATTTCTATCGCATAAAACCAAATTTATGGCACTATATGCGACAAAAATAATTTCTGTCATAAAAAACCCCATCCTAAAAAATTAAATTTCTTGTTGCGATTGATGCCATATATATTCATTAATTCCATCTATATAACTATCAATTAAAGGTGTTGATAAAAAAATGAAATACATCGCTTCATGGAGGCAGTAGTCTTCATGTACGCATGAGCGAAGTTTTTATTTTGCATTAGATGGATAGGAAGTAGACAATGATTGTTCCATAAATATAATAACATTTCATAATATTGTTGATATTAATTTCATTATATCACTATAGTTATAGAATATTTGGAGGAGGTGGAATAAGAAAGAAAATTTGAAAATACTTGGTTGAGATGATTACCTCTTGCTTAGATATCCTCCTTTAGATCACTCCTTAAGACGTCTTGGATTATTCTTTTGGTGAAACTAGAACCTCTAGGTCATGGTTAAGTGTGATGAGAAGTTATTTGGATAGATCTTGGTCGAACTAAGGTGCAAAAAGTGTGTGAACAAGTGAGGAGAGGAGGTTACCTTTTTTAAGTGAGAGGAGAGACACCCTTGTAAATACCCTTAACTTTAAAATAATATATAGTCATTTTCATGGGAAATTGGAACCAAATGTAAGGTACCATATTTTTGGACCGGTTGAATTCTCCAAATGATTTGAAATTTTTGGTTGGTGAATGGGATGAATATTTAGCTTAGCCTCAGAATGTAAATCCGAGCATTGGAACACTTGGAAGTGTTGTTTTTAGATGTGGTTTAAGGCCCGAGAGGTGTCTTGGAAGTTTGGATGAGTTTTGGGAGCCCTGGGATCCAAAAAATTTCTTTCCAGAAGAGGAAGGTAGTGCACATGGTTAGTTTAAACCATTCATCCTCTCAGGAAGAACCATTCAGCTTGGTCCGGTAGAGTTGGGGTGTCTCATGGTTTGGTCTAACCATGCGAGAGGAGGTGCACAGTCATGTGAGGGGTCTGCAAAAAAATGTATAGGAGAATTGTATGGGATACACATGGTTTTCCAAACCATGTGCTAGTTGTATGAGGTGTAGATGTCCTTACATAGTGGCCCTTCATGGTTGGAACATGGTTTTCCAAACCACGCGGCCAAACTATGTGGCTCATTAATGGGATGTAAACTACCCTTTCCCCTAGTTTCTTTTAATTTCTCTTCCGCCTTTCTCCTCCTCACTCGTGCACAATATCCCACATGATATCCCTTCCTTCCCTCCTAGGCATGGAATTATCTTCTCCATACGAGCTCATAATCAAGCACCACTGGGTCTGTTAGAAGCGTATCAGTTAGTCTTTAACTCCTCATGCTTCTTTTCTTCATTTATTTCATTATACAGAATGCTAAATCTATGCAAGCTAATTCTCTCTATTTTAGGGAATTTGTGTAATATTTATATTTTTCTCATTCTATCTCGAATCAAAGCACGATATTGAATGATCCTAATCATGAGTTATGTGGTCTATATGCTTTTCCCTCAAATTTTCATTATTTATAAAGAAATAACGTGGTTCCACACGCCAGAATTTTTTCGTTCATTTCTCCTAAATTATGAAACACCTTAAATTAATTACTTATACCACTTTTAAACATGCTATGACACCCTTGTACATGTTTATAGGTTGATGAACATAACCCAAACCACCATATAAGGTGAGTTTGAAAAAAAAATCCATTATAATCAAGGATTACCTATTTATTTAAACCACTCCTTAGGGTGTGTTGTTGATGCACATTTTTATACTACTCTATCAACTTATGGAACCACCATCTTAGGTGTGGTGACTATACTTCATGGAATAAATGATTAAATGACTTAAATAAATGATACGATGACCATGCCTCTATAACTTAATAAAACCAACTTTAAGGTGTGTTGATTTATCTAATAAAAAGGAACTATTTAATGAGAATACTTAGCGATACATGGCATGTTTATGTACATGACATTCTTTTTCATTTATAAATGAATTGTAATATGGGATGTTTATGTACATGGATTTTTCATTATTACTGAGATAACCAAATGGGTAATTGGATTAAATGAAGAGTGAATGGTAAAACCATCTCAATTACCCTTCCTAGGAATTTATAATTGAAATGATAAAAATTATTTTCTTAAAATATAAATGGGCATGATGTATCTATATTATGATTCATGGGAATGGAATCCCTAGGCATGGCGTACCTTACATTATGACAATGTTGGCATGACCTCTCTGGGCATGACATCCCTTACATTATGATACTTGGGAATGGCATCGTTGGGCATGGCATCCCTTACACTATGATACTCTGGTATGAAATCCCTGGGAATGACATCCCTTACATTATGATTCATGGGCATGGCATCCCTAGGCTTGGAATCCTTAATTATCATTCATTTGAGATCATTAGGCATGATGTCCCTTATTAAAAAGTGAAACTTATTATATTATTATTATGTGGATGCCTGGATACTAAGCCATGGTTACTCTCCAGTGCATGTATATCTATGAATATATACCTGCTTACTCATATGCATATATATACATGACAAAACATGTTCAGAGATATTCTAGCTTAGGCTGAAGCAGGTATAGTTGGCCAAGTGTCTTGAGGAAACTGAGCAGGTAGGTTTCATTTACATTTACTACACCACTTCATTTTTATATACCTACACACTATTTATTTTATATTCATGGACTTGATAGCTTTAGACACCATTAGTGGTGGCCTACTGAGTATATCTCACACCCTCTTCAGGTATCCATTGAACTAGGGTACTCGAACAGACCTCTTGGTTGCAGGTTCAAGTTCATAGTTCACACTCATGATGTTATGATTATACATGAGAGCTTAGGATCACAGGACTGAGATGGATATCGGGATGCTCATAAAGATGGCCCTTAGGGATTTTTTATTTTCCTTGTATATTGTTTATTTGTACTTATTGTATGTATGTTGTTGTATATTGTATCGTATTCATGCATGATTACTCTTCTTTTATTATTTTAAATTGTTGTTTATTTCACTACCTTTATTTATTATTGATTATTCTATATTTATTACCGATCCATAGGTTATATTCTACTGATTGTACCTCCATTAAACCCTTGTTGCTAGTCAGTATCCTCTGATGTACGAGGATACACACTTGAGGAATAGTGACTAATTTTCTTGGGGAACCATTTTAGTGGCTCTTGGGTCGGGATTATCCAAATGGTATCAAAGGTTTATTTTCCTTTATGTCTTATTGTTTTGGATGGTAGAAATGAGACTAAAAATGTTTCAGGACTTAGTAAATAGCTTGTGTCTGGGTATACCAACCCACGCATGAGGGAAAGATAAAGTTCCTAGGGATAAGATTGTTGTTTTATATTAAAGTTTATTATTATTGCACCTTGGGTGATTGTTGTACTTCCACTGGTTATTGATTCACTAGTTTATAAATATTTAACCTTATACTGGTATGATAAGGAAGTGTTATTACATACATCATTATAGGCACATAGAATCCTCATGCCATGCATATTCCATGCCATGTAGGTTTCACTATAGATTTCATGGTACATGATGATTTTTATACCCTTCATAGTTATTTATCTATCATGATTTTCTATATACCATGATAGAGTGGTAATTTTAATGCTTATCTTTATGCCATGCTTTTTTAAATTGTCATCTCACATGCCTGTATTTCTTTCTCAGTGATAGCTTGTCTAGATACACTTATGACACGTGTAATTGGTTATTAAAGTGTCTATATCAACCTAAATGGTGTTTTACCATATATTTTTATAGTGGCACCTTAATTAGCCAATTATGACATGTTTGAGCCATGGACCATTGGTTGTATGGGATAAAACATTTATGGTTGTGATTAAATGGGTGTTTCTAACAATTTATAGAGTGTATAGGATTTTATAAACTAGTAAGGGTAACCCACATAATCAAACCATTATACATGAATTTGAAATCTTTGAGACAAAAAATGAAAACATGGTTGTAGTTACATGAATGCCAATTGTAACTTATAAAGGAAAGTACCTTTATAATTTGGGAATGGTAATTCATCTAACTAAACTATGATGTATATATATATAAATGATGAAATAAAAATTTATACAGAAAATTATTGCTTTTAAATAAAGGGTAAATTGTGACTTAAGGGTCTTGTACCTCTATGACTTGGGTATGATGGCCCATATGAAAAAATCATTAAATGCACAACTGGACCAAAGTAGGTCAGTTGAAGATTTTTCTTATGAGATAAATTGGGCTCGAACCAAGTAAGTCTCTCTTAGTGTGTTACTTATGAGATAAACCCATTAAGGGTGTTTAAAATTGCAATAATATAAACTGTTATGGTATGCACTTAAATGGGATCCCAATTATAATTTATATAGTGTTGACTCCATAAATTGGGAATGGATTCCCATATAATTGAACCTTTATTAACATGATGGGACCCTCATAGGTTTCCACTAAGTTCTTATGTGTTTATCACTTAAACCCCATGGGGGTATTTTTATGCAAATGGAATGGTCATTTAAAGGTTCTGAAGCCACTTATATGGTTTTTCATATAAATTTATGGTGGAATATTACTTGACAAGTCTCTTTAATTAATAAAATCCTTATTATCTACTTTTGAGATTTGTTATTATGAGGCACTAGTTAATTAAAATGGGAATTACAAACTAAAGAGTTTTTTCCTTTGTATATTTAAATTTACATTTTCTTTTACTGAGCCAGTTGGGAAGACTCTTAAATCAAATAAATGGTTAAAAAGGAAATTATGAGATAATTTTCTAAATGTTTCATGTAGTTATCTAAATAAAGAGAATGGTATAGTTTCTCTGACAACTGGTACTTTATATCCTTGGTATATAAATGGGTTTAAATGTTTAAATGACTTAGCATCATTTAAATGCCTTAAAATTAAATATTTTAGAGAAAATTAAATATTTTAGAGGTTCTTATTGTAAGGACCCTCATGCCGGGTTCAGTTTTAAATATTTTCTTGAGAGTTTACTTGAATAGGAACATGAACATTTCCATGTAACTTTGATAAATTCCTCCTAGGCTACGTTGGACCTAGAGGTTAGGTGGTAAGACCTAGTGGTATTTTCAGAAGTGACCTTATTTTAGGGTTGATTCCTTGAGTGTGTAAGTGTCTAGCCCAGTTATGGTATCACCTTCCAACCTTAAAGCATCGATAAATACTTCCTTTCAATTTTATGATGATAAGTGCTTCTTAGGTTCTAGTTTCCCCATGTAGGACTCATGATGATTAAAGGACGCCCTAAGTATATGGGTGATTTTATGGCAAGTTAAAACTTAAGGGAGTATTAACATATCTGTATACCTCTGAGTACCAGATATTTATCCTTTATGTTAGTATTTCAACCTTTCAATGAGAACTCCCCCATTCAAATGCTCGTTGATGATCAGGTCCCGGTAGCCTAATGTCAGTAGGTGATGTCGTTATGCCTATGATGATATATTATAACCCTTTTAGGTCAATTCTTCCTTACCTATTTTAGTTTAACCTCTTTTAAAAGAGGGTTTCCAGACACATTATATGATGTGTAATACATACCCATGAATGAGATGTAGTTCTCATGTGATATAACTTAGGGTTAGGTAGAAGGCCTAAGAACCCTTACTTTTGACCCAGACCCTAGTAAGTCAATGAAATTGATCTGTTAAGGATATCCTTAAAAAGTAGTTGTCTAGGGACTATGTTTCCCTTTTTGTAGTAAGATTTTGTTTACGCACTTTTCTAGACTGATGAACAGTAGGTGCTCGAGTATTTTGATTCAGGAATGTTGATGCCATTGCTTTTGAAAATCACCTTGAGTGATTGTTTATCTAAACTAGATTCATTGGATATAACTATTCAGGTGCTTGTACTAGTTGACCAAAACTTATATTGTTGAAACTTTATTCTCAGAAATGATGTCGTAAAGTGGGCGGTTGTTTGAAAAATCATGGCACATGTGAGATGACTGATTTTAAAGGGAATTTCTAAGGGAACTCCAAATGTATTCAAATACTGTCATTCTATATAGCACAAACAATTTGACCTTATTTACTAATGAATCTTGAAAGTGTGATTTGGGTTTAAGAATCGGGGGGTACGGGATATACACCTGCTATGTATGGTAAGTTTAGATCTTGCCTATTTCACACTCCCACTGCTTAGAATTTAATGTCAATGAGTGGTTGAGTAAGGGTTTATGATCAATGGTTTCAAAGGTTACACATGCGGTAAGGGTGATCCAGATCTTTGGGTAATTAAAAATAAGTAATCAGGATGAGGACTAAACTAGAATTAACTTGGACATGCATGGTCGAGAGACATGGTGTTAGGCATTGAGAAAGGCAAGAATGTCCTAGTTGATGCAAGCATGGATCGAAGGAATCTATACACACTTATTGAAAAAAATTAAGTGTGATTATAATAAAGAGGTTATCATGACCCTTATCTTAACATAACCCTACTAATTCTAAGAGATAATTGGCTATACATTGAGATACCTATTTAAATAGATGTTATGGATGAAAATAGGACTCCTTGGGAGTTGTGCTCAAGGAGAAATTTTAAGAAAAGATAAATGGTGCTTAGTACACCACTATATGTTGGAAGTTAATGAACCTTGATGTGTTTGTTTATTGAAAAACGTCATAAGGACCATTCTTAGAAAGTGGTAATGGATGATGGGAAATGTTACTTATCAATTGGGTAAGATCGGTATCTTGGAAATTCCATTCATATATTTAGGATGGGCAGGGCATGTGTTGAGATAATCAATTTCATTTCATTTATACAATGAAAAGGATGCTCCTGAGGTGGGGAGTAGGATGTTAGTCACTGGGGGTAACCCTTAAGAAGAAAGTTCATAGGACCTTGAGACTGGTCGTGTGATGATCATTTTGGAACTCATATACCAATTAATAGATGAAGTAGTGTATCATTGGAATCTTTAGTAAATTTCAAGTGTGGGGACATGTATAGATTTGGGTGAAATCTAGATGTGGTAATTAACCATGATGTAACTTATGAAGATCCATGGGAATTATATTGAGATAGTGTTGGTGCTGGTGTTATAGTATGATGGTTTGAGTTAGAGATAGTTTGATTAGGAGATGCCACCAAAAGTCAAGTATATGATTTAGTGAAAGTACTTGGAAAAATCTCAATATGTGTTTGGATAATGGTTTAAAATTGGTTCTAGTGATACATCAGCAGTTTATGCTGAACATTTTTTGAAATATTCTATTAGAATCCTATATTCTTTTGGAGGCATTTGGTGAGGAAATCACATTGTGAATGACATCGGGATGAGATGGGTGCATCTTAAAAAAGAAACCAAGGGTTTTCAAGGAAAATACAGCACAAAAAGTTGATCTTGGTCGATTAGAGTTCAAAAATTTCAACCATATTGAGTACTAAGGGAAGTTTCCTCGTGTTTATTTTGATAAATGTTCTAGGGGTGTTGTAATAATGTTACATATGTGTTTCAGTAGTCAATTCTGATGGCAGGAGTACCGTAACTCGGAATTGGATGTTTAATTTTTGAACCTATGGTGGGAAGTTCCATAGGTTGGTTAATGATGTCATAGAAAATGATGTTATCCCGTATTAGGTCAGAAAATCTCGGGTAAGAAATGTATTGATGTTTAGGGATTAATTTTCAAGGATTGGATCTATTTATGGGTGGTTTTGATGTTATATGCTTAATGTCAATTTAAGAAGCATGTTGGGCATTCAAAAATGAAACATGAATATTCAAGAAGAAATTATAGACCCAAGTAGGTTAGGAAATGTTTCTTAGTTCCCCAAGTCTTCTTGGGGATGATAAGTTTTAAGGTAAGAAGAATATAAGGTCCTATATTTTTGGACCAGTTAAACTCTCTAAATAATTTGAAATTATTAGTTGGTGAACATGATAAATCTTTAACTAAGCCTCATAATGTAAATATGAGCATTGAAACACTTGGAAGTGCTGTTTTTGGATGTGGTTTAAGTCCTGAGTAGTGTCTCAAAAGTTTGGATGAGTTTCGAGAGTGTTAGGCTTCAAAAATTCACTTTCTAGGAGAGGAAGGTAGGGTGTATAGTTAGTTTAAACTGTGTGAACCCTTAGGAAGAACCATTAAACTTGTTCATAAAAGTTATCATGGTATATTCTAATACTAATGAGAAGCATAAGTATCATCTTATAATTCTGTTCTATATTCATTGGGATCATCGATTATATGTTGAAATTTATGTGTGTTGCTTTTGGATCCAAGAAGAAAATTCATGGGACACATAGTGTCTAAAAAAAGAAATTTTGTTCGTTATTGAAAAGGTGAAGGTCATTATTTCTTGGGTAAATCTCAAGAATTTTGTTAGGATAGAATATTATTTAGACTAGTAAGATTATATATGAAATTTATTAGGTATTTATCCTAGATTATATCTCATTTGATAGTATTCACCATGAACTGATTCAAAATATTATAGAATTCAGAGTGTCAAGCCTCATTTGATGATCTAAAGAAGTTTTTGACCAAATATTATATATTGATCCTACATGATTAAAATATTTCCCATATAGTTTATTATTATGCCTTAAGTATGGTTTTTTATCTATTCTCATGAAATAAAATCATGTGGTGGAATATGGGTCTCAACAACTCTGAATGTGCGAAAGAAACTAACTTACCAATTACTTATATAATTCCACTATCATGCATGCACTTAAATCATGGAGAAACTACCTTTTTGGATAGAATTTCATAGTGTTATATTATAAAAAAAATATGCCATATTTTCTCTTAGGAAGTCCTGAACCATTGTAAATGGTGATTAGTAGAATACCTAAAAACCTTAGATTTTGATATTTACTATATGTATGGTAAAGGTAATGTAATAAATGATGGTTTAAGTAGAAAATTTACATCTCTTTATAATATGTATCCAAGGAGTAGTTAAATATTATGAGTCTAATGAATTATCTTCACTATGAGGTGATAAAGAAAAATGATGCTATGTTTCTTATAAAAATCCAATTAACTTCTTCACTCCTTTATCTTTTCACCCAAGAACAATGAGATGATATATAATATTAACATATCATAAAAACAATATATTATAGGGAGATTATAGGTGGGTTTTATATTTATATGGAAGGCCTTCTAGGATAAAAAGGCATGAATATGGTTTCTTTTTCTATGAGGAAGGAATTTGTGGATAACTGCCATCAATCATAGTGGGTTTTCCATCATGACGAGACCAAGATGTAATATAACCTGAAATATTGATACTATTGGTTGGGAATGAGACATGATATAAAAGATTTTGTTTATCAGTATTAGACATGATGTCATATTAAATTTTAAACACCAATGACCCCTATTTTGGTTCATTCTATTCATAGTCCTACTTAGAAGTGGGATGGGATGTTGATGAATTTTATTATTAGACTACCTCATACCCCTCCAGAAATAAATGATATTAGAGTTGTGATTGTTTGGTTGGATAAATAAATCTCCTTTATATTAATTAAGGAAAGCATGTAGGTGGAGGATCTTGGTATGTTTTATATGTAGGAGGTGGTGGAGCTTCATGGTATTCCCTCTAACATCATATATTATAGGTACGCCTCATTTATATATCATTTATAGAAAGGCCTCAAGGAGGCCATGTGTTCCCATAGGAATTTATATATAACTCACTATCCCAAAATATTTGAGAAAAAATAAATATGGATATATTTTTTATGATATTCATTGGGATTATATGGTAGTATTAGGTGGTGTGTGAAATACTCATCTTGGACTAATTGAATTTTCCAATAATAATAACTACCAATCTTCTATTCAAATGGACCCATTCAACTATATTTAAAGTAAACCACATCTCTCTCCTCTATGTTAGACAGAGGTAGGTGGGTCCTCCCTAGTGAGACCTAACCTTGTTTAAGAGATGATAAATAAGGCCAATATTCTTTGAAAATGTTTAGTGATAACTCAAATCCATCATAAATATTATGTTGATAGTCATTTCCATTCCATGGTGTTCTTAGTTGAAAACCATGTGTTTTTTAATGTGTCACCCCACTAGGGTCACCAACAATTGGGGATGTGGGGGATACTTTCCTAACGTCTTTTAGTCCCCTTATAGATTACTGGGATAGTTAGGAAGGGTTTTCTCTTATTGAATTTCCACCCAAATTAATAGAAATCCACAATATGTTACATATATCTCAGTTGAAAAAGTATCAGCTTAGATTATCTTATGAGATGAATATAGTGGAACTCAAATTGGAATAAGATATATTTATTATTTAAGAATCAGTTTAGATCATTCAATCATAGGTTAAAGTATTATGTGGTATTTTTGTTAGGTTAGTTTATATTTTGTGGCATCACAAATATGTTCGCAGGAGACTTGGGAGTGGTAAGATCACACAAGGGAGGAATTGACACATTTATTTCATGATCATGATTCTGTCTAACAATCTACATGATAAAATTTTTATAGTGGGGAGAATTTCCAAAACCCTGATGTAAAGTTTAGGCAACAAATTTTCTGTTTAATTTTTTTTATATTCATCCTTCGTCTATGGTTGATTTTACTTCAAAATTTAAAGAAGTTGAAAAATAGAAATAGGTTCCTAATTAGAACACATTTTATTCTAATCATGTAGAAAACTATGAAAAAACATTAATGTTGGGTAACATAGATAATTTTCATGCAATCCACATGGTTTCCCTTCTTGTGCAGTTAAACCATTCAAGTGAATATGTTACGATAGTGTCATCTGAAAGATTGTACTATGATTGAGGAAAATGTGTGTCCAACCCATATGATTTTCCATAATTTTAAAAATATTGAAATGACTGTCCTAACATTATTATTTTTTAAATCCCTAACCCCTATATTCTCACCTTATTCAACACTCATCCCTTTCACATGTTCATGACGCCTAACCCCCTCCATTTAGGCATGGTTTGGTTTTTATTTTATTTAAGAATCATCATGGAATAACCATGTAAGTCCCTAATCTCCATTACATTAAGTCTCCACCTCTTTATTTATTATTTCCACTTCTCCTTGAAGATATGGTGGCCTAGGGTTCCTTTCACCAAAAATACAATGGAATGGATTTGAATAATAGGGCCTCCTATTTACCTTTAGAGGCATTATTCTACCACTTCTTGTAAATTAACATCATTTACATATGGGTTGGTTTGATTGAGGTAGATGTTTTGATTTTAATTCCTTTTAAGATTAAATATTTAATGCTTAACTATTTCAATTAAATATTATAAAATATTTAAAAATATTTATCTTTCATGTTTTATGCACTCATCATTAAGGGGTATTATATTTTGATTAATTATAGGTTGTTGGATATAAAAAGTGGACGATTTAGAAATAAATTTGACCTTATTATCAATTTTTAATAAAAATTATATTTATAATGATGAATTTGGAATTAAATAAACCTCATTGGGACTCCATGGGACTTTACAAGAGAAATATAGACTGGACGAGGTCTATCCAACTAGTTAAGGTGTTTATCTGACTAGTTATGTAATTTATGTAGTGCTCACACTTTCTAGTGAAGTCATTGTATATCTATCCCACTTTATGTTTATTGAATTTATTTACTAAGTGTCTATAACTATAATATCCTATGTTATTTTCCTCAATGAGGCTTTATTTGAAAATTATATTTTAAAGGCTTTATTTATTTCCTGTGTATTATTTAAAAGTACATTCCATGTTGTTTGTTTCCTTTTAAAAGAATAAAATCATCAACTTTTCATTTATTTTCAAACTAAAATGTAATATTTTTCTAAAAATGATTTATTATGGACCACTTGGTGGGACCCTATTTGGCGTGTCATACTCACATAGTATATATAATAGTGGTGTAGGCAAACCATGTGCTATATTATAAAAGAAAGGGAAAGTAACTTCTTGTAGGTAGTGGATATTATTTATATCATCCTTTGGTTATGTGGAGGTGAAATGGTGGTGGGATAATTCATTTTTTTACATAGATAAGGGTTGCTGGATCTTTTATATATTTTTGGTTATCATTGAAGTTTATGTATACTATATTGTGTCACTATCTAGGCTTCCCTCCCCATTATATTCATTTTGGAATGATGGTTAAATTGGTATTTTGATGATTTTGTAATGAGTTTCAATTTATTTATGGATTATATTTACTCATGTCATGTATTAATGTATTTTTATCCATATATTGAGGGAATTACTATCTAAGGTATGGAGTGTTCATGGACGGTTCTTGGTCGGGACCCCCTTGGGTTAATTATTATTTTGGAGGAACTATTTGAAAAGGTGTATCCATTGATTCCCAATAATTATTTTCCTACCTATGGGGATCAGGAATTCCCTTCATGCCATGTCACGAACTAGGTTGGGTGCTCAGGATAGGGGAAATCCATGTTGGTTCATGAAAATTCATTCCTCTATATGTGATCATAAATGTTGTATTAACTATTTGATTTTCTTCATCACCTCTAATGTTTTTATCAATATAAACCTATAATGGATTATTCATTTAAAAATATAGATATAATTCCATGATACCATTAAGGTGCCCAAGTTTCCACATCATAACTCCATAATAACTACTAATTTATAAAGAACCCTTGAAATGTTCATAACCTCACCATTAATTCTAGGTGGCTTATATTTAGATAAAATGAATTTACTGGCTAATGAGGTAGAAATGTGGTTTAATCCAAATATTCAAAACCTTTTTGAAAACTTCTAGAAATAGTTATACTGAGAAAATATAACAATTATAATCTTCATGTCTCTACTAATCCTCATATGTACAATCCATTTTACTATTTCAAGATATTTTATCATTAAAAATTTTCCTACCTAACTTATTTGGATATACTAGATACTTTAACAAAACCATCAAAATTCATGTTCCATTGTTTGGGTGTTTATTTCATCATATAAAAACATTATTTAATCCTAAAAACCTATATCCACATTATAGATTCTATAAAATCTACAAGTTTATAGATGGAAATTTCCTTCTGTAAATATATATAAAGGAATGTTCACTTCAAATCTATCTTCTCAAGGTGTATACTTTCTTATACAACCATAACAAGCATCGTATGGACCATCTTATGCTTCACCATTATGGAGAACATTTTAATAAATTCATATCATTTCTTCTTTTGAAATCAACCAAAAAATATTTGTATCATTTTCTATCATACACTTATTTCTTTAACCTATAGTCCCATTTTTTTAGGTTAATTTTTCTCTAATTATATATAGATCCTCTACAAAGCCCCATTCACAAAAAATGAATATATATATATATATATATATATATATATTTCTTCATTGTAAAATTCTACTATTTTATATGACTCATACTTTCCACATCTTCCTTAATTTTGGGAATGCAACCTCACATTAGAATGAAAGATCATAATTTTGATTCAGACCAATACATGAATCTTCTGACCCTGGTATACATCCTCAACTAAACTTGATGATCATATACTTATTCTAAAAAATTTATTGATGAATATATGATCTTTGATCATTGTTGTACATTTTCCCTTCCTAGTTTTTCATAAAACATATAAATATTCAGTTTTTTTGCACATTATAGTACCCTTGATAATTATTAGTCCTTAAAATAGTTGATAAAATCAAAAAACTATTCATTTTAACCTAGTTATGTTCCATTGAATCATTATTCCTAATAAAATAGTATTTCAATTATCAATACTTGTATATGATCATAATATTGAATAAGACTTTTTATCTTCTAGTGACCTTAGATTCATTATATTCTCAACAATAAAATTGAAATTCATTATCCTTAACCACACAAATCAATAGGCCTTGAACATAATTTCTATCATATCACATTATAATTAAACATAATATATATTGGAATTACTTTTCCTTAAATTTAAGCGTGATACATCCACTCGATTATCAATCTAGTGTTCATTAGGAAACTTTTTTTTACCATTTTTATATATATAATCTTATTGATTAGATAATTTTTGAAAATAAATATTTCTAGAAAAAAAATTATTATAAATACAAATTTCTATCACATGACCCTAGTTCTATCATTTTGTGTATTGTTTATCAATATCAACTTTAAATTATGTTGCAGCGTTCACATATAATCATTTGAATTTTTATTCCTTTATTCCCTGTATAATTTATTTAATTTTTTGTCATTTTACTCCCCAATATTGTTAGGATAAAAATATTTCATATTGAAATTGTTTTCATTGTCTACCATGGATCTCCATCAGATGATTATATTAACTTATTCTAAATTTAGATTCAGAAAGGAAATCCAAGAAATCCATGTAGCAACATTAATGATATTAACATAGAATAGAAAACTACCATGTTAATGAATGAAAGTTAGTCACCATACATCAGTATTTAAAATCTATAGCTTCAAAGGAATGGGTGTTTATCCTTGTATAAAAAAAATAAACAATGTGCTGATCATACCACAATTCATTGTTTTATTTCACCCTTATACTAATGTATTAAACTGGTTTTTCATTGAAAATTACAATTATAATAAAAAAATTTCCTCCATGTTTGATTCAATTTTTTTTGAACACTATTAAAAAGTAAAATGTTACTTTTTTTGATAATTACATTGTAGGTGGAGGTGATTTGGAGGACCCATGATAAAGTCCATGAAAAATGGGCTAGTCTGCACAGGATCCAAGCACACTAGTGGACTAAAACACATACTTATACTAAACCGTGAATCTAAATGGGCTGAAAATTTGTGTTATGGTCCAAAATTTAATTCTATACATTTCATATGTAGGAAAATAATCCCAATTCTTCCATTAAGAGGCTTATACAGACTGATCTGTCCAACAAAATGAATCTGCATGGGGTCAAAACTTTGCCTATGTATTTTGGAAATATCGCTTATTATATACAGATATTGCCAAAAAAATTGACATGGAGGTAGGAAAGGTGTCGGCCAAAAACTATTTAGTTTTTTAAAAAGTTATTTAAGACTTTTTTACCCGAAAAAATCATAGACCAGGCGGATTATTGAAATTAGGGTGTCCAAAACCACTTCCCACTTTTTCTGTAAATTGGCACCTTGGGAACCCTATTTTAAAGTTCGACCAGGAGGAAATGTGCTGAAATTTTGGAGTCCCAAAGGATTCTTCTCATTATCCTTAGAAGTTTTTGAGGCTATGGGAATTTATACTTCAATATATTCTTCTTCCTCCCCCCGTGGATTTCTAAACCCCTTGTGATCACCCGGGGAGGAACGTGATGTAATCCCGAGCTTAATGTTTTTATTATTTTGAATGATCTTTTTAATTCTAGGTTTTATGTTGTTTTTATTCATCCTATATTTTAATTTAATTGATTTATATAATAGTATGTTATACTAAAACTCAAATGATCGTGTTTTGGGGTACCCTTTCGTGTGATGTTTCACACATTGTTCATCCCCTTTTCTTCCCTTATTCAATTGTGGTGTTTGTGTGGTTCATATTGGTAAATTGAACTCACCTAAGCATTGTAAATTCCATGTACATTTATTTCATGGTATCATAAAGAAATAACATACAAACCTTTAAAACACATCGAGTTCTTCGTGTGTTGCCTTGGTGAGTTTCAGTTATGAAGTCGAACACAAATCACCCAATCATCGGTGGTGTCTGGTGAATCATTGTGTGTTTTTGACTGAACCATAGGAGGTATCCTAGAAAAAACTCAGTAAAAATATGGTACTAGTTATTAAAAACCAGGTATTAAATGATCTATACCCTTTATATTGAATCTATGAAGGATAAACATCCTGAGACTTCCCTAGGTTAATCATGTTTAATTAATCTTGTTCATTTCTACTTTGTTTTATCACTTTCATTTTCTATTTTCATCTATAATCATGAACTCAATGTTTTCCAAAATATATTTCTCATCATATTTTCATAATCAAACCCATATTTTTAAGTTAATGATCTAAGGCTCCATTGAGAGATGACATAGGGTTACTGTTATACTACAAAAATTCTAGTAAAAATTAAACAACTAATTTGACGCCCTCAACAACACGATCAAATCTTAGAAACTTTTCCGGTGAGCCAAGATCATTTTATTATATTTTATTTATTTTAATTTCTTTATTTTACTTCTTAATTATAACTCCTTTCAATATCCCACCCCCCATTTGATTGTTTTTGTTTTGTTTTTTTGTTTCTATTTTTGTTTGTTTGTGTGTGTTCTTCCTCTCTCTCTATCCTTCTCCATATCTCTCTATATAATTATGTAGTATAAAATTATATTCTCCTTTCACCCTTATTAATTTATTTTATCCATATTCAAAAATAAAAAAAACAAAAAACAAACTTCAAAAATTATTTTCATGTCTCGATCAAAAAAAGAAAAACTGCTTGAATTTAACCCTGAAATTGAAAAAAAACTTCACTCACAAATCAGGGAATCTAGAGTAGGTCAATAAAGTAATAATGAGAAACCTCTTGTGAAACCTCAAGTTTTCCTAAACCAATTGAAAATTGAACCAAATAAAACCCAAGAAAACATGGCTGAAAATAATTGAACCTTAAAAGAACTGACCACCCCAGATGTGGAGTACCAACCTGTGTACATCCAATATCCTGAGGAAGAAGCCAACTTTGAGCTGAGATCATTCCTCATCCACCTACTTCCCAAATTCCATGTTCTTCCTGGTGATTACCCTCACAAACATCTCAAAGATTTTCACATAGTGTGCTCCACCATGAAACCCCAAAATGTGTATGAGGTCCTAATTAAGTTTAGAGCCTTCACTTTCTCCCTTGATGGTGTAGCCAAAGACTGGCTATAATATCTGCCTACCATAATTGGGGGCTGGAATGATAATAAACGACTCTTTCTAGAGAAGTTCTTCCCTGCCTCCCGAACTGCATCAATGAGAAAAGAAATTTGTGGAATTAGGAAATCATAAGGAGAGACCCTTCATGAATATTAGGAGAGATTCAAAAGACTCTGATCAAGTTTCCCCCACCACCAAATTAGTGAAAAATTGATATTTAAATACTTCTATGAGGGACTTGTCCCCATGGATCATGGAATGATTGATGCTACATCCGGTGGTTCCCTTGTTGATAAAACTCCTTCCACCGCTTGTGACATAATATACAACATGGCTCAAAATGCACAATAATTTGGTACACGAGCAATTTCACCAATTCAAGGAGTTCATGAGGTAAGTCATTAATCCCTAGAAAAAAAGGTATATAATAAACTTGATGAGATTTATACCCTTCTAAGGAAATTAGATCAAGCACAAGGTAACTCACACTCTACTTATATTCCATTACATTGTGGTATTTGTTCTGATAAAACTCATTTTCTGACTAGTGCCCACAACTTTAGGATTCATATGAGTCTTATGAAACAGTATTCCTAGGGCGTCCTTTTCAGAAAGCACCACCCTTTAAGTAAGAACCATTTAGGCCAAATCCAAACCCCAGGTGAAAATCCCAACCATAGTACCAACAAGGGGGAAACCTAAGCTACCCTAAGAAAAATTGGTATCAACAAGGCCAAGGTATACAATATTCTTATCCCTAAACTTCTTAGAATAATCATCCTCCTCCCAAATGTGAACTAATCCTCGAGGACATGGTGAAGCAAATTTCATCCCAAAACATTCAGTTCCAATAAACCACACAATCGGCTATTCAAGACCTGTTAACTCAAGTGGTACAATTGGAAAACACTATCAGTGAGATCAAAATGCAAGGTTTTGGACAACTACCATCCCAACCCATTGATAATCCAAAGGAAAAAAGGTAATGTGTGTGCAATTACACTTCGTAGTGGTAAATAAGTTTCTCATTCTACTGATTATATACAACAGGTATGTACCCTCTTGAAAACACTCTTTCTCCACCCATGAATGATTCTAGTGAAGAAGAAAAAACCAAAAGGGTAAACCAATTATCATTGAGGATTCCCATGAACAATCCATTCCTATTCTTTTCCCCCAAAGACTCTCTAAATCTAAGAATAATTTTGAAAATGACATTGATAAATAAATAATGGATACATTTAAAAAGGTGTAAGTTAACATTCCTTTTTTGGATACAGTTAAACAAATACATCGATATGACAAATTTCTTAAAGAGATTTGCACCCATATAAAGAGACTGAAGGGGAATAAGAGAGTCAACCTAGGAAAGAACATCTCAGCCTT
Organism: Viscum album; assembly: GCA_963277665.1. Taxonomy (NCBI): domain Eukaryota; kingdom Viridiplantae; phylum Streptophyta; class Magnoliopsida; order Santalales; family Viscaceae; genus Viscum; species Viscum album. Next base: position 1,006,230,740 of record OY728126.1, read on the forward strand.
GATTCAACCAGAAATTCCAACCAAGTAAAAGGATCTGGGAACTTTCACAATACCTTGCACCATAGGGGAGACATTCTTTTCAGATGCTATGATAGATTTAGGTTATTCAATTAATGTAATTCCTTACTCTGTGTATACTTCTCTGCAGGTTGGAGAGCTTCAACCGAAAGGAATCATAGTGAAACTTTCCAACCGGAGCACAACACACCCATCAAGAGTGGTCAAGGATGTCCTTGTAAAAGTGAAGAATTCCATATTCCCCACCGACTTCTATATTCTTGAGATGGAGGATACCCTAACTCAAGGACATGCTTCTCTCATACTTGGGAGGTCATTCCTAAAAACTGTAAAGACGACCATCAATGTTCAAAATGGTATGATATCCATGGATTTCAGTGGAGAAAAGGTAATTTTTAACATCCTTGAGGCTATGAAACACCCTGTTGAAGAGCACTCCACTCTTCTTATCTATTTTATGGAAGTGATCTTAAATGATGCACACACACACACTTCTCTCCTCAACCCATAATCTAATTCATTTTCCTCTTCTTTACCCTTGGATTATTTGAGTTTTGATTCATGTTTTTAGTGTTGTGTTGGTTCTGAAAAGTGTAAATTTTATGCTTTAATTGATGAGTGTGTTCATTATGAGGTACCCATAATAATCTATGATTCTGTAAATCTCATTTCAAAAGATTCTCTATCCTTAGAGAATAAATATGAGCAGATAGACAGTTTCATAGACCTCACTACCCCTAAACACCCACCCTCAATCCAAAAACCATAAATATTGGAACTTCAACCACTTCCTTCTAATTTAAAATATGTGTATCTTGAGGGTATTAACCAATTGCCCATAATTATTTCAAATAACCTCTCCCCACAACAGGAATCAAAACTGCTCAACCTTTTGAGAGAGTGTAAGAAGGCAATAGGATGGACATTGGATGATATTCCTGGGATTATCCCATCTATTTGTATGCACCATATACTTTTTTATGATGAGGCTAAGCTCGTAAGACAATCTCAACGTCGGTTGAATCCCACTCTCCTTGAAGTGGTAAAATTGGAAGTTAGTAAATTACTTGTTACATGGATCATTTATCCTATATCTGATAGTAAATGTGTTAACCCAGTGAAAATTCTTCCTAAAAATAGGAATAACAGTTGTGTCAAATGAAAGGAATGAATTGGTTCCAACACGTGTGAAAAATAGTTGGCAAGTCTGTATTGACTACCATCGACTGAATCAAGCCACGTGGAAGGACTACTTTTCCATACCTTTAATTGACCAAATGTTAGAACGATTGGATGGTATGTCCCATTATTGTTTCCTTGATGACTATTTGGGTTATTTTCAAATTCATATATCCCTTTAGGATTAAGAAAAGACAACATTTACCTGTCCATTTGGCACATTTTCATACATAAGGATGCCTTTTGGTCTTTGTAATGCTTCTGGTACATTTCAGCATTGTATGTTGAGTATATTTTCATAGTACATTGATAATTGCAAAGAATTTTTTATGGATAATTTCACAGTTTATAGAAATTCTTTTAATGACTATTTGTTACATGTAGGTTCTATCCTCCTCCGTTGCATAAAAAAAGATCTTGTATTAAATTACAAGAAATTCCATTTCATGGTTGAATGGGAGATAGTTCTCGGGCATGTTATTTCAAAAGAGTTAATTCAAGTGGATAAATCAAAATTTGAATTAATTTCAATGCTTCCATATCCAAAATGTGTTAATGAGGTGTGATATTTCTTGGGTCATACTGTTTTTTACCACTGATTCATTAAAGAATTTAGTAATATTGCACTTCCCTTGTCCCAGTTATTACAAAAAAGATTCTGAGTTTCTGTTTGATAAAAATTATGAGGATGCTTTCAATTCACTAAAAAGTAGTCTCACATCACCTAACATCATCCAACCACCAAGGTGGGATCTCCCCTTTGAGCTTATGTGTGATTCCTCTAACTTTGTAGTTGGGGCAGTTTTATCACAAAGGGTTGAGAAGGCTCCTCATGTCATTAAGTATGCCTCACATACCCTTGACCCTGCCCAGGAAAACTACACAACCACTAAAAAAGAACTTCTTTCTATTGTATTTGACTTAGAAAATTTATGTTCATATATTATCAGGTCAAAAATCATTGTCTTTTCTGATCATGTTGCCCTTCGTTTTCTTCTAAATAAACAAGAAGTTAAGCCTCACCTCATTCGATGGATGCTCCTCCTCCAAGATTTTGACCTTGAGATTAGAGATAAAATAAGAGTGGAAAATTTGGTAGCCAGACACATTAGTAGGATTTCCCCACCATTATACCATCATATTGAATCACCCCTCCCCATTAGAGAATTATTCTCTCATGAAAACCTTTGTGATGTTGTGGACCTTACCCCCTAGTATGAAGATATTATGAATTTTCAAGAAACATATAGGGTCCCCACTGATTTCATCACTTCCTAATCCTAGAGACTTAAGCATGATTCTAGATGGTACATTTGGGATGACCCATACTTGTGGAGAATTTTTAGTGACCAAGTTGTTCGTCGGTGTGTCCTTGTCCATGATTTCACCTTTGTTTTGACCTTTTTCCACACTTTAGCCTGTGGGGGTCACTTTGGCTCTCAACGTACAGCTCAAAAGGTCCTTTACTCAGGACTTTATTGGCCAACATTTTATAGGGATACCCATAGATTTTTTCAAGTCATGTAGTCATTTTCAATTCACAGGGAATATCTTCAAGAGGAATGAAATGACCCAAAATCCTATGTTATTCTATGAAATCTTTGATGCATGGGGAATTGAACTCATGGGGCCTTTTCCAAATTCATTTGGATTCATGTACATCTTATTATATATTGACTATGTGTCTAAATGGGTGTAATAAAAAGCTACTAGGACAGATGTATCTCTAGTTGTTATTGATTTTGTAAGGTCCCAGATTTTCTATAGGTTTGGTTTGTCAAGATTCATCATTAGTGACCAAGGTTCACATTTTTGCAATCACAACATGAAAAATTTGCTTCATAAGTATGGGGTTGATCATAAATTCTCTACTACTTATCAACCCCAAACTAATGGACAAGCATAAATCTAAAATTGGGAAGTTAATAGAATCTTGGAAAAAATGGTACAACCCAACATAAAATATTGGAGTTTTCGCTTGGATGATGCACTTTGGGCATACTGTACAACTTTTAAAACCCCAATCAGAATGTCACCATATATACAGTATTGTGTTTTTAAAGTCTTGTCACCTCCTGGTGGAGGTAGAACACCGTGCATATTGGGCTGTTAAATAATGTAATATGAATCTTTCAGATACAAGTGAGCATAGAAAGCTGCAGATTCAAGAGTTGGAAGAAATTTGACGTGATGCACATGAGAACTCCCAAATCTATAAAGATAAAACAAAGGCTATCCATGATAGAATGATTCATCAGAAAAAGTTCCATATTGGTGAGAAGGTCCTCATTTAAAATTCTAAGCTAAAGCGCTACCCATGTAAGCTTTGTTCCCGATGGCTCGGTCCTTATACCATTACTGATGTTAACCCTTTTGGTGCTATATAGGTTTTTCATGAGAAGAGTGTACAAAGGATTAATTTTAGTGAAAAGAGGCTCAAACACTTATATGATTATTTTCCAAATCATCTCATGGAGGAAATCCAACTAATAGATGCCACATATGACACCACTTAGCAGGTTGTCCCTTATCCCTACCTTTATTTACATGTCTATTTATTTAAATACTTTCATTGAGGACAATGTAACTTTTATGTGTAGGGGAGGGTGACATGTCATAGTTAAGATTAAACAAATAGAAAAAAAAACAAAAAAATTAAAAAAAAATTAAAAAGAAAAATGTGTTTTCATTTTTGATTTTGTTTTCCTTATTTTTGTGTTTTTAGATAAAAAATGATCTTAAAAGGAATATCCAAAATAATTTTTCATGCTTGAGCCGATTGTGCGGAAAATTCCATTATTTTTTGAATTTTTTTTTCAAATGAATGTTGATATGGAATCTTTTTCTAGAATTTTTATTTTCAAATAATTCATAGGTGTTTAATGGATTTTTGAATCCCATGCCTTATTAGCACTGACCAATATTTCAATCCCTTACATGAGAGACATTCTAAGACCTTTATTGCAAATTATTCCTTTCAATCACTTTCTTGAGAGTCTCGGGTCATGTATAGAAAATAAAACTTGCCTTGATTCTATTTTAAACCATAAGATTCAAGTATGCTACATTCATGATAGAGGAAATCATTCATTGAAAATCCCTTTGTACAATTATTCTCTATTTTTGGCCACCTTTACATTTTATCCTTCTTAAGCCATAGAGACCATGAAATGTCTGTTAGGTAGCCACATTATAAGATAATTTATCCCTACCTACCCATCGCTTATTTATATTATTGTTTATTTTCAGCAAGTGTGGGTGAGAGGGTGTTTCCATGAGAATTATGGGGAGAGAATCATTGTTATGGGTTGATATAAAGGGTGCCTACATTTTCCTTGGGAAATGGGTCAATAATTCATATTACATAATTGTTTTACACATGTTTCCCTCATTATCTCCAAAAAAATATATACATTAAAAAAATATACTTTTGTACATTGAAAAAAAAACAGAACAAAATGAAAAAAATGGAGAAAAGAGGACGTTTACTCGTTATTATTCACTGCTTGGTTGTGACCCACAGAGATAGACAATGGGGAGAGTGAGTTAGAGGTGATACAATTTATAAGGGGTTGAGTGTGTACATTCATTGTGAACACTTTCTTAACTTTGACATGTTTTGTACATAAGATATTAAACACTCCTCTTTTGCCTTATATTTTTAAACATTAAATCCTACCAACCCTTGAACCTCGGAACAACTTGTTGGAAGTCCTCTTAAGTAGCATACTAGTTTCTACCAGTAGAGAAATGAGAATCTTGGAAATCATATGGTAAGATCACATGAACTATGGTAAAATAGCATAAATCCACTTTCATATGTTCCTTTAGTGAAGAGGGAAAATGTTTAGGTGAGTTAGGTTACGACATGTTGCATGGGTGAACAAATGAAATTGAACAAATTCGAATGTGAGAAAAGAAAAATGATAGGAAAATTGATTCCATAAATGAGACATGATGAATTTCATTTCAAAATAATCTTGGATGTTTTCACACCTTTATTTAAGAATGGTACATGATTAAGATATTATAATTTTCCTAGGAGTGCAAATTTTTAGGTGTGGGGGTGTGATCGTACCACGATTCACTGTTTTATTTCACCCTTATACCAATGTATTAAACTAGTTTTTTATTGAAAATTACAAGTATAATAACAAATTTAACTCCATGTTTGATTAAATTATTTTATGTTTAACACTACTAAAAAACTAAATGTTAATTTTTTTGATAATTATATTTTAGGTGGAGGTGATTTGGAGGACCCATGATGAAGTCCAAGAAAAATGGTCCAATCTGCACAGGATCCAAGCACATTAGTGGACTAAAACTCATACTTCTACTAAACTGTGTATCCAAATGGGATGAAACTTTGTGGTCTGTTCTAAAATTTATTTATCTACATTTCATCTGAAGTAACCGAAGCTCAATTCGTACATTAAGAGGCCCATATGGACTGATATGTCCAATAAAACGAATTTACATAGGGTCAAAACTTTTTGAATGTATTTTGGAAATATCGCTTATTATATACCATATCTGGCCGCCAAATTTGAAATGGAGGTAGAAAATGTTTCTTACAACAGATCTTTAGTTTTTTAAAAAGTTATTTATGACTATATAACCAGAAAAAACCATGGACCAAGTGGATTATCAAAATCATGGTGCCCAAAACCACTTCCGACTTTTCCTATAAATTGGCACCTTGGGCACCCTATTTTGGAGTTCGACCAGAAAAAAGGTGATTCCATTTTGGAGTCCCAAATTAGTATTATCATAATCCTTATAAGTTTTTGAGGCTATGGGAAGTCCTATTTCAACATCTTCTTCTTCCCCCCCATGGATTTCTAAACCCCTTGTGATCACCCAAGGAGGAACGTGATGTAATCTCGAGTTTCATGTTTGTATTATTTTGAATGATATTTTTAATTACAGGTTTTATATTGTTTTTATTCATACTTTATTTTAATTTAATTGAGTTATATACTGGTATATTATACTCAAACTCAAATGATCATGTTTGGGGGTACCCTTTCATGTGATGTTTCACACACCATTCGTCCCTTTTTCTTCCCTTATTCAATTACGGTGTTTGTGTGGTTCATATTGGTCAATTGAACTCACATAAGCACTGTCAAGGCCATGTAAATTTATTCCATGGTATCACAAAGAAATAACATACAAAACTGGATAGCACATTGATTTATTAATGTGTTTCCTTGGTAAGTTTCGATTATGAAGTCGAACACAAATCACCCAATCATCGGTGGTGTCGGGTGAATCATTGTGTTTTTTCTACTAAACCCTAGGAGGTATCCCAGAAAAAACTCAGTAACAATATGGTAATTTTTTTAAAAAACTAGGGATTAAAATATCTATACCATTTCTCTTGAAGCGATGAAGGATGAGCATCACAAGACTTCCCCGGTGTTGATCACATTTAATTAATCTTGTTCATTTATACTTTGTTTTATCACTTTCATTTTATATTGTCATATTTAATCATCAAACCCATGTTTTCCAAAATATCATTCTTCTTATATTTTCATAATCAAACCCCTCTTTTTAATTTAATGATCTAAGGCTTCGTCAATAGAATACCTAGGGTTGTTGATATACTGCAGAAATTATAGTAAAAATTAAACAACTAATTTGACGTGGTCGACAACGTGAACATGTGCTCATTTACATTTATACACTATTTATATATTATTTGACCCATGTGATTTAGTTTTATCATTACTTTAGTATCTAAGACTCTTATTAATTTCTAAATTATGTAACCAATGGTAATTCCATAATAAGAAATCTATGGTAGATGAACTAACAACTGTTGTCCTATATAACATCCCCATTAGGTGAAATATTATATTATTTTAATATTTTACTACCATCACATTAGAATTTTTTATATCCCATGTCCCATTTAAAAATGTTATACAAAGCCCCACATTGTCAAACATTTCTTCAAAATTCTAGTTCTTCCTCAATATTAGTATGTGTATAAAAATTATAGCTTTAGTAGAAACTTTTTCTTTGTTTGAACATATCAATTAAAATTTCCTACATTATTATAAGATTCAAATTCTTTTATATAAATGTTATCAAACTATTCATACATATAATTTTCCAATCATCCTCACTCATATTATAGAGAAATGATACTCTAGAGTCAATAAATCATAGCACCCATGAAATGGTGACACTAAAAAACAAACTACTATCACCGTTAATAGTTAGGTTATTTATTAATAAACCTCCATATTTTAAAATTAATTATTTTTAATCATTCATTAAATATTAATTATTCCCAAATTTCTAACATGTAGAACCTAAGCCTATCAATTTACCCTGACATCAATCCCTTGATTTTATTCTCCCATTTTGACTTATCTTTAAATCAAATTATCTTATACCCTTTACACTATATTTTTACAGTATACTTACATATAAATTTTAATTTAATCTACTAATTTAGAAATAGATCTCAGATATCATCAAACAATAAGTCATTTTTACCACTTTATCTTCTAACAACCATACCACATAACTTCCCATGATTCTATAAATAATAATAATAAGGCCAGCAACCACATTACTTTTCTAAAAATACACTATTGGAAAATGGACCTATCCCCACAGTTGTCCCCAAAACCATGGGGATAGGTCTGGGCTGAAATATGTATACCCACGGTTATGAAAAACCATGGGTATAGGTTTCCTGTGTATGCACAGGAAATATATTTTTCCCGTGGGAAGGATTTTTTTTGGCAGGAATCCTATACCCACAGTTCTTCACTCTATACCCATGGTTTATATAACTATATTTAACTATATATATATATATAAACATAGGTGATGTTAGGGAAGTGGTAAGATGCGGTGTTTGCAGCAAAGAGGTTGCGTGATCGAAACCCACCACCCGCATTCTTTTAGGATTTATACCCACAGTTTTAAAACTGTGGGTAAAAGACTTTGACAGCATGGAAATTGTGTATGATGCTTTGAAACGGTGGTAGAACAGTTATACCCATGGTTTTGGATAACCATGGGTATAGGCTGGGGACCTATACCGATGCCACCAACAACCACAGTTCCCAAAACCATGGGTATAGGACTTTTTTCTAGTAGTGATAATTTTAATTGATTATAACTTTAATTGTATGACATTAAAATTATTCACATGATTATCGATTCATATTACTTTAGTTAACTTTAAACTAAAGAGTCTTCACATCAGAAACACTATATACATTATTTTATAATACTCATATATGTTCATGAGTGTAGAAATAGATTTAAAATAGGCCTTTATCACAAAGTTATTAAAATAAATATTCTATATTAACATCATTTATGTAAATACATTGACCATATATTCAATATTCTTCCATTAATTTATCCTAACCATCCCTAGTTTGGCACAAAATATTGACTTATTTAGATCTCTATGATATAAATTATCTTCTATATTTTTTTACTAGAAAATAAAATATATACCATCAAACCATTCAATATTTCATTTTCTTGTAAGAACAATATATAATATAAAATATAATCATTAATTGAACCATAGATATAAAATAAAAATCACTAATTATATACCAGAATTATTACCTCCTTAATAAATATCTAGAAAAACTACACTCTATACAATTTTTCTCTCTCTCTATAGAAATTTTCCATGAATCATAATATTGATTCACCATTTTTCATTCAATCATGGTCTAAAAACTATTTATTTAAAGCCACCAAGTGATGGTGTATCATAAAGAAAAGCATTGTGCACTATATCAATTAATGAATACAATAGAAAGTGAATGTCTAATGATAAGATAACAAAGAGAATAATTACACACAAAAAACCTATACACAATGAATTAAACATGGTTTAGGATATTACCTATATCCATGGATAATCATTTTAATAAATTAGATGAGATAAGTGATTTTATCTATTAACATATAAGTGATCTCACTAATCAATACTCATAGGAAACATAATCTACATGATGTTTCAATATAATAAATATGTTGGGACCACCTATATATATATATATTTAAACCATAAAACCTCTATATAATCATTTTTTATATGTAGATAAAATATTATCCAAATATTATATTACCACTAATTACTTTTTTCCCTATTGCATCGAATTTCTTATTAATATTATTGAAACTAAAACTCTATCACATAAATGAATCCATCTATTGGAGTAATCTTTTAACACTACCTAAATGTACTCCCTCATTAATCTATAAGTTTCAAAATTTCATGAAATAATATTTCATAATAATAACATCATCTATCCATCAGATGATCTATAATATCATTTTCGACAAACAAGTTTCAAGCCTCTATAAGGGATTACTATGGGAATTTTACAAATAATTTTTATTACTTGGGATTACTATACTAAGTTATATAATCACCCTATAATAATTGACATTATAAATTGATAAATATTTAAAATTTGGGGATCCCTTATATAGAATGGTTCATTCTTATTTATATTATTTGGAAGTTGATGAGATAGTGATCATTGAATCAAGTCTCATATATGTTTCTTTGAAGTAGGTGTGGATGATTTGAATATATTTAGTTATTGCTCAAGAAGGCAGTAATCGAATGTAAACATGAGGTTTTGAAAATTTGATATGCCCATAGGTGATCAATTTTTCCTACCCAAAAACCCAAAGAAATGTGACAATGTTTATTGATTTTTCTATCATTATCAATTTAGAGACATAAAATGCTTTGATTTTTTTATCTAAAAATTACTGATATGATTTAATATGTTTAAAATAAGTTTTTAAATAGTTGATGTTTCTTCAAAAAAGATAAGTTCATTTTCCTAATCTATATAGATGATATATGTAATCATAATTGGCTATGTAAGTCAGAAAACATAGTTGTTATTATATATTTATGAAATATGTTTCTATATATTTGAGACACAAAAATTTAATTATATATGTTATATTTTATTATTTTTAGTAAATTTTTCATATCTCATAATGAAGCTCACATATATGTATACCGAGGCTATATGAACTTGATCAAATTCTATATAAGTGTTAATTGTTTAAAATCACATTAATTTAGAAATAAATTTCAAATATTTATTTTTTAGAAATAAATTAAGGCTAATTATAAATGATTCTAAGAGATATTTGATTAATTTTTATAGATATTCAATTTAAAGGATTTTTTTCTATAATTTTCATGTTAACACTGAATTATTCTGAAGAGGATATTTTTTGTAGAAATTAAATGATGATTTTTATGATATTCCATATAATTTTATATATTTAAAAATTAAATTATATCCAAGTGAATATGAATCGATATTTTAAAATAAATGAGATGCATAAGATGAAATATGAAGGAAAAATATATGATTTGGAATTGGTGTTGAATATTTGTATTGAATTTTTGAGTACTGCATATTTATACTCTTTGAAATTCATAAGGCTCATTAGTTAATATTAATAAAATTTTATTTATGAAATTAATATTGAATCTATTTTTGGTGGCTACTAAACCCTTATAATAATAAGAATAAATATCTTTGTGTATTGTATTTTTATTTTATTTCAGTATATAGGTGAGGAATAGATTTGATGATTTGATGGTATTCATAATTTATCTAGTAATAGAGTTCAATAAATAAAAAATTTATAAAATATAGTAGAAACGATTGAACACCCCCTCTTAGTGTTATAATAATATTATTTTATAGTATCCTGAATTTTTTATAGAGTGAAATAGGTTCCATAAAAAGGGTTTTTAAATGATTATTTTTTTTAAAAAATTTGATAAGTATTCTCCTTAAATATTATAGGAGTTACCCATTCTATAAAAAATGGAATATTATAATTCTATCAGTAGTTTAGGAATACCAATATTTAATGGTAATAACTAAAATATATAGAAAAATGGGATGTTTCTAAATATTTTATCTATTGAGCTAGATGTTAATAAATGTTTCAACAATTGGTTTCAAGACAATTGAGAATGTATCTCTCATGACACATGATAAAAAGATATATATTGATAATGATTGAAATTATAAAATGAAATTTTGACACCCTCAATAAAAAATGTTTTTATAAATGTAATGGGATTAAAGACTGAAAAATAAATATGGTACTTTATTTAGATTATTTATAAAGAAATTATCAAATTTAAAATTTAAAATTTTACTTATGGATAGAAAGTTTAAAGATTTAAATATGGATTAGGAACAAACTATTGATAAAATTTTCACTATATTAAATGAGTTTTTGTAATTTCAAAGGTTTTGGAATACAAATGAGTGATTTCCCTATTTTTATGAAATAATTAAGTATTTTTTCAGATATAGCTGTTATCAAATTATCTACACTTGAAAATGATATTTTAAGTAACTCTACATTGATGAGATACACAACACTTTTTGCATATGAAATGAGAAAATATCATATTTTTGAATTAAAATTTTAAAAGTAAAGGAATATTTCTTTCAATGTAATGTGAATGATTAAAATCAGTGTTAAGAAATATGTATAATATATTAACTTTAAGAAAGATAAATAATAATATTTTAAGTATGATAAGGTCATGCATCTCATTAAATAAAATTTTATAAAAGGATGGGGAAATTATAAAGGTAAACTATTTTTAAAATTCATCAACTAGGTGTTCTTTGACAATTTGTATATCACTTCCAAAAAAGAAAAAAATTGATAATTATTATTTTTATCAAAAATAAACTATTATACCGAAGAGGTGGAGAATAAATTTTGACTTTAATAAGTGAATAAAATATAAATATTAGAATAAAATTTCCTTATCAAAAAAATGAAAAAGTATCACATGTAATGATTATGATGTTAACTCCATATAAACTATTGATTCAAAGATATACAAGTTTCAAGAAAACATATTTATTTCATAAATGATGTTAAATATCATCAAAAATTTAAAAATAATGATGATAAAGTTATATAATTTTATATATAGTATATGTTGAATTATAAATATGAGTCTTGTAGAGACTCTAGTTTTTCTATGTAATACTTTGAAATATTCCTATGAATATTTTCAGATTTAGGTGTTGAGATAGCCTGCAATTCTGAGGATCGGTGAGCCCAAAATTAATTTTATAAAAATATTAAAAATATTTTTATTATAAACATGTATTTTTTCTAAAAAAGTGTAATATCTCATAAACAAGGTCTTAGATCAAAAATCTAAGACGACAGTTGAGTCTATAATGCAGTCTTTACCCTAGGCGCCACATAAAATGAGTTGGCATGGGGAATTTGGACTCCTCGCTCATTGGAGGTACGTTAAGTAGATTAATTAATTATTAATTTATTTTATTAATTTATTTTAGTGAAATGGATATAATCTATAAGAATATTTCTAGACTAATTTCTCCATGGTTAGCTACATAAACCCTGAGAGAAATCAAAAGATCTTCCTTCCTCCACTGTTGGAAGATCATGCCAGATGATGATGAAACTCCAGATCAAAGAAGATTAGGATGCATCGAACACAAACACTCCTCTCAATCGTTGGTGGGTATGTTATTCGATGATGAACTATCCATAATAGAGGTAGGACTCATAATTTGGTGTTTTTATGCCCTTTTATTAAATAGCTAAGTGGATCGATTGTTGTTCTTCAATATTTTCCCTTTTTGTTGCCTTTGTATGTGTCTGAGTACATGAATTCAATTAATTTAAATTTTTATAAAACCCTGGGATCCTTGTTCTTGATCATTGGACAAGAATCCATGATCAATGATGCTTATCACTATTGTTATTTTTTGATTTTCCTCCCACTGTTCATCACGTTATTCATCATTGGACCATGGGGTCACGATTCGATGTTGCCTAGGTGGGTTTGAGTGTGATCAAACCCCAAATTCATGGAGGTGATATGGACGACATGTGAATCGAAAGTTTGGGGATGAATAGATAAATGATAGGGATGGTGTTTTATGAATAGATCAGATCGGTGATCCCCATTTTTCAGGTTGACGTGCGGCGATGACGTGTGGTGTGACATAATCGGTTCTAAGAAGAGGTCATGTGAAGGGTCTCGTGGCTAGGACTACTCAGCATGAACTTGATGGTGGATGATCCTAGATCTCTGATGAGGTGGTCAGACATGGTCAATGTGGTGAGCATTAATAGTTATTATTATAAATAATAATAATGGAAATGAGTTAATAAACTTTAAATGGGTATTAGTTATTATTATTATACTAAATAATAATAATAATGTTGGCATAAAAATGTTTTATTGGATAAAAAATTTAAATGAGATTTAATTTTGAAAATTTGGATAATAAAATTTAAATGAGATTTAAATTTTGAAATTTAAAATTAAATGAAGAGGATAGGGAGGCCATTTAGGTGGGTTGGGGTTCAGCTAAGTATGATGGGATGAATTTCATACTCACTTTATCTTTATAACTATTATTATTATAATAATAACTATTATAATAATAATGGTAATATTTAAATAGAGGGTTGGAGGCTTGGTGTACCTCATGAATAGGCATGAATGTCCAGCGTGAAGTGTAATGCCCCAACCCCAGTTACCCAGAGTCGGTGAATTATTACATAACATTGGCATGATCATAAAAGATCAAGTCTCGAAATACTAATTAGTTTAGTAGCCTTGGAATCACTAGATACATTCATAAGGTTTACATTACATCATAAAGTGAAAAACTACAATAATATAGTCTCCATAGTCCACACTCATATCCCCTTCAGACTATCCCTGTAGGTCAGTCATAATATATTTCTTCACATCCTGGGAAAAATAAAACATAGAAAGGGGTGAGCTCAGATACTCAGTAAGGATAACAATATAGCAGAAGCTTTCATAAATAAGAATAAACATTTGAGGCAATGTATAACTAAAACAAAAGCCTTTAAAACTTGAACTTCAGAATAATATGGCAAAGATAAAATGAAATAATTCCATTTACTTATTCACATGGATATTATACTAGTCAAATAATCACATGCAATATTAATAACCGCTTTCATAATGATGGAATGCATAATGCTGAACTTTAATTTCTGTGTCAAGGCCTCGTGCCATGAACTAAGGGATAACTGTAACTGGAACCCAACCTGAAGATCCTCTGTAACCAGACCCCAACCCGGAGTGCCTACAATAACCAGACACCAACCCGGAGTGCCTCTAATATCCAGACACCAACCCGGAGGGTCTGCTGTAACCGGACCCCAACCCGGAGGTCTTACTTTTACCGGTCCCCAACCTGGAACATACTAGTCCAACACATTCATCTTAAGAAGAGGATGAAATATAACATAAAAATTCCTATTAAAACTAGCATACAAAATGACAAAACATTAATCATAAACCATTAATGACATAAAAATAACTCATCCATAGTCAAACATATCAAAAAACCTTATATACAATATGGATTATTTGTATCATAATAAATCAACTTCAAATATGTTTAAAATTTATCAAAGGATGTTGACATAGATGAAATCAAAACTATTTGAGAGAAATATCTCTTTTTTGAAATAATTTAAAAGTAAAATAATTATAAAATAAAACATTTACTTTGAAAATATCCTTATTAGCTTGTAAGGGAAGCTTTGAAGATTTTATAATGGTAGAAAATATCCACACCCGCCGTATAAGTTAAAAAAAGACATTCTTACCTTAACTTTGTCAAAAAGGATAAAAAGGACCTTATTTGGAAAACGACGGAAATATTCCTTTATAAACTTCTTATAAAAAGTCAACAAGGGTAAAAATGACATTAACCCATAGTCTATAATATAGTAAGAATGATTTGAAAATCTTTTGTTTAAGAAACATGGATGTGGATGATAAAGATGTCCCAGTAGATAATTGCGTATAAACAACCTCGGATAATGAAAAGATTGTGAATTAAACCCTTACCAAATTGGTAACTTACGAAACATACAACCCGTGAAAGAGGAATCATACAATTAATATGTAAATACACATAAATTAATGTGTATTACACAAAAAATACAATTATGGGCAGTACATACACCACACAAAAGGTAATAGTGGCAATATGACATGAATCTCATGGGAATAAGGAGTGAGATGAAAACCCCTTAACTTGTAATTTTCCTTGGTTGAGGGTAGATTAACCTCCTGTATAATGGTTAAATAATTTTTATTAAATTATACAATATTCATATACATTAATATGATATCATATATGATCTTTTAAAATTGTTTTGTTAATAATATCTTAGTATTATTGTCGCTTTGGGTGTTAACTTACTTGTTTTCTTTTATATGTTTTGTTACATAAGCCATGTTTTTTATGGATAGGTTTTATATTATTCATATCCAGAATGTTATCAAGTTCTTAAACATTATTTTTAATCATCAAATGATAATTATACTTGAATGGATATGATGGGGAATGAATCTCATCGCGTTCATGGAGACGGTAGTCTGTACGTACGCACGAGTGACACTATCACTCTTTTGATATTAAAATAATATATAATTGGATATTATATAATATATAAAGAATCATTATCATGTTATATTTATTATTTATATGAATTACACATCATTATTATACCCATCCAAATAATAATGTTTTGAATAACAATTACACCACGATGTGGAGACGGTAAGTTGTATGTACGCACATATGGTGACATGTCATTCAAAGGATGGATAGAATACTGAATATGGTTGTACCATATTTATAATAACATCAGAGTATATAGAGGATACTAGAGTTATTATTTTAGAATGGTAACAACAAATAAAGAAGAAGTTGAATAAGAAAGGAACTTGAAAGAGGGTGGTGAAAACATTACCTCTTCTTCAGGTTCTTCCTTTTGATTTGATCAAAAGGGCTCCTTAGGTTGGTTTTCTGATAAAAATAAGGCCTCTATGTTTAATTGAGGGAGTTTGAGAGGATATTTGGGCAGGTTTTTTCTGAACCAAAAGGCTTTTAAGGTATGAATTTGAGAGAAGGGGGAGTTCCCTTTTATAAGAGGGGTGAGGGGCACCTTAGAAAAAACTAGAAATATTATTTTATAATAAATTCATATTCGGTTTATAATGGCTCAAAAGTGTATTATTTAAAATTTAAGGTGGTTATAGGTATAAAAAAATTCAACTAATAGGTTTTATATAGGTTTGGGTCATTATATTAAACTTATCAT
Source organism: Viscum album (assembly GCA_963277665.1). Lineage (NCBI taxonomy): Eukaryota > Viridiplantae > Streptophyta > Magnoliopsida > Santalales > Viscaceae > Viscum > Viscum album. The sequence goes on from OY728126.1 coordinate 1,006,247,150, forward strand.
TTAGTTTTAACTCTTAATTAATTAGTTTGACATTTACCATGTCACTTTGTATTTTTATATTATATAGTTAATAAAATTACTATCTACATCCAAGAAACCCCCAAGTGGTCCATTAATAATACATATATCATGCTATAAGTACTTTTGACGAACCATATATTTTTAGTAATATAATATCAATTAATAATATAATATTTGTTTTAAAAACTCATTTATGTCAATTTTGACACTATTCAATAATTGATTTTTGTTAAAGTCTTAAAAACTTTATTAATTCGAAACAAATTAATTTAAGCAATCTTATCATGTCATATTAACCAATAAAATTCATTTATATCATCAAAACTTTCAAATTATATTTATTTTAACATTTATAATACCAATTATTTGATTCTTTCATTAATAAGGAAAATACTGCATCATTATTGTGTCATAAATAAATTCAATTATTAATTATTTAAAAATTTTAAATAAAATACCATTATGTAGGAAATATTTTTATCTTTATAATGAATATTTATAGTCTAAAATCCAACATATATAACCCTATATAAAAATTGTTTTTCTAAAAGTTATATGCTTATGTCATTTTTGTATTTATTTTAACTTAATTAATATAAAGTGTCCTTATCACCTACAAGTGGATCCATGGGGTCCCAAAATCGATCCAAAGATACCCATTGTCGGACATGTATCAATCAATAAGGTTAGGACATGTTTTAGGGTAATTTATTATTATTATAATATTATTTTTTTACCCTTATTTACCTGATTTACCCTTTAACCATGGTAAATAAAATATTTACCGAAGTAATTATTCAAAATGTCTAAAAATAAAAGTTAACCATTTACACAATTTGGACATCCTTATTCCAAATATGGAATCCATTTTTCCAAATTCAAAACACATAAGTGGCAGAAATTAATTTAAAATTAATTCCCATTGTTAAAACAAAAAGCGTGTTTTTAAGAGATAATAACTATCAAAAGATTGACACTTGTTTATCTTCGGTTTAATTATGAAATTATGTCCAATGACCAAAATTGTATTAAATGGTAAAAATATATTCTAAATATACTTTAAAACCACTCAAATTCATAATTTATTACTGTTAATTATTTCGATTAAAAAAGTTGTTTTTAATTAAAATTTAGTAATTTTCACTATTCATCAAAATATAAAAGTTATCCGAAAAGTACCAAAATTTCACCCTAGGATAATTTAGATATTCCGAATCCAAAAATGAAGTCAATTTTTAGATATAAAATTTATAAAATTTCAAAAAGTGGGTATTAATATTCATAATGGCTACTTTGATTGGTCGCGGTGTGTTAGAATCTCGAAGTTGCGTACAACACACGCTACTGTATTATTCAAAGAGAATCGTACCGTGGAAGCTTGGGGTGTTACATTATCCCCTCCTTCAAATAATTTCTTCCTATCAATTTGAAATTTTTCTTTGAAAATAAAAAAGTTAAAAATAGAAAATATCTTTGTGGAAAACCCATATCAGAAATTGGGTTAATAAAATTTAGTTTTAATAAGAGAGAAAGGGAAATGAGAATGTCACCACCAAATTAGGGTTTTGAATAGGAGAAAATTGGTGGAAATTATAGACACATAATTAGAGGAAAAATGTAAATATTTATAGGGAGTGATTGAGGTCATCAATCACAAACAAGTGTAGAATTTAGGGCCTCAAAGCCATCAATCTATGATGATTTAAAATATCATCAGTTCAACGAAACATAAGGTATTAGGATAACACATTTTTGATCTTAATATACCTTCCCTAAATTTAAAGAATTAATTTCTTCATAGAATATGATAAATATATATATACATCTTGACAATTAGAGTTTTCATCCTTCAACTAATTTCTACCACAAACTCATCTTTCACTCCAAAAGATAATAGAACTCAAAAATATTAGATTTATCCTAATAGTATAAGGTTACAAACATTAACACATACCATTATAATGAAAAAAATATTTTGTAACAACCAGAGACTTCCTGTAGGCTAGTGGTAGGTAATAAAGGCATGTCGCACTATGGTTGTCGGTTCGATTCCTGCAGCTTTGTCCGATGCAACGGGTTATCACCCGACCTGCAGGTTTTCCTTTTCCTAAAACTATAGTATCATAATTTTCCAAAAATAATCATAATTAATGTTTTAACCTTGAACAATACTATCCAAAGTTCAACTTAATACATTCCAAAACATTATAGTCATCCAAAGTACCTCTGTCTAGACTCTCTGTAAAAGGTATATAAATTCCAAAATCAATCACAACATCAGATTCTCCAAACAGAGTAAAGTTTCTCTTATTGTCACATACTGAAAATATGATTACCTTAGTCATATTAAAACCTTAATGAAAATAACAAGTAATTCAGTACAATCCTTATATATATCACGTTATTCTCATAACCAGAATATTATCCCTGAGTCCAAAAACACAAATACATTAATTATTCCTCTTCAACTGTAGTAACAGCATAATCTTGGCCTTGATCCCTTGGACTTTTCTGATGTACGTTTCCCTTAATCTTAGGACATTCATTTTCATAATGCCCCATTTCTCTACAATTGTAGCATTCAACATTGAAAACCTCCTTTTTTCCCTTGCAATCACGAGTCTGGTGACCTTTTTCTCCACATTTGTAACAAACTCTCATTCCTTTTAGGCAAGTATCGGGGTGTTTCTTCCCACAATTTTCACATAATGGAAAATCCTTATTTACCTTTTTACCTTTATCTATCTCTTGATCTATATTTCTCTTCTTCTATTGCTTTACTTTATTTTCATATGATTTAGAGAATTCCTTTTCTGTCTTGATAACACATGAGACTATATCTTCGTACGTTGAGAAAGATTGTGAGACTAATGTTCAATGAAGAAATGGTTTTAACCCATAAAAGAAACGATCAATATTACTTCTTGGGTTACGTATATAATCTGTATCATGCCTCTCTAAACTTTTAAAGTTAGCCTCATACTTTGTGACATTCTCATCCTCCTTTTGTCTCAGACTCAGAAATTGCCTTTCCATATCTGCTCGATGGTCACAAGGAAAGTATTTTTCTAAGAAAATCTCTTCAAACTCCCTCCATTCCATATGTTATACTTCATAATCTTCCTTCATGTTTTGAATCAATGACCACCATTGATCAACATCTTCAGTGAGGCGGTAAACTGCCATGACAACCTTTTCCCTTTCGCTACTCCCCAAAGCGTGGAATATTTTCTCTAAGGAATTTATCCATTTCTTAGCTACTAAGGGATTTGTACTCCCATTGAATGTTGGTGGTTGTTGCCTCATGAAGCGATCTAACATTGATCCTCCACATTACGGGTCAGGGTGCTCCATACGGGTAAGGTTATTATTCATAACCTAAGTGAGTTGTCCCAGTATGGTGATTAGCTGATCAAAACCAGTTGCATCACTAGCTCCACTATAATTATCTTGAGTAGGAGGGAAATCCCTACATGGAGTGCATGAATTGATATGATTTCCATTTCTTCTAATAGGCTCCATTTCTAAACAATGGAATAAACTAGATCAGTTTATGAATCAAAATACATAATTCCATACTTGTAAAACACTTAACATAAATTTAACAGTTTATGGATATAATCCATAATCATAAAAATGTTTTATTTGAGTAAGTATATACTCATAAAACCTTCATAATGGTTTGTAAAGAAAATGAGAATTATCCTAAGCGTATCCCCTGGGAGTGTCGTAACCAAGAGTGCAGCAAGGCCCGTTGTCGTGCACCAGTTCCCATTCAAGTCTAGCTCAAAGCAGTGTTTTTGGGTTTTACCCCTAGGTACATCTGTGCCAGAGCCGACTCTACCTGCTCGTATCCATACAGGGATGCATTACTTGGAAAACTCAAAAAATCTCTATAATACCAAAATTCTAGGAAGTTCTTATATACTAATCCTCAAAGTCCATCTTAGGGCAATGTGCTCCAATCAGAGTTTATCTAAATCTAGCTTCCAAGGTTTGTTCTAAACTTCCTCTGATACCAACTGTAATGCCCCGACCCCAGTTACCCAGAGTCGGTGCATTATTACATAACATTGGCATGATCATAAAAGATCAAGTCTCAAAAGACCGATTAGTTTAGTAGACTTGGAATCACTAGATACATTCATAAGGTTTACATTACATCATAAAGTGAAAAACTATAATAATATAGTATCCATAGTACACACTCATATCCCCTTCAGAATATCCCTGCAGGTCAGTCATAATATATTTCTTCACATCCTGGGAAAAATAAAACATAGAAAGGGGTGATCTCAGATGCTCAGTAAGGATAACAATATAGCGGAAGCTTTCATAAATAAGCATAAACATTTAAGGCAATTTATAACTAAAACAAAATCCATTAAAACTTGAACTTCAGAATAATATGGCAAAGATAAAATGAAATAATTCCATTTACTTATTTACATGGATATTCTAATAGTTGAATAATTACATGAAATATTAATAACCACTTTCATAATGATGGTATTCATAATGTCGAACTTTAATTTATGTGTCAAGGCCTCATGTCATGACCTAAGGGATAACTGTAACTGGAACCCAACCCGAAGAGCCTCTGTAACTGGACTCCAACCCGGAGTGCCTCTAATAACCGAACACCAACCCGGAGTGCCTCTAATATCCAGACACCAACCTGGAGGGTCTGCTGTAACCAGACCCCAACCCGGAGGGCTTACTTTTACCGGTCCCCAACCCGGAACATACTAGTCCAACACATTCATCTTAAGAAGAGGATGAAATATAACATAAACATTCGTATTAAAACTAGCATACGAAATGCCAAAACATTAATCATAAACCATTAATGACATAAAAATAACTCATCCATAGTCAAACATATCACAAAACCTTACATAAAATATGGATGATTTGTATCATAATAAATCAACTTCAAATAAGTGTAAAATTTATCAAAGGATGTTGACATAGATGAAATCAAAACTATTTGAGAGAAATATCTCTTTTTTGAAATCATTTAAAAGTAACATAATTATAAAATAAAACATTTACTTTGAAAATATTTTTATTATCTTGTAAGGGAAGATTTGAATATTTTATAATTGCGGAAAATAGCCGCACCCGCCGTATAAGTTAAAAAAATACATTCTTACCTTAACTCTGTCGAAAAGGTTAAAAAGGACCTTGTTTGGAAAATGACAGAAACATTCCTTTATAAACTTCTTATAAAAAGTAAACAATGGTAAAAATGAAATTAAACCATAGTTTATAATATAGTAAGAATTATTTTAAATACTTTTTTTAAGAAACATGGATGTGGATGATAAAGAGATCCCAGTAGATAATTACGTATAAACAACCTCAGATAATGAAGAGATTGTGAAATAAACCCTTACCAATTTGGTAACTTACAAAACATACAACCCCTGAAAGAGGAATCATAAAATGAATATGTAAATACACATAAATTAATGTGTATTACACAAATAATACAATTATGGGCAGTACATACACCACACAAAAGGTAATAGTGGCAATATGGCATGAATCTCACGGGAATAAGGAGTGAGATGCAAACCCCTTACCTTGTAATTTTCCTTGGTTGAGGGTAGATTAACCTCCTGTATAATGGTGAAATAATTGTTATTAAATTATACAAGAATCATATACATTAATATGATATTATATATGATCTTTTAACATTGCTTTGTTAATAATATCTTAGTATTATTATCGTTTCGGGTGTTAACTTACTCGTTTTCTTTTATATGTTTTGTTACATAAGACATGTTTGTTATGGATAGGTTTTATCTTATTCATATCCAGAATTTTATCAAGTACTTAAACATTATTTTTAATCATCAAATGAGAATTATACTTGAATGGATACTATGGGGAATGAATCTCATCGCGTTTGTGGAGACGGTAGTCTGTACGTACGCAGGAGCGACAATATCACTATTTTGATATTAAAATAATATATAATTGGATATTATATCATATATAAAGAATAATTATCATGTTATATTTATTATTTACATGAATTACACATCATTATTATACCCATAAAAATAATAATGTTTTGAATAACAATTACACCATGACGTGGAGACGATAAGCCGTACGTACGCACGTATGGTGACATGTCATTCAAAGGATGGATAGAATAATGAATATGATTGTAACATATTTATAATAACATCACAGTATATAGAGGATACTGAAGTTATTATTTTATAATGGGAATAACAAAGAAAGAAGAAGTTGAAGAAGAAAGGAACTTGAAAGAGGGTGGTGAAAACATTACCACTTCTTTGGGTTCTTCCTTTTGATTTGATCAAAATGGCTCCTTAGGTTGGTTTTATGATAAAACTAAGGCCTCTAGGTTGAAGTGAGGGAAGTTAAAAGGATATTTGGGTAGGGTTTGGCCGAACCAAAAGGCTTTGAAGGTATGAATTTGAGAGAAGGGGGAGTTCCCTTTTATAAGAGGGGTGAGGGGCACCTTAGGAAAAGCTAGAAATATTATTTTATAATAAATTCATATTCGGTTTCTAATGGCTCCAAAGTGAATTATTTAAATTTTAAGGTGGGGATAGGTCTAAAACCATTCAACAAATAGGTTTTAGATAGGTTTGAGTCATTATATTAACCTTATCTTTTAGTTTTAACTCTTAGTTAATTAGTTTGACATTTACCATGTCACTTTGTATTTTTATATTATATAGTTAATAAACTTAAAATTTACATTAAATCGACCCCCAAGTGGTCCCTTAATAATAAAACTATAATTATATAAGTTCTTTGGCAGAAAATTAGATTTTTAGGAATATAATATCAATTAATAATATAATATTTGTTTTAAAAACTCATTTATGTCAATTTTGACACTATTCAATAATTGATTTTTTTTAAAGTCTTAAAAAGTTTATTAATTCGAAAAAAATTAATTTAATCAATCCTACAATGTCATATTGACCAATAAAATTAATTTATGTCATCAAAACTTTCAAATTATATTTATTTTAACATTTATAATACCAATTATTTGATTCTTTCAATAATAAGGAAAATACTGCATCATTATTGTGTCATAAATAATTTAATTATTAAATTTCTAAAAATTATAAATAAAATACCATTATGTAGGACATATTTTTATCTTTATAATTAATATTTATAGTTGAAAATACAACATATATAACCCTATGTAAAAAAAAATTCTAAAAGTTATATGCTTATGTCATTTTTGTATTTATTTTAACTTAATTAATATAAAGTGTCCTTATCACCTACCAGTGGTTCCATGGGGTCCCAAAATCGACCCAAAGATGACCATGGTCGGACATGTATCAACCAATAAGGTTAGGACATGTTTTAGGGTAATTTATTATTATTATAATATTATTTTTTTACCCTTATTTACCGGATTTACCCTTTAACCATGGTAAATAAAATATTTACCGAAGTAATTATTCAAAATGTCTAAAAATAAAAGTTACATATTTACACAATTTGAACATCCTGATTCCAAATATGGAATCCATTTTTCCAAATTCAAAACATAGAAGTGACAGAAATTAATTTAAAATTAATTCCCGTTGTTAAAACAAAAAGCGTGTTTTTAAGAGATAATAACTATCAAAAGATTGACACTTGTTTATGTCCGGTTTAATTATGAAATTATGTCAAATGACCAACATTTTATTAAATGGTAAAAATATATTCTAAATATACTTTAAAACCACTCAAATTCATAATTTATTACTGTTAATTATTTCAATTAAAAAAGTTGTTTTTAATTAAAATTTAGTAATTTTCACTATTCATCAAAATATAAAAGTTATCCGAAAAGTACCAAAATTTAACCCTAGGCTAATTTTAATATTCCTAATCCAAAAATGAAGTCCATTTTGAGAGATAAAATTTATAAAATTTCAAAATTTGGGTATTAATATTAATAACGGCTACTTTGATTGGTCGCGATGTGTTAGAATCTCAAAGCTGCGTACAACACACGCTACTATATTATTCAAAGAGAATCGTACCGTGGAAGCTTGGGGTGTTACATGAAGGAAGGATGAGTCCATAATCATCTAATTTGATAAAATTATAATAATAAATTTATAATTAATATTATTATCTTTTTATCAAAACCTCATTTCTATCGTAAATTTTTCATAATCATCAGTGGAAGCATGACTTTGACATTGAGATTGTCCTTTTAAGACTAATTTTGGATACCTCTTTTTGGAATCGTCACTCAGGTCATTGAAATGCCCAATAATAATAAAATTATTATTATTGTGAAACCTTGTATCTAACATAACTCGTTCATACAATGTCAGATTGAAAACCTATCTATGGAATCACAACCCTAAAATTAAGGTATACATTTAAAGACCAATTTAGATAATTTAATTTGGACTCGTGGCTCGATCCCATAAAATTCCATTCGAGCGTGATGCGGAGAAATTCATCTTTTTCACCGGGTGTCTAATTAAACCAAGTGAAAATCCTATTTCAAGAGGTTTTCCATGAGGATCGCAATGGTGTGATCTATTTCACCATCCATTTCTATTTGAAGAGTCATTTTAGTGAAATTATGTTTTTTTTCTTGGACCGACAATAATCCTTGTGCATTCTTCAGGCTTTTGGAAAAGACATGTCATGTAGTACCCTTACATGTCTTATAGTACTATATATCTAGAAATCAGTGTGATATAAAGGACACATCCCGATAATAATTTGGGACCACATACCATGTGAGTCCCTTAAATGTTGTGCACTCCTTTATGAATCTTCAACCTCTTGTATCTCCTTCATTTGGACTCAGATTTTGGAATATGATTAGGCTATCCCGAGTGTTTTTTCATGTATAATGCAATGGTGTCCTTTTAGTGGATTTTGAGATATGATGTGAGATTTTATAAGAATGATACTTCTATAGGTAGTGCTTGACGATGGTAGTAATCGAGCAGGATCATCAGAGAGTTCATATAGAGACATTACTTTGATGTCATATCAGCATGCAGGTCCTCTATCCATGGAGATGATACTCCCCTGTCGCATCAGGGCATATGTCCTCCATACTCATTGTGTATATAGAGATGACACTCCCCTATAGAATAAGGGAACGAGTTCTATATCCATTGAGATAGTACTACCATGTCGCATTAGGGTGCATGTTCTCCATATTCGTTATGCTTATAGAGACGGTACTCCCTTGTGGTGCCAAGGTGGGTGTCCTCTATCCATGGAGATGTTACTCCTCTATCGCATTAGGGAATGAGTCATCTATACTAGTTTTACAGATAGAGATGGTACTCTCCTATCCCACCAGGGTGAAAATCCTCTATCCATGGAGATGATGCTACCCTATCATACTAGGGAATGGGTCCTCAGTACTGTTTGTATAGACACAAAGTGGAATCTCCCTATCGGAAAAGGGTGTGGGTCCTCTACTTATAAATTGTTCCCCCTCGACTATGTGGCACAATGACAAGACATGGTTAGACTTTTATGATTACTTCTGGGTAGACACGTGAGATGTTGAGCATCGTTAATGGACTTTTGGAACCATTGGACACTCTTCTTACTAGGATGAGCTATGAGATGAAGATCTCCTAACTCTATTGTTTGAGTTTATTTTTACTGAGTATATATATATATATATATATATATACATTCTTGGATCTAGTTACTCTACTTCCAAGAGAGGTAGAGATGCATGGGTTATTCCACATTCTTTCCATGTTTAGATTCTTGTGGTTGGATGAGTCTAATCTCACACTATAGGTGATGAAGACTCGACATGTAGTTCATATAATCATCATGTTGATCCCCTTGTGTTTGGATGAGGATACTTTCACTCTTGTTTTGGGTTGAGATATTCTATTTGACTGTATCTTCCATCTAATATATTTATAACTTATACTTGAATCTCTTACTGTTGCCCCTTCATCTTTTAGGATGTCCTACTGGTTATGTTTATAATCACCCCTACATGGAATCTTCCCACACGCGTCGTGTCTTATACAAATGACAGACAGGTTGACCATGACTTCAGATGAGATTAGGGATAATGGGTTCTTAGACCGTATATGGTGGTCATAACTTGGTATTCCAAATCTAGGATATCTCACTAATTTAATTTTCTAGTTTTTTCAGGTTGGGACATATTTTTGGTTGGGCATTTATTTTCCCCTTTACTTTTCAGTTTTCACTACCGTGATTTTTTAATATCTAGAGGTTCATGAAAGTTTGGTTTACTTTATAGTATTGTTTCACCTTTTACCTTTTCCCTCTGCACTTTTTCATCGATATGGATGTTTGTGTGCGTACATGTACTTAGGAAAATGCCTCCTCGAGTTAGTTATGCCTTGGTGCTTTTTTCCGCCCCTGGCCTATGGAGGTGGTCTTGGGGTAGTTGCGACTCGATCCCTAGATTGGTTTGGGTAATGAAAGATTGGTATCATAGAAAGTTCATTCCTTGGTATGTTTTTCAGACTAATCCCCTTAAGAGGATTTGGATACTCCCCTTAAGAGGATTTGGTTGGGTTTAGGGAAATAGTGTCAAAGTGTCTCGAGTGTGTCTCTCAGGCTAGGAAATCTAGTAATGGTGTAGTAGCGAATGTATTCACTCACCAAGACTACCTACTTATTGACTCGTCATAATGAGACATTGGTTTTATAGTTCAATGGTACATGCATCATATAGGATAGAGTTTTTGGTTGTCCTTCTTGAGTCATCTCCCAATTGTTGTTATATATATATGTGCTTATTTGATCATGGTATGTCTCAATCACTTTTAATATGCCTCCACGATGACATCCCATGATGTTATCGACTTCTGAATCTTGACGACAATCCAATGAGTGATGAGGCCTCAATTCAAGGTCCATCCCATGAGATCTTTTCTTATAGTCAAGAAGGTAGTAGCACCTATGACTATTGAGTAGTAGTTGGTTCCAGTATATCAGGATGAGGATGTGTGCAGGCTTAGTATACCTTGTGAGTTCTAGCACTAAAGGCCACTGAGGTTCCATGTTGAGTCGGTTCACCAAACAGTAGAGGTTTGACTTGTGTTAGTGATCCAAGTTTTTATACTTGTGAAAATCCCGAACGATCATATGGTTTCACTTGACACTAGTGATCTTCATAGAGCAGTATTTGGTTTGGGTGGTATTAGTAGATAACACACCTATACTGAGTGTGCATAGTAGGTTCTAAAAACTGGGATCAACCAAGTTTCTTATTGATCCAGACTCCCTTCTCAAGTGGTTGAGGTTAGGACCGATCCTATGGTTTGGATATCTCACTCAGTTAGGATCCCTTTAGATGGTGATTCTCACGATGAGAACTATCCAAGACGATATTAGGCATCGGTAGAGTCCTGTGATGGAGATTTTTTAACATTACACTGGACATGCAAGGAATAGGGAAACTTCCCCCACTGAGGCACGTCCTTGTGATGCGATTCAGAACCGTGCGGGCGAGTCAGTGCCGTCCCAGAGCAGATAGTATCGAGGTGTGGTGGAGGAGTTTCTTTGACTTTAATAATTGGGATCTAAAGATGTAACTTTGTGTCGTAGCAGGCCCTGATTGAGGAGAGAAGGAAGATAAGGTAAATGATGAGCTCTCGACAGATGAAGATTCTGACCAGGAGGCTCGGGAGTAGTTCGAGGTATGACATGTGTCACTACTTCTTCAACTACTATTGTTAGCACAAAGTTGAATTCCACATTTCCTTGGAAACATACAATTTTTTAGACCAAGTGATACTAGTGGTGGATTTTTTGCACGATCCCTGTGTTGGAGGCTCATGTAGAGAGGATTAGTAATCACACATTTCTATAAATTTTGTGACTTAATTATACAAGGAGAGAGAGAGAGACTCACATGAAATATTTCCATAGCAGTAGTGAAATCCTATGATGTTTTCCTCATCATGGACCAATATCGACCATCCATGCTCAGATTATTTCTACCAATGAGTTAGGTAGTGCTTTCGAGTTATGTGATGGAGTTTTCCTCTTTGAGGAGGAGTAAACCCCAGAAGGAGCGGGATGAGCTCATTCATAGGAGGTTACAACCAATTCAACAATTGTCTAGTATTACCCTTGGAATGATGAATGTTATAAGCTTTTTTCTCCCTCCAAAATTAGCGGGGTATGATGATGTGTTGGGTTTACCTACCTACTGTGAGATAGAACTCTGTATAGACTTGCTCCAAGGATGGATTGATGTTTGCGCTAGCATATCAGATGACCCCATGGGGCTGCGAGAGCTATTGGTGTGGTTGGAGGGTCTATAGAGTTAGGGCTTCATAAGACCAAGTGTCCTCTCCTTGGAATCCCTGTGTTGTTTACCCAAGGGGGATATAGGAACTTGAGGCTAGGTGTGGATTAATGTCACCCAAGTCGGGTGACTATCTAGGAGGAGTATCCACCCTTGAGAATTGATGACCACTTATCCCAATGGATAGATGTGAAGTGGATCTTAGAGTTTGACCGCAGGATGGGTTATCACCAGCTCCATGTTTGAGAAGTGGATGTACTGAGCATGGATTCCTAGAGTCGTTGTGGTTTCTTGGGTTCTTGTTGATACCATTTGGTGTGTTGAATGCCACATCAGAGTTTACAAGACTTATGAGTCAGATCCTTAACCTTTCTTGGGTCATTTTATGGTAGTCTTTTGTGATGGTACCCTTGTGTCCTCATTTTCAGAGTTTGAGCATGAAATACATATGAGGATGGTACTAGACATGATCTGGGAGTGCTATTCATATGGTATCTATCATAGATTTAGTTCTAGATTTGAAGGTCAACTTCTTAGGATATGTCTTATCAAACATAGGAGTGATAGAGGACCCTACAAAGGTTGAATAGACATGATCTTGAGGGCCACCCAGGGTGTGTTCATGGTAGTAGATGCTCACAATGAGGTTTTTCATCCACTATTATTAAGCAAGATGATAGAGAAATTGACCTCTTTGTAGTTTACCCTTATGGGTGAGGATGGTGCAACATACCTCCAATCGATGGTTATTACCCCTATGCTTCCTCAATGAGTTAGGGAGATACAACTTGGGGTTATTGACTGAGAGATCTTGTGTGTCCAGATATCCTTAGAAGTTTCACTTGATGGATTTTCTGAATAAGGGAATCACACCATCCTTTTTCAGGGATGGATGGTGATTCTGGTCACGTTACTAAAGGAGGTGATGAGGGAGCTTCACAATTCTTCTTTGGTTGTACATCTTGATATAGGGAAGATGTATGGAAGACCCAGATGTGGGCTCAGTATCCCCACATTTTCCCTTAGTTTGTGCTTTTTGAGGACAAAAAAATTTGAAGAAGAGAATAATGTAGAGACTCTATTTTTTCATGTAAGAATTTAGAATATTTCTATGAATAATTTCAGATCCAGGTACTGAGGTGGTGTGCGATTCAGAGGCCCGATGAGCCTAAAATTAATTTTATAAAAATATTAAATATATTTTTATTTCACATGTGCATTTTTCTTGAAAAAGTGGAATATCTCATAAAAAGAGTCTTAGATCAGAAATTCGAGACCATGTTTGAGTTAAAAATGTGGTGTTTACCCTAGACGTGTCATAAAATGAGTTGGCGTGGGGATTTCAAACTCCTCACTCATTGGTGATATGTTAAGTGGATTAATTAATTATTAATTAAATTAATTAATTCATTTTAGTGAAATTAATTGAATCTATAAGAATATTTCCAGGATGATTTATCTAGGGTTATCTGTATAAACCCTAGGAGAAATCCAGAGCTCTTCCTCCCTCCTCCATTGGCAGATCACATCAGATGAAAATTAAACTCCAGATCAGAGTAGATCAGGACAAAGCAAACACAACCAATCCCCTCAATCATTAGTGGTAATGTTATTCAATGGGGAATGGTCCATATTTGAGGTAAGACTCTCCATTTGTTTTTTACGCCCTTTGATTAAATATTTGAGTAAGTTGATTGTTGTTCTTTGATATACACCCCTTTTTATAGCCTTTGCATGTACCTGAGTACTGGAATTCAATTAATTTCAATTTTTTTCTAACTCCTGGATCTCCGTTCTTGATTGTTGGCCAATAATTCTTGGTCAAAGATGTTTATCACTTTTGTTATTGGTGATTTTTCTCCCACCATTCATCGCGTTATTCATCATTGGACTAAGGGGTCATGATTCGATGTTACTTGGGTGGCTTTGAGTGCGATCGAACCCCCGAATTCATTGTAGTGGAAGGAACAACCTGAGAATCAACGGTTTGAGGACAAATTAATAAACGAGTAGGATGGTGTTTTCTAAATGGATAAGATCAGTGATCCCCATTTTCCCGGTTAATGTGTGGTGAAGACATTCAGTGTGATGGAATCAGTTCTGAGCGAAGTTCATGCACGAGTTCTCATGGTGGGGGCTACTTAGTGTGAATGTGATGGTGACTAGGATTGGATATCTGATGAGGCGGTCGAAAGTGGTCAATGTGGTGGGCGTTAATAGTTATTATTATTATTATTAACGACGATGAGTTAATAAACTTTAAATGATGTTTTTATATTATTATTATACTAAATAATAATAATAATGTTGGCATAAAAAATTGTGATTAAATAAAAAAAATTATATGAAATTTAATTTTGAAAAATTGGATAGTAAAATTTAAATGAGATTTAAATTTTGAAATTTAAAATTAAATGAATAGGGTAGGGAGACCATTTGGGTGGGGAGTTCCTAGGCGTGATGGGAGGAATTTCATACTCACTTTATCTTTATAACTATTATTATTATTATAATAACTATTATAATAATAATGTTAATATTTAAAGAGAGGTTTAAAGGCTTGGGGTGCCTCATGAATAGGTGTGAATGTCCATCTTGAAGGAAGGATGATTCCATGCCCATCCAATTTGATAAAATTATTATAATAATATTATAATTAATATTATTATCTTTTTATCAAACCTCATTTTGACTGTAATTTTTTTTATACAGTCTCAGATTGACGAACTGTCAGTGGTAGTGTGACCCTGACATTGAGACAATCATTTTAAGACCAATGTTGGATACCTTTTTCGGACTCATCACCTAGGTCAATGAAACTCCCAATAATAATAAAATTATTATTATTACGGAACCTTGTATCTGAGATAACTTATTTGTGCGGTGTCATATTGATAATTTTGGGACCACTTTGTGTCTGAAGATTGTATTTGTTGTCAACAGTTGTCAATGTCATTCAAAATTAATAAGGATGTGATGAAGGCCTCCAAAGTTAATGGAGATTGTATGAAGTGAGGATGCCTGGAGAATTGTTATGAAATCATAACATTGAATTTCATACTTGGGCAATTCTCTATGAAGCAAATTCATACGATTGATGCACTAATTCTTAGTTCGAAGAACTTGTGTCAAAGGTGACACATTGTTTACAACAATGAAGAATGGTGAAAATGAAGAATGGTGAATTATCATCCATATAAGGATGATTGAAGAAGAATTAGGATTTAAATAAGACCATGTAATGCTTCATGATTTCATGAGAACCATGAAAGATCTTACTTGAAGAAAAGAATCATATGATTTGAATGAAGTAGAGAAATGATGGTTGAAGAAGAAGAGAGTGTGTGGAAGGGCTTGGAATTCTAAGAAGGTCATGAATTACACATTTCCTTGAAATCAGATGATTGTTGCACTATTCTTAAAGTTTCAAATACATGTATCAAAGGTGATACATTTTCTGAAACATTGAAGTTATTTGAAGAAGCTTCAAGCCTCCACTTTTGGATGAAGAGAGGATTGGAGTTCTTTGGAATTAACACTCCAAAAGGAATTGAGGATGAAGAAGTAATTTGGAATTCATATTCCAAAATAATGGATGAAACTAGACGATGTTTTACTGATATGTATTTTAGAAATATCATAAGTTAGAAGAACTTGTGATGCAAGCCTTATGAAGGAAAGGGGGAGAAATGATGATGCTAGTCATATACAGTTTTGATTGGAAGGAATGATGATACTGGAAGATAGGGAAGTTTCAGTACTTCCCATTGTAATTATGACAATGCTAAATCTATTCTATCAAAGGATATATATCACGATAGTGGAGTTAATGATAAAATCTGAAGAATGGTTATGGGAAGCAGTAAAGAGAGAAATGACAAAGCAATGGACAATCATGAGGCGGCACAAAAGCACGGTTTAAGGTGGCGCCATTTTCCAATGTTTGCCAAATCTTAGGGCCTGAATTTCGGGAGATGAAGATATGTTTTCGGCAATGGATGTTGCGTGAAATATTGAATATGGTTTAGATTTTTGTGCTCAAGGCATGATTCAGGGTCAGAACATCGAAAAATGACAAAGGCGTGCAGTGCGTGAAAAAAGGGGCCAAGTGCGTGAAAAAATGAAGGTCGCGCGAAATAGTAGCAGGATGCGTGAAAAATCAGCGGGTTGCATGAAAAATAAAAAGGTGAAAGAAATAATTGCGGGATGCGCGAAATGTTAGTGGGATGCGCGAAATATCTGCGAGATGTGTGAAATATCTACGGGTTTTGCGAAAAAGATAGTTGTGTGTAAAATATCAATGTGCTTCGTGAAAAATGAAGGTTGCGCGAAATATTGGCGTGGTGCATGAAATAGAGGAAAGAAGTTTTTCACAAAAAAGGTGTTTCGAGATCAGAATCTCTAAAATTGGAAAAGGCATGAGGTGTGTGAAATATTGGATCATTGTGTGAAATATGAAGTTGCGTGAAAGAGTTTTTACACGCACGAAGGGGGTTTTACGCGCAGATTTTTTTTTTGTGTGTGGGGTCAAAATTGCCTATAAATATGAGGTGAACCCCTATCATTTGTAGAGACTTGACACTTAGACAAATCCTAAGCTCTGACGCATGGAAAAATTGAAGTATAGAGTATTGCGCGAAAAGAAGAAGTGAAACACGAAAAAGGAAGTGTTGTGCGAAAAAGGGAAGTTCTGTGTGAAAAAGAAGAGTTGTGTGAAAAAGGGTTTTTCGCGCCAAAAGGTGTTTTTACGCGCAAGGTTTGAATTTTACGTGCAAGCCACCTAGAAGGGTGCGCGAAAAATTTGGGGGTCCCGTGATCCTTTTATAGGTGCATAGCACTCTCGAAGCAGCTTTGCGAAGAAGAAAGAACTGTGAACCATTCATTTTCACAAAGAGAAGATGAACCGCACTCACACGACTGGGGTTTATCACCCTCCTTGTACTTTGTGAAGTAAAGAAGAACTAAACGTGCAATCGAACTTACATCTGCACAAAGAAAGAAGGTAGTATACTGACACACTTACGTGTTGGTATTGAGAACTGAAGAAAGAGATTAAGACACTGCAGTACCATTCCATATTCTACTGTGTCAAAGAAAAAGGATAGAAGAATAAGAATAACATAGAATGCCCGATTGAATGCTAATAATTGTTCAGGGAAGTTAGATTCAGATGATGCCAAGTGATCCGATCTTCACTACCTGAATAATCACATTGGTATATGTGATTCTATACAAGAAGAAAGAAGAAGTTTTAGTGTAGTTAATTTTTGCACTAAGAAGAAGAAAGAAGAAGTCTAGTGCAGTTGGTGTTGCACTAGAAAAGAAGAGAAGGAAAGAAGGAAGAATTACTTGCCTACTGCTTTGCAAGTAATCAAGTGAAGAGCACTAAAGAAGACCAAGAGCAGAACCTATCTTATCAAGAAGGAAGAAGACTGTCTCCATAGGTAGTATAAAGAACCATCTAGAGGCTGAAAGTTGGACTAGGCTATTACCAGTATAGGGAAGAGGATTGTTTCCCACCCCCCTCTAAAGTTTAAAGACTCACACTAGCTAGAGGATTGTTTTCATAGTCACTCCACTGTAATTACATATCACATCATAGTGGAGAATCCATGCACTGGTCGTATCCGTGCATGGAAAGGACGTAGATACTCTTATTGAGTGGTTAACCTTATAAAAATATTGTGTGCATATTTTTATTGTTTTTAATTATTGTATGTGATAGAGAAAAAATAATAAGAGAATCAAGATCCTAACAGGTCAAGAGGTACATGGATAAAAGTTGGAATTGGTTTAAAAAGTCCCCAACACTAATTCACCCCCCCTCTCAGTGTTAGGTATATCCCAAATTGGTCCTCTCAGATAAACTATCTATAATATCACAACCTTTAAATTAAGTCAGACATTTCAATACCAGTTTTAGGTATTTAATTTAGACTCATGGCTTGGGTCCATGAAACTTCATTCAAGCATGGTGTAGTGAAATTTACCTTTTTCACCTAGTGTTTGATTGAGCCAAGTGGATAGCTTACCTTGTGTGTTTTTCTATGAGGATTGCAATAGTGTGATCTGTTTATCCATATGGGGCTATTTGAAGAGGCATTTTAGTGAAATTATGTTTTTTTCCTTGGACCGACGATGAGCCTCCTACATTCTTCAGGCTTTTGGTCGAGAAATTTTGTGTAGTACTCTTACATGTCATGTAGTACTACATATCCAAAAATACGTGTTATAGTAAGGAAACTATCTGAAAACAGAGTGGAACCACACGTCGTGTGGGTCTCTTACATGTCATGAACTCCTTTATGAATCTTAAACCTCTCATATCTCCTTCGGTTGGACTCGAATTTTGGCCTGAGAGTATCCTATATTGAGTTTTTTTTTCACCTAGAAAATGATGGTTTCCTTTGTAGTTGATTTTGAGAAACAATGTGATATATTTTGAGTGTGATACTTATATAGGAAGTGCTTGAGGATGAAATTTATTAGGAATGATCACTAGAGATTTCAGATAGAGATGGTACCCCACTATCGTATCAGTGTGTAGGTCCACTATCCATGGAGACGATACTCCCTTGTCACATGAGGGGGTGGGTCCTCCATACTCATTGTGTAGATAGAGATGGTACTCTCCTGTGGCACCAGGGCACGAGTACTCTATCCATAGAGATGGCACTCCCTTGTTGCATTAGGGCATGTGTACTCCATACTCGTTATGTAAATAGAGATGATACTCTCTTGTGGAACCAGGGTGTGGTTCCTCTATCCATGGAGATGGTACTTCTCTATCACATAAGGGAACATGTCCTACATACTTGTTTTGTAGATATAGATGGTACTCCCCTGTCCCACCAGGGTGAAAGTCCTCTATCCATGGAGACAATACTCCCCTATCATACCAGGGTGTGGGTCCTCCGTACTGGATATATAGACATAGAGTGGAACCCCTATCAACAAAGGGTGTGAGTAATCTACTAAGAAATTGTGCCCCCTCGACTATGCGACACAGTGACAAGGCATGTTTATACTTGTACGGTTACTTCTGAGAAGATGCATGAGATGTTGGGAATCATTGATGGACATTTAGAACTACTATCTACTCTTATTCCTAGAATGATCTATGAGATGGATATCCCCTAACTCTCTCATTTGGGTTTCTTTTAACTGAGTACACACACACACACACACAAATTCTTGGAAATGGTTACTCTATTTTCAGGAGAGGCGAAGACGCACGGGGTATTCCATGTTCTTTCTATTTTTAGCTTCTTATAGTTGGATGGTACTACTCTCCTACTATATTTGGCGAAGACTTGATGGGTAGTTCATATACTCATAGTGTTGAGCCCCTTGTGTTTGGATGAGGTTACTTTTACTCTTGGTTTGGGTTGATATGTTCTCTTTGATCGTATCTTTCATCTACTATATTTCTACTTCATGTTGTATCTCTTATTGTTCCCCATTATAATTTTGGGGTGTCCTACTATGTGTGTTTATACTCACCCCTGCATGATATTTTCCCGCACATGTTGTGTCTTATATAGATGACAGACAGGTCGACCGTGACTTTAGAGGAGCTTAGGGATAATGGGTGCTTGGACTGTGTATAGTGGTCATGGCTTGGGATTCAGGAGATGGGCTCTCTAGGCTATTTACTTTTCTAATTTTTTAGTTTGGGACATATTTCCGGTTGGGAATGTATTTTCCCCCTTTACTTTTAAGTTTACACTACCATACTTTTGTATTGTCTAGAGGTTCATGCATGATTGATTTACTTTATAGTAGTGTTACATCTTTTACCTTTTCCCTCTACGCTTTTTCATCAATATGGTTGTGTGTTTGCATACATATACTTAGGTAAAGGAATCCTTGAGTTAGTTGTGTCTTTGGTGCTTGTCACCATCCCCTGGCTTATGGAGGCAGGCTTGGGGTAATTGCAGCTCAAACCCTAGCTTGGTTCAGGTCGTGACAAGTCTTTTCTTGAAGAAAATTCTATGCTTAAGAACTAGATTAGTGTATTTATCAAGGAATATGATAATTTCACAAAATTTAAATCAATGTTAATCGGAAATGAGGCTGGATATATTAATGAACTCAAAAATATCATTATTACAGTTATGAAAGAAGATAAATTTTTTATTCATTATGAAGAAATTTATGCTATAAAGTAGAATGAATTAAAGGAAGTTAATTCAAGGTTTATTTATGTAAAAAAGACATTAATGATAAATAAGGAATTATATAATAAAACTAATGAAGTGTATATTACATCAACACATGTGGTTTAGATTGGTAGCCTATAAAATAGAAAGGTAAAATTTATTCTTAAAAGCATAAAAACTGTATATTGTAATTATTTTAACTATAATGGTTTACAAATAAATTTTATATTAAATTAGGTTGACTAAAATAATGAAAAAATGACTTCTACATCAAATATAGAAAACATTAATTATAGGAATACCATTTCCACAATATATTATTAACCAAATACTTGTTTTTAACTATGAAAATAAGTGAATAATTTTGGTATTGGATAATTTTTTTGAAGTTATTGGTCTTTTAGAATCTATGAATAGAAAACCAATATTTCAGGGTATAATATGTCACATTTTTTAGGTAAATAAGGCTTGTATTGAGGGAGATTCACTCAATAAATAGGTGGAATTTTTGCAAAATAATGCATGGTGTGAATAAATAAAAGAATTTAGATCCATACAAAAACATAGATTTGAATACATTGAAGGGAATTTTGAAATATGTGATCATACTAGTCACTACAAGGAAATGTTTTCAAAATTCATCCAAATTAAATATAATATGTTTTTGATATAAATAAATCTAAAAATTGATGGAAATATAAGAGGTCCTTCATTATTTCATTTCCTTTAAAATATAGTAGGATATAAATGCAATGGATACTAGATAGTGGAAATATATCTTACAATATTATAGATATTTTTTTTGAAGAATATTTAAAACATGAAAATTGATCCATGAATTTTGGAAATGATATTTCAAAAATGATAAAAGTAATAGGAACTATAAAGATTAAATATTAAATGTGTAATTCCAAATAAATTTTGTTTTCTGATGTGATCAAAGATATTTTCATGAGTGTCAACTAATTATGTGATGATAAAAATGAAGTAATTTAGAAAAAAAAGTTCCAATATAAATATTATATATATCAACCCAAGATATTAATGATCATTTTCCCATAAAAATTATTGTGTCGTGTATGTTATGTTATATGAAATAATGGACTAATCCAAAAACCATGGACCATTAATAAAATTTATTTATTCAAGATAACTATTATAGTCATTATACAAGTGAGAATAAATAGTAGTAACTGCATTTTGATTTCATATATTTATAATTAATTTATAATTTTAATTTAACCAAATTAACTTCATTTTATGGTTTAGTATAACAATATTATCTTAAGATGAATTTTGGGTATTTTTCTAAAGTAATTGATTTTCAAGTGAATAGTAAAAATACTGACATTTACTAACAAATATAACATGCATAATAAAAGAATGACATAAAAATTTAAGAAACCCCTTTGATATTAAAAAATATATATTTAATTTTTAATATAATTAATTTAAAATATGATGTTTAATATATAAAACACATGTTTAACATTTTTAAAACTCAAGTGATACTTCACACTAAAAAACTGTTTTTACATGCTTATGTAAAAAGTTAGACTTTATAACATTTAGAAATTAAATATATAAAAAATTTATTTCCTATTTTTGTTCAACATTTAAATATTATATAACATGTAAAATTTCAGTTTTAGGTATAAATATAATATTAGTAAAATTAGTGTTGGTTACCATGATAATAGTAAAACGGTTTTTAAAGATTTTTTTATTAAAATAATGTAATTTTTATTTAATAAATAAAATTTATATAATTTAAAATATGAATATATTATTATTTTTAAACCTATAAAAACTATAATAACACTCATTTAATTGGTAATCAATCCTACACATGATTAAAAATCTATAATGGTTAAAATTCCATTTTCTACTAAAATGATTTTTCTTCACAATATCTATTTTAATTTAAATGTTAATTTTTCTATATTTAAAAATTAAATTGGACTAAAAAGATATTATATTTATTTTTAAAACAAAAAAATTTGTTTATATGGGTTATTTTATGTTTTTAATAATACATAAAATTACTTAGTTAAAAAACAGTTACCTAGTTTAAAAGTAAAAGAGTAAAATGTAAAAAATTAATGGTAAAAATACTTTAACATGTATAAAACATGGTAGTAAATCCATTTTGTGTGTTTATAAACCCAATTACTTCCTAAAATACATTATTTATAATATATTTATCCATTTACCTTGAAATAGTTCTATGGCCTTATTAAAATACAAAGGGTGTCTCTAAAAGTTAACTTTTCATCTATTATAAAATGTGGTCACTTACACCCTTTAAAATAAACAAAACCCAATAGAAATTTTCCTAAAAATATACCAAAATATCAGATCCTAAAATTAAATCACAAATTATTAATCCATTTATCACACTATGTTATCATAATCCCTTCATTTCCAAGTAGTTTTCCCAAGAAATTTCAGGTCTCCAATGTAAATATTACCTTATTTGTAATGTTTTCTCCTTAATAATTATCTTATGAATATCTTATATTTATAATAATATAATTAAATAAATATCATTATTATACTGATATTTTATTATATTAATTCAATAATAATTATTTATTCATCTCCATATTCTAAGAAAAATAATAGAGTCGTTGGTGCATTGCACGAACTACCACATCCACAAAGCGAAGCCTTCCATTTTACATCATCACCATTAATGAATGATAAAAAGGATGTAATAAATGAATAAATTATATATATATATATATATAATATAACTATTATTATTAAATTTCAAATTATAATTTACCCGTTTCCCTCTCTTTTGTTGAGGAAATGAGACATTAATCATGCATTCATGTGGATTATCACCCCACGGGCAACAAGTTTCATTTACCATCACCACGCATCATGATTGGATTTAAAAAAATATAATATATAAAAAATATTTCCATAACAATATTAATATTATGGAAATTATGAAACTATTTTACAATGATTTTTACCATGGTCAACATACATAAGGAAATAAGATAAATTGACCGAAAAAACTCAAGTAACTGACATAGGTAAGAAAACTACATTATAAATAAATAACATATGATAGTTAATGAAATTATATAAAATATAGTTGTATATGGTTCTTAATTATAAATTTAATAATCATAATTTTCTTATTCTAGATATTAAGCATGTGCACACAATGAATCTGTAACCCTCAGTGAGGGATCTTCTATACCTCCTTTATGACTTGTCAGTTACATGTTCTCTTTACTTTTATCACTATTATGAAATATTATTCTCATTAACATATTTTATTTTTTCATATATTTACCTTAAATATATACCTTTTTAATATAACTTTCATTATTGGGTTTAATTTTTTTTAATTTCCCTTCAAAATTCCCACTTTTCATTAAACCCGATTTAAGGGAACATTCCTATTTCTTGAATCATGTAAAGAATAACCCAAATAAAATGTTTTTAATCCATTAATATTTTATAAAAACCTTCATAATTTTATGGATAACCCCCTTGGTTAAATAGTGGTTTTATAAAAAATAATATGGCCTTTACTTCTAATAAATGTTCATTTACTTATTTCACAAAGCACCACCTAAGTGGTTCATTTTAATTCTCTCCTATCATAGATCCTTATCATTAATTTTATACTTTGTATATATATATTCAATACATATTTACCTTTTTATTATAGTTTATATGATTTATTTCCTTATTTTCTTTTGATTCTTTATGATTTATCCTTTCGTTATGCCTTAAATCAGAATTATAAAACCCACTTTCTTCCCATGGGTTTGATCATGCTTATTATTTATGTATGGACTATTTTAATCACGTGGCATGAATATGTATGATTTTAATTTATGTGATGTGTGGGAATATAATTATATATACATTTGGAAACATTTATATATCATGATATGTTATGTAATGGATTAGGGAGTGAACCTAAATCCACCATGAGACTTTGTTCACTATCTATGGTGCATGGGTAGTTAGCTTAAGAAAACTATGTTATATAATAGGTGAGGCCAAAATTATATAGAAATATAATGTATTGGGTAATTATTTATATCTCATGAGATATAATGTATGGGATTATGGATTGAACATAATCAACCATGGGACTTTGTCTACTTTATGATAATATGTCTTGGGAGTAACCCTTGACTTATGTTTATGATGTCATGTCTTATGTTGTTACTAAATATTAAATGAATCCATGGTCTTATGATTCCATTCAATTATTCCATTTTTTCATTATTATTATCATTCTCATTATTATATCATGTCATATATCTTGACTCTCGTACTATTATTTATTTTCATATTCTCATTCTTATGATCATTCTCTTTATGATATCAAGTAATTCCTCTTGGCTATAATTTTATGCTTTATTTCCATGTTTATTCCCTTAATAGGTTTTTTAGATCACACCATTTCTTATGTACATTCCCTAGGATATCCTATTAAGTGTTATATGATCCATGAATGTTAAGAACAATATGTGGAGTTTTAAATAATGATGTTTTTTATGTGTAAGTCGATGTATTTATATGTCTAAACATTCAAAGAAACCAGACCTCCAGATCCTTGGCATGCATTTTTTGGAAAGAATTTTATAAATCATGGAACAAATATGTTTAAGGATTGGGTATCCATTATCTATATAATAGGAAGGTCTAGTTTTTTTGGAGATTAGAATGAAAATACCTTAGTGAAAAATCCCAGGGAGAAGTCTAAGGGATAATTCTATGTATAGGAGAACATCATAAAAATTTTATAATGATATTATATGGATTTACTAGAAATAAATACATGTTTTCATACTGCTAGTAGATGTGACTTTGACATAGTTGAATCTAGGGGTAATAACCCCAAAAATAGTTGGTTGAGTATATCTCATCCATCATTCTGGTCCACAGTGATTGGGCCCTTACTAGGCACCAAGTTAGACACTCACGAGGGAAATACATTGGTTAATTCTTATTATCTTTTAAAAACCATTATAGAGGATTGAAATATTTATTAATGGAACATAATTATATTAGAGAACCTAATTGGAATATTAAAATGGATTACATTCATTGAAATATAATAATTCATAAGTTAGGATCTTCACTACATGTATGTGTTATATATTCTATGTTTATGGTTAAACTTTTATAAATGTAATAATCAAATTATTCCTATTAAAAAAATAATTTATTATAAAAAATGGATATACATATTGGAAATCATGTTAAAATAATGTACAATTTTAAATGTGATGACTGACCAAATGAAATGCATAACAAGATGAGAGCAGGAGCTAAGAACCTCATGGTAATGTTGGAACATCTGACTCAAGATATCAATAATAACTTGAATCACATGGGATTTCATCTAAGAGAGAAAGTTTTAGTTTAATATTTTATGCATCATAGAACTCAAACATTTAGTTAATCTTATGATCCTAAAATCATTTAACAATAGATTAAATCAATTGAGAATATATTCTATGTCCTTTAATGCTCTGAGTAATAGAAGGTCATACTAACTATTTACTATATTGAGAGATAAGATGACTAGTGGTGGAAACTAATAAAGTATAAAATCATATGGAAGACATAAAATCTACGGAGTGATGAAAATTTGATAGGTTATTTATCAATACATATTTCCTTCACACTCTCCTTCATAAAATGGAGAGGGAGTTCCTTGAACTCAATGAAAAGGAAGAAAAATATATTAGATATTATTAGGATAAATTCATAAGGACTTTATTATATCCTTATAAATTTATCATTAATATTTAAAGTAAAATTGACCACTTACTTAGTGGGGTAAGATCGAGTCTATGAATATATTTGGAAATTCGGGACTTTGATAGCTATGAATAAGTTTTATGATGTTCCCTAAAAGATGATATGGAAGTGGTTGATTCTAAGAAGTCTCATGGGAATATAGTTAAGAAAATTATAATGAAGTTTAACTATAGGATATCACCATATAAAACTCACGGGGGTAAGAAAATTCAACATTCCACATGTCAAAAGTGTGTAAGGAATCATCCTGGAAACTTTCTCAAGAGGACTATGATATGTTTCAAGTGTAGAAGGGAAGGATATCAATACAACACATGCAGATTTGAGATAAAAAAACTGACTAATGTGATTGAAGAAAAAAAATTCCATATCAATCCACAACCTAATTTCTAATGTTTGAACTAAAAGTAACATGTGACACTATGCAACCCAATGCACTAAGATAATGGTTGTAAAAGATAACCAATGAAAATAACCACCAAGGCCATGAGATCAAGGGTGGTATTATGATATTACTAATATAAAGGTGGATCAAAGGAATTATGTGGTGGTAGGTAGTCTAGTAATTAATTCAGTAATAGAAAATATACTATTTGATTCTAGTTTTATGCACTCTTTCATATCATGAATGTTTAGTATAAGTATTCAAACACCACCTCAAAACATTAAGGTTATGTTATCAGTGAGAACTTCTAATAGAGTTATTTTTTCATCTCAATTATATAACTCTTCCCTAGTTGATATTTTTGGGATGAATCTCCCTGTGAACATTTTCATAATCCCTTTAGTTAAATTTTACGCTATTATAAGAATGCACTTGTTGTCTCTATCTAGACCCGACATCATCTCTCTAGAGAATAGAATCACCTTATATATCCATGATAAACCTATGATTATATTCAAGTGTTAGGAGGAGGATGAATCTCTATTTGATTATTATTCAGAAGTATGGATATTGTTTCCTTAGGATTATGTAAATATATCTCAAATGATTGAATCAAATGAGAGGATCACTTTTGAGGACTTTCCTACTATAAGACATTATACTAATGTATTTCCTAAAGATTTTTCTTGTATTTATTATGACCTATAGGTTGAGTTATATATTAAACTTATAGATGGATATTTTTCAATATCTAGGACTCCATATAGAATGCAACCCATTAAACATGATTTACATAAGAAAAAATTACAAAAATATCTCGACATGAGTTTCATGCGGCTGAGTGTTTCTCTATGGGTGTGCACCCATCCTCTTTCTAAAGAAGAATGAAAAATATATGAATATTTATATCAATTATTGTGAACTCAATAATATCATGATAAATAACATGTATCCTCTAACAAATATTGATGAAGTGTTCGATCTGTTATGCAAAGCTCAATACTTCTCTAAAGTGGATCTTTGGCCAGGATATATTTAGTTAAAAGTAAAGAAGGTGGATATTACCAAGACCACATTTAATAAAAGATATGGGAACTACAAGTTCATAGTAATGATGTTTGGAATCATGAATTCTTAAATGATATTTATGGACATAATGAATATAGAATTCAGAGATTATATTGAAAAATTTGTTATTGTATTTATAGATGATATTATTATATACTCCAAAAGTGAGGAACATAAGGATAATTTGAATGTTGTGTTAATGAATTTGAGTAAGGATAAGTTATATTCAAAGTATAGTAAATGAAAGTTTGGATGGACTAGGTATCATTATTGGGGAATGTTATCACATGTATGGGGATATTTGTGGACCTTAGAAGACTATGGTGATTAAGGAGTGGTGTAGACCATCATATATGATGAAGATCTATAGTTTCCTTAGATTAGTTGGGCACTATCACTAGTTTTTGAGAAACTTGTCAAAATTTTCAAACCAACTAACCATGCTTATTCATATGGGAGTGAAGTATATTTAGATATATGAGTGTGAAGAGAGATCCAAGGATCTAAATAATAAGTTAACTATCACATATGTACCACCATACCATCAAGTGGGTAATTATTTGTGATCTAAAAAATGTATCAAAAAAATTATTGGGGTCTGAACACATGTAGAATGATAAAGAGGTTGTCTATGCCTTAAGACAGTTGAAGATTCATGAATATAATTATCATATGAATGATCTTTAGTTGGCCACAATAATCTTCACATTGAAAATTTGGATTCATTATCTCTACAGATAGAAGTGTGATATATAAAAGAAACAAAAGATCCTAAAATATATATTCACACTTAAGGATCTTAACATGGGCTAATGAACATGGTTAGATTTGAACAAGGATTATGATTTATCAATCCACTACCATCTGGGGAAGGTGAACAAAGTAGAAGATTCTCTAAGTAGAAAAGATCATATATCCTTATCTATGATGATGATTGAGAAGGATCCAATATTCATATACATTAAAAGGATATACATGGTGTCATGACCCGCCTTCACCAAAAGGAAGGAAGGGTCAGCAGATTTCCAGGTCCTTCCTTCTTCAAGTTGAAGGAGAGATAATGACCCCCGAAACCCACCTTCAATAGGTCCCGAAGTGGCGACCAGTGCCAAGGGTATAGAATCACTCACTAAATGGAAGGCATTACCCTTTTTCTTTTAATAGGATCGGGAGATAAGATAGTAAATCCCACAACACCAAAACTAAAAGTGCAAGAAAATCCAAAACAACCATTCCCATATGCATGTTCCAAAAGTAAATACCACAAAGTAAAAAGTGAGTACAAAGGTAAAGTAACAAAGAAAGAAAAATAGCAACTGCAACTGTCCCAAAGGTCCTGTGCTAGTATGGTCCCGCGCAATCCCCGAAGTCCTCCTGGAAACCTGAAAACAGTTTTATATACGTAGGGTGAGCATACAAGTATACTCAGTAGGGAAAACCAAAGACTCTCGTGCATAAGTGGGGGAAAGTACTAGAGTCCCATGATAAAAAGAGTAAACCAAACACCTAACAAGGTAACTATCCACCCAAGCCTCACCAAGGCACACTCCCCAAATAACGCAAGCCAAGTAATGGATAGTAAAAGCACATCGATGTTTGGGTACCCCGCGCCACTTTACCACTGGTTATTGAAGACATACTATGCGTCGAACCAATCCATCCATTCTCACCGCAGTCCCACTGCCATACCCTGCCCGCACACACCTGGGCCATAACCTCACCACAGTCCCACTTCTAAACCCCACCCACATACACCTGGGCCATAACCTCACCGAAGTCCCACAGCCAAACCCCGCCCGCACACACATGGGCCACAATTTTCACACGTAACCACGCCTGCAAACACCTAGGCCAGAACAACCACCGCCACACCCGAAGACACCTGGGCTAGAAGATCCACTACCACGCCCGAAGACACCTGGGCCTCATCCCAAAGACACTTGGGAAACCACATGCCCGCACACACCTGGGCTAACCACCACACAACCCTGCCCGAAGATTCTTGGGCTAATAATGGACTTCAGTCCATCACAGCCTGCCCGAAGATACTTGGGATATCCGGGAAAGGGAGCAGAAATGATCTAATAACCATTCACTAAAATAAGTGTTGGGAAAAACACCCTCCCCCATGAAATGGAGGTGTTCGGCACTAAGTGATCAACTTGGGTGGGGCGCGCATAAGAAACACAAAACTACAAGTATATGTATAGGTAACAAGAACTCACCCAAAGTTTAGGTTTTTATTCATCCAGCCTAAAGAACGCAGAAAACACCATGTCCAAGTCACAACCCACACCAAACCAACACCCATTTGTCCCATCCTTGTTTACATGTTCGGTAACAATGTTTAAAATAAGTTCTGCAACTACTGGGCAACTAACACCATAAGCACAAACCAAGGGAAAAAGATCCAGCCAAACGTCAATTTAAGCATTCACACCTGGTTCTCTTGTAAAGCCACAACAACCAAAGAAAACCCTAAGTTACAGCCCCATGTCCAATATCCAAGAGCCAAAAGGTTTCTCAACAACAGAGGATCCCACCCCAACTCATGATATAACAGAGGATCTCATCCCCAATTTCACAACCACCGAGAGTATAACAATAGGGGATCCTATCCCCACCCAAATCACCCAGCAATCGGCCCATGAATGGAAAGAAAAGAACAACCCACTATGATCAACACAAATCAAGCCCATGCGGGTATTTAACACACTCCATGATTTCAATTCCACTAGACTTAAACCGGGGTTATCACAGAAAGGAAATGATCCTAGTGCTTTCGATTTGTTTAGACGAATATAATTAATCAACCAGTTTACTTTTCACGGTGAGGGTTCACAACCACAATACAATTCATTTAAACATCACCAGAGTCAAGGGTTTGTTAGTTCACAGAGAAAGACCACCAACGACCATGATTTTCAGTAGGCGTAATCCCGCACAATTCAGAAATCATTAATCATGGAAGATCATAAAGAAAAAGAAGCATCATCGATCACACCCCTCCCCCTTCATTCTTTAGAATCTGTTTATTATCTTCATTAAGGTTTGGTCCATCCAATTATATATAATCAAAAGCACACCCACCCCGCAAGATGCACAGAAAGGAGAGTCGAAGGTGAAACCCTACTTGTTGATCAACGATCGACGCTAAGCCTGGGTGTGGAACTCCACGGATAGCGATGCGGCTCGTCTGAACGAAGGGTACTCCTAGCACAAGGTGATCGAGAAAAGAAACCTAGGGAGAACCCTTTAGTTTATAAGGGTCGGGGACGATTGAGATAAGAACGCAAAACCGCATAAGGAGAGGGGTCGTGGGTTGACCACGCGGCCCCACACGTCATTAAAGGGGTCCTCTCCTTTAGGGATAGTTTAAACCGATGCACCCAGGGTATCTCACTTAATCAAACTCCATTAATTGGCATTGATGGGCCATAAATCAGGATTAAAGGGGTCAAATTAGGGTTTAAAACCCAATTTTCACAAAAAGGAGCCGCTGTTGGAAAACCCGTGGGGGTAGGCTAGAGCGACCGGTAGCCGAGAGCTACCGGTGGCTAACAGCCATCGGTAGTCGAGCTACCGATAGGTTGCAGCAACCGGTAGTCGAGAGATACCGGTGGCTCACAGTGACCGGTAGCCGAGCTACCGGTGGCTCGCAGCTACCGGTAGCCGAGCTGCCGGTAGGCTGCAGCCACCGGTAGACCGAGCTACCCGTGGCTGACAGCTAGTAGTAGCCGAGCTACTAGTAGGTCTGCTACCAGTAGGCTAAGGCTACCAGTAGGCCTACCGTGGGTCAAACTTCACCGAGAAGTTGGGATGGCCTTCCAGACCACCCATAACACCTCAAGCATCAGATTTTTACTAAGTAATGGACTTCCAACAACCCGGGCCATTACATCAGATACCTCTCAAACTATTCTTGCCCTTGAGAATCAAAACAACCCACAAGGAAAGAGAGGGTCCGAACAACCACCTCGAAAGATACCTCTCAGGAGCGAACCCCATTGTTAACTAAAAACACCTCTCTCTTAAGAACCAATCAACACACCATGTCAGACTGCCCAGTCTGTGGGTTGGGGAATCTCTTCCCCCATGTCAAGATACTATCCACTTTGGGTGGCACTGACTCGCCCGCATGGTTTTAATCACATCCACCTTAATGCGTCTTGATTAGGGGTCTGATACTCCCCTCCCCATAGCCATGACTTTTTACACACATTTAGAGAGGAAAGAAAAACCACATATTTCATAGCCAACAAGGTAAAACGATCCACCACAACAAGTATAAACATAAAAACACAAAACTCAGAACAACTCTGGGTACTGGGTATGCATCTGTGATTCCCTCTCCCACGTACTCTCCTCAAGCCCACCGTGTCTCCATAACACACGAACCAAGGGAATGGTTCTCCCACGAAGCACCTTCTCCTCACGATCCTCGATCATCACTGGTCTTTCCACAAAGGTCACGCCGTCCTCGATGTCTAGCTCTCCCCAGTCGAGGACGTGTGAATCATCGTGCAGATAACGACGGAGCTGGGACACATGGAAGACTTCATGTATCCTCAATATCAGCGGTGGTAATGCTAGCTGATAATCCACTTCGCCGACCTGCCGCAACACTTCGAAGGGTCCGATGAACCTGGGAGAAAGCTTACTCTCCTTTCCAAACCTCCGTTGTCCACACCGAAGGGATACCTTCAAGAACACGTGGTCTCCAACCTCAAACTCCAAGGGCCTCATCTTGGTATCAACATATGACTTATTTCGATCCTGGTCCGCCTTCATCCTTTCCCATATAAGCTGAACCTTCTCCGCCGTGCTCTGCACCACCTCCGAGCCAAGGATACCCACCTCTCCGACTTCTGTCCAACACACAGGTGAACGGCATGGCCTCCCGTAAAAGGCTTCAAACGGGGCCAAACCAATGGTAGAGTGATAACTATTATTGTAGGTGAACTCTACCAGAGGAAAGTGTTGCACCCATGATAATTCTGAGTCTAGAACGTATGCCCACAACATATCCTCCATGGTCTGGATGGTGCACTCTATCTGCCCATCTGTTTGGGGATGGAAAGTAGTGCTAAGAAGTAGTTGGGTGCCAAAATCATGATGCAATCCTCTCCTGACTCATGAGGTAAACTGTGCATCCTTATCCGAGACTATTGACCTTGGAACTCCATGCAACTGCACCACCTCATCCACGTACCTACATGCCAAAGCATCCACTGCACTTGACTCCTTAATCGCAAGGAAGTGGGCTGACTTCGTCAACCGGTCCACTACTACCCAGATGGAATCGTATCACCCTTTAACCTTGGGTAGTCCTGTAATGAAATCCATCAAGATGTCCTCCCATTTCCACTCGGGGACATCCAGAGACTGCAGCAAGCCACCTGGAACACGATGTTCAGCCTTCACCTGCTGACACACTAGGCACTTGGCCACAAACTCTGCCACTGCTTGCTTTACTCCGGGCCACCAGAACTATCTCCTCAGGCCCTGTTACATCTTGTAAACCCTTGGGTGTACCGCTAGGGGTTAGTTGTGGAACTCACTAAGAACCTTGCCGCACACTGCTTCTAGAACAAACAGCTTTCCCTGGAAAAGCATCCAGTTTTGGCCATCCTCTTTCCATCCTTTCGGATCATTGCTCTGGTTAACTCGGTCACGCATCACTTCGCACTCTGGGTCTCCCAACTGAGACTCCTCCACTTACTGAAACAAAGATGAATGCACTGTCATCTGATACAGGCAACCTCTACGGTTATCCATTCTCGCATCCAGGTGCAAGGCAGCCAACTCCTCCATTGTCTTCCAGGCGTTTGCCGACTCTCGGACCGCATCCTTCTGCAACCTCCTACTCAAGGCATTGGCCACTACATTTCCCTTCCCTTAAGTGTAGGAAATCTCGAAGTCGTAATCCTGGAGAAACTCCATCCACCTCTGCTGCCGCAAGTTTAGGTCCTGTTGGGAGAAGATATACCTCAATATTTTGTGATCTGTGAAGACCAAAAAGTGTTCCCCGATGATGTAATGCCGCCATAACCTTAGCGAAAAAACAACCACTGAAAGCTCCAGTCCATGGGTGGCATAATTACGATCATGAGGGTGTAGCTACCTAGACCCATAAGAGATCACTCCTTGCTGCTGCATCAACACACATCCAAGGCCTTACCCTGAAGCATCACAAAACACCTCATACGCCACCCCTTCTTCTGGTAATCTGAGCACTGGGGCACTGACCAACTTCTCCTTCAGATAGCTGAAGGCTGCCTCGCACTACTCACTCCACATGAAAACCTGATCCTTCTTGGTCAATGATATCAAAGGGGATACAACTCGGGAGAAGTTGGGTACGAACCTCCGATAGTAACCTACCAGCCCAAGGAAACTACGAACCTCTACCACGCTCTTGGGTGCTACCCAAGAAACAACCGCCTCAACCTTTGATGGGTCCACCGCTACCCCTTGCTCAGACACTATGTTCCCAAGGAATTTCACTTATCGCATCCAAAATCTGCATTTCGACAACTTACCATAGATCTGGTGTTGTCGGAGGACCTCCAAAATTGTCCTCAGGTGTTCTGGGTGATCCTCCTCTGATCTTGAATAGATCAGGATATCATCGATGAACACAACTACGAACCGATCCAGGTACTCCCGGAAGATGGAGTTCATAAGCCCCATGAACACAGGTGGGGCGTTCGTAATACCGAAAGGCATGACTATGAACTCAAAGTTTCCATATCTGCACCTGAAGGATGTCTTCGGAATTTCGCCCTCCTTCACTCTCAACTGGTGATACCCAGAACGTAGGCCGATCTTCGATAACCACCATGCCCCTTTCAGCTGGTCGAAAAGATCGTCTATCCTCAGGAGAGGGTAGCAATTCTTGATCGTTACCTGATTCAGCCTCCTGTAGTCTATGCACAACCTGAGACCACCATCTTCCTTCTTTGCGAACAAGACTGGAGCACCCCACGGTGATGCACTTGGTCGAACATAACCCCTCTTCATTAGATCGTCAATCTGAATCTGCAACCCCCGTAGTTCCGAAGGTGCCATCCGGTAGGGAGCCATCGAGATCGGAAGAGCACCCGGATGCAAGTCTATCCCAAACTCGATATCCCGTCGAGGGGGTAGAGTCATCACCTCCTCAGGAAATATGTCCATAAACTCATGGACGATCTCTAGAACCACCACCATTTCAGCATCTACTGACTCTACTGACAGCTCAGCTAATAGGGAGAGGAGGGGTTCCTCTCGCCTGCTGCCCTTCTGACTGCTCTGCTTGCCGGTGAAGGTAACACGCTGGCCGCCCAAGTCTAAGAACACAACCCTTCCTCGGAAGCAGTCGATGAAGGCACACACAGAGAACATCCAGTCGATTCCTAGGATGACATCATATGGCTGTATCTGTAGCAGTAGTAGATCTCTGACCGACTGATGTGGCCCTATCATCAGTCTGCATCCTCGACAAACATATAACAAGTCGGTCTGACCTCTGACTGGTGTGCTCAGCACCAGGGGAACTGGAAGTATCTCGGCATCTAGACCCAAGTCATAGGCTAGACTGGGTGCAAAAAAGGAGTGCGAAGCTCCGGCATCGAACAAGGCATAATCAAGAGTGCTAAACAAACTGATCGTACCTCGAACGACCTCTGGCCCTGCTGGAACTGCTACCTCCGTGGCATGAAACTGTCTATGCCTAGATCCTCTGCCTCTTGGCTATTGGAAACCTCCCCGACCACTTCCCATTCAAGGTCCCTGAGGAGCACCCTGAGGTCGGCCTCCTCCTACAACGTCTTCCCTCGGAGGAGCGGGAGCTCACTGCCCTTGCTGCTGCTGCTGGAAAGGCCTAGCTGGAAGCTGCTGCTAGGGCGGGTGTTGGGGATGTACACCACCGCCGTATTGTACTCGGTCTGGGCACTGACTTCGGAGATTTCCATGGCTCCCACAGACGAAGCACCGTGGTCTTGGGCCTGAAGGAAAAGGGCGAGGACCAGGGGACCGGAACTGAAACTGTTGCAGCCTACTTCCTGCTGGTCGGAACCGAGAGGGTCCTGACGCTGGAGGCCTAGTGCTGACAGCCTTCCCCTTAGATGGTCCCAGCTGGATCCCCTCTTATGACACACCTCCTAGAGCGTGCATCCTCTCCACCACTTCGGCTTTCTTCTGGACCTCCAAGTATGTCGGCAGGGTAAAGGGGGTAACAACATACTGGAGGGAGGGTCGGAGCACCTCCTCTAAATGTCTTGCCCGAGACTCCTCTTCGGGAAAGAGGTCTGGAGAAAAATGTAGGAGGTCCTTGAACTTGATTTACAGCTCCCTTAGTGACATACTCCCCTGCTGGAGGGAGAGTAGCTCCTGCCTCTTCTCCACCTTCATCGTCGAAGAGAGGAATTCCACCCAGAACTCCCTCTCGAAATCAGCCCATGCCACCTCAACCTCTCTCCTCTCCCCCAGGTAAAGTGTCCACCACTGAAGCGCCGCTCCCCGCATCTGGCTAATGGCCAAAGGAACCTAGTACTCGGTCGGGGCCCGAATTAGGCCGAAGGCTATCACCAGCTCCTCTAGCCAGCTCTCCGTCTTCATGTCAGAGGTGTTTCCCTCATACTTCTCGAGGGTCTGTTGCTGGAAAGCCCAAAGTGTCTTATACCAATGGTCATCCTCCTCCTCTCGATCATCTCTTTGTCGTTCGGCCAAGGTAGTATTCAGGGCCTTGATCGCTCGTACCACATGTGGTCACCTCCCAGGTGCCATAGCTGCAAGGTAAAAAAGGAGTTCCTAAGCCCAAGTAGTGCAGAATATTGTTCTTAAAATTTATTAAACTTCTTATTGACTTCAATTCCCAAAACACCCATGAAACACGAGAACACAAGTCATTATGATGCATGTACCTTTCCTAGGGTCTCTACCCTGCAATCAGTGTGGCCTCACTTGGTCATTCGGTAGGTCCAGAGTCCTTGCATCGGATCACGGGGGGTCCTAAAATCTCATGTCCTAGCCGGTCTTCCCTGGCCTAATTCACGCACCAAGGTCACCCAACACTTTTTCCCTACCATCCCACACAGTCCTTACTGTGCCTAACTTCAGAATCCACCCTATCTCTCAAACCACCTCTGATACCATTCTGTCATGACCCGCCTTCACCAAAAAGAGGGAAGGGTCATTAGATTGCCAGACCCTTCCTTCTTCAAGTTGAAGGAGAGATAATGACCCCTGAAACCCGCCTTCAATAGGTCCCGGAGTGGCGACCAACGCCAAGGGTATAGAATCACTCAATAAATGGAAGGCATTACCCTTTTTATTTTAATAGGATCAGGAGATAAGATAGTAAATCCCACAACACCAAAAATAAAAGTGCAAGAAAAGCCAAAACAACCATTCCCATATGCATGTTCCAAAAGTAAATACCACAAAGTACAAAGTGACTACAAAGGTAAAGTACCAAAGAAAGAAAAACAACAACTATAACTGTCCCAAATGTCCTGTGCTAGTATGGTCCCGCGCGATCCCTGAAGTCCTCCGAAAAACCTGAAAACAGTTTTATATACGTAGGGTGAGCATACAAGTATACTCAGTAGGGAAAACCAAAGACTCTCGTGCACAAGTGGGGGAACGTACTAGAGTCCCATGAGAAAAAGACTAAACCAAACACCTAACAAGGTAACTATCCACCCAAGCCTCACCAAGGCACACTCCCCAAATAACGCAAGACAAGTAATGTATAGTAAAAGCACATCGATGTTTGGGTACCCCGCGCCACTTTCCCACTGGTTATTGAAGACATCCTACGCATCGAACCAATCCCACCATTCTCACTTCAGTCCCACTGCCATACCCCACCCGTACACACCTGGGCCACAACCTCACTGTAGTCCCACTGCCAAACCCCACCCGCAGACACCTCAGCCACAACCTCACCGCAGTCCCACTGCCAAACCCCGCCCGCACACACCCTGGCCACAACTGTCACATGTAACCCTGCCTGCAAACACCTAGGCCAGAACAACCATCGCCACGCCTGAAGACACCTGGGCTAGAAGATTCACTGCCACGCCCGAAGACACCTGGGCCTCATCCCGAAGACACTTGGGAAACCACCTACCTGAACACACCTGGGCTAACCACCACACAACCATGCCCGAATATTCTTGGGATAATAATGGACTTCATTCCATCACAGCCTAGCAGAAGATACTTGGGCTATCCGGGAAAGGGAGAAGAAAGGAGCTAATAACCATCCACTAAAAGAAGTGTTGGGAAAAACACCATCCCCCATGAAATGGGGGTGTTAGGCACTAAGTGCTCAACTTGGGTGGGGAGCGCATAAGAAACACAAAACTAAAAGTATATATATAGGTAACAAGCACTCATCCAAAGTTTAGGTTTTTATTCAGCCAGCCTAAAGAACGCAAAGAGCACCATGTCCAAGTCACAACCCACACCAAACCAACACCCATTTGTCCCATCCTTGTTTACATGTTCAGTAACAATTTTTAAAATAAGTTTCTGAAACTACTGGAAAACTAACACCATAAGCAAAAACCAAGGGAAAAAGATCCATCCAAATGTCAATTAAAGCATTCACACATGGTTCTCTTGTAAAGCCACAGCAACCAAAGAAAACCCTAAGTTACATCCCCATGTCAAATATCCAGGAGCCAAAAGGTTTCTCAACAACAGAGGATCCCACCCCAATTCGTGATATAACATAGGATCCCATCCTCAATTTCACAACCATTGAGAGTATAACAACAGGGGATCCCATCCCCACCCAAATCACCCAGAAATCGGCCCGTGAATGGAAAGAAAAGAACAACCCACTACCATCAACACAAAGCAAGCCCATGCGGGTATTTAACACACTCCATGATTTCAATTCCACTGGACTTAAACCGGGGTTATCACAGAAAGGAAATGATCCTGGTGCTTTCGATTTGTTTAGCCGAATATAATTAATTAACCAGTTTACTTTTCACATCGAGGGTTCACAACCACAATATAATTCATTTAAACATCACCAGAGGCAAGGGTTTGTTATTGCACAGAGAAAGACCACCAACGGCCATGATTTTCAGTAGGCGTAAGCCCGCAAAATTCAGAAATCATTAATCATGGAAAATCATAAAGCAAAAGCAGCATCATCGATCACACCCCTCCCCATTCATTCTTTAGAATCTATTTATTATATTCATTAAGGTTCCGTCCATCCAATTCTACAGAATCAAAAGCACTCCCACCCCGCAAGATGCACAGAAAGGAGAGTTGAAGGTGAAACCCTACTTGTTGATCAACGATCGACGCTAAGCCTGGGCGTGGAACTCCACGGATAGCGATGCGGCTCGTCTGAACTAAGGGTACTCCTAGAACAGGGTGATCGAGAAAAGAAACCTAGGGAGAACCCTTTAGTTTATAAGTTTCGGGGAATGTTGAGATAAGAACGTGAAACCGCGTAAGGAGCGGGGTCGTGGGTTGACCACGCGACCCCACACGTCATTAAAGGGGTCCTCTTATTTAGGGGCGGTTTAAACTGATGCACCCAGGGTATCTCACTTAATCAAACGCCATTAATTGGCATTGATGGGCCTTAAATCAGGCTTAAAGGGGTCAAATTAGGGTTTAAAACCCAATTTGCGCAAAAAGGAGCCGCTGCTGGAAAACCCGTGGGGGTAGGCTAGAGCCACCGGTAGCCGAGAGCTACCGGTGGATGACAGCGACCGGTAGCTAAGCTACCGGTAGGGTGCAGCAACCGGTAGTCGAGAGCTACCAGTGGCTCACGTCTACCGGTATCCGAGCTACCGGTAGACTGCAGTGACTGGTAGACCGAGCTACCGGTGGCTGATAGCGACCAGTAGCCGAGCTACCGGTAGGTTGTGGTTACCGGTAGACCGAGCTACCAGTAGGTCTGCTACCGGTAGGCTAAGGCTACTGGTAGGCCTACCATGGTTCAAACTTCACCGAGAAGTTGGGATGGCCTCCCAGACCACCCAGAACACCTCAAGCATTAGATTTTTACTAAGTAATGAACCTCCAACAACCCGGGCCATTACACATGGGAATCATTATGAAATAAATATCATCCTATCTTTCTCAAATTATTTCTTAGCCATCACTACATGAGAATATAAAGAAATATCAAAGGGGTGATGTAGAGTTACAAAATATGGTGGATACTATGAGGAAGTAAAAAACAATTGAGTTTAAGGTTTATGATGAATGAGGTGTGATATTTGGGAAATGATATTGTGTTTCATCAGATTTAGAGATAATGAAATAGTTAATGAATGATGTGCATAGCTTAACATTATCTATTCACCTAGTAAACACATAAATATATAGTGATATACAAGAACAATATTTGTGGGACAATATGAATAAATAGATTGCAGAATATACATCAATGTTCCTGGTGTGTCACCAAGTAAAGGATGAGAGGAAAAACTATAAATGGATTATGCAACTGTTTCCCATACCTACATTGAAATGGGAAAACATCACTATATATTTTATCATGGGTCTTCCAAATAAATTAGAAGGGAACAATTCTATATGGGTTGTAGAGGAACATATTTCAAATACTGGTCATTTTATTTATATTAAAGTGTATTTATCACTTGATAATATTATTATGATATATATTATTTAAGTGTTGAGGATTTATGGAAAACCATTATTAATTGTATCTTATTTAGATCAAGGTTCATCTCAATGTTCTGGTTGAGTATTCTCCAAGATATAAACACAAAGATAAACTTAAATATAACACATCATCTCTAGAATGAGGTTCAATTTGAATGGAATGTCTATAAACTTTAGGATATGTTTAGAACTTTCTCTATGGACTTCATATGAGTTTGAGACCAACATCTTCCTCTAGTTGAGTTCTCATACAAAAACAATTCCACTTAAGCATCCAAATATCCCCATACAAAACCCTTTTATGGTAAGATATGTATAAAACCTTTGTGGTGTTATGAAGTAGGTGAAGAAAAGTTACTAAGACTTAGGATGGTGTAAGAAATGATTAAAAAGGTCAAGAAAATTTAATGTCACATCAAAGCAATGCATAGTCGATATAAGAGTTATGTTGATAATCATTAATGAGAGCAAGAGTTTGAGGCTAGTGATAAAGTATTCCCCTATATATCTTCATGGATGATAATCATGATATTTGGGAATAAGGGGAAGCTATGTTTTAGACATATTTTCCCCATAGAGTTTTTAGATAACATCAGAGTTGTATCATTTAAACTAACACTCTCCCAAAACTATCCAAATTATAGTATGTACTCTATGCATCCCTCTCGAGGAAGTACATTCTAGACCCCTCACATGTACCGAATTCAGATTTTGTACAGTTGGATAATGATATTTCTTACGAGGAGAAACTGGTGTAGATATTAGACTGTAGAGACCAATTTTTGTGCAGTAAGATCACTCAACTTTGAAAATTACTTAAGAGAAACTATATATTTGAAAAGGAATTGTGGGAACCTGAAGATAACATGGAAAAGTACCCTCATTTATTTTAAGCTTAGTGTATGAAATAAAATTTCAAGGGTGTAATTTCATAAGAGGAGAATAATGTAACAACAAAAGATTTTAATGATTATTTCCCCTTAATATTTATTTTTTTTAGTATATTATTATACATTCAATAATTTGGACCTTGAAACTTTAATAAAATAAAATTATTCATGACTATTGTTATAACCATTAAATTAGTGGGAATAGATAGTAGTAACATCATTTTGAATTCGTATATTGATTGTATATTTAGAATTTAAATTTTATAAAATTCACATCATTTTTGGATTTATATCTCAATATTATATTAGGATATTTTTTGTGTTTTTTCTAAAATAATTGATTTTTAGGTGAATAGTAAAAATAACACCTTTTACTAAAAACTATAACTTTTATAATAAAAGAATGAATTAAAGGATTAAAAAACCCATTTAATATACAATATATATATTCAATATTTAATATAAATCATTTAAAAATAGTATGTTTAATTTATAAAACACATGTTTACCATTTTTTAAACTCAAGTAATACTTATCACTAAAAAAAAAATTATGTGCTTATAGTAACAATTAGACATTATAAACATTTGAAATTAAATATAACAAAATTTATTTCCTATTTGAGTTAAACATTACAATATTATATAACACATTCAATTTCATTTTTGGAATAAATTTAATATTAGTATGATTAGTGTTTCTTACTATGATAATGAAAAAAAACAATTTTTAATGAATTATTTTACTTCAATAGTGTAATTTTTATTTAATAAATAAAAATGATATAATTTAAATTATGAATATATTATTATATATATACCTATATTAACTATATTATCACTCATTTAATTGGTAATAAATACTATATAATATCAATAATCTATAACAGTTAAAATATCACTTTATACTAAAATACTTTTTCTATAGATAACATTTTTAAATTTAAAATTTAATTTTATGATATTAATATATTTAATTGGATTAAATAGAGGTTAAATTTAGTTCCATTACAATTATATGGGTGATTTTATATTTTTAATAAAACCCAAAATCACTTATTTAAAAACTAGTTACCTATTTTAAAAGTAAAATACTAAAATGTAATTATTGATGTTAAGAACCCTATCACATGATTAAAACATGTGTAAAAATACTTTTTTTAGTCTTTATTGACTCAAAAACACCCCACACTCCATTATTTCTAATCTCTATATCCATTGACCTCAGAACAATGTCATGGAATTATTAAAATACGAAGGGTATTTCCAAAATCTCTATTTTAATCTCTTATAAATGTGGGCCACTTAAAGAATTTCAAACATACACATAACATAAAATTTTCTTATAAAATATTAAAACTATCCTATCATATAATTAACTCACACTTTATTAGGCCCCTGGCCACACTAACTTTTCCTAATCCCATCAATTCTAAGGACTTTTCCAAGGAAATATCAAATCTCCAATGTTAGTATTACCTTCTTTGTAACTTTTTCGCTTTAATAATCATCTTAAGAATACGTTAGATACATAATAATATAATGAAATCAGTATAATTATTATAATGATATGTTATTATATTAATGAAATAATAGTTACTTATTCTTCTTCATTAGTTAAGAAAAAGAAAAATGTCGTTAGTGCATTGCAAGAACTATCGAATCCACAATGCGACGTCTTCTATTTTTCATCACCTCCATTCATAGATAATAAATAATATGTAATGTATGAATAAATATGATATATATATATATATTATAAATATTATTTTTAAATATCAAATTATCATTTACCTTCTTCACCTCTCATTCATTGATAAATAAATTCATTAATCATGTGTACATGCAAATTATCGTATCTATGAAGAATGATTTTAATTTTTCATCACCACCTAGAATAGTTGAGATTAAAAAATATGTGGAATATATTAAAAT
Organism: Viscum album; assembly: GCA_963277665.1. Lineage (NCBI taxonomy): Eukaryota > Viridiplantae > Streptophyta > Magnoliopsida > Santalales > Viscaceae > Viscum > Viscum album. Next base: position 1,006,290,370 of record OY728126.1, read on the forward strand.
TATTTCCACAACTCTATTAATAATATATAAATTATGAAACAATTTTACAATTCTTTCTACCATGTTCAACATACATAAGGAGCTATGAAAAATTGACTGAAAAACCTCAAGTGACCAACAATGGTAAGAAATATATACTATAAATAAATATAATAATATAGTTAAATGACCATGGAATATTAAATATATGTGTATAATGTTCTTAATTAAATTTTTAATAAACTTTATTTGGTTTTTCCAGATATTAGGTTCGTGCGAAGAACGAATCTGGAACTCGAGGTAAGATATATTCCATACCTCCCTTGTGACATGTCCACTTAAAGTTATCCTTACTTTAATCCATTTTATGAAATATTTTTCTCCTTTAACTTTTCCATTTTTAAATTTAACCCTCTTATATAAATACCTAGTTAAAATACCTTTAATTGTTAGGGTTATTCATGTATTTAGTTCCCATTGAAATTCCTACTTTTAAGTAAACCTGATTTAAGGGAACTTCCCTATTTATTGATTCATATTAAGAATAACCACCAAAAAATATTCTTAAAATAGTAATATATTCTAAAAATAATCATTATTTTTTTGGGAACCCTCATGGTTAAATTCGTGTTTTATGGAAAACATTATGATCTTTCCTTATTTTAAAATATCATGTACTTATTTCAAAAATCACCATCCAAGTGGTTTGTTTTTATTATTCATTCTCCTAGATCCTTCTCATGAATTTTGTACATTGTATCTCCATGTTTAAGAACTATATACCTTTTTATGAATGTTAAAATTATTAATTTTTTTTCTCTTGTGAATCCTTAGGATTTTACCTTCAATTTTTTCTTAAATCATAATTATGAAACCCACTTCTTTCTCATGGGTTTGATAATGATTATAATTTATGTAATGTATATTTTCCTCATGTGTCATGCATATATATAATTTTCATTTATGTAATGAGAGGGATAAAAATAATATATCCCTATAATACATTGGGTAGATCTTTATATCCCATGAGATGTCATGAAAGGGATTAGGGAGTGAACCAAAATCCACTATGGGACTTTGCCTACTATTTATGATGCATAGGTAGTTATCCTAAGCATATTATGTTATGTAATTGATCAGAACAAAATTATATAACCCTATAACATAGTGGGAAAACATTATATCTCATGAATTGATATATAAGTGTTTCGGGAGTGAACTTATTTCACCATAGTACTTTGTCTACATTATTATAATAGGTCATGTGAGTGAAGCTTGACTAATGTTTATGGTGTTGTGTCTTATTTTGTTGCAACATATTTCATGAATACATGATCATGAAACTTCATTTACTTATGTCATGTTTTGATGCTTATGATTATTCTATTTTTAATATCATGATATGCCTTTTTTAATCTCATGTTATGATTTATTTTCAAGTTCTTATGATTATGAACATTCTCTTTGTGATATCATGTTATGCCCGTTGACACTCATTTTATGATTTATTTCCATATTTTCACGCTTATGATTATTTTCTTTATTATATAATTTTATTCCTCTCAACACTCATGTTATGTTTTATTTCCATGCTTATTTCCTTACTGGGATTTATAGAAACCCATTTCCTAATGTATTTTCTCCAGGATATCTTATGCAGTGTTAGAAGATCCATGCATGTTTGGATCACTTTATGGATTTTTAAATAAAAATGATGTTTTTATTTTTAAGTTGATTTTATTATAGGTCTAATATTCCAAACACACTATACCTATAGATCCATATAATGTATAGTCAGTAGAGTATGTTATAATTCATGAAATAGTGTATCTTTAAGTCATGGGTTACCATATTCTAAATAATAGAAATGTTTTCACTAAGGGAGAATAATCCAGTGACAATATATTTCCGATTGTAAAAATATAAAATTTATGTTATTTCACTGCAAAACAATAGAACAGTCTTTGGCATATAAATCATGGTCATCTTAGTCAATGGTGTATTATAAATTTTTTGAATGGAGTCTATGATTGAGGTATTATAAGACTAAAAAGGGAGAGATATATTACCTATGAACCTTTTTAAAAAGTAATAATTATTCAATAATGACATATGGGAGTTGAGATACAATCATCATGGAAATTTGAATTAATCTATTCTAATTTATTGTTTAATATGAGATATTCATCAATAAAATGTTTCCTTTAATTATTTATATTTATTAACAATTTTACCATTATTAGTAATATGATATATGTGAATCACATGTCTAAACATATTGAAAAATTCAAAAAAATAGAAGACATATTGAAAGATATTATGCCATGTTTATTATGAAATTGAGGTAACATGATATAAGATGATATAAAATCATTTTTTATTCTTTCGTAATTATGAATGGAATTAAATATAAGCATTAGACTCTATAGACTCCTTAATAAAATAGATTCACTAAATGAAAAAAAAATTGGTTTAATTTAGGATAAAAATGGTGGATGAAGTCAAACATTAACTATTCATTTAGATAGATGTTATATCAAATTATATCATATTAAATATAGATGTTTATTGAGGCCTGGAATATTTATAACTACTTATGAAATTTTATATAAGAATAAATCATATATAAAATAATATAATATGTTTGGTATTCATTAATTAATGATGTTAAAAAATATAGATCTCAGAAAATTTGATGGAAAGGTTTGAAGAATGAATTTTTATAGAACAATTAGTCACTCATAGTGTCCATAGATGATGGATTAAAAGACGATATAAAAAGATATATTTTTTATGATGTAAAGACTACTGAAAATGAATTTATTTTTAAGTGATATACATGATGATGTTCATGAAAAATTTGATGAATGTTACATGGTGAATTCTAGAATGGAGAGTAAATATGATGCTGGTGATGGACCTAATAGTTAAAAAAATTATTTAAAACATAAAAATATCAAATAAGGTAATGTAGGAATTGAAAAACAAAATTATATATTGGTGAATAATAATGTTAAAAGTAAAAATATTGTTGGAAATTAGGAAGGAACAAAATAAAATATATGAATGATGAAGTTAAATAATAAATCAGATTTGATTTCATAAATTCATCCACATTTTGTTGTTGAAGATGTCAAAAACAAAGAGTAGAAAGCTAGTATGAATGATGTGTTGGATAAAATTAAAAACAATGATGCATGTGAAATTTTTTAAAGACCAAAAATAAATAATGTAATTAGAATAATGTGTGTTGTCATAGAAAAACTAAAATATAATGTCAAGGTAGCATGGAATAATAAAAAATCAGTATTATAATTGAACTCTCATGTTGGTGGCATTTATTTTGAAGAATCATTTTCTTATTGTGCAATACTTGGGGCCATCATGATTTTCAATATTGTTACCACACAATAGAAACATAAAATAATTCAAATTAATAAACAAAATCCATTCATAAATGGATATATTGAGAAATTTATATTCACTATGAAATCTAAGGGTTTTATACTAGAAAATGATTTTATAATGGTTTACTAGGTGGAAAAAGAATTATAGTGATTGAAACAGTAACATATATCAAAATATTCTATGTTGTATGATTTTTTCACCGACGAAGATTTTATTATAGGAGGAGATAAAAATATCCATTATACAAAAAAGATGAATGTAAGCGATTTTATTATCATTGTTTATGTTGATGTTATATTTTTAATAGGAGACAAAAAATGTATTTGTGAATAGTTTAGAAAAAAATTAGGAGACATTTTGGGATGTCATATTTCCGTGAAATGAAATTCTATTTGGGATGAAATATTTACCAAGGAATGAATTTACTTTTTATTTTGAGGAGAAATATACCAAGTAATTTTTTATGAATTATGGAATGTAAGATTCAAATGGGGCATCTATAGTTATGAATATTAGGGTTAAGTCTACACATAGATGTTACATGTTAATATATGAGTCAAAATGATTAATGGAAATTGGTTGGAATATGATACACCAAAACATACATTTTTCATATATTTTTTATATACTAACATTTGGTGATATATTTCAATGTCATTCAAATGAATCATATATGAAGGGTGAATTTTTTTAGATATATCAATGGAACTATGAGATATATTATTCTATGTAAAAGAAGTGAAAATATTATTTGGATCACTTTGGATATTCCTAACACCGAGAGGGGAGGGGTGAATCAGTGCCGATACATTTTTTATATGACTTAAACCATTGTCCCTTTTCAACTCCTCACTTGTTAAGTGCATGGATCTATAATTATATTACTCCATACCTTAGTTGGAATTCTAGTATTTAAGTGGTAAAATAACAAAAATAACACCAGGATTTGGTAATGAGGTTCACCTCCATTTTGGATAACTATGTACTCAGTTAATCATGGTTGTGATTTCATGTTCATATCTCCCTTATTATTATTTTATCAAACTTTGGAAAAGATATGGTCTTAGACCTATAAAAATACTGGTACAAACCATAAATTCTTAGAAGAACCAATTTATTTATCTATTTATACAGATATAGGATTTGGCCTTCACCTTATGAATGATGATCAGATGTGATTAGAAAAGTATCTTCTAGTCTTGAAAATATAATGACCTTCTATCTAAAACTATAGTAGTCTATTGGGATGCCACAATATTTTCCAGTATTCTAAAGTATATTAACACCTTCAGTGGGGTCTCTCACTTTTTCATCTTAAATATAATCTATAAAATATAAGGCTATACTTTATCTCTCATGCCCTTCTTCTTCAATGTGTAGTATCATCATATTACATAAAACATTGTATCTCAGAAACATTGACACACAATAATACAAGATTAATATTCAGAGTATTTCTTGAATATTCAAAAACTTTATCCTGAATATAAAGATGAATGCAACATTTGATATCATTTTTATTCTTCTCATTATTCTTATTTTTTATTCACAATAGTGCATGAATATTTTCCCTCATAATTATTGAACTTTGATTCTCCTAAAATTTTCTCATTCAATTATACCTTTAATTCACTAGTAGAAATCAATATTCATTCCTTGAGATAGTTGAAAAAATATTAGATTCACATTCTCTATAAATTCATATAATTTAAAAAAAAATCTATGATGTCATGTCTTCATGAAATTGAAAAAGAAGTTGTGGTGTACAACACTCTCCACAACTATTTTCTTCATTATATGATTCAAGCATTGAATTTTTTACTTTTACATGACAACATATTGAGTTTTAGAAGCTCTAGTAACATTAATTTCAAATATAGTGTCACTGTGCGATTCATCTTCTTGCTTTATGGAACTTTTTATCTCTATACATCACCTAGAAAATATCTTGAATCATATCTTAAACTAATGATTCATGATATATCATCAATGAGAAACAACGTTAGAATTGTCTAAAAATATTATGGACTATCTTTTGATCATTCTCAAGCATCATACATTACTTTGTGTGGTGAGCTATCATATAGCCTATTCATATTTATGGGAAGAACATTTTATACATAATTCTAGCATCTCAAATTCTTCTATGATTATTTTATTTTACTATTATGGGCATAGTGTAAACTATTGGAGGATTAAGGGCAGTGGAAGAATACATAACAACATGCTCATATCACTTGAGGTGATCATAACAACATAGACACAACAAAATAATGGTATTTATTTCTTCACTCAGGATTCATATTACAACACACAACATACTCCCTATTTAAAGGGATATAAATACACAACAAACAAATGTTGAAAAATAGAGAGCAACACAAGTCTACAGATCTGGTGTGGTAGGTCCCACCCAAGCATCCCAAGCCAAACATGTTAAGCAGTCTTTGTTGAATTCTTTAAACCTCCATCACAACAGTGGAGGTAAGCGTCGTATAAGGAATAACGAGTTTAATATCCAACATACCTCCTTAAAATCATTTTCCTTGTAACCCATGAATTGAAATCATATCTGGGTGGCTGAACAACAGCTATAATGAATTCACCATAGCCATTAGTTGTAGTAAATTCAATAGCACAAGCAGAAGTAGATAAGAAGATCACTGGAGGTGATTGTAGGAATAAAATAACAGCAACAGGGAAAAAATTGGATTTTATTTCTTTTATTTGAAATTATTCCACCTTTTACTCCTTTATTGGATTAGATTCTTGTTTATGGAATCCACTGCCTAGGTTTTGGGTTCTTCAAAATGTACCCTTGCTCTGGGCCTTCACCAAGATTCAGACGCACTGGAAGGAAGCGTCACTTTTCTTCACCAAGGGAACCAACACGGGGCTTCGATGCATTAAGAAGACTGAATCGACAGATGGTTCTCTAGATACAATATTGATGCCAGTCTTGATTTTCAAGAAGACATCTAGATTTGATAGCAAATCCTATTTTTCAGCGTCTTTTGGGAAGACGTATGTGATGGATAACAACTCCATTTCTTTGGCAGCTTCAGGTGCAAACGATTGATTCAACTTCGGGAGAAAAAGACGAAGGTGGGGGTGTCTGTCATCGTCATCGATATCCAAAAAGAAGTCGAAGGGGTCATCGATGAAATTGAATTCAATATCCAGGAAAACCATTTTTTCAGATAGTGAAAATTGCAATGTTTTTTTTTGTTTTTGAATTGCACACAATTTTTTTTAGATCACTCAAATATTTTTTTTCACCATACAAATGGAGATTTTTTTTGTATCCTAAGATATGAGTGTCACCGCAAGAGAGGCGTGGGAGGCTCACAAAATGCCAAAGGTGAGGAATTTTTTTTTGAAAATGGAAGGAGACGAGATGATGTGGTAATGTAATAATGGGTACGAATTTGTTTTGGGTTAAATTAGATGAGGCGTGGATAAAGAATTGGATGGAGGAAAAGAAAAATTGACTTGGGAAAAGAAAAAGAAATGCGTGATCACAAGGCCAAAACTATGTAAAGGATTTTGTTTTTTCTTCCTTTGATACCACTATCAGAGGATTATGGGTAGTGGATTCATACACAATAGCACGCGCATATCACTTGAGGTGATTGCAACAACACATACACAGAGAGATAATGGTATTTGTTTCTTCACTCGGGATTCATATTACAACACACAACTTACTCCCTATTTATAAGGATACAAATACACAATAAACAAACATTGAAAAATAGAGAGTAACACAAGTTCGTAGATCTGGCGTGGTAGGTGCCGCCCAAGCATCCCAGACCAAACACATTAAGCAGTCTTTATTGAATTCTTCAAACCTCTATCGCAACAGTGGAGGTAGGTGTCATCCAACGAATAACGAGTTTAATATCCAACATAAAATCTAGTGGTGTAGCGTGAATGTCTATGCATGAAGCACCTAGTTCTTAAAGTTGAAGATGGCTGGTGATGTTTTTGTTTCATTAATAATTTTCACACTTGTGTTTCACTTAAATGATGAATATTTCCCACTTCTAGTAAGTACCACATCAGACATTACTTTAGGAGTGCACTTGTTTATTATCCAAAGCATTACATACACATATATTGAAATTATATTGTACCACCTCATACAATAAACACTACTATGCAGTGTCGCCATGCATAGTCGATCTTCCCTAACACTGAACTGCACTCTTTATACTTATGCTGGATCTCAACATCTCCATAGCCTCTCTCAGATGGCACTACTTTTGAGATTGCTCATTGTCTCTTATGATTGGGTTCTCATGTGATGTAGGCTTGTAGGTTAGCATTTTGTATTAACGACATTGATAAAATTCCACAAAACTAGAAATTTCATAAGAGTAAATGACTCTAAGAATGCTTCCACCCCTTTTCAAAAATACCATAGAATCCCACTCTTCCAATATCCATCCCTTTTCGTAATAATCATACTTGTAATCTTCTAATGTCATGTTATCCTAGACTTCTACTTCTCCAAAGTCTAGTTATTAAAATATCAGGACATATACTCTTATGAATTATTCTCCCAACACAACTACTTTTCATAAGTCTAGTTACTCTTCTAAACAAGTCCTTTACAAGATTTTATAACCCGGTTACCTTTTTGAAGTGATCAAGTACTCTTCCAAGGTCCAATATACAACAAGGACATTGTATATTTTTTTTATCTTCACACAAAATTATAGGTTGACTTCAAATAAACATAGATTGACTTCAATTCATATTTGGCCCCTATCAATCCCTTAAAATAACTTTGGAAACATTCAGAATAAATATCAATCAATATAAGAGACAATTCCAAAGCAATATCCACATATAAATAATCCTTGTAAAACTTTTACATTTCCTTAACTAAATCTACTTTAACACCCAATTCTACTTGAACCAGTCTATATATTAAATTTAAATTTAAATTAACAGTATCTAAAAGCACGATTTTCCTACTAATATTCTTTATACAATATTATTATTGGAAGCAAATCAATCTCATCAAACATCTTCTTCATCATGTGAATAGATCATTAAATAATATAATGGAAGCTCTTATTGATTTTATTCCATTGCTATATAAATAGTGGGGGCATAACCTTACATCCCTTATATTTTTCAACTTATTCTTTTAATCCTCATGTAGTATTTGAAACATCAACACACATAATAATACCTAGCTTGGGAATTCCTCTATTCTTTAATAAGCTTGGTATCTCCAACATTCTTCAAAGTAATTCATCTACTCCATCAAATACTGACATCATGCATATTGCTTCCTTTATTTACAAAAAATACAACATAAACTCAATTTGGGTTTATCAATATACCCCTTTTTATTTGATTTCAAAACAAATGCTAGAATATTCATATCAATATGATCTTTTATTTCACTCTTTTTCATATATCACCTTTCTTCTTTCCCACTCCCTCATTCTCTTCATTCACTTTATTTTATACACCTTATTGATACATCTCTTGGAGAATTACACTCTGATATACCTACAATCATCTTAACACAAAAATTAAAATATTCATTACATAGATATATGGTTTTATCTTCTGAAACTAGCCTTGAAACTCCTATAATTTTCATCGTTTTTCTTATTATTAATCAATTCAAATTCTCCCCCAAAATATTTGAATCAATTATTGTAAACCAAAAATGAGAGACTTGGGAGACATATATTATCGATGAATGTTTTTCAACCACCTTCCATAAATTCCAGATTTACCTTAAATTTAACCTTATACGCTTCTCAAGTATAAACTCCACATTAAGTGATACCCAATTTTCACTTCATTATATTGAATATTCTCATCATAGGTTCTTTTAGAATACCAATTTTTAGATCATTGGCTTTCCAATTTGCTCACCAATTTTGGAAGCCTACTTATTTTCATCCCTTCACACCCAAGAACTTGCATCACCTTCAATTATATATATATATATATATATATATATATATATATTGAATTCTTTCAAATACAACAAAAAAAAGATAAGGGAACAAGTTAGAACTTCTTTTCTCAATAATTAGTAGAGAGGTTGAGAATTTCCCCTCAACCAAGACAGTCTTCTTTTATACTCCATATCTAGGTGAAATCTTCATTTTGAATTTTCTCAGTTTCTAATAATTCATTTCCAGGATGATTCTATGCTTCTTCTAAGAATCCTTTTTTTCTGAAAAATTCTTCATTACAATATCCATCAAGGAACATATGCATCCTGGCGCTTGCAGAATCTTTTTTAGTATATCATCCTGAGTTGTAAATATGTATAATAAATCATTACGGATTTATCCAGCCTTCTTATAGATTAAAAACACCACTTTTGAATTACATTGGTCATCATTTATTGTCCAAACAACCCTACATCAAGCATGCAACAAAAACAAAATCCAGAGCACATGAATTCAACGACCAAATTGAAAACAAAGAGCTTCGGCATCTTCTGCAGTGGATCAAACTCGAGTCACACAATCATGTGACTCCCTTCAAGCCAAAATCATCTTCAACCAATGGATTTATCATCTTCTTCAATAGACTCATTATCAACCTTGCCTTCCACTATGACTTTGTTGATTCATCACTGCAAAACCAAAACGAAAATCAGGTATTACTTCATCCTCAGCAGGGTTCTTCTTCAACAACCTGTCATCGCCAATTCATCTTCTGCACTTGAGCTCAACAAAAAAAACAGTCAACATAAACCAGATCCTGAATCCTCAGACGGCGAAAACAGGTCGACTCTTCTTCATCACAGATGCTCGGCGTCTCGGGTTTGGTGTTCATCATCGAATCGGTAGCCTCAGGTTATCATTTTCGAATTTCATCAGGTGATTTCATCTCGGCTCTTCTTAAATCGGCAGAAACCGAGTCTGTAGAAGCAATTCAGAGCCTTCTTGAAATTCCGATGAGCTTCGGTTGTCATAAACATGCTTCGATTCAGTCTTCTTCGAACAAGGATTTCAGATCTGAACGAAATCAACCCATCCGGCTCGGTTTCAATCGTCATCATCTACCTAAGATCTTCAGAGGCTTCAGCGCATCTCCGGCTCGCTAGGGTTCATCGCAGCGGTTTTTACTTTCTCGTCTTTTTATAAGACAATGAATGATTTATTTTTATTTTAATATATAAAAATTAAGGAGACCGGATTGATTCACACTTCATTTTAGAGTAACCTTACTTCAAAAATGAAGTAATGAGTCGGCGTTTCCCTTAATAAGTATTTCTAGATCCTTCAAAATGATTTCTATAGGATCAATTTGCTTATTCTTCTATTGTATTGCTCTTCCATTATGATTTTGCTTGCTTTCATTAATATCAACACTCATGTATTGTTTGAAAAAATCAACAGTATGACCACTTATACCACAATAAAAGCAGATATTTCATTTTAATGCAACATTCTTATTTTTTTTATTTTACCCAAGGATAACCCACCTATTCTATTTTCTAGAATTTTTAGAATGTTCCGTTCAACATTTTTACCTTGAAACATTCTCAAAGAAGAATTTTGTCTGACATACAACTTATGTGGTATTATCTTATTTTTTGTATGCATGAACAATCGATTTGGACATGCATGATCCACCTATATAACCACATTGATATAGAACACCACATGGATTCCTAATAGTGAAATCTATTTGAGATGGAAAAAATTTTCATTCCCACTTCAATTTTTCTTCTTCTCAACATGTATCCCACATAATGTAGGATTTTATTTTATTATAGTGGTTTACATATTATGAAAACAATCCATAGAATTATGAATCATCTTATTATAACACCTATAATAACAAAAAAAATCACGATTTTATTCTTTGGACTACAATCTATCGATATTTTCTTGCTTGATGTTTTTGGACATTATCAGCTTTCAATGAGGCTTCTTTTAAGGATTCAATATTTTAGACCTTTCTCACATAACCCTAAAATTAAGTGGTTGATTATTATCTAATATTCCTCATCCATTTTGGTATATATTTTGAATTCAAACCTATAATATACATGAAAATAGATTTAGAACAATTATTATTTCCCGAGATAGATGGTACCATTACATTTGAGGCTATAAGAGATTGATCATTATGTGATCTCATTTAGTATAACAATCTCTCTTGGAACATTGTGTGGCATCAGAACTCCTTTTGGCCTATTTTGAGGAATTACTTTGAAATATTTATAAATTTTATAGTTTTACCTAAAGTTAAAGATACCTCATGTTGAGAATATTTTTATCATCATCAAATGATTTTATTTTTTCTTTACAATATTTTCTTTTGTTCCATCAAGCACTTAATGCATTCTTACCTTCTCATGCATTATATAAGGCCCCGACCTTAAACCTTAATATTGAATTAAATGAATAATTCACATTGAGGATCTTTTCAGGTTTATAGTTTTAGAGAATTAGGACATAACTATTACATCTCAAAAGATTACAAAATAGTCACTTCTACTAAATTTCCATAAAATAAAAACTCTTAAAAAGAAACATGTCTAGTTCCATGTTTTAGATAGCATGAATTTCCCTTGATCCCATCCTTGACCCTATTCCACATTAAGTCCTGTAAAAAACATTTCAAAAAAAACTTGGGGTGAGCATAAAAAACTCAGTAAGGGATACACAAAGAATGAAAACTGTTAGTTTTTCAAAACAACAAGTAAACCATGTATACTTTATCAAAGTAATACCTTTCACCTTTAGGAAGTAGTAAAAACTCTTCACTGAATAAAATATCATTACTTACCCTTTTGTAACCAAAAGATTACCATAAAACCCATATAAAGAACACATAACATATAAAGGTAACTTGGGACATAAACATACTTAAATGGAATAATCATACGGTCGACTTCCACAGATATCACTTAATGGAATTGCCATACGACTGACTTCCATACCCAATGCATTGGAGGTTATAACGTAACCACCCGTCCTGGTATTCACGGCACCACCCATCATATGGTTTATCACGTAACCACCCGTCAAATGTCCAAGTACCATTATAAAATCATAAGACATAAAACAAATATAATGGAAAGAAAACATTTCCACACTTTGATCACAATATATCACTTAAATATATTGACATAACAAATCCATTATAAAAACTATTTTCAATACCAAAATACATAAAAGAGTATATTGTATTTATTTCATTTTAAAAACATTACGGCTTGTTGAGGAAGCCAAAGACCAAATAATACTCGCGGCGGCGAAAAAGGTCGTTGTCACCGCGTACGTTAAAATAAACATTCCTTTTTGTCGTTTAGTAAAACGCTTCATAGAAAAAGATTTCTTTTGTATAAAAGTAAAAGTCAAAGGGGTTTATACACCGTATAAAAGAAATTTGTGTATAAAACGAAACATGCCTTAATGAAAAGAGATTGAGACGAAGTCCCTTACAAACTTCATTTTTTAAATAAAATAGATATATTATGTGTATTCACTATATTTACACATAAAGAAAGTATAAATACCAGATAGGACATAATAATATCATGACATAATTTGAAAGTATGAGATTAACCCAAAAAATGGAAATTGGGTTAAGAAGTTCTCTTACCTCGGGTCCGACTTGACTCGATCGTTCTTTAACGTCCTGAATAATAAACTTGAGTTAATTTATACTTGCTTAAGAACCTTTTTCAAGTTCATTATTCCTTTTATATCACTTATTACCATGTTATGAACACTATGTAATTATTTAAGTTAATAATGGTCGTTTTGTCGATCCTTGGTACTTGAGTCAAAAATAAACTCTTTATAATTACAAGTTGTTCATGTGGTAAAATATCCATTATATCAAGAATTGTATTCATGATGTAGATATCATATATATCATATATATCTAGTATATACATGCATTTATAATATTACATAATAATTTAGAGGTAAGAAATGAAATGCACCGTTCATGGAGACGGTAAGCCGTACGTACGCATGAACGCTACTTTCATTTCTATGTCATATTAATGGAATTAAAACTAAATGAGATGTATATATATTTTAATTTCATAATTATATTCATCACTTATATGTAACATACATCATATATATCCATTATATATATGTACTTATAATAGTACATTACATTTGGGGATAAGAAATGAAATGCACCATTCATGGAGATGGTAAGCCGTACGTACGCATGAACACTACTTTCATTTCTATCTCATACTTTAATGGAGTGAAATCATAATGATATAAAGGTATATTATAATTCTAGTATAATATCATATATAATATCATTAAATCCATCCTTTATATGTCCCACTTATGGCATTAACGAATCAAATCACTTTGAGGGGGCGGTAGTCCGCACTTCCTAAAATGAAATTATCGTGTTTACCCACAATGGAAACCATAAAGGCATGCCACAAATGAAAAATACAGAAGCTTAAGTAAAACATAAACATATTATATATCATATATAAATATAGCGTCATCTTAATGTCCACCTTTGAAGGTGTTATATGACTGTTGAACAATCATCGTTTCGTGAGGCAGAAATTCGCCATCCACAGAAACAGTTTGTTATTTAACCATTAGATGAAGGTGTGTGTAAGTGTAGCTCGAATCCTTCTTATAAAAGCATACTAGTATATTGAGTATACTGTTTTTGTTACAAAAGAAATGAATAAAAATAGTTTAGGGGGCTGGAGAAGCAAAATAAAACATAAGAACACAAGAGAAGACACTACCTTTAAAACAGGTAACTCTTTTTGATTTGAGCTCAAAGGCTTCCTTGGGAAGACTTCTGCCCAAAGTGAGGCTTCTAGGAGTAAGAGAGGGATGTGGAGAGACAAAGTGGACAGGGTTTGGCCGAGACAAAGGCTTGAAAGGTGTGAATAAGGAGGTAGAGGTGGGGGCCTTTTATAAGAGGAGAGGAGGGACACTCTTGGAAAGTTAAGAAAAGATACTTTATTATAAAATGATTTTCGAATAAAAAGGGTCCCACAATTATATATTTAGAGGATAATGTGATAAGGGTTCTAAATCCACTCATCCAATATGTTTTTGACAAGTTTAGGTCTTAGATTTTACATTATCTTTTCATTTTATTTAAATCGTTAAATAATGAGGTAATCGCTGCATCATCATGGTGTCATAAATAATTTAATTTATTTAATGTCTAAAAATTATAAAAAAATATCATGATGTAGGAAATCTTTTTATATTTCTAATGAATATTTATAGTCAAAATTATTACTTGTATAACCCTATTTAAAAATTGTTTTAGTAAAACATCTCATGTTTGTGACATTTTTATTTTAACATTAAATAAAAAGTTATTAATGTCATTTTCCTAACAAAGTGGCTCCATGGGGTCCCCAAGTTGACCCATGAATTTTCTTGGTCAGCCATGACACATCCAATAAGGGTAGGACATGTGTCTAGGTCATTTCATATTATTAAAACATTATTTTTACCTTAAACTACATTAATTACCTCTAATCGCGATTAAAAACATAAAAGTTACTATTCACCAAAAAATTATTTTAATCCCATTGAACCACATTTTACTTCTTAATGACAACCATTTATGTCGGATTTTTTAAATTCAAAACACAGAGGTGGAAAAGTTTCATTTAAACGAAAAATCAGTTTCTTTAACTACCACTTAGTGGTTTCACTATTCATCAAAAATTGAAATTTTTCAGAAAAATAACAAAAATTCACCCTAAGCTATATTTGATATTCCGAACTCAAAAATGATGTCTATTTTACAAAATTCAAAACATATAAGTTGCATTAATTAATTTAATAATTAATTCCCGCTGTCAAAACAAATAGCGCGTTTTTAAGAAACAATATCTATTAAAAGATTGACACTAGTTTAAGTCCAATTTCAAAGTGAAATTAATTCCAATGACCAATATTGGATTAAATGGTAAAAATATATTCTAATTTTACTTTAAAAACAATTCAAAAGATAATCTAATCATATAAATAAATTAGATTAAAAAGAGGTTTTGAATTAAAATACAACATTTTTCACTATTCATTAAAAAATGAACTTTATCGGAAAGATACCAAAAATTTACACAAAGTAAATTTTGATGTCTCGATTCTAAAGAAGAATTTTATTTTGTCAAATATAACACATAAAATTTTCAAAAATTGGATTTAAAAGAGGTTCGCCATCAAAAGGCGGTTAATCAACCTTATAAAGAATATTAGAATGTTTACGCTTAAAATTGAATTCATTCACATTTTTAATCCTCTAACATTTATTGTAAAAAGTAAAAATACTTGACAAACATATATAATCATTTTGTAGTTAGTTCTGTTCATTCCCTCCATTACAATGTCTAGGCGTTAACTACCATTTAAAATAATATTATTTTATTATTTTAGTGCAACGTAAGATTTCAAAGAAACTCTTTGTTGCGTATCGGGTATGCTATCGAACATAGCAACCCCTTTAAAGTAAAATTAATATTCAATTCTCAAATATTAATAAATATGAAAATGTATTATTCTTTATTTACCTGGGATGTTACACATTAAATTTCCAAGATTAACAATCTTGTTAGGTTTGACATCAAGTTGTGAATTTTTGACATAAGTAGCATTCTTGTGATTTGATTCTAGTACTAGAGACTTCTCATAATAAATAGATATATTTTTCTTAAGGATTTCTTTACACTAATCCATTATAACTTTGGAGCATCTTTCTTCAAGATTCAAATTTTTGTCACTCTTGGAATTACATGTCATGGTTAGATCAACACCCACCATCACCTTTTATGCTATTTTTTCTCTTTTCTTAGAATCTTCACCAAGGCGGGTGATCTCCTTCTAAATGCTTCTAATATAACCTCGAACAGAAGTGCCAATGTATTTTTTATAAATCATTCCAAATTTATTTTAAAGTAGATATTGATTCACACTATGATTCATTAAATATGTGTCCATTCCCACTTGTTCAATGATCATTAATAGAATATTTTTGGAATAAAATATCAGTTTACTCATTTTCATTATGACTATAGCTTTAGCCTTCTATGTTAAAATGATTTTCCATCTCTTTATTAGTTGAGGTAGCTATTAGATCTTACCCTATTCTTGATTTGTTTTCATTGGGTTTAGTGCATGGAGAAATAATTCTTCACCCCCTTTGCAATAGAGAGATTTCATATTTTTATTTCTCAACTCCTTTATATTATATTTCTTCCATGTCTTGGATGAGAATGAATTGTGATCAGATGTTTGAACATCTTCTCTAAGTCTACACTTCATAATTACTTTGGAAAGAGAAATTCAATTATTTAAGAAAACATCAAATTTTAGAGTTGTTGAGAATAAAATATGATGTGTGACAAGAGCTCTGATACCAATTATTAGTACCACTTAGGATATAGCCAATACTAAGAGGGGATGAATCATTTTCACACCTTTTTAATATGATTTAAACATTTATCCCTTTTCACCTCCACACTTGTTTATAGGAATATTATCTAATTGTTTTCCTCTATCTCTCGATTGGTATAAACGTATTTATCATTAAAAAATAATAAGAACATTAGGATTTGTTAACGTGGTCTTCCTCTATTTAGGATTACTACATCCCTAGTGAGTCATGATTGTTATCCCATGCACATAGATCTCTTATTACTATCAAATGAAGCATGAGAAATGGTATGTATAAGATCCTCATAATTTATAGGACCAAAATGACTTTCTTTCACGCACCAACACGTAGATATCTTTATAGAGATATAGGATTCAGCCTACAACTCATGAATAATTATCACGAACCAAGCGAGGATGACATCCAATCCAACATCTGACTCGATCAGGGACATGGCCCAAAGGGTGTTCCCAACCCCCATGGGATGGAAACTAGTGCCGGGCATCAAAGTAATCACCATAGGAATGATTTTTCCCAATACATCAGGACCAAATAAAATAAACAAAACATGCGTAAGAACCAACAATAACTAAATCTCAATAAATATACAAACTGATCCAAATAAAACAACTACTGAAACAAAACAAAACCGAATACAAAAACTAAAACTCAGCCACACCGACCAGATCTCCATGTGACCTCTTGGTCACCACCATACACAGGACCAACCTACTCAAAGAGAAACCAAACTAGAAACCTGCACCTACAAAATATCTCGGGTCTACCGACATTGAATGGTACAAGTAGGGTGTGATCTTAAACAGCTTAGCAGACAATCACCACAGAATCCATATATTTCCTTTCCCAAGTTAGTCCATAAACACTAGTTTGAAAACACACTCTAAAAATAGGATTTTAATCATTTAAAGAAAACAAATCCAACTTCCACAAGTTCACTTTTTTTTAAAACACGACACACACCGCATTCCTTTTCAAAACAATTTCACTTTTCAAAACCCTTTTTAAATCCAAAGTCCAAGTACAAATCCATACCAAGTAATCAAACAGGTTACACAGAAAGTGAAAGAAAAAAAATCCAACTAGCATAAACTCACAGGGCTAAAATCCAAACAAGCTACAAAAACAAAAAGAATATAAAGATAGTGATTCATAAGCATTTTATGAACATCCCTAGAGCGATCCCTATACGTACTCGGTTTGGACTCACTTTTCGGCTTATGGTGCAGCTCTATAGTCAATAACAATATGGATGCTCTAAACTAGCTAATCCAGTGGCACGTCCCACCCAACCCTGTGAAGTCAAGGGGGGTACCAACCCGTCTAATCGGGGTTGAAAAGAAACCATCACTCGACCCTTTAAAAGATGCCTAGGAATCCCATGATAGTAATAGTGATACACAACAGAAAGATAGGCCCTCACAAACGTGACTCACCTAACCCGCCACCACTACACTTGACTACCCCAACCACTAACACCACCTACGCAATAAACCACTTTGGGGAAATCCTCCATAGGTTTTCCCATCTTTCAATAATCCATACACAAGTGCCAATCGGGCCGCCACATCATTTGAGTTTCAAAAACCACTTTCCCAAACATT
The DNA here is from genome assembly GCA_963277665.1 of Viscum album. Lineage (NCBI taxonomy): Eukaryota > Viridiplantae > Streptophyta > Magnoliopsida > Santalales > Viscaceae > Viscum > Viscum album. The sequence goes on from OY728126.1 coordinate 1,006,308,777, forward strand.
TTAAAATACCAAAAAACTTTCACATCACATGAATTTTAAAACAAAATTCCTAATGAATCTCAAGTGCCAAACAAGCCTCACATTTCCAAAATGAATTCCATTCCCAACACCTTTTCAAAACCATTTTGAAATTACACAACAAACATAAGTTGCCAAAAAGGCATTTAGGAATCAACCTTGTTTTAAACTGCCAAACATTCCATAGTTTCATACACCACAAAATTACCATGTCATGCCTCAAAATGACAAACAACCAAGTATTTGAAGAAAACATTTGAAACCAAATTTAAGGTCACACAAGGCATCAAAGCCACTTTAAAGTACATTTTGCATTACTTTCACAATTTAAGAAATCTATTTGAAAACACCACAAAAAGAAAAAATGTGTAAGCCAAATATTTCCATGGGCATAGCCCCTTTCAATTTCATGTTCAAATTAAAACCACTTTATAAAAAGTTTCTCAACCCTTTCATAATTAAAAGATAAATTTGTAAAACACAAAAGGGGGAACCCAATAAATCTATATTATAAAACCAACTTCCAAAAACATTATATAAATAAAACCAAGGTCCAACACCACTCAAAGCACCCAATTTCACTTTAAAAACATGATTTACTTTTTATCAAACACCTTTCATGCATTTAATATAGGCATAATCAAAGAAAAATTTTAGAAAACCATTTCTCACCCCTTTTCCATCATGAAAACACCAAAAAAATCATACCAATACACCACAATCAAGAAAATCACATTTATAAACCATTTAAGAAAGCTCAAGAATCAAAAAAAAAAGATTCATAAAGGAAATGGATGCAAACACCTACCTCAATGATGTGTAAACACAACGAAACTACCAAAGAAGGAAGATCCAAGACAGAAAAACAATCTTCACACCCCAACATCCAAGAAATTGAATCATACACCAACCATATCCCTTAGAGTTCGTCCAAGAGGGAGGGTCATGTAAAAACCCGAAAATTTCAAGGAATTTTTTTTTCTTATTTTCTTTGGAATTTTACAAGTATGCAGTTTCTGACGGCGCCTGATTCCGAGGCCCGGTGTGCCCGGAATCAATTTCTGAAGTTTAGCTCGGGTATATTCGGTGAACGAACGAGCGGGTTTTTCTAACTTTTGAACGGGTGCTCGGATTTGAAATTTAAGGGCACCATTGAACTCGCAGCGTCAGTTTTCTCTTAAGAGGACTTTCACCTCGACGACGGATGATCAGGTTTGAGAGTTGGTTTTTGGGTTTCACGTGGATTAATAAAATAAAATAAGTGACAACTTATTTTTTTATCTTTGTTGAACCCACGCCATGTGGATAGTGTTGGTTAAAAGCTTTACATGGGAGTTGGTGGTGGGATCGCCACACCCTAACCTCCCATGGGAGGATTATTAGGGTGGGGACCACCCGAGCAGCATAACCTCCCACGAGAGGTTATGACATGGGGTCCACATGGGGCTTAACCCCCCATTTAATGGGAGGGGAGGAAATCTCTCAACACTCCCCCATTAATGAGGGAGAGCCTCTTAGACTCTAACTCTCCTCTTAATGAAGGAGAATAAAACCTCCTCAAACCCCCCCATTTAATGGGAGGAAACTCCTTGACCCTCTCCTTGTTAATTAGGTGGGGACCACCCAGGCCCCTAAACCCCCCCTCGAAACTCCCCAAATTAATTATGTCATCCACTCGGACAATTAATTTGGTGGAGCCTCTCCACTTTTTTAATTTTGAATTGTGCCAACAATCGTGAACTTAATTAAGTGGGGCCCACTTAATTAATTTCCACCACCAAGAATAATAGATTATATTATATTATTTTGGCACGTTCTTGCGACTTTTGTGGAGAGATTGAGAGAACTTCTTTCTCCAACGAAGAACACCGGTGAGGCTTCTTCCCCGACCTTCTTCGGCCTTCTTCCTCGGAGCCCCCCTTTCTAACATGGTGCTTCTCCGTCGACCCTCCTTCCTCCCTCCTCGTCGTCAACCCACCGACGCACAAACCCGGAAGTGGAAGCGTGCGGTGAACGACGTCATCATCTTCCCCTGCGAAGAACACGCCCCCTGAGGAATCAAAGGTAGGGGTTGATTACTTTTTGTTCGTAATTAATTCTTTGTGTTCTTCATTTAATATTCAGGCCGCCTGTTATCATTTAACGGGAGGAGGTCGGACCGCCCGAACACGGCCGATCCTCCTACCCCCTTTTATGTTGTGTTCTTTGCGGCATGAGAAAAGGTGGCGCGATGCAACGACACCGCACAGAAACAAGAAAGAACGCAACGAAGAGGCGCGGCGCCGTCGCACGGCGCCGTTGAGGCCGAACGAAACCGCGGCCGGAGTCGGGCCGTGGAGGCAATTCGAAGACTCCACTGGTTGTTCGTTGTGCATGGATTGATGGGTGACGAAAAACGGGGCCTCAAAGTCAATTTGAACACTTCACAGTGAAGAGCCGGTCCTGGGAGGACCGCTGGCGAAGACCGCAGGCAAAACGGACCACCGAGCGCGTCCGGTGGTCCGCGGAAGGGCCTACCGGCGCGCCACGCCGGCACGGCGGCACCGGCGGCCGGTGCGCCGCCAGACAGGTCCGCCGCGGCAGCAGGCAGTGGTCCCGCGACCACGCGGGACCGAGGGAGACGCGGCGGCCAACGCCGCGTCGCTGGCACGGAGCGGCCCCCTACGCGGGGGCCGCAACTTCAGTCAAGGGGGCAGCGCCCCCTTGCATGTCCGCTCGGCCAGCACCGAGCCGACCCTGCTCGGCCAGCGCCGAGTCACCCCGGCTGGGTCGGGCCGCACCCTAATAGGCCGGACCCGGACACAGTTTGGGCCGACCCAGGGGGGGTTAGGCCGCGTCGGACCGAGCCCAGACCCCCCATTTTCAGACCACTTCCGGTCTTTTGCCCATATCTTAGGCTATGGACCTCCGATCGATACACCGTCAGTTGTGATGCGATTCATGGATCGAGACGGTCGTTTCAGTATATTACACTCAAGGTTTAGGAGAACTTTGGGTATGGACGGGTTGGTTCGAACACGAAACCAACCGGTCCCTCGGAGCGGAAACCTTTATAACTTGAGCTCCGGACGTCCAATTGACGTTCCGTCGACTTTGTTGGATTCCTCTTGATGAGACAGAACTTTTGGCATACTTCACCTAATATTTGGATGCAGTTGGATAGTGGTCGGGTTGGATTGTACCCGAAATCCAACCGGGCCCCTGAAACAGAAAAGCTGATAACTTTTAGACCAGACGTCCATTTGACGAACCATCAGCAACGTTGGTGATCATGTTGAGAAACGGTCGCTATGAGTATACCCTATGAGAGTTCGGGGTACAACTGAGATACGTCCGGGTTGGTTCTCACACGAAACCAACCGGGCCCCTGGGACAAAAAGGCTAATAACTCACAGACCGGGCGTCCGATTGACGCGCCGTCTGTTGCGTTGAGACCCCTATGACGAGGCGGTCCTTTGAGATACTTCTTAGTGGGACATTTTTATACTTGGAGTATTAACCTGTAGCTCGTGGAGCGGAACCTCCTGGAGACGAGCGTACGGAGTATAGAGACCGTGTAGCTGGCTGAGACCTGAAGACTACTTGTCCGACTCGAGTCGGAGTGACTTGTATAGCCCAGTGGGGAGAACTACTATGTTTGGGTGGCGGACCCACGGAGGGGAGCACTACTGTGTTTGGGTGGCAGACCCGTGGTACTCGACAGAATGAGTACCTCTGCAAGATATTAGGGGGGGTGCACTACTGTGTTTGGGTGGCAGACCATGGCGGGAAGCACTACTGTGTTTGGGTGGCTGGCCCGCAGTACTCGAAAAGAGGAGTACCTCAACAGTCTTAGGTTGGTGAGCAGTACCTCAGAGTTGTGACAGGATCACTGTACTCGACAGAGACGAGGCTCTTCAGCAGTTACAGTTTCGATAATGAAAATCCTGGTTTGAGCTGAGTCTACGACCTTTGTGTTTTCCTCATGATTGAGATGGGTCACTTGATAACTTAGTTATATGTATGGGTATATACCTAGGTAGTGGTTATCTTTTGATTTCATAACCTTTGTGTTTCCTCATGATCGAGATGGGTTACTTGATAACTTAGGTATAAGTATGGTCTTATACCTAAGTAGAGGTTATCTGTTAAGATCTTTCTTTGTGGTTATCCTTGTTGGATTTAGTGAGACCTTGAGGGTCTCGGGGTCCCTACTGAGTATAGTTATACTCACCCCTACATGAGCTATGCCCGCACCTCGTTGTGTTGGTTGCAGACGACGGGCAGCGCTGACAGAGGCCGAGTGTTCGAGGACTGGACGGTACCTGGAGGTGGACCGCACGACGAGTCAGTATCCGTGGTGGATGATCCAGGAGCTGTGCTATCTGCACCTACCCTTCAGGTAAGATCCGTGGTGGACGATCCAGGAGTTGCGCTATCTGTACCTACCCTTCAGGTAGGATCCGTGGTGGACGATCCAGGAGCTGTGCTATCTGTACCTACCCTTCAGGTAGGATCCAAGGTGGATGAACCAGGAGCTGCTTCTATTCTTCCAGGTGTTTGTCTTTTCTTTTTTACTTTCGTTCAGTTGTAGCTGTACTTTCAGTTGGGTTTGTATTCTGGCCCATTTACTTTTCAGCACTTTCTTTTGTACTTAGTGTATTACTTCCTCTTGTACTCTGTGGTGTTTTGTTTACTTTTTATAAAGGCAATGCCTTCCCAAATATCGGGATTTTCACCTTTGGTGCTAGTCGCCATCCCCTGACTATGGAAGGCGGGCTTGGGGTTGTCACAACACGGGCCCTGAGGACGGGTCGTGACAGGTCACCTAGAGCTTCCTGGTGCACCTAGGTCAAAGGAAGTGAGGAAAACCTGAAATGGGTTAAAAGATCGTAGGGGAAAACTTGAAATTTCAATTTTTTAAGAATCTAGGCAACTCACATGGTTTGGTCGCATGGTTTGAAAAACTGTGCGAAAACTGTGCGGTCGAAACTATAACACCCTAACCCCAGATACCTAGATCCATTTCATTATTTTATTATATTGGAATAATCACAAGAAATCAAATCTCGAAGGACCGACCAGTTTAGTAGCCTTGGAAAAACTATATACAAACTTAAATTTTACATCACATCATTAAATGAAAAGTAATGTAGTATTTTCATTGAAAACACTCATATATCTTATAATATCTCTACAGGTCAGTCATAATATACCTCTTCTCATCTTGGAGAAAATGAAACATAAGAAAGGGGTGAACTCAGATGCTCGGTAAGGATAAACAATATAGTGGAAGCTATCATAAATAAGCATAAAATTTTAATACAAGGTATAAAATTGAAACAAAAGACTTTTAAATATAACCTTGAGAATAATATGGAAATAATTAATCAAATAATTCCATTTAAACATTCATATGAATATTCTACTAGCTTAATAATCACATGTAATATCAACAACTAATCTCATAAAGAGGGAATGCATAATGTCATACATCATAACCATACCATCAAGGGATCATGCCATGACCATACATAAACAGGTAAAAACCCAAACTAGATTGTCTCATGAGACCTACCAATGAATATAGGGGCTATAGAGGGCCCCATTTATTACTTACTAAGTCCAATGTATTCCTCTTATGAAAGGGGTAAAACATAACCAACATAAACATTCTTATTAAAACTAGCATACAAAATATTAATAAATTATCCATCAACCATGAATGGTATAAAAATAGAACATACACAGTCAAAATATTCATAAACCATTCAACACAATATGATAGGTTATATCATATGAAATAAACTTCAATTAAACATAAGATCTAACAAAGGATAGTGACATAGATTAATTTTTTTTAATAAAATCATTAGAAACTTCTTTATAGAAATACCCCTTTTTATTGAAATTTTTTATTTAAAATTCCATAAAATTTAAAAAGAAAATATTTTCATTGAAAATGATCTTTTAATATTGTAAAGGAAGCTTCAAAAACGTTAAGGTGTTAGTACGACGGAAAAAACCGCTCACATCGTATAAGTTAAAAAAACATTCTTCTCGTACTTTGTCGAAAAAGTCAAAGTACCTCGTAAGGAAAATGAAAAAAAATTACTTTTATAAAATTTAACATGGGTAAAAATGTCTTTAAAAAATTTTAAAATAATAGTAAAAATGTTTTGAAATATATTCTTAAGAAACATGGACATGGATGATAAATATGTCCCAGTAAATTCTTACGTAAAAGCAATCCTGGATAATAAAGAGATTGCAAAATTAACCCTTACCTTATACTCTCATTTAGTCGAGGGTTTGTTAAACTCATATATAATGGTTAAATAATGATATTAAGTTATACCAAAACTATATAAATTATTTATTATATCATATATTATCCTCTTTATATCATTTTCTTAATAATATTTCATTATTATCATTATTTCGGGTGTGAACTGCTTCATTTTCATATGTTTATTTTTTCATATAAGTCTTGCTTCTTATACATAGGATATATATTTTTCATATTCATAATTATATTAAGTTAATAAATATTATATTAATTTATTATATACATGTTCATAGTCATTCTTAAATGGTTGTAGTGGAGGATGAATCTCATCGCATTGTGAAGACGGTAGGCCGTACGTACGTACGGACGATGATATCCTTCCGTAAGGGTAAAGGGTAAGAATATGGATGGAATATGAATTATAAAGTAACAATATAATGTCATATTTATTATTTAAATCCTTTATATTCATAATTATACCCATCTAAATAAATTAGTTTTGAATAACAAATCACACCACAACATGGTGATAGTAAGTCGTACGCACACACGAATAGTGATATTATTATTTGTAGGATAGATAAAATGAGGAATATGGTTTTACCATAATAATAATAAAATATAAGAATGCATATGATTCTAGATTTATTACTTTAGTATAGAAACAACATAGGAATAGTAAGTATAAGAAGAAAAGAAATTGAATTGAATTAGAAAAACAATTACCTCTTCTTTGAGTATCTCTTTTTGATTTGCATAAAAGGACTCCTTAGGTTGGATTTATGCCCAACGTATAGACTCTAGGATGAAGTGAGGGAAGTTGGTAGGAGAAGTGGGCAGGGTTTTTCTGAGCCAAAGGTCTTTAGATATGTTAATAAAAGAGAAGGAGAGGTGCCCTTTTATAAGAGAGGAGAGGGAAACTTTTGTAAACTCCAAAACTATTAATTTAATATAAATTGATTTCAATTTCAAATAGATGAAAAGTGAGTTATTTAGAGAATAATATGAGTATGGGTATAAATCCTCTCAAACAATTATTTTTAGACAAGTTTAGGTCACAAAATTAACCTTATCTTTTGGATTCAACCCTTAGTTAAACAGTTTAATTCTTACCGTGTCTACTTGTCTTTTTATACTATAGGGTTAATATTGGTACTATAAAATTATAAACGAACACCAATTGGATAATTTATGACATATTTAACACTATAAAATTTAGTTGGATGAACCTTAAATTTTTATTACTTTTATATCATTTAATAAAATAGTATTTTTTTTAAAATCCCATTTATGTCAATTTTAACAGTATTTAATACATTATTTTTTTTATAGTCATAACAACTTTATTCCTTTGAAAAAACTACAATAAATCATCCCTAAAATGTAAATTTCATCCATAAAATTCATTTATGGCATCAAATATTTCAAATTATATTTATTTCAATATTATTAATATCATTTAATTGATTCTTCCTTTAATAAATCAATTACTGCATCATCATTATGTCACCATTTAATTTAATTATTTATTTCCTAAAATTAAAAATAAATTAAAATTATGTATATAAACATTTTAGCTTCCTAAATACTATTTATAGTTGACCATATATCTTATATAACCTTATATAAAAAATGATACAGTTATTAAAATTTGAATATGACATCTTTAACTCGTCTTTAAATAAAGTACAATAAATGTCCTAATCTAACACAAGTGACTTATAAATTATCATATTTTTGACCTAAGATTGATTTTGGTTGAAAAAAACTTAACCAATAAAATTATTACAAGTGTCAGGGTAATTTTATAATAATTTTATATTATTTTTTTACCTTTAATTACCCGATTTACCCTTAACCGTGGTAAATAAATAAAAATTTACTAAAGTTACTATTCACAAAAAAAATCAATTGATCCAATTAGATAAAAAATTTCATACTAATTAAAACCATGTATTTCCATTTTTCAAAATTCAATTCACATAAGTGGTAAAATTACGTTTAATGTTAATCCTGCAGATGTGTTTAGAAGGTGGGTAAAAGAGACGTTCAAAAGTTCAATAAATTTTTATATCTAATTATATTATAAAAATTATTCTAATGATTTACATTGGACTAATATATGTATTACTTATCTATTGTGACTTTAAAATAAATTTAAGTAAAATAATTATTTAAATGAAAAGGTTGGGTTTTAAACAACAATGTAGTATTTTTCACTATTCGTTAAAAAATTGAAACTTTTTAGAAAAATACCAAAAATTCACCCTAAGATAATTTTGATATTACAAATTCAAAAATAAAATTTACAATTTTCACAATGTAGTTAATACTATTCATTACCGCTTTTTAAATGGCTAGTTTGATAGATCATAGTGTGCTCAAACTTGGTGTTGCGTTTAATGCAAGCTATTGAATTATTTAAAAAGAAACATACCATGGAATCTTGGAGTGTTACATTTTTCCTTCCTTTAAAAATTTCTTCCAAAAAATTTCCCGAATATCACTTTATAAAAAGTTTGGGTGGTTCTTAATCATAAGTTCTTCAGGTTTCCATGTCGCCTCTTCTATTTTATGGTTTCTCTAAACAACCTTTACCAACCACATCGTCCGATTCCTCAACACTTGTTCTCTAGTGTCAAGAATCTCGATAGCCTCTTCACATTAATACAGATCATTTTCTAGTTCTATTTCTTCATAGGAGAGTACATGTGTTGGCTCTGACATGTATTTCATTAACATTGATACATGGAACATATCATGAACTTTAGAGAGACTTGGCGGCATTGCCAAATGGTAAGATATAGCTCCAATTCATTCTAGAATTTCAAAAGGTCCAATGTACCTCGGACTTAACTTACCCTTCTTACCAAATCTTATAACACTCTTCCATGGATATAACTTCATGAAAACATGATCTCCCACTTGAAACTCAAAATCCATCCTTCGGTTATCAAAATATATCTTTTTCCTACTTTGAGCTGTTTTGGTATGGGTTTGAATAATATTCACCTTTTCCATTATCTCATCAAAAAGTTATAGGATTATGAGTTTTACTTCACCAACATCATCCCCAAAATTAGGTCTTTGACATCTCTTTCCATATAATGCTTTATATGGTGCCATCTGAATACTTTAATGGAAGTTATTATTGTAGGAAAATTCTACTAAAGGTAAATATAGATCCCACATACGTTGAAAGTCAAGTGAGAAAGATCTCAAAATGTCTTCTAAAGTTTTAATAGTCCTTTCTGATTTTCCATTAGTTTAGGGGTGGTAGGTAGTGCTCAAACGAAGCTCAGTATTTAGGGCCTTCTGAATAATTTTCTAGAATCTTGATGTAAAATGGGGATCACATCCAGAAATAATCGATAGGGGTACACCATGAAGTATTACAACCTCATTAATGTAAATTCTTTCTAAAATTTCAAGTGGTAAATCTTCTCTTATAGCAAGAAAATGTGATGATTTGGTAAGACGATCGATAATAACCCATATCACATCATTTATTCTAGGATTATTTGGTAGCCTCATAATAAACTCTATCGTAATATCATCCCATTTCTACACAGGTATTGGAAGAAGTTGCATGACTCCTCTAGGATGTTGTCTTCTAGCCTTTACCTATTGACAAACCAAACATCTTGATACATAATCAGAAATATCCCTCTTCATGTTGTCCCACCAAAAATATTCCTTCAAATATCTATACATCTTAGTGCTACCAGGGTGTATAAAGAAATTCGAGCTATGCGCATCATCCAAGAATTTCATTTTTAGATCAAGTATAGAGGGAACACAAATCCTCTTCCCAAATTTCAAAATATCATCTTCATATATGAAGTCAATCAATCTACCATTATTCAAAAATTTAATTTTCTTTTGAATATCCTCATCATTATAATGAAAACTTATTATCTTTTTTGGTAAAGATGGTTTGGAAAAAATTTGAAAAATTTGTGATGTTTCACCTTCCTTGGTAATTCCCATATCCATTTTTACTAGATCCATGAACATAGGATCTCTTTTAACTCTCATTTTGTTTAGAACTCCATGGTCCTTCCTAATCAAAGCATCTTTTACCTTATTTATCTTCCCTGGGTGGTAGTGTATTGTGCAATCATAATCCTCTAGTAGTTCAAGCCATCTCGTTTGTCTCATGTTGAGTTCTTTCTGTGAGAAAATATATTTCAAACTCTTATGATCAGTATATATCTCACATCTTTCACCATAGAGATAGTGTCTCAATAAATTCAGAGTAAATATTACTATAGATAACTCAAGATCATGAGTTAGGTAGTTTTTTTCATGATTTTTTAATTTCCTTGATGCATAAACAATAAATTTATCATTCTGCATAAGAAAAAACTGAGTCTTTTTTTTGATGCATAATTATAAATCACAAACCCATCATTTCCAGATGGTAAATTCAATAAAGGATCATTGACTAATATTCTATTAAATTATTCAAAAAAAAAATTCACACTATTTTTTCTAAAATAATTTAACCCCTTTACGTGTGTGTTTGGTTAACGGGTTAGCCAATTGGGAAAAATTCTAGATGAAATACCGATAGTAACCTGCTAAACCAATAAAAACGCATACCTAGGTTATTCTCATTAGTGATGACCATTCTTGGATTGAATTTTTATTTTTAGGATCAATAGAGATTCCATATTTTGAGATAATATGGTTAATAAAAGGAATTTCCTAAATCTAGAATTCACACTCACTAAATTTCCCATATAAGTCATTTCTTATAAGAGTCGTCAGAACATTCAACAAGTGGTTCTCATGGTATTCATAGATTTTGGAGTATAAAAATATATCATTAATAAATAATACAAAAAAACCATCAATATATTCCTTGAATACTCTGTTCATTAGATCCATGAATATAGAGGGTGCATTAGTCAATTTAAATGATAATACTGTAATATCATAATGTCCATACCTGGTTCAGAATACTGTATTTGGAATATCTTCCTTCTTTACACACAATTGATGATATCCATAACAAAGGTCAATCTTTGAAAAATATTGAGATCCATGAAGTTGATCAAACAAATCATTAATGCAAGTTATATGATACTTTTTCTTTATTGTGATAACATTGATTTCTCTATAGTCAATGCACAACCTCATTGATCCATCTATCTTCTTAACAAAAATAACTGGATATCCCCATAGAGAAACACTAGGGATAATAAATCCCTTATTAATAAACTCCTCTAGTTGTTTCTTTAGCTCTACTAATTCCACAATAGTCATTCTATAAGTAGTATTTGATATTGGTCTTTAATCAGGGATTAATTCAATAGAAAACTAAACTTCCTGCTCTGAAGGATGTCCAGGTAAGTCCTCTGGAAATACATCAATGTATTCTTGTACAATAGGTACATCCTCAATTTGAAGATTAATAGGTTTTATCTTCTATTCTTCCATGATAATTTCATTTATAATATCTATAGGAGGTGGATCTAGATAAGAATTACATGATGAAGTTTCTGCTCTAAAGATAATGGATTCTACATCTTCCTCACAAATCCTAACTTTCTTCTTCTAACAATAAATTTTCATATCATATTTTGATATCCAATCCATAACGAGGATTATATCAAATTTGACCATAGGTATGATGATAAAGTCAGTAAATAAAGAACATTTATATGCTATAATGGGAACTGCCTGACATATATTTGTTGCAAAGAGACTTTCCTTAGAGGTTTTGACTAACAACTCACTTGTTAATGTGAATTGGAAATATATAATTTTTAAAGAAAACTGGGAAGATATAAAATAATGTGAGGATCTAGAATCAAATAAATCTTTGGATAAATTTGAGGAAATGATTAAAGTACCTACCATGACATCATTAGAAACTTAAACCTTAGTAGTTGTGATCGCAAAAGATTGGAATTAATACCTTTTTCTTTTCCATGTCAGGTTTCCTTGATGATTAGAACAATCATTTTCATAATGTCCCATTTATTTATAATTGCAGCATTGAACATTGGTAGCATCTTTATTTCCCTTGCAATCGCGGGCTTGGTGGACTTTTTCTCCACACTTGTTGCAAACTCTCATCCTCAATAGGCCTATTCCACGATGTTTCTTTCCACATTTATTGCATTATGGAAAGTCAATTCTACCCTTATTCTCCTTTTCCTTATTTCCCTTTACAGAGTGTTCAGTAGCCCTCTTCTTCTCTTGATTTCATTTAAAGTCATAAGACTCGGAGAATTATTTTTTTATCTTGAAAGCACATGAGACTATATCTTCGTACGATGAGAAATATTGTGAGACTAGTGCCCATCATAGGAATTTTTTTAACCTATAAAAATCGATAAATCTTATTTCTTAGGTTATGTATGTAGTCTACAACATGACTTTCTAACATTGTGAAGTTAGATTCATACTTTACAACATTCTCATCCTACTTTTTCCTCAGACTCAAAAATTGCCTCTTCATATCTGCTCACTGATCACAAGGAAAGTATTTTTATAGGAAGAGTTATTTAAATTCCCTCCATTCCATATTTTATACTTCTTCATCCTCCTTCATGTTTTGAATTAATGACCACCATTGGTCCAAATCTCCTGAGAGATGATAAAATTCCATGATAACTTTTTTCATTTCATTACTCCCCAAAGAAATAAATATTTTCTCTAAGGAACTTATCCATTTCTCAGCTACAAATGTATTTTTAGTCCCATTGAATGTTGGGGGTTGTTGTATCATGAAGTGGTCTAACATTGATCCTCTACATTGTTGATCAGGATTCTCCATATAGGTAAGATTATTATTCATATCTTGAGTCAAATATCCTAGTATTGTTATAAGTTTTTCAGTACCAGTTACATCTCCTGCTCCAACATCATTATCTTTTATAAGAGGAAAATACCTACATGAATTACTTGTGTTGATACGATTTCCATTTCTTCCACTAGGTACCATTTCTAAACAACGACATTCACTAGATTAGGTTATGAATCATAATGCGTAATTTCAAAATACGTAACATAAATTGAAAAATTTATGCATATATAATATCATAATCATAAACATGGTTACTATGGGGACATATTTACTTTTAAATCCTTTATAATGGTTTGTAAAGAAAATATGAACTATCCTAATCATATCCCTTGGGAGTGTCAAACCAGATGCATAGTAAGACCTGTTGTCGTGTACCAGGTTACCCCGAGTCAAGACCAAAACACCTTTTCAGAGTTATTACTCCTAGTTACATTTGTGCCAGAACCAATTCCACTTGTAGTATCCAGACAGGGATGTATTTTCTAGAAATACCCACATAATCTCTACATTACCAAAATTTTAGGATGTTCTTCTATACTTATCCTCAAAGTTTATCTTAGGGTAGTGTTACCTAATTAAAGTATTTTTATAAATCTAGTTTCCAAGGTTTTTAATAAACTTCATTTGATACAAACTATAACACCCTGAACCCAGATTCCTAGAGCCGATGCATTATTTTATTACATTGGCATGATCACAAGAAATAAAATCCCAAAGGACTGATCAGTTTAGTAGCCTTGAAAAAACTAGATACAAACATAATTTTTACATTACATCATGAAATGAAAAGTAACATAGTATTTCAATTGAAAAAACTCACATCTCTTAGACTATACCTACAGGTCAGTCATAATATACCTCTTCGCATCCTGGGGAAAATTAAACATAATAAAGGGGTGAGCTCAGATTCTCAATAAGGATAAAAAATATAGTATAAGCTATTATAAATAAGCATTAAATTTTAAGTAAAGGTATAAAATTGAAATATGAGCCTTTTAAACATAAACTTGAGTATAATATGTAAATAATTAATCAAATAATACCATTTAAACAATCACATGGATATTCTACTAGATGAATAATCACATGTAATATCAACAACTAATCTCATAAAGAGGGAATGCATAATGCCGAACATCATAACTATAATGTCAAGGAATCATTCCAAGACCATACATAAACAGGTAAAAACCCAAACTAGATTGTCTTATAAGACCTTTTGTTGCATCAAGGGGATATATCAGGCCTCACCCATCAATTACTAAGTCCAATGCATTCCTCTTATGAAAGGGGTAAATCATAACCAACATAAACAGTCATATTAAAACTAGCATATGAAATATTAATACATTATCCATAAACCATGAATGGTATAAAAGTATAAAATCCATAACCAAACTATTAATAAACCCTTAAACACAATTAAGATTCAATAAAGAATATTGACATAGATGAAAATGTTTTAATAAAATCATAAAAACTTCTTTAGATAATTACCCCCATTTATTGAAAATAGTTATTTAAAATTATATACAATTTAAAAAGAAAATATTTTTATTGAAAATAATATTATAACCTTATAAAGGAAGCTTAAAAAATTTTAAGGCATCATGATGGTGGAAAAAATTTCTTGTGCTGTATAAGTTAGAAATACATTCTTCTCGTACTTTGTTGAAAAAGTCAAACAAAGTACCTCATAAGGAAATTGACAAAAATATTCCTTTTATGAAATAAAACATGGGTAAAAATGTATTTAATTTTTTTTAAAATAATATTAATAATGTTTTGAAATACATTATTAAGAAACATGGACATGAATGATAAATATGACCCAATAAATTATTATGTAAAAGCAACCCCAGATAATAAAGAGATTGCAAAATTAACCCTTACCTCATACTATCCTTTAATAGAGGGTGTAGTAACCTAAGATATAATGGTTAAATAATATTATTAAGTTATACCATAACTATATCCATTATTTATGATATAATATATGATTCTCTTTATATCATTTTCTTAATAATATTTCATTATTATCATTATTTCAGGCGTGAACTGCTTCATTTTCTTATGTTTATTTTGTCACGCAAGTCTTGTTTTTTATACATAGGATATATATTATTCATATCCAGATTAATATTAAGTTACATAAATATTATATTCATTCATTATATAAATTTTCATAATCATTATTAAATGGTTGTAGTGGAGGATGAATCTCATCACGACATGGAGACGGTAGGTCGTACGTACAAGCGATGGTATCATTCCGTAATGGTAAAGGGTAAAGAGTTGGATGGAATATGAATTATAAATTAAAAATATCATGTAATATTTATTATTTAAATCCTTTATATTTATCTTTATACACATCCAAATAAAGTAGTGTTGAATAATAAAATTACACCACGACGTGGAGACGGTAAGTCGTACATACACATGAATGGTGATATTATTATTCGTAGGATGAATAAAATGAGAAATATGGTTGTACCATAATCATAATAAAATATTATAATGTATATGATACTTTATTTATTACTTTAGTATGGAAAAAATATAGTAAGAGGAAGTAGAATAATAAAAGAAATTGAATTGAATTAGTAAAACAATTACCTCTTCTTCGAGTATCTCCTTTTGATTTGCATAAAAGGATTCCTTAGGTTGGATTTATGCCCAAAGTATAGACTCTAGGATGAAAATAGAGAATTTTTTAGGATAATTGGGTTGGTTTTTTCTGATCCAAAGGGATTTAGAGGTGTGAATAAAAGAGAAGGAGATGTGACCTTTTATAAGAGAGGGGAGGGAAACTTTTGTAAACTCCAAAACTATTAATTTAATATAAATTTATTTTGATTTAAAATAGCTCTAAAGTGAGTTATTTCAAGAATAATATGAGGATGAGTCTAAATCCTCTCAAAAAAAAAATTATACAATTTTAGGTCACAAAATTAACCTTATCTTTTGAATTTAACCCTTAGTTAAATAGTTTAACTCTTACCATGTCTACTTGTCTTTTTATACTATAGAGTTAATATAGTTATTATAAAATTCCAAAAGAACCCCAATTGGATAATTTATGAAATATTTAACACTATACAAGTTATTTGGATGAACCTTATATTTTTATGACTTTTTTATCATTTAATAAAATAGTATTTATTTTAAAATCTAATTTATGTCAATTTTGACACTATTTAATACATGATTTTTTATAGTCATAACAACTTGATTAATTAAAAAAATCTACATTAAATAATCCCTAAAATGTCAATTTCATACAAAAAATTTATTTATGGCATCAAATATTTCAAATTATATTTATTTTAATATTATTTTTATCATTTAATTGATTCTTCCTTTAATAAATCAATTATTGCATCATCATCGTGTCACCATTTAATTTAATTATTAATTTCATAAAATTGTAAATAAATTAAAATTATATAGGTAAACATTTTATATACCTAAATATAATTTATATTCAACTATATCAATTATATAACCTCATATTAAAAATGATATAGTTATTTAAATTTGAATATGACATTTTTAACTCTTCTTTAAACAAAATATAATAAATGTCCTAATATAAAAAAAGTGACTTAAAAAGGATCATATTTTAGACATAAGGTTTATTATGGTCTAAAAACAATCATCCAATGAAATTATGACAAGTGTTATGGTAATTTTATAATAATATAATATTATTTTTTTCCTTTAATTACCCGACTTACCCTTAACTATGTTAAATAAATAAAAATTTACTAAAGTTACAATTCACCAAAAAATTTAATTAATCCTATTAGATAAAAAAATTCATAATAATTACAACCATTTATGTCCATTTTTCAAAATTAAATTCACAAAAGTGGTAAACTTATGTTTAATTCTAATCCCACAAATGTGTTTAAAAGTCAGGTAAAAGAGACGTTCAAAAGTTAAATAAATTTTTATATCTAATTATATTATAAAAATGATTTCAATGATCTAAATTGGACTAATATATGTATTAAGTATATATATTTACTTTAAAATAAATTTAATTAAAGTAATTATTTAAATGAAAAAGCCAGTTTTTAAACAACATTGTAGTTTTTGTCACTATTCATAAAAAATGAAACTTTTCAGAAAAATACAAAAAATTCACCCTTAGCTAATTTTGATATTCTGAATTCAAAAATAAATTTTAAATATTTTATAATGTGGTTAATACTATTTATAATCACTTTTTAAATGGATAGTTAGATAGATCATGGTGCGCTCAAACTCGGTGTTGCGTGCAATTCATGCCATTGAATTATTTAAAAAGAAATGTACCATGGAAGATCGGGGTGTTACAGTCACTGTCCAAATAGATAGAGCCTCATGAATGGTTTACACATAGTTTCTCAAACCATGCATAAACCACGCGCCTTACCCATGGACCCCAAAATAAGCCGCATAGTTACTTGAGAGAAGTCGCATGGTTTCCCCTGATCATTCGCTAACCATGCACCCCTTGACGCTAAGCCCAAAACTTCCATTTTTCAATAGAAACTCAAAAATTCAAACTGATACTCAACCTGAAACTCAAAAAAAGGATACAAATAAAAGAGAATAATAAAATAAAAGGATATCCAAGGTTAGGGTGTGACAATTCTCCCCCCCCCACAAAAACTTTTTTCCCCCAGAAAGTCACCCAACCAAAAGGAAAACAAAACTCAATCCCAAATATGGAAATAATAGGAAAAGGCCATGAATCTCGAGGTGACCTTTCACTTCACAAGTCACACCAGAACATATATAGAGAAACCCATAGCATGAGGAATAATGGGAGAACATTAGAGGGTTCTCCCTACCATAATATCTCAACTAACACCACCAACATTTATATCCAAACATGATAACAAAAACATTAGAAACTAAAGATGAATTAACACAAAGTTTTTCCACAAAAAATAAACCACAACACCACCAGAACGAGGATTAGAAACAGGGAAATACCCACACAACCCAAAAACCCCCAACATAATGGGGAAACCCATTAAAGAATCTTGAACCAAACAGAAAACTTAAACACAAACTACAATCAATGATTTCTAAAATCATGAATATATCTAAACAAGTGGAATAAAAAACTAGATCCAATTCACAAAAGGATAACCATTTAAAGATTCACATCCAAGGCAAAAAAACAGGATTATAAGAGAACATGATCATCGATTCTCTTACATAGATAAAAGAAACTCACAATGAGAAGAAAATTATAAAATGAAACTTAAATTATCTCTACTCCAACACTAGAGACATAAACTGGGCCAAGGTTCCTTGCACCCTCGGAGATCTCCTGACTATGTACAAGATTCACTCCGAGGCATTTGGCTGGAGCCCTGATGAATGAAGCATCCACTTCCTCATAGTCTGGCACCAACATCCTCTGATCAAGACTTATTCTTCGGGAAATGATTCTTACAAAACTTCTCTATATGACCCAAACGACCACAATGATGACAAGTATTAGGAGGATTATGACATGATGGCTTCAAATTCTCATACCAAACACACTAAAAGCATATGAGAGAGCAGTCTAACTAACGAGAGGCTGAAACTAAAAAATGTGACTCCTCAAACATAGGTTATTATGACATGAACTCCTCACCAGATGTGGAACCTCCACGAGCAACAAGAGACATCATATTGCCAACTTGTGCTCTGGAAACCAACTCAACTAGGAACGATTCATCCACAAACTTCTCGAAACGAAGATCCTTGGAGGATAGGGATCTCTCTTTGATCTCTAGATGTGAACCCATGATGAAAATATAATCCTTCAACTGATCCTATGATACTATCTTTGAAGAGAAAGAAACCAACTCCTTGAAGTAGTTAATATAGACCTTCACTATCCACCAACCTTGTTGAATACTCAAGATCTCTTCCACTTTCTTCGTATTCACCTCCCAAAGTATAAACTGTTAGAAAAAAACATACCTAAACACTTCCCACATCATCCCATCTTTCATCGATGATGGATCAATCACTTTCCACTGGTCCAAATCCAAACCCTCAAACAAACCCAAAACAACATGTACTCTCATAGCTTTGGGAGTTCCCAACAATATGAATACACTCTCAACTTCCTCGAGCCATTCCACTACCTCTAACAGACCTCAATCACCATGATAGATATACAACAATTGATAAGAACCAAAAACTGGGCAAAAACCCACTAGAAACCTTAGGGACCTTTCTGGGAAGTATATTCTGAATAGAATAAAAACACAGAACCAAAATCAACACCAATCTAAAACTTAACCAAGAAGGGAATTTCAAACCAAAGTAATAAGATCAAAAGCTAAACACATATAATCATAAACAAAATCCTCTTTTTAAAAATCACCACTACCATTACAATTTCAAAGCTTCCTTCTTTCAAGGACACTATCCAAATTCCAAGATCCACTTTAAAGGAATAAAAAATTCTGAAACCATTCTCCCTTTCAAAAAACAACTCGGAAAACCAATCCAAACCTTCAATTACTCATCCATGGAATCCTATGAACCATCAAATATGTGTTCATCCACTTTATCTTATTCCATGCACACATTCTAACATTCACTTCCCATACATATCCACACATATGTGAACATTCATAAGGAATACCAAGGGTCACCCATGCCATTTTATTATCAAATCTAAGCATTCACCAAATTTTCAATCCAAAACACTTTCCCTTTAAGACCCATTTCATCTTTCAATCCAAAAACACTTAAAATAAAAAAAATAATTTCAAAAACTATTTTCATTTTAAAATCTTACTCACATCAATTGAGACTGAAAAAAACATAACTCATGAAAAACTATCAAAGCGTGGAATTAGTATCCATGCCTAAACTGGTAACATTGTTAGTAGGCCATGCCCCAAGTAAGAATCAACAACTAAGAGGATATTGAACTGTGTACTAGAAATACACATGGGTCACTAATCCATGTGAGATCACGACATAACACCATCTCACATACATTGTCATTACTCATCAAAAAAAACCAAGAACCAAAACCAAGACTCAAAACCTGGACTACCCCTGACAACTTAAGGATTGGAATGAGTAAGGGTTTATGATGTCCTTCCCGTATCTACCTCTTGAGTCCTGAAATTCATAATCTCCAAATACCAGACACCCTCAATAAAAAAGGGCCTACTCTGATACCATTTTTTCACGAACCAAACTAGGATACCATCCAACATGACATCTAACCTGGTCTAAGACATGGTCTGGAGGGCATTCCTGATCCCCACGGGCTGATAAATAGTGCCAGGAATCAAAGTAATCACCATGGGAATGATTTTTACTAATAAAATAGGACGAAATAAAGTAAGCACAACAAGTATAAGAACAAAAAATAACTAAATCTCAATAAATATACAAACTGATCCAAATACAAAAACTACCAAAACAAAAAAAAAACTGAATAAAAAAACTAAAACTAAGCCAGACAAACCAGATCTCCATGTGACCTCTTGGTCACCACCATCCACAAGACGAACCTCCTCAAAGAACAGTTCCAATGCTCACAAATCCATAATCTTTGTATGAAAGTCTGAATGAGGTCAGTTCTCATAACCACACTTTTTCTTCCTTCAAATATTTGAATACCGATATTCATCAGATGGGAACAATTTCTCATGTCAAAGATGATATGGATGCTATATCGAAAATAATTGAGATGGGAGCATGCTCCATCATTTTGAGACTCATATTACCGAGAGGTACTATGCCATGGAAACTTGAGCTTCTGATATATCATTTGATGAATGTTTGGGGTTTCGCCTCATGAAAGTGTGTCTCTTTAAGGAAAGGATACTACCCATCTTATTCCCATCTGAAGACCTTAAGATGTGTACTTGGGATCACAACTCTATCTCTTTCAAACCTGGAGCACTGCACATCCGAGAATGGGATAGAATGTTCAACCCCCTGAAAATAGGTAAAATGATGGTTCAAACTTGGGTGAAGGTCTTTGGTTTAAACTAGATCCATTGGAACCCTTGTATTATTTATGATATTGCTTTAGCATTGGGAGTTCTGATCAAATTAGATAAGGAAATGGAGGTTGCCGGGTATGGACACTACGCCAGATTCTTAGTTGAAATTCACCTTTGTTCTACTTTAATTGATAAAATCCATCTATTGATAGATGTTGATGAACTGGAACTGAAAATAGAATATGAAAACCTCCCCATGTTTTTTCAAGACTATAAAACAATAGGTCATGATTCTGCAAACTGTAGAAGATCACTTGTTTGTTCATTATGTGCTGCATGTGGGCATGATATACATTACTGTTTTAAAAAAACACAACCTCAGAAGGCTGATACCTCTAGTATTACACAATCTACTGGTTTTTATGGGAAGGCCTTGGCTTCTGTTAATCCTTCTTAGAAGAGGTCTGTTTTAGATGTCCAAATCGGATTTGGGAATAACTAGGAGACTATTATTTCACCTCATCCTACTACTGTGCATAATACATTGGCTGACAACATTACAGGTTCTTTTATAAAACCCCCTATTTTGTATGCTCAACCACAAAAGACCTCTGACCAATATGGCACTCAGTCATGGGTAGCTATTGTTGAGAAGGGGAGGAGGGGATTGTGAGACCTAGATTTCTAATGTCCTCACTCAGGATCTGACAAAGGTGGGTCTCACTACTCAGTTGACATCCCAGAACCCCTTGCCTAGTGTTCAGGATGTTTCTGTTGTGGTTAATGATATTTCTTCTACCTCTGACACACATTTTTGTGATGATAAAAGCGTTGTAATAAAGCCTCTGTGCCCAGCACCTGATCGCAACATTAAGGTTCCACTTAATTCTGATGTGGTTCCCTTAAAAGGAATTACAACCTCCTGAGGGTGATTTTGGAGCTTCAGACACCTCACCCTTGGTTCCCTCACTTGGAAAGGATGATCCACAATCTTCTCCTCATGTGTAGGTGCCCACTACTAATGAAATTAATGTTTATAGTAGTGCTACAGGTTATTGGGAGGCTACGACTGTTGTTCCCCCTTGAGAAGTGGTGGAATCTCCAGACTTGACTCTATCCCAATCAAGGCTTCCAAAACCACAGTAGATGATAGAGGATCCCCCCATGATAGACTTTCCTATTGCAGACGAATCCCTAGAAATCGTGGGAGAGGACGAGTTCGAGCATACTTGAGCTAAATGCAAGATGAATTACACTATATGGATTCAAATTCGGATGAATACATTGAAAGCCTTATTCAAAAAGCAAGGAATATTGAAGAGCTTCACTCCAAGGGTCAGAGACGTGGGTGAGGTCATGGATTTGATTTGGGATCCTTGTGGGATGCAAAACGATAGATTGTAGATAATAAAAGAAAAAAACTAATCTCTCATGATGAGGGCTAGTGACTTGTGTGAAATGAACTGCTTCACTCATCTTGTACGCTTACTTTTGTTTTAATAAAAAGGGCCTTGGACCTCACCTTTACTAAAAAAACATACAATTCTTACATTTCCTTTCCCGATTCAGTCCATAAACACTTGTTTGAAAACACACTTAAAAAAAAAGCTTTTAATCATTTAAATTAAACAAAGCCAACTTCCAAAATTTTGTTTTTTTAAAACAAGACACACAAACTGCTTACCTTTTTCAAAAAAATTTCATTTTTTCATAACCCTTTTAAAATCTAAATTCCAAGTAAAAATCCATACCAAGTAATCAAATAGGGTTAAGCAGAATGTGAAAGAAACAAAATCCAACTGATATAAAATCATAGGGCTAAAATCCAAACATGAAGCAAAAACAAAAAGTATATAAAGATAGTGATTCATAAGCATTTCATGAACATCCCTAGAGAGATCCCTAGATGTACTCGGTTTGGACTCACCTTCCAATATATAGTGAAAATCTATAGTCAATAACCATATAGTCGCTTTAAACTATCCAATCAAGTGGCACATACCACATAAACCTATAAAATAAAGGGGGTTCCAACTTTTCTAATTGGGGTCGACAAGAAACCATCACTCGAACCTCAAAAAGATGCCCAGAAATCCCATGATAGTAATAGATATACACAGTGGAAAGAGAGGAGCTTGCACGCATGGCTCACATGACCTGCTGCCACTACACTTTCCTACCCCAACCACCGACACCACCCATGTGATAACCCATATCAGGGAAATCCTCAATAGGTGTTCCAATCTCATAATAAGACATACACAAGTACCAATCGAACCACCACATCATTTTAGTTTCAAAAACCACTTTTCCAAACATTTCAAAATACCAAATGGATTTTAGATCACAGTAATTTTAAAACAGAGTTTCCAATGTATCTCAAGTGCCAAACGAGCCTCACATCTTGAAAACCAATTCCATTCCCAACACCTTTTAAAAGCCAATTCAAAAGTACAAAACACACATAAGTTACTAAATGAGAATTTAGAAATCAACCATGTTCCAAGGTGAAAAATGGGCCATAGTTTCATACACCACACAATTACCATGTCATGCCACAAAATTCCAAATAGACAAGTATTTGGAGAAAATATTTTAAACCACATTTAAGGTCACACAAGGAATCAAGGACACTTAAAAGTACATTTCACATTACTTTCACAATTTATAAAATTTATTTAAAAACACCAAAATAAGAACACATGCATAAACCAAACATTTCTATAGGAATATACCCTTTCAATTTCATGTTCACATTAAAACCACTTTATAACATGATTATCAACCCTTTAAAAATTCAAATAAACATTTTTAAAGAACAAAAGGGGGAACCCGATCAATATATATTAGAAAACCAAATTACAATGACATTATCAAAATAAAACCAAGGTCCAACACCACTCAAAGCACCAAATTTCACTTTAAAAACATGATTTACATTTTATTAAACACCTTACATGTGTTTAACATAGTCATAATCAAAGAAACCATTTAGAAAACCATTTTACGTCCCTTTTCCATCATTAAAAGACAAAAATAAATCATATCAATACACCCAAAGCAAGAAAAACACATTTATAAACCATTTAATAAATCTCAAGCATCAAATGGAATGTTCTAGAAAGGAAATGGATATAAACACCTACCTCAATGATGTGTGAATGCAATGAAACTCCCAGAGAAGGAATATCCAAGATCAAAACACAATCTGCACACCCTAACATCTAATAAATCAAACCAGACACCAAAAATATCCCTTAGGGTTTGACCAAGAGGGAAAACCCACAAAGATAGACCAAGATCTCAAGAGATAAGGGATAAGAGAAGAGTAAATGGACCAAAAATAAAAAGAAACATACACAGGGACCTTAAAGAAGCATCCATGGAGGTTAAGGAGCAAGGGAGGAGGGTCTCCTAGATCCCCTTGGTGCACCTAGGTTGGAGGAGGGGAGGAAAAGCCGAAATGGGGTTAAAATATTAGAGGGGAAAAATTGGAATTTCAAGTTTTTAAGAATATGGGAAACTCGCATAGTTTGACCACATGGTTCGAAAAACCATGTGCAAACCATGCAATCACCACTGTCCAAATGGGAAAAACCTCATGCACAGTTTCCGTATAGTATGCCAAACCATGTACAACCTATGCGCATTACCCTTGGACCCCAAAACAAGCCACATAGTTACCTGGGTGTAGTTTCATGATTTCCCCTGATCGTGGGCTAACCATGGGCCCCTTACTGCCAAGCCCAAAATTTCCATTTTTCAATAGAAACTCAAAAATTCAAATAGGGACTCAACTCAAACCTCAACAAAAGGATCCAAATCCAATAAAATAATAAAATAAAAGGATTTCCAAGCTTGGTGTGTGACAATAATAGTTAGTAGTGGTAATACAAGTCTTTATTTTACTTGAACAAGATCTGGCCTTCTTCTCCAAATTGGAGTAATATAATGGGATACATAAATATTATTCAGAATTATATTATATATGAATACAATAAGATGGGTCTCCCTTTTCATTGGCCTAAATATAATCTATAGAAGGAAAGGTTTTAATCTCTCTCTCTTATCCCCATCTTCATCAACATGAATTATCATACTTTTACATCCACTTTTGGATCTCACAAGCTTTGATACATAGAAAATTTATGAGGCATAAAGTGTAAGATACTTCTTTATTTCTTCAACCTTAGAGAACTTGCAGAAGATTAAAACATCAGATATATTTCTTCATCTTGTTCTCAATCTTCTTATTTTACATTCAATGTATTTCATGGATATTTTCCTCATAATTATTAGACTTTCAATCTTTTTAAATATAAAATTTCAATATATTTTTAATTTACCTATATAATTGGATTTATCTTCCTTATTATATTTGGAAACATCACATCTTCATATTATATATAGAATCTTAATCATTTAAAACAACTTTCCACATTGGCATGTCTTCATGGAATGGTAAAATCAGTTTTGATGCGAATATCTCTCTCTCGCTCACCATTTTTATCACTACGTGTTTGCAACATGGAATTTATCTTTAAAGCATGAATGTATTTGTATTTATTGAATTTTATCAAGAATTTAATTAATAGATAATGCCTTAGTGTAAACCATCTGCCTACAATGTGGAACATTTCATCTGTATCCATCTCCTAGAAAATAAATTGAATCATATCTTAATATAAGGAATCATGAAATATAATTAATGAGAATAAACATTAGCATAAAATAAATATATTTTGGATTATATTTGGATGATTATTATAACACCCCAATATTGTATGATATATTTTTTTCAATTTTTTTTATTTAATAGCTTGCGTTACACACAACACCAAGTTTTAAGAAACCACAATATATTATTAATATTAATATTTAGAATATGCTCATTATAACATAACCTTTAAACATGGAAGTATAAATAAGAATAAACACATCATGGAAATTATGTATAATGGTTTTATATAATGAAAATATATTGACAAATAGGTACTTAATTTTTGGTAAAGTTATTATATACCTCGAAAATAAATTTCTTCTAAAAAAGGATTTTCATTTATTTTTTTGAAAAAATAATAAAATTAATTTTGTAAAATTTTATAAAATTTATTTGAAAAAATGAAATTAATTTTTGGAATTATAATATCAAATTTATATTTTGTTTAATTTTTTATAATTTTATGAAAAAATTAGTTTTTCGACGAACAGTGAAAAATACTATTTTTTATTAAAAATTTTCTTTTCATTTAAAGTAATTACATAGTTATATATTATAATAAAATGGTTTAAAAGTGATATTAGTTCCATTATATTATTATTAACCCAAAATTTGTCCTTATAATCAATTTCATATTGAATTTTTATATAAAAACTTCTTATCAATTTAAATGATTTTTCTTTGGAAAACCTTTTATTCATTACTTCTGCAGGTTTAATTTTAAATTATATTTTACCACATATATGAATTGAATTTGGAAAAAAAGGATTTCATATTTTTAATTAGAATAATTAATATTAGATAATAAGTTCAATTTATTTTTTGTTCATAATGAATAGTAAAAACAGTAAGAATTTATTATCGCGGGTAAGGTTAAAATGGGTTAACTAGGGGTTAAACTAAACATATAAGGGTTAAAATTACATAAAAAACATATAATTCTTATTTTATATTCATATTTTGACATTATATAATATAAGGTTCAATAATGAACCATTTTGGAGGCTTGTTTCATATAATATCTCTGAACACGCACTCTCAAATCCGGTAATAAAATCATAAAATTTAAATTTATGGATTTGATACTGAAGAATGTGTCCCAATATTTCTATACAAAACATATAAAAAAAATTATTGGAACAATTACCCATGTACCTTTTAAGTTTATGGTTTTATAGAATTTAGAAAAACTCTTACATAAATAATTATTAGGTCAGATAGGGTAATAGAAGATGGTCTAGAGGGGGGGGGGGAAGGGGGTGAATAGACTAGATTAAAAAATTTACACAAAATAATTGAATAAATAAAATAATTATGAAAGTTAATTATTAAGTTTAATTAGAAGAGAGAAAACTAAATAACAAAAGGATTTTTTTTATAGTAGTTTGGTTCAATGTGGGATTACCATACTCTTATACCTCTCTACTCAACGAGATATATGTGTGCACTAAAAATGTTTTTTGAGAGAGAATCATAACCTAATTACATAATCATTCTATAGTGGAGGGATAACCACAAAACTAATTTTTTTATGAGGAGTCACAACCCTTACAACCTAAATTTAGACAGAGGGAGTCACAACCAAAATAGTCATGACTTTAGATATAGGGAGTCACTACCCTTATATCCTAACTTTAGAATCCAGGATTCACAACCTAAGGAAAAATAATAATAAAAAATGCTTTTATGTGTAAAATCATAAACAAAAAAATTGAGTGTGTATGAGAGATGAGAAATAGTGTTATAGACTCAGAAACCAGATGAATGAGAAGATATATAATTAATGCACAGGTACTCATTATTGAGGATTAGATCATCTTATCTCATAAAGGCAGTGGAAGTTAAAGCAGAAGAAATTTGGCCCTTGAGAGATTGTGTAGATGATGAAACAGAGTGTCAAATGATGTTTCAAATGCAGAATGGGTTCAAAGTTTACAACACTTTCTCTTTGAAAATCAGAGTATCGAATATGTTAACCTATGTATATTATTTTTCTTCTAGAGAAGGATATATATATATATATAATAAATATTCAGCAGTTACAACAGCTCCTATTCCTTTAGATATTCAAAATAAATTGAGTCAAGATCCTTCATAATTATCTCCACAAAAATCACAACACCATTACCTCTTTATTCCTATAGAATAAATATTAAATAAAATAATTTAAAATAATTTTAATAACTCTTCCAATAATGTATCCAAAATAATAATAGCGTTGAATGATTTTAAAACTCGAGTTTAAATCCATTCAAACCTCTTTAAACTTAGTCAAAACATTTTAGTAAACTAATAGCACAAATCAAAAGTAAATTCAAATATTTGAATCTAAATAATCTTGTATCCTTCGACTATATTGGAAAAAAAGTTGAAAATTTTATTAATTTTTCTCTTTAAATATTGTACCAAAAACATAAAAATCTCTTCGATCATAATCCTTAGATTGAATGTGAATTTATCCAATAGAAAAAATCTAAAATAATCCATATAAATATGAAAAAGATCAATGTTCAGCAAAAAAAAGTGACATTAGAAAAGTAGGGTACACAAAAGTAGGGTACATGAAAGTATGGTACATGAAAGTAGGGTTCACCGAAAGTAGGGTTCACCAAAAGTAGGTTTCACAAAAATTAGGTTTAAATGAAAGTAGGGTTCACTGAAAGTAGGGTTCACCAAAAGTAGGGTTCATTTAAAAATTAGCATAGGGTTCATTACAAAATTAGTGTAGGGTTCATTACAAAAGTATCATAAGGTTCATTACAAAATTAGCATAGGATTAATTTCAAAAGTAGTGTAGGGTTAATTAAAAAATTACCATAGGGTTTATTAAAAAATTAGGGTTTTCGAACCATAATTTTCCCTATTTTGAAAGTAGGATTTCTGAACCATACTTTTCACTATTGCAAATGTAGTGTTACTGAACCATACTTTACACTTTTGTGAAAGTAGGGTTTTCAAACCATACTTTACACTATTGAAAAAGTAGGATTGCTGAACTATACTTTGAAATATTGTGAAAGTAGGGTTATAAAACCATACTTTTCACTATTTTGAGAGTAGGTTTTCTAAACCATACTTTGCACTGTTGATAAAGTAGGGTTTTTGAACCATATTTTGAGAAAAAATGAACAACATACTTTAAAAAACTTCAACAATTTTTTAAAGGATATTAACAATAGATTTAGCCTTTGGTCAAGAAGACTTATTTATAGAAAAACTTATTATATTTTCAATGAATTAATAATAAAATAACCATACTTATACTGCTCCTAATATCATCTAAAAATAGAAAAAGAAATATTCTTGAAAAACTATAGTTGTGAAACAGTGTTACAGAACTTTAAATAATTTATTGACCATAAAAACAAACTTTTAGGAATTCTATGTAAACTAATTAAATCAATATAAACATGTTTTATTTCTATAAAATCAAGTTTTATATGAATCTGATATCTTTATAACTTTCAGTAAATTAAATACAACAACTTTTCAAAACTTTAGACTGTAAAGTTTCTAAAACTGCAGCAGTAACTTCGTTGCATTTTTAGAGTACTAGAAAATCATTTTCATACTTTCTCATAAATGAATTAAGTTTAAATAAATATATTATCTATCCATCATGATAATAATTACAAAAATCTATATAACATGGATTGAGATATCATCAAAATAAAGAGGAAAAGTAATCAAACAAAAGGAAAACATGCACATGCACAAACAATATCCCCCTGTTTGTTTGATTACAAAACCAAAACATTTAAACCAATTAAAACAAAATTTTAAAACATTTAAAACCAATTTATTTATCTAATTTTTTGTAAATAAACAAAAAGTGAAAACAAACTCCCTATAAACAAATATATTAGTAAAAAGTTAAAATTCCAACATAACAAAATCAAATTTAGTTTTTTCAAACTAAGCAGAGTCTAAAGGCTTTTTAAAAAAATCTTATAGTTGTTTTTCAGAAGGTATAAACTCTAAAAAAATATCACCTTTGTTCAAATGATCTCTAATAAAATTACATCTAAGATAAATATGATTTGTTCTAGAATGTTGTAAGGGGTTTTTATAATTATAAATTTCAAAAGTATTATCACAATAAATAGGAAGTTTATCAAGATAAACACAAAAATTACATAAGATTTACTTAATCCAAAAACTTTGAGCACAACTACTTGAAACATAGATATACTCGGATTCTACACTAGATAAATTAATAGATAGATGTTTTTTAGATGACCAGGAAATTAAACTTTTTCTCAAAAAGTGACACATACCGAACGTACTTTTTCTATCAATTATACATCCTCCAAAATCAGAGTCAGAATAATATGTTAAATCAAAATAGTTATATTTTGGATAAAATAAACTAGAATCAAAAGTTCCTTTAACATATATAGTTATTATTTTTACATCTTTAATATGAATTTTTTTAGGAACTTATTGAAATATTGCATATAAACATACACTAAAAATGATATTGGGTCTAGATGCCATAAAATAAAGCAGACTACCTATCACACCTCTACAAAATTTAATTTAAACAAATTTACCAGAAGCATCAATATCTAATTTAAAATGAGTACCCATAGGGGTTTTCATAGATTTAGATGAATCAAGACTAAATATTTTAACCAAATCTCTAGCATACTTATATTTATTAAGAAAAATACCATATTTCTTTTGAGAAATTTAAAGTATAAGAAATAGATTTAATTATCACATTAAACTCATGCCAAACTTAGAAGACATCAAGGTAGAAAAATCATTATAGAGAATTTTACTAGATAATCCAAAAACTATATCATCAATATAAATTTGTACAATTAAAATATCATCAGAAGTTCTTTTAATAAAAATTATAGGGTCAATATTTCCTTTTTTGAAACCATTTTTTAATAAAAACAAATAATTTCTTTCATAGAAAGTATAAGGTGCTTGTTTGAGACCATATAAAGCTTTAGATAATTTAAAAAATTATTAATAAATCTTTCATTTTCAAAACTAGGGGGTTGAGAAACATAAACTTCATCATTTATAAATCCATTTAAGAAATCACTTTTTATATTCATTTGATATAATTTTAAAACTTGAAAATAAGAAAAATATAAAAATAGTCTAATTGCTTCTAACCTGGAAATAGGTGAAAATTAATCTTCAAAGTCTATACTTTCTTTTTTAGAGTATCCTTGAG
This sequence comes from Viscum album, assembly GCA_963277665.1. NCBI lineage: Eukaryota > Viridiplantae > Streptophyta > Magnoliopsida > Santalales > Viscaceae > Viscum > Viscum album. Next base: position 1,006,339,770 of record OY728126.1, read on the forward strand.
AAACAAGTTTGCCTTTATTTTTAACAATCTATCCATATTTATCTAGCTTGTTTCTAAAAATTTATTTAGTTCCAATCACCAGTTTATCCTCAAGAAATACTACTAAATACCAAAAATTATTTATAAAAAAATGATTTAATTAATCTTGCATAGAAACAATCTAGTTTGCATCTTTTAAATCATCATTAACATTAATAGGAACAAAATCAGAAATTAAACTAGAATTAACATAAAAATTTTAAATAGAGTTTTTATTTTTAACACCAAAATCAACATTTCCAATTAAATTTTCAATAGGATGATATTTTTTAACATTCCATGATCTTGGACCAGGTTGAGAAGGAGTTATATCTCCCTCAATTGATTCATCTTTATCCTAAGGTTTTTCTTCACCAAAATTAAAATCTATAATCTCATCATCAATAACATTAGAATAAGAATTTATTTTAATATTATTTTCATCAATCATAACATGATTAAAATATTAAATAACCATAGTTATTTTATTATAAATTCTAAAATATTTACTATTTTTAGAATATCCAATAAAAACACCTTCATCACTTTTATCATCAAATTTATCTAAATTATCCTTTGAATTTGAAATAAAACTTCACAACTAAAAACTATAAAGTAAATAACTTTAAATTTTTTATTTTTAAATAATTTATAATGAGTTTTCTTTAACAAAGGTCTTAAGAGAATTCTATTTGAAATATAACATGCAGAAAAATGTCCTTATCTCAAAAATATATAAGCAAATTATATTCAATTAACATAGTTCGAGCCATTTTAATAGGAGTTCTATTTTTCCATTCTACAACACCATTTTGATGTGGTGTTCTAGGAGCAAAAAAATTATGAAAATAACAATTCTTTTAATTTTTTTAAAATATAAATTATGAAATTCACCTCCTTTATCACTATGAAAAGAAATAATTATACAACCTTTTTCATTTTGAACTAATTTAAAAAAACCAGTAAATCTAGAAAATGTATCATTTTTATGAGAAAGAAAGTATACCCATGTAAATATACTATAATCATCAATAATCATTAAAGTATATTTCTTTCCACCAAGGTAGGAAATTTGAGTGGGACCAAATAAATCAACATACTAACTGTAATGGTCTATTAGTACTTATCTGATTGATAGGTCTAAAATAAACTTTATGTTGCTTCCCTTTCATGCAAGCGTCACATACTTGAATATGTTCTTTCTTCAAGGAATGCAGTTTTAACACATTATTATGTTTTGAGAGGTTATGAAACATTCTGAAATAAACATGACCTAAATGTCAATTCCAAATGATGATTTCATTCTGTGCAACATTTAAACACTTAATATGTTGAACATTTAGTTTAGAAAAATCAATAGTATAAATATTTTATTTTCTATTAGCATAAAATAATAAAGAATCATATTTAAAAACTAAAAATTTATCATTTTGAAATTTAACTTCCATTCCATCATCACATAATTGTGATATACTAATTAAATTATGTTTTAAACCTTCAACATATAAAACTTTAGAAATAAAATAAAATTTTAAATACCAACTTTACCAAAACCTTTTACTTTGCATTTGGAATTGTCTCCAAAAGTAATAATGACTCCATAACATGTGTTATAAGTGGTAAAATTTGATGGGTCTCCATTCATATTCTTATATCATCCACTGTATATGTACCATATGTTGTTATTGAGGCATCCAAGTCATATTTCCTACAAAAATGAATTACTTGACAATTTTGGAACCCAAAATACTTTGGGTCCAATAAGATTAGTAATAAATTCTGTAGGTACTCATACAGAATTTAAACATGTATTGTAACATACTCTAGATAATAAGGATTTAGAAATATTAATTTTTGTAAATCCAAAAAATTGTTTAAATCTAAGTGAACAATCATTTCCTAAGTGACCTTTCATGGAACATTTAAAACAAGTAATAGCTGAAGAAAAACCATTTTTACTTTTAACAAAATGAATTTTATACATTTGGGGTAATCTCCCATCATAACAAAAACCATATTTATTTTTATCAGTTTTATTCAAAGAAATCAACTCATGATATTTTTAACGACCTTGAATAAAAGAAGATAAACTTTGTTTAATACATTCAACTTTCTTTTTCAAATTTTCATTCAAATCTTGATAAGTTTTTAAATTGTCATAAAATGTGGAATGAGAAGTAGTAGTAGTGTTACTTAAATTTTCATTTTATTATAAAATAACTATATTTTCATAAATAAATTTCTCATTATTTTCCTTAATCTCATTATATAAATCATCATATTTGAAAATATCTTTCCTTAATCTTTAAATTTATTTATTTAATTTAAAAAAATTGGGGTTTTCAGAATCATATTCAGAATTATAACATTCAAAATAAAAAAAAAGAATTACTAACCTTATCCATTGATTCCATGAAACACAAGTTATCAATTTATTTTTCATTTTTAGATTGTTCGCTAGAATTAGATTCTTCTGTATAACTCCAACTGGTGGTCAATGACATTTTGTCCTTTTTATATTTATCTTTATTCTTAAGTTTTGGAATACCAAGCTTGATATAAATTTTCTTTTTGTACTCATAATAAGTTAAATCTGATTCATTGAAAATTTCACTACCTTTATTATCTCCCTTATATTTTTCTTTTTGAGGGTTTCCTCTAAACTAGTTCTTGAATCCTTTCTTTTTCATTCTTTTGTAAAATCCAGTCACAATCTGAGCCATATCTTCCTTTTCACTATCCTATAGATTAGAATTAGAAGAGTGAGTAGAAACAACATTTACATATTTAAAAGAAAAAACTTTCCTTTTTATTGGATCCTTGACAGCTATGTTCTTCAATTCCAGTTCATAATGAAGTAGTGACCCATTTAATTCATCCAGGGTGTACTCTTTGAAGTTATTTCTTTCATTAATGGAAACCTTCTTGACATTCCATTTCTTTGGTATGGATCATAGGACTCATTCAACCAGTATTGGGTTTTCCTGTGCTTCTCTAAGTGAATTCATTCTATTCACAATGCCTATGAATCTATAGAACATTTGGTTTACTGTTTCATCTTCACCCATCTTGAAATCTTGATACTCATCACAGAGCATTCCAAGCTTGGTTCATAACAGTTTTTTAGAGCCAAGGTGAGTGAGTTGTAGAATATTCCAAAATTTATGATCTTTCTTACAAGTATACACATGACTAAAACAATTATATTAATAACACAATATAAAATAGTAATAACTTTTTAATTTAAAATATATACAATAGTATCATTTCTGGTAAGAGTATCTAGGTTATCTTTAGACATTGTGTACTGTTTTCACATAACAGAACATTGCACAATTCTCAACTATTTGAGGTAAGTCTCTATTCAGGATCTCCAGTAGCCATAATCATTGCCATCAAAGTGAGGTGGCTTCTGAGGAATCCAAGCACCATTCAGGTTCAATCCTTCTATATTATAATATCTTTATCCTAAGACTATGAGGTCTAGGAATATGTTAGCATAATTAAAATAAAAGCACAATAAATAGAGGGATTGGATTATTTTGAAATAAAAAACCTATGATACCAATGTTTGGTATCAAGAAAGAGAATAATAGAGATAAAATATTCTTACAAAGGTTATCCTTTGATACCAATTGTTAGGTCAGACAGGGTAATGGTAAATGTTATAGAGGGGGAGGGGGGTGAATATACCATATTAAAAAAAATTTAAAAAATAATTGACTAAATAAATTAATTATCAAAGTTAACTATTAAGGTTAATTAGTATCAGGAAAATTAAATTACATAAGGATTTTTTTATAGTAGTTTAGTCCAATTTGGATCTAGTCTACTCTTATACCTCTTTACTTGATAAGATATATGTGTTCACTAAAAATAATTTTTGAGGGGGAATCATAACCCAATTATATAATAATTTTATTTTGGAGGGATAACCATGACACTAACTTTTGTATAGGGAGTCACAACCCTTAAGACCTAACTTTAGAAAGAGGGAGTCACAACCTAAACAAAACTGAATTTAGATATAGGGAGTCAAAACCCTTAGATACTGACTTTAGAATCTGGGAGTCACAACTCGATAAAAAAGAATAAAAAAAATTCTTTTATGTGTAAAAGCATATAAAAAAAAAGTGTGTGTGAGAGATGTGAAATAGTGTTACAGAATCAGAAACCAGACAAATGAGAAGATAGATAATTAATACACATGTACTAGTTGTTGAGGATTAGATTAGATTGTCTTGTCAAGGAAATAGAAGTTAAAGGAGAATAAATTAGACCCTTGAGAGATCATGTCGATGATGAAATAGAGTGTCATAGGATGTTTCAAATTCACACAAATTTCAAAGTTTACAACACTTTCTCTTTGAAAAACAGAGTATCAAATATATTAACCCATGTATATTCTTTTTCTGAAATATATATATATATATATATATAAAGAATAAATATTCAACGGTTACAATAGATCCACTTCCTTTGGATATTCAGAATAAATTGAGTCAAGAACTTTTATAAACATCTCCATAAAAATCACAGCACTGTTACCTCTTTATTCTTGTATAATAAATATTAAATAAAATAATTTAAAATAATTTGAATAATTCTTACAATAATTTCTTCATAATAATAATAACAATGAACGATTTTAAAACTCCAGTTTAAATCCATTCAAACCTATTTAAACATAGACAAAACATTTCCTAAAAACTAGTAGCACAAACCAAAAGTAAATTCAAATATTTGAATTTAAATAATCTTATAACCTTCGACTTTATTGATTTTTTTGAAAAATTTATTATTTTTTCTCTTTAAATATTTCACCAAGAACATCAAAATATATTCAATCATAATCCTTATATTTAATGTGAATTTATCTATAAGAAAAACCTCCGAAAATAATCTTTAAAAATATGCATCCGATTAATATTTAGAAAAAAACAAAAAGTGACAACAACAAAGTAGGGTACACGAAAGTAGGGAATAGGAAAGTAGATCTCACCAAAAGTAGGGTTCACCAAAAGTAAGGTTTACTAAAAGTAGATTTCACAAAAATTAGGGTTCACCTAAAGTTGGGTTCGCTATAAAAGTAGCGTAGGGATCATTACAAAAGTAGTGTAGGGTTCATTACAAAAGTATCATAGGGTTCATTAAAAAAGTATCATAGGGTTCATTACAAAAGTAGCACAGGGTTCATTAAAAAATTAGGTTTGTCGAACCATATTTTTAACTATTGTAAAAGTAGAGTTTTCAAACCATACTTTGAACTATTGAAAAAGTAGGGTTGCCAAACCATACTTTGTACTATTGTGAAAGTAGGGTCGTCAAACCATACTTTACATTACTATGAAAGTAGGGTTTCTGAACCATAATTTTCATTATTGATAAAGTAGTGTTTCTGAACCATACTTTTTACTGTTGGGAAAGTAGGGTTACCAAACCATACTTTGTATTATTGTGAAAGTAGGGTTGCCGAACCATACTTTGAGAAAAATTAGACAATATACTTTAACAAAATTCAATGAATTTTTAAAGAATATTAACATAAGATTAATCATTTGGTCAATAATAATTATTTTAAAAAAAACTTATTATATTTCTAAAAAATCAAGAATCAAATAAATATTACTTCTACTGCTCCTGATATCATCTAAAAATATAAATAAACAATATTCTATAAAAACTGCAGTTATGAAACAACATTGCAAAACATTAGATAATTTATTGACCATTCAAATGAACTTTTTGGACATCTATAAAAAATAAATAAATAAATATAAACATTTTTTATTTCTATAAAATCAAGTTTCATGTGAATCCAATGTCTATAAAACTTTCATTAAATTAAATACAGTAACTTTCCAAAACTGTAGACTATAAAGTTTCTAAAATTACAGCAGAAACTTCATTAAATTTTTAGAGTACTATAAAATCATTTTAAGATATACTCATAAACTAATTAAGTTTAGATAAATATCTTATATATCCAACGTGATAATAATTACACAAATCCAAATACTGTGGATTGATATATCATCAAAATAAAGAGGAAAAGTAATCAAACAAAAGAAAAACATGCACATGCACAAACAATAATAACCATGGATTCAAGGGAGTATTTTTCCCACTATACCTAACTTTTCATATTCAATATGAAGTATTCAAAATCTCCCAAAAAATTCATCATAATAGAAAAATTTATATACATAAATAATTAAATATCATTCTTCATAATCTGGAGAAAAGAAAATATAAGAAGGGTGAGATGAAATTCTTAGTAAGGGTAACCATAAGAAATAATAATTGAATTTAATTAGTGTTAATAAGAAGATCATAAGGGTATGATGACATAATAAAAGTTCATGATCATAAAACAAGAATATTCATACCCATCAATACCTTTATCATATAACATGAAAACATGAAACAAGGTTTAACAAAGTAAAATTCATGAGAATCAATAATCTTGAGCCATGTGATATCAATCTTGATCAAATAAAATAATTATGGCCCAAAAAAGCATAAAAAACGTGTTGGTATCTTGGAACAACATCTTCACAACCTGTTTTAAACCCATGTCAAAAATAATTGGATCTTGGTTAAACCCATAAGAGGAAACATATTGTAACTCCCTTCTTATTTACTCTAATGAAAAAGAATATTTCCCAATGCATTGGAGCACTATCTAGGTGCACCCACAATATAAGCCGTATCAGGCTCACCGAGTGCTATCTGGGCATACCCAACGTATAATATACATCAGGTTCACATGGTTATCTCTAGGTACACCCATAATATAATATATATTAGGATTTACCATTATTATCAACAATGTAAAATTACCATTCATGAATAAAACATTTTGAATCTTTCACTTTTTGATATGAAAATAATTATTGTTCTTTCATAGATTGACTCAACCATGGAAAAGAAATGGTTTCCATTTCAATCTCATAATCCATCCGGATAATGAATAATGATGGTATAAGTACAACATATCCCTATTGGAGTGTAAGTAACATCCTGTATTTTTATCATTGATGAATGAAAATACCTTTAAATTGTCATTAAAAACATTATTTCTGGAAATAACCTTTTCATTTTGAAAATAACTTTTAAAAAAGAAAAATTCACAAAATATTGTGAAAATAAAATTCATTGAAAATAACCTTGGAAACTTATTATGGAATCTTCAAAACAAATAATGGTACTGACATTGGGAAAATCTGCTCATGAGGTAAATTTTAAAAATAATCATTCTTTTAATTTTTTTTTAAAGTGAGTCAAAAGTGACGCATTTGGAAAATGTTAAGAAATTTACTTTTAAAACCTTTTAAAATAAGGTCAAAGACTATGTAAAATAGGTTTATGAAATCATTTATTTTTATGAATAACATTTTTAAAATATTTTAGAAAACAAGGGTGTGGAAGAGAAAAATAGCCGATCTAAAAAATACAAGATCAATATCACTTATAAATGAATTTATTGATATTTATTTAATAAATAAGGGAAGAAATGGAAATAAAACATGTTAAAAACATTTTTAAACATTTTATAATAAAGTGATATGGTTCATAAAAATAAGACAATTTTAGTTCTTCCAAAGGAAGATTGAACATAAACAATCCCAAATAAAGGAGATCATAACATAAAAACTTTTCCACTTCGTAAATCTTCAATCGTAAGCCCCATGAATGAGTAACTTCAAGTGATAATTTAGATCTCATGAATATAAGGTTTTTTATGATATAACATTTAAAAGGGGCAGTAGATTTACCTCATAAAAGAAGATAGGTGTGTAACATAATATTTCCCAAGGAAGATAATTTGAGATGAGAACCCCTTACAATGATCATAACATTGAAGTGAGAATTAATAAATGAATTCATTATGTGTATCAAATAAAAATAAAAATAAAATAATTGGAAATAAAATAAAATATAATCAAAATTAATTACACTCATAATCATAGAATATCAAGAACAATGAATAAGTAATATAATCTAATGAAAAAAATTGAGTTATGAAATTCTTTACCACTTGGTAACATTCAAGTCCAATACCATTGTATGAAATAATAGAAATTAAAATGTAAAATAAAATTATTTATGAAGGATTCATTATATCATATGTAAAAGGTATATTATATACACCATATAAAAGTAATTAGGTGCATAACATTTAAAATATGCCCCAATGAAGGAAAATTGAGATGAAGTCCCTTACTGCTTTGGTAAACTTTGAATAAAAACCCCATGAAATAGGGAAGCTCATATGGATTCATAAATACCAATAATTTTTATTAAAATAATCATAAAATTAATTCATGGTATGTATATACATCACAAAAAATAAAATAAGTGGTGACTATGACATATGTATCATGGAAGTAAAAGTGAGATGAGAAATCCTTACCTCGAGTATAGACATTCCATGTATGTACTTTAACTCTTGTATAATAAGATTATATAAATTATTTTATTTCCTAAGAAATTTTTTTATTTTAAATACCTTATAAATAAATCATTTATTTTATATCTTTTTATTGAAAATTTTAAATACTTAATCAGTTCAGTCCATGATGGTTGTTTTGAGGACATTCAATTCATTATTTCAAAATGAATTCAGTGTATTGAATGAGGTTAATGAGGACATTATGTCAACATATCTAAAATAATAATCATTAAATAATTTTCATATTTAGTCATAAATTATTATTTTAAATCCAATCACTAATTATGGTTATGAAAAATGTACTACATCACGATCATGGAAATGGTAGGTTGTACATATGCATGAATAATGTTTCCATTTTTCAATGATCATTATAGAAAGAAAGTAAGTATTTTTTATATTTATATAATAACTATAATTACATAAATAATATATTATTTCATAAAATATACTTTTATATATCATCCATGTGATGTGGTGATGAAAAAATAATCGCATCACTTTGTGGAGGTAGTAGTCCAAATGTACGCACAGACAACATTTTCATTTTTCAGTGAGTGGAAAGGTAAAAAGTAAATGATATATATTATCTTTTAATAATGATAAATATGTAATTAATATAATAATTTTTTCATATATATCTCGTATTTCCATTAACATTAACCTTATTACCTTTCATGTAAAGCGTTAGTGAAAAATGAATCACATCGCTTCTTGAGGTGGTAGTCCACTGTACACACGAGCGATTCTAAAGTATCCCTCATAGAATGGAAAGTAAGAAGGTATATGTAATATAATAATCTCACAAGTATAAATATTTTGAAAATATCATATATATACTTTTAAATTTATCATTATAACAAGCCTTGAGAGGCGATGATGATAAACAAATCACATAGGTTTATGAGGCGGCAGTCCGCTGTACACATGAATGATGATTTTGTTTCCCATTTGATGAAATAGAAGATGGATTTAGGTTATTACATTAAAAATTAACATCTATATATAATATATATATTTGTGTTATTATTTTAGCATAATTTAAGAATCATTTATTTAGGTGGAAGAAAAAATAAAATAAAAATGTTTGGTTAACCATAATACCTCTTCTTCAGACAACCTCCTTAGAATAACACCAAAAGACTCTATAAGATGAATTTTTGATCAAAACTAGGATTATTGGATTTTAATAGGGAATTGATGAATGTATTTGGGTAGGTATTGGCTGATCTAAAGGTATTTTAAGGTGTGAAGAGGAGAGGAGAGTGTGTGACCTTTTATAAGTGTAGTGAGTGTCACACTTGTAATCTTTGAAATGAAAAAGCGACACCCATGTTTTTCACATTTCAAAAGGCACCAAAATAAAAAATTCTAGATAATTAGAAATTAAATGGTATATATATGGCCATAAAATATATTTTATTTAATTTTTAGGTCATTTAAATTCTTATATATTTAGTTTAACCCCCGGTAAATCTATTTTTACTTTAACCATGGTAAAATATTTTTACCATTTTCACTATTCATTATAAAAAAAATTAAGATTAACTTATTATAAAATATAAATTATTATGATTTAAAAAATTTAATCAATTTTAAAAAATTAAATTCATATAATTTTCATAATTTAATTTAAAATTAAACTCATAGACGCGATTAAAAAACAAGTTTTAAAGAAGTGTATTTTTCAAGGGAAAGATGATTTTATATTAACTCAATAACCAGTAATAGTAATTATATTAATTTAAAATAATATTTTAATATAAATAATATAAAAATTTAATTTAAATAATTCCTCATTATGGGTTGTTTTAATTAATTAAAATAGAGAAACATTATACACTTTAAAACAGTTTTCAGAAAAATCCCATTTTTAAACCCAAATATAAACATAAACAAAAATCCAAGATAAATTTGATTCAAAAGTAACTAAGTACATTAAATATAACTAAATAATACATATATTACTTTAATTCATATTAAAAAAAATAATGAAAATTTTAAATTACCTAAATTATTGAAAAAAGGACCTTTTTACAAAAATCAGTATTTTTCAATATTCATTAAAAAATCAATAATTTCCAAAAAAATTAAAAAAATATCACCTTAAGTTAATTTTAACATGATTATTTTAAAAAAATATCATTTTATTAAATTAATTTTCTAAAATATCTAAAAATTAATTATAATAGTTTCTCAAAAAAATCACTAAAATTCATTTTTAAAGAAACCATATTTTTGAAGAATAAAATTAAATTATTAGAAAATTGATTGATTATTTAATAAGAATTTATCAATACCATTAAATTTTGTAAGAAAATTATATATATAAATATATATATCATAAGGTAGTTAATACTATTCAATCAATCCAATTTAACGGCTAGGTTATAACAATCATATGTTTTATGGGTCACTTAACACTATTGAAATTATTTTATATACTAATAGTTAAAAATTATTAGTATAGGATATATAACCATTGGTATAGTCTATAAAAATTGTTTTACAAAGAGTTGGATAATTGGCTATTAGTATAGGCCTATACCAATTGTTTTCAGTGAACTGTTGGTCTAAGGCTATTGGAATTTTACTTTACCAACAATTTTTATGGAACCATTGGTATAGATCTACATCAATAGTTTTGAAACCATTGGTATAGACCTCCCATAATTCCATAATCATAAGAACCTATACTCTACCCAAATAGACACCATAAGCCACCATAAATCATAACAGCACCCCACCTTGTCCAATTATCTGCAAAAAACATCAGCAACCAAAATACAAACAATGACAACACAAGAAACCAAAAAACACATTCAACCAGTGATAACACACATAAAAAACATCACATATATTCATTTAAAAAAAATTATAACATAAAATGTCATAAATATTAGTAAAAAATGTAAAGTATCAATATGAACCTCATCACCATCTTCATCACCATCATCACTGTCATCCTCATGGTCATACTAACTATCATCCTCACCCTCATCCTTGCCATCATCCTCCCTATCATCCTCACCTTTATCCTCGCCATTATCCTTGCCATTACCATCACTAGAAACTTCATCATCCTTACCACCACTAGTACCATAGACCAATGCACTATATAACGTACTCATCATCGATATATATAAATCAAAATCTGAAGAGGTATCTGGTGGCAGTGATGGACATTAGATGACCATAAATTTCATAAATTCATCATTGGACCTTTGATTCCATTCACACTTCTGTATGAAAATTTTTTGACCTCTTCTACCTTAGAATGAGACTATGTTACCTATGAATTATCTTTTTCCAACTTAGTACTACCCTAACTGGTACCTGAATTAAGCCAATATCTAGTCAAGACAATATTCTTCCCTGGTCAACAATGTACTCTACCATGGTACTCATCTCCCAAAACCTAATGTAAATGATTATTTGGCCCAAATTTTTTAACTTCCTACTCATCAAGGGCCTCTAAAGAACATTTTTAAAAATATAAATGTACTATTTAGTTACAAAATAGATATTAAAATTTGAAATCAAAAAAGTAAAACTCACAATATTCTGTTATGTCAGTTCGTTTACCACACTTCCATCTTTCTTCTTTCTGCTTGAGAAAAAAAAAATTTCTTGAGGAACATGCCCTTCAATATTAAAAACGTCCATATACAATTAAATTGAATATAGGAAACCATAATATAAAATAGGTTACTAATAATGAATTTCATAACTAAAATCAAATGGATATACTCGATAATGCAATATGATTTGCTATAATGATTGATTAGTTAAGCTAGTATGATATGAATTGGTTATTAAAATAAATTTTATATAATAAATTGGAAGAATTGAGAATATGATTAAATAATTATTTGATAAATTAACTTAAAGTAGAATTTAATGATTCTTGTTTGTATATATTATTTCCATGAATATAAGGGCATTGTAATTATAAAATAATAGAAATGGAATGTCTTTATTGAATTTTTTTTAAGATTAAATACATGTATAATATGGTAAAATGGAATGGTGAAATTTATTCTATATTTGTTCCTATTTGGTTTTTTAGGTTTCTATGATTTAATTTGAAAGGGGATAAAATAGGGGAAAACAAGGTAAAATTTTCATTAATGGATATTTATGACAATATATAGTAAATATTAGCGTATTTTTTTGTTAAAAATACACATTAAATAATTGTATTTATTATTTATTTGGTTAAATAATGTTAATGTTTAGTTATAATGAGATAATTTAATATCATATTAGTTTTGATTCTTATTATTCCTATTCAGTTTTATATGGTATAATTTTATTTAGTTATTTTTAATTCAATTTGGTTAAGTATTGATTTAGTTATGTTTTGGATTGGTTGGTTTGTGATGCATTGATTTTATATTTTTCCTTTATTATTGGTTTTTTTAGTTTCATATTCATTTAGTTATGGTTGATTTAGGGCTAGTTAAGTCATGTATATTCATTTTGTATTGATTAAACTTATTATTTTTATGTTTGATTTTATTTGTATAAATTTGATTTTTTTGTTATGTTTAATCAAATTTAATTATTTATTGATGGATTATATTAATTTGGTATAATTTTGGTTGGGTTTTATGGGCCTATTTAGTTTTATTCAATACAATTAAATTTTATTATAGTTGATTTTTTTCAGTTTGTTATATTTTGGTTTGGTTTGTTTCAGGTCTAATTGTTTCAACTTATTTTATCTTGGTTGGTTTCTATTTCATTCACTTTGGATTGGTCATTATATGTTTTGTTCGGTTTAAATTGGTTCTTTTTTATTTTAGTTTAATTTTTGTATATTTAATTATAATCAAATTTGGTTATATTCTATCAGGTTTAATTCATAAATGTAACTTCCAGGTTAGGTTATGAGTTATGGGCCATCTCAAATTAGCAAGCTTCATAGAAATGTTTCATATTGGGTGGATATTGTCAGGCATAGACTCTCTTATAGGTTTTTAGAATTTTTTTATTACTATGAAATTATCATATGGTCGACATATCAATTTGATATTTTCAATTCTATAAAATCTACACTGGATGCTCAATCACATCAGTTGGGAGAAATAATTATATTTTATAGTTCCCCTCTATAATTTTTAAATGGTTGGGTAGTTTTAAAATTTATGGGAAATGAGTTTCATGATTGTATTACCATATCTTGATCCAAATTTTAACCATTATAGTGGAATATTGTCATTATTTGGCTAATGTCAATGAATAATGTGGCTTCAAATGAGTATCCTATACTACTTGTTCCATGGTTCATAGTTGGTCATACCATATATATTATATACAATGGAGTAATAATTTTCATTGTACTATGTCTTTCAACTTGGCACAAAAAAGTGACACAAAACTTTTATAGGGACTCTATTATGCCTTGATATTGTCTTCCTAATTTTTGCATCATTTATAGTTTTTGTGTGGAATACCTATTGCGGTGTGGTAATCCCTAAGGTATCTTTTGATGTGTAAAGACCCTCACTTTTAAAGGTTGTGTTTTTCTGAGGAAATTCAAAATTTTAATTTTTATGAGGGGTTTGTTTTTATAAATTATACTCATATTGGAATCTTGATAGTTTGAACATCTCTAGGTGGTGTTTTTGGATGTGTTTATAGTTCAGTAGAGTGTTTTGTGGGATCAATTAGAATTTAGAGAAAATCTGGATGGATCTAGAATGAAATTTCACTGTAGGTGAACTACCACATGGTGAACTATTCCATAGTAGACACCATGGTGGAAGGTAAAATTCCCCTCATGGAGGGCATAATGCCTAGGCTGGTAATGAATCCTGAGGTTTGTTTATGTAGAAAAAGGATATAGAGAAACACCCAGGTTGGGTGTTTTGATCATTGTAGCACCTAAGAGGGACCACCTATGGTAAATAAGGGGAAGGGGAGAAATGAATAGGTTGGATGTTTCATTGTCCACTGATAGGGTATAAAAATGTTATGAGTTTTATTTTAATGTTTTATCTTGATATATAACATTCAAATGAAATTTCATTTTTTGTAAAATATTGAAAGTGTTTATCCAAAGACCACATAAGACTATTTTTGATGATACATAAGTGTAATATGAATATATTTATTCTAATTAATTTGAGAAAAATTTATATTCTTTGTGTATGTATTATATATAAGGGATAAATATACATAAGTGTTATTTTATAAGAAAAAACTTAAATATGATTTGAATTTTTAAGTTTTGTTATTGTAGATATTTGTAGTCATAGAAAGTTGTAAATATAAATTTATAGCTGTAATCATTGGTTGATCAGTGTTTAGGTGGAAAAAATTGAGATAAAATCAACCATAACCAATATCATAAAATCAACTAAATAAGAAATTTCATTACATGATCACAAACATAACAATACTAATCATGAAATTTCAATACAAACTAAATACTTTCAACAATAAACTAAAGAATATATGATCATTTATCTAACCTAATTATAAATGGAATGAAACATAGATGAAACAAAATAAAGTGAATGTCCTAAATAAAACAATGGAAATCATAATAGGTACCCACTCTCTTTTCCCATAATATCTTAACTAACACATATAATATTCACACATGATTAAGAGGTTATATATGATTACAAAATAAAATATTCTATGTTAGACACCATTTTACACTTCCCTATAAAAAATATATCTCTAACATATCCCAAACTATATAATTATTTAATATAGTTGTTTTGAAAAAATTCTAATGAATCTATATAATTTATAATTGAATAAATTTTATTTCCATAATTTATTTAAATAGAAAAATTATAAACAAGTGTCGACCTACTTCCTCTCATGGTCCGACATCTCAGCCCGTCCCAAAGTAGAGAGGTATTTCATATCATGCTTTTTTTATTTCTTCCCAAATCTTCCTAAAAAATAATTTTCAATAAATAAAAAATAAGTATTAATGAAAATCATGGCAATTTTCATTCAAAAATTTCAAATTTGATTAATACCTTGAACTTGGCACTCTTCCAATAATCAATCATTTCCCAATAATATGTTACTGGACACTCATTCATGATATTTGTGGCCTCTAAATCCATACCAACTCTATCATGCCATCCACTATATAACTCATGATTATATTCTCTCCACATATCATCTAATTCCATGAGCCATGCTTTCCTCGCAGCTTCACCATTATGAAAATTATAATGAATCTAGAATAAAAATATTATTTCCTATAAATACAATAATAATATGACATTAAATCTAATGACTTTTATTACCCATATTTGTGCCCAATAATTACCCTCTACTTCATTTAGAAGGTTTCTCTAGGAGAGTGGACCAACTAGAATGATTTTAGAGTAATTGGAAAGTGTTTCCATAAAACTCCTACATTCTCAACCAGTTTTTACAATTATTTTATTGTCCTCATTATACTCAACCATTAACTGTGTGTGGCGGTTCCACACCACACATATGCATGTATGCCCATGCTGCCTAGTGGAAAATATAGATTTTAATGAAAAAAGAAATATTATATTAGTACATATTATAATAAAAATAAATTATGGTCAAAAAATTTACTAGGGTTCTATAAATATACCTGAGGTAGTATTAACAGTGGGTTTTGCTAGATCCCTAGGTTCTGAAGGAACGTTAACCTATACAGAAGGAGTGAGACCCAATTTCTTCTCTAAAGGATTAGAATGTGTCAGAGTAGAAGTTGAAGGAGCATGAATGTAGAATCTTATGGAGAATGAATTATAAATAAAAGAATATGTCATAAATGTTTGTGGAAATATATAATATGGATGGGGATTAGGGGCCATTATCGAATAAGGAAAATATAGGTGAAGCAGATCAAATGAAAATTGTAGTGAAAACACAGGTGACCTAAATATTCTGGGTTCTTTTAAAGACATTGTGGGATAAGAAGGTGTGCTATATGGTATGTCATAGGAAGGGAAATGGTGTGATTGGGTACACCAAGTAGTGCACATAGCTCTAGTACCACCCCCTCATATTTTTTTGGATGAGCATTGGTACCACTAGGCTCGTTAGAGAATAACTATCTCCTTGGTGGTGGATCCTGACTAAAATTAAAACAAAAATTAATCACATGACATTATATGTTATTGATATATATATTTTAAATAAAATATGCACAACATACATCAAATGAGGGAAACCCATCTCTATCATTTAATTATTATTGTCTGTTGTATTTTTTCCTTTATATCTTTTCAATTTTTTATTCATTTCCAACATTTGAAAACAAATATGGAATTAATTATAAATCCATAACTAATGTTTAATCCAGACAAGAAATAATTTGGGATATTACTTAATTAAGTAATACCAATTTTTGAACCAAACAAAGGATGTATAGTGATGTAATAAAAGTTTTTTATATTTAGTGGTAAGAATATCAAAACATAAAAGACATTTCATAGAAAAATAAACATGTTTATAATGGGCATGATATAGTTTTATTATTTTTTTAATTTGATCCAATTCAATTTTGGTTTGGTCATTTAGTTCATTTTGGTCAATTGATTAGGTCATTTGTCTATTTTTTGGGTTAGGTCATTTGGTTCATATTTTGGGTTAGGTCATTTTTTCATTTTTTTGGTTAGATCATTATTTTCATTATTTTTTATTTTCATTTTAATTAGTTTAATATGTTTCAATTCAATTCATCTTGTTTTTTTTCTAATTTAATTGTTTTATTTTTTTTGGTTTGGTAGGTTTTAATATAGTTCAATTCAATATTAGAAAATGAAACTCAAAGAAAACTACAACTAGTATATATTTAAAATTCACATGAAGGTCAAGTTGAATAAAAAATATTTATAACAAATAGTAAATAAATTTGAATAGTACCAACCTTAACAACCCAAGTTGAGCTAAACTAAAATAACTGAGAACACAGATGGATGATTCTATATATTTCCTACCATAACTTCAGGTTCACAATTAACTCTGAAAATTGAACTATTAGAGTCATCAAAAGTAATAAATTGACCAGGTCCAATGAGAACAATGATAGTGTCAATTTCATCATCACCATTATCAAAAATATGTATTGGGATCACATAAATAATGACACAAAATTCAGGATGCATATGATATTTCACATAAAAAACTTATTTCACCATTGATTCCAATATACATGACTCATTAGTAGATAGAGTGTGAGTAATATCAATAACTAAAAATCCAAAATCATCAATAAAAGTTTCATGCATCATCATTGAATCAAACCACTTTCATTTCATTATAGTGACTTGACCATGGGAGTAATAATCCAATATTAGTATTTTATCAATGACTTCATAATAAGATATATTTTTAATTTGAGGTCTAATATCCGATGCACTGGAATAACAATCTGTTGTGGTAGTTACTATAAAACTATCATGTTGTGTTCTTATGTTCATTGCTTGTTCAATGATAATAAATCTATACCCATTGATTTTCATTCATAAAACATAGAATTAGGACCAAAATCCAAAGCTCTTATTTCCTCAAATATAAAGTTAGAAGGCAAACTAAATACCTGAAATATAACTGAATATTAAAATTAACTAAATATTAATTTTATTAATTTATTATAGTAATACTTATACCTTCAATTTAAACCAAGAAGAAAACTCTTTATTATGAAAATTCTCTCTTTTTCTCAAAGATAAAGAACAATTCCTTCTATTTATAATTTTTTATGTTACCTATAGAAAAAAATAGAAATAGTTTACCAGATATGTACAACTACATGAGATGAGATAATATATATATGTTCAATTTCATTACTTTATGTAGTCATCAAACAAATCACAATTTAAAAAAAACTATAGGATGTGATTTTTCCCACTCTTTAAGGCTTAATGTGTTCAATGTATATGATCAAAGAGTTTCTATTGTTTGGGGAAGTGATGGACAACTGGGACCAATTTTCTCATACTTATCTTATTCATTTCTCATTAGTTTATTCAATCTTGTAGTCACATAAAAAAAATACATTGAACAAAAATCCATACAATCTTGAGCCAAGTAACCTTACATGATAGAACCTTTGGTAAGATTCCTATTATAGACATAAGAATTCAATATGTACATATTTATTTTAGTTGGATACATCCAACGAAAAGAAATAGGTCCTCCAAGAAGTATTTTGATCAGAATATGGATAGTTATATTCATCATGGATATGAAAAATAATAGAGGAAATATTTTCTCTAACTCACACAAAATTAATTGTGCCTCTTCCAATTTTTTTTTGTAATAAAGACATGGAAAAATTCTTAGCACAAAGATCTCTATAAAAATATAACAACTGAATAACTTCCACCCTTGAATTATTGGATAGTAGATGCCATATTTCTATTGAAATCAACTCATGTAAGAGGATGTGATAATAACATGTCTTAAAAGATTTAAAATTCAACTCTCTTCTATTGACCCATTTTGATATATTTTTTGAATAGCCACCAGGAAATTTAATAGTCTCTAGTAATTCTAGAAATTGATTTTTTTGCAGGTGTCATCACATAAGAAGCACACATAACTTTCCATTTATTTTCAATGATACAAATATGATGCAATTCTGGTCTAATAACCTAATCCACCAAGTCATTCTAAGATCCTAAATCATCTTTTTTTCTTTCCATTGATATTTAGAAGAATTAAAATCAAAATTTTACATATTTTTTCCAATGTGCATTATGTCTAAGTAATGATGTAACAAATTGGTTAAACAATAAGGTAACTCAAAGAAGATACTTTTATCCTTCCAATTGTAATTGGTTTTAGTGGAAACATTCTACCACTTTCTAGATTTCATACGACCCTTTAAAAATTAAAAATGATATCGTATAATTCATTAATCACATCAGTTCTAGACATACAATGAGGTGGATTGTCGGTCTCCACGGTATTGTCCAAACTTTGATGTTTATTACTATATGGATGATCCATTGGAAACAATATTTGATGTCCTATAACAATGAAGCTACGATGATATTTAAGTTTTATAGATCATGCATTCTTCATAAAAATAGGACATGATAGTTTTACCTTCATGCTTCAACTAAACATCATTGGATAAGAAAGAAAATAATTTATCATCCACATATGCACATCACAAATCTGAAACATGTCTTTAGAACATGTATCATATGTGCTCACACCCATATTCCAAATATGCTTCAAATATTTTATTAAAAGTTTCATGTATACATTTATATAATTACCAATATCATAAGGTCTAGATATGAGTATACTTTTGAAAGTGAAATGTTTTTTCATACACATCTATAGAGGAAGGTTTTAAATGTGTATGAAAACAAGATATGTGTTTTGTTAAGTAAGAATATGAACAAAAAAATTAAAACCATCACATGATAAACCCAACCTCACATTACCACATCATCTATTGAATCGGGATATCGAGCATCAAATTTACACCATGAAAATACATATGCAGAATGAATGAACACATCATTATCCTACTTTCTCTTGGTATCATGCTATCTCAAATTTATTGATATTTTATTAGACATGAAAAGATTATAGAGTCTGGGAATCAATGGAAAGTTCCATATTAGTTTTTATGTTACATGGGATGGTGTTTCATCAACATTTGGATTCCATTAGGATGTGCCACATTTTATACAATCATTGTGTTAATCTATTTCCTCCTAGAATAGGATGTGATATTTTAGGAAAGCATGATTTTTTTAGAAAATCCAAGTTCATCAACTAAGTTCCACGCCATAAAATGGTTTAAGGGATTATCTGCATCATCTATAAGTAAGTACTTAAAAAGGTAAGAATATAATATATTATAGTATTAGAAATCCCATACACAGTTTTCCCATGAAATAGTCAGATTAATTTTTTTTAGCTTTTTCATTTTACCATATTTCCAATATACTAGAGTCGTGGAAAAATCATTCATTTTTTTCACTATATAAAAATAATAATTTTCATTAAAAGAATCATGTGTTCTCGTATCCAAGTCTTCTTGGGTCAACATCCTTTCTTTATTATGATGATGGATAAATGAAAACTAATCATCTAATAAATTATCCAATCTAGTCCTCTCATTCAGATCATCAACATTTTGAGATTTTATTTTCTCTTCATTGTGATACCAGACATAGTAGTTTGTTTGAAAACCATATTTGGTTATATGGTAGATAAATTCTTCATGACTTAACCAAGGTCTTACAACACAATTATAACATGGGCAGTGTATGCGACCACTATTTTAAGCATTGTTAAATGCAATATATAAAAATCTCTCTAGCTTATTTTGAAAATTGGTTGTGATTCAATTAGTTTCATACATCCAACTTTTATCTATTCTATACAAAAATTATATGTCATATCACAAAATAAATTAAATATTATTGAATTTAAATAAAAAATATATTTAAGGATATGAGATTTTTTCACTTTATATAAAACCACAACTGACACACTAGTCTATATGTGAATCATAATATAAAACACAAAAAATAATATATTTATATATATATATATAAATATTATATATATAAAACCATGATATTAAATTCAATTATATCAATGAGTAATAACTATACATTTTTTTAAAAAGGTTTAGGATCAAGCCCTCTTTATTGAAAGAAAAATAAGGAACCCATTTTAACAGGAATGGGTGAAGAGGGAACCCAAAATATGACAGAAAAAACCCATAAGAAAAATGAACTAAAAGTCTAAATAAAGTCCTAAATGTCTAAAGGGAAACAAACATCATGGAAAGCATTAGTGAAAGTGCCGTCTCCCCCTTCTATCCAATGAAATAGATGAAACAATCAAGATAAAGCGTCGCCCCCTGCCAAGAAGCTACATCCTACAAATCCTACCAAAGTAGACGAGGATCACATCACGGAGCCAAGTCACACCAGAGCAACCAATAAGTGAATAATAGTGTCAAATCACAACAGAGAATAAAATAATCACAACATGGAGCCAAATCATAATGGAGAAGCTGAGAAGCACATCACAATGCCAAATCATTCCAGAGCTGCAAAGAAGCACATCACATAGCCAAAAGCAGAGACACAATGTGGCATAACACCCATACCACCCACAAAAATGTGGAAGGATGGACAGATAGTAGGTTCTAGAACACCGACTTCTCTTTCAAGATGCCCACTCGACAATGTAGAAAATATCACCACAATGCAAACCTGATACAATAAAACATCAGACTGAAAATTATGTACAGAATGAAAAGGCAAGGTTCCTATCTATCCATCAAAGAATTAATAGCTTAAAAATGAGAATCATCACACACATCCCACTTTGGGGAATTCCCACCAAGTTTAACCTGCAAAAAGTTTCACCACACCAAATTCAATAAAGAAAAAACCAATTCCATCTAAGCATGCCACCTCTCAAAGAAATAAACAATCCCAAAAATCAGTGCAGAATTCAAAAAATTCCATTCTGAATCAAGGGAAGATCCCAAAACCAGAAATTCAATGCTGACACCATCATAAGATCACTCCTAAGTCTGCTCAAACTTCATCCAAAAGAAAACTAGTGAAATGACCCACTGGGTGACCCCTCTCCAACTTATAGAAAACAAATCGACCTTAGAGAATGACTATGATGAATCCAAAATCAGCACCTTCCGCCGACCAAAAGCCACCAGTGTTCAAAACCACAACACTAATCCACCATAATTTCTGATGAAAACCCATGAGCTCACTATGGCCTCCTGAAGGTAGCCAATCCATCGCTTGAAACAAATCTGAACAAGAAGGTCACCAGACCAACAAGCCCAACGATCCACACCATGGTCGCTGATCCAAGCAGGGAAATCTTAGATCTGAACCATATCCAAGTTTTTAGAAGGATGTATAATATATAATACAAAGTGAAGCTATAAAAATACATCGAACAATCTAGGGAAGAAGAAAGAGGTGGAAAAGTCATCAGAGAAGATTAAACAACACCGCTGCCTCCAGATCTACCAATGACGAACTGGAGAGCGTAGTCACGATCATACCATCCATCTTCAACACTGAGAGGAGGAACCCGTTAGCACACTAGAGTATGAGAAACCCTAAAGGTATTCACTTCTTCAAGTGATGAGTAATAACTATACACAATAATACACAAAATTGTGTTTATAATTGTTTTTATTTTTTCTCTTATTCTATTCATTTTTTAGGTAATGTTATTCTTATTCTATAAATTCATGTATCAAAGATTACTATTTATAGGTAACCATATTCTGTGTAGTATGACCAATCGGTGGCTTAATCAATATTTATAACAATTTAAAATAAATTTATTATTTATTATAAATGTTCTAATTAGTTTTTTAGCAGTTCTTGGCATGTGAAAGGGCCCCATGTGTGAGTTAAATAACCGGTACACTTGGATAGGCCTACAAAGTGATGACCAAGTAGGGATTGAAGAGGGAATTTATTTTCTTATAAGATAAGAAGTCTTTTAAACCTACCCCCTTAATATTATACATGTTTTTATATTGATTGTGATATGTGTGGTCTCTCCATATTGTGCAATTGCCCCTTTTTAAAATTAATGAATTATATATTTTATGATGATATATATGGATTTGAATTGAATAATGTTCCAAATACATTGAGGGCCAAGGTTTAATTATGATAACATTCCTTATGAAATATAAATACCTAGGGGTGTTATTTAAATGATTTTTAATTGAGTTAAGAAATTGATGAGACATAATGGACCTTCAAATATGTGTCTTAGTGAATCTCCACTTCAATAAGGAATAGAGATAAAATATCTTAAAAATTATTTCCTTTTTCTTTAATCGAACCCATGATAGTCATGCAATGTGGTAGAAATATAAAAATCATCAAATTCAATCAGGTTTGATCAAGTTAGATAGATTCATCACAATTTGGTTTTTTTGAGCGGGTTTGGTTCTTTTTTATTAAAATTAGATTAGTTTAGTTCATTTTAGTTCAGTTTAATTTAGTATAAATCACTTTATAACTAGTTATGTTAGTATGATGTTGTTTAATTTTGTTTCATTTAGTTTGGTTTGGTTTTTGTTGGGATGGTTTAGTTTGATTTATTTCAGGATTAGCCAAATTATTTCAAGTGTTTTTTGTTATGTTCAGTTAGGGTGTATTTCATTTGAGTTAGTTCATGTTAGTTTAATTTTTTTTGGTTAAAGTTGATTTGATTCAGTTTAGTTTTGTTTTGGTTAATTTTATTTAATTGGGTTCATTTAAATTTGGTTTTAGTCAGGTCAGGTTAGGTCAGTTTTTATTGATTTGGTATGGTTTGATTCAGTTGGGGTTTTGTATCTTTAGTTTAAGTGAATATGGTTTGGTTTAATTACATTTTTTTTTAATTTGGGATATTTTGATTCAAAGTGGGTTATTTTTGTTCAAATGTTTTCTATTTAGTTTGGTTCAAATAAATTATATTTGGTTTGGTTTGGTGTTATTTGATATGGTTTGGTTTAATTTGGTATAGTTTGGTTCTATTCAAGTTGGGTCAGTTTGGATTGGTTTAGTTCAAATATTTTCCTTTTTAGTTTTGTCTCTTAGGTTGATTTATTTTAAATATATAATATATTATTTAGATAAGTTAGTTTTGGTTTAGATAAGTTCAATTAATTTTTATTCACTTTGGATTTCTTCAATTAAATTTGTTTATGTTCTAGTTAGTTGATTTTGTTTGGTTTTCTTTGGGTTAGTTTAATTCGGGTTTGTTTGGTTTATTTTGGGCTGGGTTGGGATAATTTAGTACATTTATTCTATTTGGTATTATATTTTCTATTTGATTCAGATCTGTTTTGGTGGTTTATTTTCATTTATGTTTGGTTTGGTTCTGGTCAATTGAGTTTTGTTGGGTTTGGTTTTTTTATTTGGTTTGGGTTGGTGTAGTCCTATTATGGTTTTATTCAATATCTTTTTATTCCGTTCATTTTTGTTCATTACTAGTGAATTTCATTTATTTAGGTTTAATTTAGTTCAGTTATTTTTATTTTAGTTCAGTTTGATGCATTTTAGTGTAGTTCTGATCTAATCCAGTCTAATTAGGACATATTAAGTCATTTTAGTTCAATTCAGTTGGTTTGGTCTAGTTGGGTTGGTTATGATATAGATAGGATTTGTTTGTTCAGTTAGGTTTCAGTGTGTAAAGGTTTGATTGGTCCATGTCATTTATTTTTAATCCCAATTAGTTCAATTTGGTATAATTTAGTTTTCTTAGGGTCTGATCAATTTATTTCAATTTAGGTTATTTAGTATTGAATTAGGTATTAATATACATTTCAATTTTTTTTAGTTTGGTTTGGTTCTATTTTTTTTGTTTATTTATGGTCATTTCAATTCAATTTGGTTCTGTTTGGTTAGAGTTAATTTTGATCCATTTCAGCCCATTTGGGATAGGTTGATTTGGGTAATGTCAACTCATTTTATTTTGGATTAGGTTGGTCTAAAGAATTTCCATTCAAGTAGGTTTGGTTCCCATTTGTTTAGTTTGGTTTAGTTCAATGTAGTTTGGGTCAGGTATAGTCAGGATGGTTTTATTTTCTTCAACTATGTTTTGTTTGGTTTGATTTTAGTATTGTTAAATTCTATAGAGTTTAGTTTCATTTAGTTTGGTTTTTTATAGTTCAGTTTATGATGAGTCGAGTTGATTTTGTTCTGTTTGATTGTAGTCAAGTTAGTTTGTTCTTTTTATTTCGAATTAAGTTTTTTTACTTCAAATTAGTTCATAACAGTTTGATTAAGTTTGGGTAGGGTCTGAATAGAACTATATGGACTTGATATTAACTAAACCAAACAAAATTAAATCATGGAAAACTAATGAAAACCAATGAAACCAAATTGAATATAATTGAACCAAACATAATTGAATGCAACTAACCATAATGATTAAATATTAGCTAAATAACACCTGAATAAAATAAAATTGGACTAAAATAAATGGAACCAAAATAAATAAAAATAAAGCAAAGAAAACAATAATAAACCAATCTAAATTTAACTAAATGAACCAAAACTGAACAAAATCATTCTAAACTAACCCAAACAGACATGAACCAAATTTAAGAAAGCCTAAATCAAACTAGATTATCGAGAATCAAAAGAAATTAAATACAGACAAAAAAATAATATACTATGGTGTTTTATACCTAGAATAAAAATTAAATTGATGGTTTATAGAATACATGAATGATTTGGAAGTTATTGATTTAGTATTTAAGAAGAGTGAAATGAAATCAAGAATAAATGAGAGATCACTGTGGGTTAGGAATAAAGTGTAATGCCAAAGGCCGTTGGCGCTAGACATATGTATGAAATCAAAAACTCAATGGGAGGAGGGGTTCCCACGTGGCTGGGTATTTGGGGATGGCCTATATCAATATTTTTTTCTAAAAAATTTGGTATATCGATCTCTATACCAATGGTTTAAAACCATTGGTATTCAGTTCACTATCCCAATGGTTTTTAAAAACTGTTGGTATAGTCTTTATACAATTTTCCTATCCCAATGGTTATGCTGAACCATTTGGATAGGACCACCTATACCAATGGTTTTTGAAAACCATTGGTATAGTATTGGGTGTATAGAATTCATTTCTAGTACTATAATCTCTTTGTTTCATGTTGAATACACTAGAGAATATAGTATTCTTCTATTAAAATCTAGGGGTGTTTCATCCTTCCCCTTTAATAAAATTTTCCGTTTAAATTTTAACTTTATCTTGGAAATCAAAGGTTTTGAAATTTTGGAATACCTTTCTTGAAGTCCCACATCATAAAAAGGGTTAACAAAACTTCCTTATGATAATAGAGAAAAGAAAGTACGAAGGTCATCTCGAATAAAACATAGTAGGTTTCCAAATAAGAAAACATTTGTGGAAAGTGAAGATGTGAACATGAAATAGAGTAATAAATAATTATATATAGTAATAGATATCATTGATCCTAAAAAAGTGATTGATCATTAGAAAGTTAAGGACATCAAAACCATAAATCTGTGATGAGTTAAAAATAATTGATTTATTAGATATAAAGGAAATATGATAACATTTTTGTTTCAAGATACATTTCCTAGAGTTGAGGGATTATTTTAGCATATTGACTTAGATAATAAGGAAATATACTTACTTTATGAGTATAATTTAGTACTTAAATCAATTTCCACCAAAATATCATCTTTTTCTCTAAAAAATTAGTATTCAAGAGGAATTTTCTTGCTTGAAGCACTAAAATAAAATTTTAAAGGACCACATAACTATAAAAGGGATAATCATACTATTCCACATGTCTTTAAACATTAACCAAAACCATAATGGTTATCACACGGGAAGATAATTATGAAAAAGAATAATCTTTCATATGATTAAATAATTCATTAATCTCTAAAATCCAATAGTAATACCCAAATTTCAAACTAAATCATTCCATAAATAAATAACCATATATCCAAAATAATATAAAAGTTTATCTATAGCTTATATTCCCAAAAAATATAGTGATATTATTTTGAAATAACATTAATCATTTATTCACCAAATCACTTTTCAATATCATGGTTATATATATGATAAAACATGTGTTCCCATTGTTACTTCAA
Organism: Viscum album; assembly: GCA_963277665.1. Lineage (NCBI taxonomy): Eukaryota > Viridiplantae > Streptophyta > Magnoliopsida > Santalales > Viscaceae > Viscum > Viscum album. The sequence goes on from OY728126.1 coordinate 1,006,366,867, forward strand.
TATCTAAGATCATATAAACCCTAAAGGTTATCAATTCCTTAAAACATATTTCAAAAAAATGTAAATTCTTACTTCACATTAAACTAAATCTTTGTATATACATCAAAATGATAAAAAAATATCCAAAAATTTCATTAATATATTTAAGATATCATCAAATAAAACCATAAAAGGGGTGTCTAAAACTTTTAATATTTGATAAATCTTTATCTTATAGCCCTATTATGGTATCCATAACCCTAAATATAACCTCTAATTAAATAATAATAATCTCTATAGTTATATAAACTATTCTCTAATACCAACTATAATATCCTCAAACCCATACCAGTAGATCCTGTGCTAAAATCCTAAACTTTACATTTTTTTCTTTGATACTAAGAAAGTGACATAATTTTTTCATCCAAAATATATAACAAAAAATGAAAATTTTGGAACACATACATACCCATAGAACTTTTAGGTTCATAGTTTTATATAATTTGGACAAACTCTTATATAAAAAATACCTATAAATTTAGGGAAACATTATTCCCACTAAACCTAGCTTTTCACATTACATATTAAGTCTTCAACATCTCCAAAAAACTTTATATAATTAGAAACATTTCTAGACAAAAATAATTTAACACCATTCTTCATAACACGAGTAAAAGGAAACATAAGAAGTGTGAGATCAAATTTTTATTAAGGATAAACATAAGGATTAATAATATAATGTCATTAGTGATCATAAGAAGAGTATAAGGGTATGATGATGTAATCAAAGTACATGATAATGACATAAGAATATTCATACCCATCAATACCTAGATCATCAAACATGAAAACATAGAATAGGTTTTAATAAAGGAAAGATTCATTAGAATAAATAATCACAAACCATGTGATAGCAATCATGATCAAAGGAAACATTTATAACCCACAGAAAGAATACTGAAAACATATTTGTATCTTGGATCATCATGTTCATAACCTATTTTAAACCTATATAAAAAATAACTGGAACCTAGTTAAATTCATAGGAGTATCCCTTAGGTAATTCCCTCCTTCATTCCTTTAAAAACAGGGAAAATTACCTAATGCATTAGAGCACTATTTGGGTTCTCCCATTATATAAACTATATCATGCTAACATGACACTATCTGGTTGCACTCAACATATAAGCTATATCAGGCTCACATAGTGATATCTAAGAACACCCATAACATTAGGATCACCCATGATTATCAATAATTTTCATGTACCATTCATGAATAAAACATTTAGAATATTTTACTTTTTTGACATAATAGTAATCATTTTTCTTTCATTACATGATTCACCCATGAAAAAATGGGTTCCATGTTAACCTCATAATCTATCCAGAGAAATAAAAAGGATAGTATCAATACCACATATCCCTAGTGGAGTGTATGTAACATCAAGGGTTGTTGTAATTGATGAATGTAAATACAATTAAAACTTTATTATAAAAATTCTTTCAAAAAATCACATTTTCATTTTAAAAATTAATTTTAAAAACAAAAAATTAACAAAATATTGTGAAAATATATTTCATTGAAAATATCCTTGGAATATTATAAAATAATCTTCAAAAAATAATGTTCATATCCTTAGGTTCCTATGTATCTTCCTCAAGATAATGATTTTTCCATAAAACCTTGACCAGGTGAGTGGTCTTGCTTCATAGAACATTCTCTTTTTGATCTAGAATCTCCATCAATTGTTCCTCATAAGAGAGATCATGATCTAGTGATATGAAATCTTAGTTTAGTACATGTGAAGGGTCATTTATGCACTTCTCCATGAGAGATACATAGAACACATCATGGAATAAAGAGAGGTTCAGTGGAAGTTACAAACCATAAGAAACCGTCCCTACTCGATTAAGATTCTCAAATGGTCCAATATACATAGGGATCAAATTCACTTTATTCATAAATCTCATAACCTTATTCTATTTAGAAATTCAAAAAAAAAAACCTTCTCATTGGTTTTAAACTCCAAATCATGCTAATGATTGTTAGTATAATTTTATCACCGATTCTAAACAACCTTGACATACTGTTGAATGGATCTTACTTTATATTACATTTTCTAAGCTAGCTCAGGTACCAATATCTTTCTTCCTCCATCTTCATCACATAATTTTAGATTTTTTCACTTCTTTCTATATAGAGATTCATAAGGATCCATATTAATGATTTATTGAAAGATGTTACTATAAAAAAACTCAACTAGAGGAAGGTGTTGACCCCAACCACCTTTGAAATATAGAGAATAAAATCTCAACATATCCTCTGGAGTTTTAATGGTTCTCTCAGAATGACCATCATTATGAGGATGATACACAATTTTAAAACTTGTATTTGTATCAAGAGATTTCAGAACACTTCATGAGAACTTTGAGGTAAACCTAATATCCTAATTGGATACAATGGAATGTGGTACTCTATGAAACCTTACCACTTCCTTAATGAATATCATGGAAAGATAATCTAGAGATAAATATTCTATGATTGTGATGAAATGTTCTAGCTTCATAAGTCGATCGACTACAACCCATATTGTATTATTCCCTTTATACATTTGGGGAGTTCAATAAAAAAATCCAAGGTGTTGTTTTCCCATTTCGATTATCGAATGGATAATAGTGGTAATGACACCTTAAAATTTTCTCTCTTAAACTTATATTTTTGAAAAAAAATCACTAATATACAAACTCTAAAATATATCTCTTCATACAACCCCATCAGAAATACTCTTTCAAATATCTCCACATCTTTTTTACTTCTATAATTAATAAAGAATGAAGAACTATGAGTTTCCTTTAACATATCCTTATGAAAATTAGGTATAGATGAAACAAAATCATGGTTTCTAAACATTATCATAACATAATAATCATGGTTAAAATTAGGAATATTTATGACTTTCTTCCACAGCTCTACATTATCCTTCTGAACCTATTTAATCTTAACTAGGATAGATGGTTGATCACTCACTTGGGAAAAATGTTTTTTCTCCCCATACTTCGAGATTTATAGATCTAAACTTTGAAAATCCATATATATTGGATATTTTATGATCCTCATCATGGATAATCCAATATTATCCTTTTGACTCAAAGAATCAACCACCTTGTTCACATTCACAGGGCGATAATGTATCAAGAAGTCAAAATATTTAATCAGTTCCAAACATCCTATCTAGCATATATTAAACTACTTATATGTGAATTTATATTTTAAACTTTTGTGATTAGTATATATATCACAATTTTATCCATAATGATAATTCATTCATATATTTAATGAAAAAATTATCACAACTAACTCCAAAACTTGATTTGGGTAAATTTTCTCATGAAACATCCATTATCATAAGGTATAATACATAACCATGTAATTATGCCTAAGAATGAATCCCAATCCATTATTTTATTCATAACTATAGATTACAAACCCATATCCACTATAGGGTAAAGTAATAATCAGTTTAGTTACTAAACTACTCCTTAGTTCCTTGAAAATTTCCTCACATTAATCTATCCAAAGGAACTTAGCGCATTTAAGAGTTAACTTAGTGAGTGGATTGGATAATCATGAGAAATTTTACACAAAGAATTGGTAATATTACTCCAAAACAAGTAAACTTATGAGCATGGTGACTATAGTTAGTCTAGTCCAACAATAAATATCCTCTTTTATTGATGGATCCACTAATATAACCTCGCCTGAGATTACATAACCCAAATATAAAACTATTTATAGCCAAAATTCACACTTTGTAAAATTTTCATATAGTTTCTCCTTCCATAGGGTCTATAGTACAATTCTCAAGTTATATTCATGCACTTACATTCTCATTTAATAGATACTTTTATCCTCTATAATGAATACCACAAACTATTCAAGGTAATCTAAAAAGAAACTATTCATTAAATCTATAATGATCGGAGTGAAATTAATAGTACCAAATGGAATAATAATATATTAAAAGTGTCCATACCTAGTGTATAATATTTTCTTGGATATATCCTATATCATAAACCTCAATTGATGATATCTAGGATAAAGTTCAATCTTGGAAAAATATTGAACTCCACACAACTGATCAAATGAGTCATCAATATGGGGTAGTAGATACTTATTCTTAATTGTGATCCTATTAAGTTCTTGATAATCAATGTTGATTCACATTGATCCATCTCTATTCATAAAAAATATAATTGGTGCACCCAAAATGACAAACTAGGCCTAATTAATCACTTTTTAAGAGTATACTAAAGTTTCTTCTTCAATTACTACAACTCAATCTGGGCTATTCAATAAAGATTCATTAAAGTAGGTGTGGCACCAGGTATGAGTTCTATTCATAACTCAAATTCACGTGTCATTGTAATAATAGGAAAATATTCTAGAAAGATATAAAAAATGGCTAAAAAATAGGAATACCATCAATGTTTATTTTCTCCCCAACCATCTAAGATAAACACCCATCTTTAATGGGTATCAAGAACCAAATAATGGATGTGATCTCCATCAGAAGTTTATATTTATCATTACACTAATATATAGTCATAGGTTGGTTTATAATATCAAATTTGAGTTCCCTTCCTCAGTTATTGATGTGAAATTTATGTATAGAAATTAAATCCATTCTAAGATAACATAAAATTAAAATAGAGGACGAATGAATTTTTTTAGGAAGCACATTCCTACAAACTTCAATTAGAGAAGAATTATAAACTTGAGTTGTGATCAACATACCATTATAGGGTTTCACTACTATTTCACTATATAATCATTAGGTTATCCTTTTGATACCCTTATAAAATTATTTAAATATAAAGATTCGGTAGATCCAGAGTTAAATAACACATTTTCAATTTTAGTGTTGATGGTAAGTATACCATTCACTATTCCATTATCCCACCCCTCAATAAAAATAGCGATCACATGAGATTTACCATTTTCTCTCAGCTTAATAGTTTTCTAACATTGATCATTTTCATTAACCTTTGGATTTAAGAACTATTTATACTAATTCCCATACTCCTTGAATTCGAAACACTGGAGTATTAATGGTGTATTTTGTATAACATTCTCTCTATTTTAATCATTAGATAACTTCTTCCCATCACATTAGCATTTGATAGCCTGATGACCATCCTTTACACACTTAAAACATTTACCAATCCCTTTAATAAAATTTTCTCTATGTTTACTTAAATACTTAGAGCATGAAGGAAAGCTAATATTCTTCTCTAAATGGGTTTTAGAGTTTCCTTTGAATTCCATATTTCTTCACTTATCAATACCATGATATTGATAAGTAACTCCAATCACCATTTTCACCTTGATAACACATTAAAAAATTTATTTTATGATACTAAAGTACCTCATGGATAAAAGCATTCAGAGAATTTGTTTTAAGCCACTAAATAATCGATCAACCTTAATTTAAAGTTGGATGATAATACTATAAGTGTACCTTTAAAGTCTTATAAAATTAGCCTCATAGGTACCAATAGATTCATTATCCTTCTGATTTAACTTAATTAATTCCTTTTACAAATTTTTATGAATAAAATCGGGAATATACTTATGGAAAAATAAGTTTTTAAACTCATCCAATTCCATGGAGTCAATTTCATCTTGTTGAATTGTATTCTTGATAAGAGTCCAATATTTATATGTTTCACCTTCCAAACTATAGACAAAAAAAAATTAATTTTTCATGCTCCAAACACTGGATAATGGAAAATATATTTTTCAATAGAACTAATCCATTTCTCAATAACTAGTGGATCATTAGAACCACTAAAATAATGTATAAGTTGCCTTATGAAGGACTCATTCCCTCATATTCTTGTTTGTATGTTCATAATGATTCATAGACTAAGAAATTTTTTTGAGTATATAAACATGATTTTTCATTATAGATCCAATAAAATTTGGTTTCTTAAGTGGGAAATCATTTCATTATCCATTAAATTTATCATTAAAAATTTTCCTTTGGTTTATAACCATCTACTAAAACCAAAAATCATATTATGAGCAACAATAATCATAGTGGGGAACTACAAAATCATGAGAAATCATTTATAGAGTGTCTAAATCCTGAAACCATATCATTAATATATGAAACCGTAGGTATATAAATGAACATTAATGGTCATCATCCATTCAAATACTTTATGGTAGTTTGTAAGGAGTCTGTGAATTTCTAAAGAATATCCCTTGAGAGTGTCAAACTATGTCTGCAGGAATGCCTGTTTTTATGCAATCAGTAATAATCAAGTCAAATCCCAATGCACCCTTTTCAGAGTTATTACTCCTAGGTAAAAATATACTAGAACCACATCCACTTGCCTTATCCAGATAGGTTTATAATTGGTTGAAAACCACTTTCTCTATCCTATACCAAAATTCTAGGATATTTTTTGATACGTAGACCTATCCATATACTTATCCCAAGGGTTCTCAGTAATGTTTTCTTTTCCTAGTTCCAAAGGATAACTAAACATGTTTTATGATACTAATTATAGAAACCCTGGGTTTTCATACATAGATATTACACTTTAATAGAAGAATATTCATTTAATATTCCAAAATCACACATCAGGATTGCAATGTCTCGATTCAGATGACACAAAATGGTGCCCCGATCTCGGTAGAACACATGGACTCAAGCGCATCTCCTCAAATTATAGAGGCTATTGAATAACAGTGAGGGATAAGGGTGTGTTTTTGGGGAGACTATTTCCTCTTGTGAGAGTTTAACACAATGGTAGAAAACATAAAATTCAAATAGAAGAAGAAATATAATAGTTATAAAATAGATAAACAACAGGAAGAGATAACAATGTCAAAAGAAATCTCATATATAATTATGATCATGTCTTATTTCTATAATCATCCAAATTATGTACACATGAAATTAGTACACTACAAGTATCAAAATAAAAAAAATACCAAAAACTATCCCATATAGCATCATTAGCCTCAACTTGGACTCGTGATCCCCTACTCCTAAGCATGGTACAAAATCAAGCATCAAACTATGAGCGCTTTCCCCTGTCCCTACCTATGTCCAAATAGTCTGACTCGGTACCCAATGATAGACCAAATAGGGTGTGAGATACAATCCCAGTAGGTATCCACCCAAAGTGTATATAAAAAGTCATAACTGTACAATATTATCTAAAGAAGAGTGAAACATATATCACCATTAAGTATTAAATAAAATGAAGTATCCATGACATATATACTACACAAAAATGAAATTGAATATCCAAACAAGGCTTCCTAAAAAAAATGGGTCAGGATCCTATAATAAGGTAGTAGTAAATTAAGTAGAAGTAAGAACCATGACCTCACCATATACATTGTATGTCATATCCTACAAGACCTTACCATATAATCTGAATATCAAAACAACCATGGCCACACTGTACAACCATAAGTGTCACATTTACCACAACTATACCATACAACCAAGCATATCACATTTACGATGACTATGCTATATAATCATAAATTTTAGACCATGAAGTGTCGAATCCAAGGTATATAAGACTAAGGAATCCTCACCATGTCCCAAGAGCATCTCATTGGAAACTCAGTTAGGCTTGAATTTGCATCCAAGGAGCATGTGTACCGACCCTATCCACTGCAAGCCCAAACAAACCAGATTCAAGGGGAAGCAAGGCCCAAGGCATCCCATAGAATCAAGACCTAAGGATAAATATCATCCAAGGAATCCACTACCACATTCAAGAAGCATGGGAGAAACATCCATGACGTTTAATGGAACCAGAACCCAGGGTATACCAACCAAGGAATCCACTACCATTTAGTTAATCACATTTTATCCATAAAATTACAAGTATTCAAGTTCTATGGGTATACCCACTCATATATACATCCACATTAAATTACATTTAACGACTTTACCCACTCATATAATATATTTTTATAAAACATTTAAACAATATCATCAACATGAAAAGGAGGAAATCTATCTCCTATTCAACCAATTCATTTCATTTCATTTATTATCAATTTTCCTCTAACCAGGAAATCACTAACTCAACCCATGGGTGGTTAACAAAGGCATAGAAAAAGGCAGTTCACATAGAACACCCCATGTTTTGACTTAGTTGGAGAAACAACCTCCAACACATCTCAAAGAAACTAAATGGAATCCCTAACATGTTCCATTTTATTTAATTCAATTATTCAATTAATTTTTAGATTTGTGAAGGAAATTCTTGTGGGTGGAATAATGGAAACTAGCTCTATAAATAACTAAACCAGTCGGTAAAAGTATAGATCACCTACCATAGGTCCTTAGTAGAGTGCTCATCTAGTATCAAATTCTAATTTGACTTAGATTAGAAGAAAATTAAAGAACTAATGAAAGCCCTAAAAATAGGGAATATGATCCTATACCTAAATAGTGCAGCCGACACTAAGTTAAATTAATAAATACACAAAAAAATGGACGACTCACCAGCATATATCCAATGAGATTAACAGAGGAAGAAATGAAGTCTGGATCATGAATCGGGAGCCAAGCCTAGCTTTAGGATTCCTTGGAGCTTCCTGCATGAGATAAGAGAGGGGGTGAGACTTCTTTCTGAAAAAAACAGAGGAATATTCCTATTTTTTTTATAAAACATTCCAGGAATTTATACACAATGTAAATTCCTTTCACATTGTGTAAATCTCAGGGTCCTTTCCCTTTGGAAAAATCCTTTACATAGTGTGAACATTTTTGCCCATACCATTACATGTCGTATAATGATTACATGCTGTGTAATCCAATTACACATTGTGTAATTGTCCTACAACCTACCTTTCAACCCTATTTCTTTCTTCCTTCGAAAACAACCCAACTGAAACATGACTTGACTTTAGGGTCAAATCCAAAAATAGAACTTAAACAAGAGTTTAATGAGAAATAAAATGATCCATACCTTGTCAAAAAAACCAAGATCTTTCAATAATTTCCCCTTAAATAAATTTTTCCCTAAATTTACCTTCCAAGGGTGGTTAAGAATCTTATGAGAATAGATCTGGCCATTGAGAACATATGTTGGCCTCTCACTCCCAATTATTGTTCTATAAAAAAACATGCTTCCATAGCACCCATACTAGAGAAACTAACCATCCTTGGAGAACCTTCATACTTCTATCAATGATATGAATGAGATTATACTCAAAGGACACATCTACCTATAACTCCATCCCCTAAGGATATAGAATTTGAGATGGTTCTAAATGATAATGGTGCAACTGAGATATGTGGAAGATGTCGTGCATGACTTGTTACTTTTGAGGTAACTGTAACTAATAGTCTACCAGCCCAACTCTATCCATAATCTCGAACGACCTGACATATCATGGTGAAATATCACTATGTATCCTGATTTTTCTGTGTCCCATACTCGTTTAAATACATAAAAATAAATGATCCCCAACCTTGAACTCTAGAGGTCATCATTGATAACTAGCACAAGATTTCTATCGAGACTATGCTATAGCCATCTGCTTCCTGATCAACTAGACCTATTGAGAAGTCTCCTACATGAGACATAGACCTAGAAAATTTTCCCCACCTTCCTCTAAACAGCGTAGGGAAGATCTACATGGCCTACCATACAAATCCTCATATGGTTCCATCTGTATAGTATCTTGATAACTATTATTGCAGGAAAACTCAATAAGGGCTATATTCCTCTCCTAAGAGCCCCCAAAATCTAGGACGCATGCTCATAGAATTACCTCAAGAACCTATATCATACGATCTAACTGACTATCAGTCTGAGGGGGGTTTACTATACTCAGAAGAACCTGTGTACCCAGTTCCCTCTATAAACTCTACCATAAATGAGATGTAAACTGAGCATCCCTATATGAAATAGTAGTGTACAGGACCCCATGAAGTCATAATATCTCACATATATAAAACTTACCAATACCATATATACTGAAGGTATCCTTGATTGATGGTAAATGAGTAACCTTCACGAGCCTTTAAACAATAACCCACATACCACAACTACCTTGAGGAGACCTCGACAAACCAGTTATGAAATCCATTGCAACATCATCCCATTTCCATTCAGGAATAGATAACTGATGTAAAAGTCTGGCTAATTTCTAATGTTCTTCCTTCACCTACTAATAGTTGTATATATCATAACAAAACCAGATACCTCTATTTTCATACCCGACCACCAGTACTAACGATATAAGTCAAGGTACTTCTTGGTGACACTGGGGTGTACTGCCTAAAATAAGATATGAAACTCTCACATCATCTCATTACGTATGTCCATTGAAACCCATACACGACCATGGATAAACATAACCTCATTCTCACCTATGATACAATTAGGAGGCGGGCCATCACTTTCCACACTCTCCTGTAGAACTAGGGCCTCTGAATCATATAGATGCCTCATCCTCACTCTATCCAGTAGGGTAGAGGTCACATCTAATGATCAAATAATAGTCTTCCCCTGATTGTATTGAACCTCTAAGTGAATCTCATAGAATAAATCTATATGCTTCCACTAACAAATGGCCTGTTGAAATGCCTATATCTAATTCCTCTTGTTCATTACATCAACAACTACATTTCCCTTAATAGGCATGTAGTCAAGCTCTAAGTCAAAATAATGTAGGTGTTAAACCCACCTTCACTGCCTTAGATTTAGAACACATTTTATAAAAATGAACATGAGGATTCTTTATTCCATGTACACCACAAAATAATCTCCTAGTAAATAATGTCTTCAAAAGTGCAAAGCATGAACAAATACAACTAACTCAAGAATGTGCATTGGGTAATTCCTCTTGTGAGGCCTCAACTACTGAGACCTATATACCACAAATATATCTCCCTATATCATCACCACTCAAATCCTAATACTTGATGAGTCACGATACACAATGTAGCTTCTTCCATGCTCTGAAAGAATCAAGACCAATATTTAAGTCAATCTCCCTTTCATCTCTTAAAAGGCTATCTCACTGGTATCTATCCATAAAAACTTCATGCCCTTATTTTTCAAACTTGTAATAGGAATTTCTAGGAACGATAAGTACCATATGAAATGCTTGTAATATCTATCTAGCCACAAAAAACTTGGAATGTCAAAGACACTATTAGGATGCTCCCAGTAAACTACAACTCTCACCTTCTATGGGTCTACTAATACTCCTGTCTATGAGATAATATGACCTAAAAAGTGAATATTATTCATCCATAAGTTGAACTTTGTGAGATTAGAATATAAATGATGCTCGCTCAGTGTATAAAAATGATATCAAGATTTCGGTCATGGTCCTGTCAATTTTTGAAAATACACCAAGATATCATTCATGAAAACCACCAAAAAATAATCTAGATAAGGATGGAAAAATTATTTAATTAGATCTATGAAAAATACTGGTGCATTCATGAGACCGAAAAACATAACCAGATACTCACATATACAACAAATTCTATGAAAATTTCTATGAGGTATGTCTTTAGTCCAAACAATCACTTGATGATATATGGTTCTCAATTCAATTTTTGAGAACAACTAGGCTCCTCGAAGCTAGTTGAAAAAATCATCTATATGTGATAAGGGATATTGGTTCTTAACCGTCAGTTAGTTCAATTTCTAGTAATCTACACATAAACTAAGGGAACCATCTGCCTTTTTTACAAAAAGGACTAGTGAACCCCATGGAGAAGTACTGGGTCAAATAAACCCCTTTGCCTCCAATTCATCTAGATACCTCTTAAGATCATTTAAATACATCATATCCATCCTATAAGGAGGAATGGATACCATTGAAACTCCTAGAACTAGCTCAATGGAGAAATAAACCTCTCTATTATGAGGTAAAACATAAAAGTTATATTGGAAGACATCCCTAAAACAATCAAACACTGGAGGGAAATCTTCTTGATGTGCTCCCTGATCATCTAAATACAAACTAGAAATATGATATATTATACTACCAAGCCCATGATTATATGGTCTATCTTGGATCACCTAGACATCCCATTCACCCTTGTGAGTATTAATTTTATAGCAGACCTATCATTTTACACATATTATTACATGATTTTAAGCATAATTAACCATCAAATACAATAATGGATTGTAAAGTATAGTGTCTTTGGAGGATTAGGTACATAAAACTGAGAACATGAAACCAAAATGATTTTTTTATTTAATCTCCATAATAATATCCCAACTTCCATTGAGCTATTACATCTGAATAGGATAACCTGGTGAATACATGAACAAAAGGGATGAGCTAAAAATCCCAGTAAGGGAATAAGCATATGAATAAAATATAGCACATGGGTTAGAAGGAATAACATGATGTCATATAAGGTATGGAACATTAATAAAAATAATGAATAATAATATTGGAATATATAATCATGGAATTATAGAAATGTGGAAACAACACACAACATGACATAAGCATGAGTCAAGGCTAACTACTAAGACCATTGCACATGGCAGACAAATTCTCATAAAGGAATCAAGTTCACTCCCTATCCCAACATATCATGAAACTAAATATTACCCAATGAATTGGAGTGCTATCTGGGTGAACTCATCATAACATGTCCATGAATATGTGTTCCACATGAATAATCAAACATAAACATAAGGGTTACCCAAAGATGAGTATCATAATCATGTCATAGAGCATAAAAAATGTGTGTAACAAAAAAGTGTCCATGAAAGAAGGGATTTAAATCATAAATGGACATTAATAAGGTAAAATAGGAATAAATCATGATAAATTATTTCCGATTTAAGCAGAAACATGTAAAAATAGTGTTTAAGAAACTTTAGAAATAAAACATTTTAGGGAGGTTGTAGGAAAATATTTAAGAGAATTTAAAGCGGAAAAGGAATATTTGTTTTCATAAAAACATAAATAAAAAAAGATAGTTTTTTCATGATAAAATGAGTAATTTAATAAAAATAATGGTTTCTTAAAATATATTTTTGAGTTCACTTGAAAATGGTTAAGAAATCAGGAAGTTTCCTTTAATCGGGCTTGCTTATCAAGAAGAATTGAGAAGGGAACCTTTTTAAAACATGTATTTCCCCATAAAAGAAAGAAGAATAGGGATATAAACATATGTTTGGAACATAAAAATAGAATAATTAATAATTAAAATGGGATAAAGAGAGAGAAATTGTAACCAGAAGAAAAAATGGGGGTTTAGAGAGGATCCCTTACCTTATGTCTGAAAGTGTTCTTCCCTTGATCTTAATGTATATGATAATCAAATTAAATCCATTAATTAATCAATTAAGAACATTTTATACATGTATTTGATTTATTATAATTTTATTATGTTTATTTATGGTTTTTTTATGAGGTGTAAGATACAATTTTATCATTTGGGAGCATTCATTTCCTTGGTTTTCATGATCCATTTACTTGTATACTTGTATTAAAAATCATGTAAAATGAGAATAATTGTCCAGAATTGAAATTATATGTTGTTAATGAACATATAAAAAATTAAATGGTTATATATTTTATTTGGTTATTTAGGTTGAGGATGAATCATTAGATAAGATGTTAGTGATAATCGTTTAGATTATTTTGGCAGTTTTTCAATCATCACAAACTAGTTTTTTTATTAATTAATATTTTGTATGTATAGTGGTTCTAGAAAATTAAATAGAATTTAAAACACATATTATAATTTGGTTTAACCATAAAAATGGTTTTATGAATAGTATTTAAGGAGGTAATGTAAATTTAAAACTTCATCGTCTTTGGATGAAATAAATCAACACATCACATATGATGTTTATTTTTAGTACAAAAGTGGAGGGGAAGATAAATAATGATTAATTATTCAATTAAAATGATAAAATTCTAGTATAAATAAGATAATGGAGTTTTAATATTACTTGGATAAGGTAATGTTAAGTGAAAATAAGAAAATAAAATAAATTGAAAAGAAATTAAAAGAAAATGAAAGAGGATTTTATCTCTTGAATTTCTCCTCCTCGAGAACCTCCTTAGGGAAAAAGGTTTGGAATTTTGTTGAGACCAAGTTCTCCTAGCAGTTGGGGAGAGACTTGGGAAGTTTATTTTTCATAAATTATAAAAGTCATTAATCTTGGAAGGTGTGATGAGAAGAGGTGGTGAGGGGGTGGTATTTATAGTGGAGGAGAGGGGTGTTTTCTCATTATTTTATTCATTAGTTTATTATTTTTCCTCAAGAATATGAATAGTTAGAGAATTATCCCTAAATATATTAAATTAATAAATAATATTGTGATATTATGGGCTTAAATCATTTATAAATCATCTATGACTCAATAATTCATGTATTTGTTAAATACCACAAATTACCGTATTTTACTATTCACAAAAATTCAAGTATTTCAAAAAAATATCAAAAATTTAACCTAATCATTTTTCATTTTGTGTAATTAAAAAATGAACTCCATTTTATGAAAATAATTTTCTAAATATGATAATTTTAATTTTTAATTGAAATCATCATTTACTTGGTAAATAACAATTTTAAAATTATTAGTAATTTTATAACACTTTGAAAAAATTAATTAAGGTATCATAAAATTATTTTAAAATCATAAGATAAAAAAATATTAATTTATAAATACATTTTATAAAAATTAATTTTATTTTAAATCATTATGTTAATTATAAAATTGTAATTAAATATTTATGAGTTACAAAAATACAAATGCTTAATTTATCATTTTTAAAACATTTATTTACTTATACCAAGATATAAATATATAATATTTTCATTTATATGATACCCAAATTTTATTTATACTTTCATAGGTGAGGTTACTATTCTATTGGCCAATTTACTATTTATAAGGGTCCTATTACTATTCCAAAGGTTAACTTACTATTCCATTGGTATTAGTTCCTTAACTTATATAAATACCTCTTATTCCATTCATTCTTAATTTATAAAGTTTGTATTGTGTTATCTATGTTATTTTATATGATTTATACTACATGGCATAATTATAAGAAAGGAATTTCCATTGATATAATTTTGGGTTGTTACATTTTTGTCCCCTTATGAAATTTCACCCTCAAAATATTGTTTTAAAAACTATGGTGAAAACAAGTGAGGGTAATTATCCTTCATCACCTCCTATGGTTCCAATATTTCCTCTTCGTACTTATGGTTCTTCCATAGTAATTTAACCAGGTGAGTAGTCTTATTGCGTAGAAATTTATCTCTACGGTCCAAGAACTTCACTGGCTGGTCCTCATAAGAGAGATCATTTTACAATTGTACCACCTATGAATTCAATATATGTGATGGATATGGTATATAATTCCTCAAGAGCGATACATGGAATATGTCATGTAATTGATATATGGTTGGTGGAAGTGCTAGATGATAGGCCACAAATCTAACATGATCATGAATCTCGAAGTGGATGATGTACTTGAGAGTTAGATTTCCTTTCTTCCTGAATCTCATGATCCTTTTCCATGGAGATATGAGGAAGAATACCATATATCCAACATTAAACTCAAGGTCTCGTCGATGATTATCTACATAGCTCTTCTATTAACTTTGGTCTTCCTTGATGTGTTGTTGAATGGTTTTTACCTTTTCCACAATTTCTTCAGCAATTTTTGGTCTTAGAAGCTTATGTTCACCAATCTCATCTCAACATGTGAGTGTTCTTCATATTTTCCCATAAAGGGATTCATATAGATCCATTTGGATGCTCGAGTGAAATTTTTTTTATAATAGAATTCGACCAGAGGTAGATGTTGCACTACAGGAAAACGGCCATTTAGCGGCGGTTTTTAAAACTGCCGCTAAACGTGTTTCGGGCCGCCATTTCGCGGTGGTTTTTAAACCGCCGTGAAATGCCTTAATTTTTTTTAATTTTTTTTTAAATTTTTCGAGGATTAGCGGCAGTTTTTTAAAAAAACGCCACGAAATAGCGGCGGTTTGGTTAAATCCGCCGCAAAATAAAAGGGAAAAAATAAAAAAACATGAGAAACCCTGAAATCACTAAAACAACCATAACTTTTGATCCGGGAGTTCGTTGGAGTGCCAAGACCAGTCAAATCGAAGATCATGAAGAGATCTAGAGGTAAGTATAATAAAAACCCTGAGACGGTCTAAGGTATGGAAGATATGAGAGTTATAAGAAAGTTGAAAAAAGTTCTCCAACTTCAAACGACCATAAGTTTCGCTCCGGGTGTCTGTTTGGGCTCTACCACATATCAAATTGAATCCAACGAAGAGATATACGCACAAATTTGATAGAAGAAAGATTCTATCATGTTTTTCGACCCCAAACCCCTCCAAAGGCCTCTAAAACTCCTTTTTTGTCACCGATGTCCCGTCGAACTTGTCTTCAAACGGACCTAACTTTCGATCCGCGTGTCAGTTAGGACTCCTCCACCTGCCAGATTGTAGCTCATTCCATGAGCTTCAGTTTAACTGGTCGTATTGCCCACATGCACTCCTGGATCATAAGTTATGTCATTTTTAGTGGGTATTGGGTTTGTTATGTTTTTTGATGCCTCGTTTCTAGCACCCGTTCCCTGTCAACTTTTTTTAAATGGTCATAAATTCCGATCCTCCTTTCTATTCAGACTCTTTCACCTATCAAGTCAAAGATCATTTCAGGATCTTTGATTTGACAGGTCGTGGATCTGAAATAGACTCTCGGATCATAAGTTATCTCTGTTAATGTGAGTCCAATGTTTTTGTCACTTTATGACCGTTTTGACGGGTTTTAACAGTTTCTCCATTTATTACTGTTTATTTGGGTTTCCATGACTTGTTATCTTTATCAATGGTTTTTGTGGGTTATTATGATGATTATGTTGAATTCTTAAGGGGTTTTCCAGAGTTGTCATGAGTTTTCATGCGTTCTCATTCTTTCTAACGCCTCATTCTTCATGCTTCTCCATATGTTTTCATGCGTTTTTATGATTTTTCATCCCTTATCACGTCTCTTCATACTTTTTCATGTGTCTCATTTATTATTTATTATTTATAATATACATTAATTTATTTATTATCTATTATTTGTTACTGGTTATTTATTATTTATTATTAATTATATATAGTTATTTATTATTTATTATTTATATTTATTTATTATTTATTATTTATATTTATATTTATTTATTATTTATTATTTATATTTATTATTTATTTATTATTTATTTATTATATATTATATATTATATATTATTTATATTTATTTATTATTTATTATTTATTATTTATTATTTATTATTTATTATTTATATTTATTTATTATTTGTTATTTGTTATTTATTATTTATTATTTATTATTTATTATTTATATTTATTTATTATTTATTATTTATTATTTATTATTTATTATTTATTATTTATTATTTATTATTTATTATTAATATTTATTTAATATTTAATATTTAATATTTAATATTTAATATTTAATATTTAATATTTAATATTTATTATTTATTAATAATAATATTTTATTTATTATGTGTTATTTATTATGAAATATTTTTTTATTTCGTATTTATTATTTATTAGTATTTATTAGTAATTATTATTATTTATTATTATTTATTATATATTATATATTATATATTACATATTATTTATTACTTATTACTTATTGTTTATTGTTTTATTATTTATTGTTTATTATTTATTTTTTATTATTTATTATTTATTATTTATTATTTATTATTTATTATTTATTATTTATTATTTATTGTTTATTGTTTATTATTATTTATTGTTTATTATTATTTATTATTTATTATTATTTAATATTTGTTATTTATTATTATCTATTCTTTATTATTATTTATTATTTATTGTTTATTATTTATTATTTATTATTATTTATTATTTATTATTTATTATTTAATATTTATTCTTTATTATTTCTTTATTGTTTATTATTATTTATTATTTATTGTTTATTGTTTATTATTTACTTTTTATTGTTATTTATTTATTATTTATTATTTATTATTATTTATTATTTATTTATTATTATTTATTTATTATTATTTATTTATTATTATTTATTTATTATTATTTATTTATTATTATGATTTATTTATTGTTTATTGTTTATTATTTATTATTTACTATTTACTATTTACTATTTATTATTTATTATTTATTATTTATTATTATTTATTATTTATTGTTTATTGTTTATTATTTATTATTTATTATTTATTATTTATTATTTATTATTTATTATTTATAATTTATAATTTATAATTTATAATTTATAATTATCTATTATTTATTATTTATTATTTATAGTTATTTATTATTAATTATTTATTTATTATTTATTTATTATTTATTTATAATTATTAATTATGTGTTATTTATTATTATTATTATATATTATATATTATTGACTTTATATCTATTATTTATGTATTATTTGTTTTCTCAATTGATATATATAAATATATTAAATTCTGTTTATTAAACACATGACGAGCTTGCTGGAGTGGTAAAGTCTTTGGAAAATATGCAAGAGGTTAGAGGTTCAAATCTCACTAAACGTAGTATTTCTTTATATTGCATGGGAATGTGCATGGGCATGTGCATGGGCATGGGCATGTGCATGGGCATGTGCATGTGCTATCCCTTTCCCAACAATATTAGATTTGTATAAAGAAAAAAAAAGAAAAAACAAAAAAATAAAAAAACGAAAAAAACGCAAAAAAAAGAAAAAAAAAGAAAAAAAAGAAAAAAAAGAAAAAAAAAAGAAAAAAAAAGAAAAAAAAGAAAATTGGAAGATACCTCAGGATGTGAAGAGTGATATCCCTTTCCCAACACTTGATATTGGATTTGTATAAAGATAACCAATACATGCCCAATATAGCATTGAACTCCACGAAAGGAAGTAAGTCAAGATTTGTTGGGAGGTACAATCCAAAAATATTAACTGGGGAGGAGTTATATACTTTGGATGAAATTATTTCCCCAACTGTTGTTCTTATAGAAAACCCAACCTCCATATTTTTAGGTGGTGTTTGAATATTTTTACTAAAATTGAAAGATATGAATGAATGTGTAAAACTAAAATCAAATAGTATATTCTCTATTCTTGAATGAATAACCAGCATACCTATCACCACATCATTATCGGGATCCACCTCAATAGTAGTGATATCATATGCCCTTCATTATTTAATTAGATGTTGCTATTTTTGATTTCCTCTAAAAACCCTTATCTTATGGAAATGGCTTCCATAATTCCCATATTCCTTATAGTTGAAACACTTTACTAAAAGTTGAGTATTGATATGAACCTTCCTTTCTTCTTCTGCATTAGTGGGATTATTCATATCTGTTTGGTAGTTATTAATAATATTCCCCTATATTAAACATTTTAAGCATCTCTTGGTTCCTTTTAAGTAGTTTATAGGATGCTTATTCCCATACTTTTGAAACATGGGATGTTGGGTCTTAATTCCATCATGGTAATTATCTATTGATCCACCCATATTAAACACCATTTTCCTCTTTTTATCTACGGGACTACGAGAACATTAAGAGTCCCCAATATCCATTTAAACCTTAAGGGAACAATAGAAAATATACTCATAGATATCAAAGTCTCAAATCACCAAAATTTTGTAGACTCATCTTTAAACTGCTAAAGAAGTGATCCACCTTGATTTCAGTGTTCATGATAAAGTCGGTATAAGAACATGGAATTAAAACATTAATTAACCTTAAATTTTAGTCAAGAATATACATTATTACACATTGAGGATATTTTTGAATTTATAGTTTTAGATAATTAGGATACCTTACATACATAACATACCACATTCATACAAGAGGATACTACTAAAAATAGTTTCCATTTTTTTCAAAATAAAAAACATTAAAACTTAAAACATGATTTAATTGAAAAATATTCAAATATTTAACTTGGATTATTTCTTTATATTATACATCCTTATAACCTATGAAAATCATTTAAAAACATGGGATGAGCACAAAAATCTCAGTAAGGGATATAAAAAGAAGGAAAAACACATTAGTCCATGAATACTTGTGACGTGTGAAATCATTTTCAAAAGACACACTTGTCACCCATATAAACTTACTTTTTAAAACATGAGATTTTCACAAGATCCAAACAAAACATAATAACATAAATATAACCATAAAGGTATATTGGGGAATTACTTACATAATATTTTAACCCTCACAGCTACCTTATAATGTGTAACCCTCACAGTTACCTTACAATTTGTGTAACCATCACAGTTACACATGGAGTAACCATACGACCGACATCCAACTTACACACACCCAATGAATTTTAGGGAGATATAGGTCCCACCATTCATCATAAAAAATTCCCAAGAACCAGAACATAATCATACAACATGAATAATTACATAAAAACATTTCTTTTGAATTTTGTAAAACAAAATTTTTAAAAGAGGTTTTAAAAGGAAATTCCCTTATAAATATCATATAATTGAAGGTTTATTTAATAAAGTGGATGGAATATTCCTATAATATTCAAAGAAACATAATTAAACATAATTTAATCATAATTAATTACACAAAAAATTTAAACACCACATAAATAATGAAGTAGAAGGCTAACCCAAAGAATGAAAATCTGGTTAAGAATACCTTACCTCGGGTTTTTATTACTTAAAATTGTTTAAAATTCATGTATAATGGTTAAAAGAGTGTTATTATTATATTAAAGAGACATATTAATCTTTATAACATCTTATATGATTATTTTATAACATCATTTCACCCTTTAATTGTTAGTATTTCGTTCCTTCCATTGTTTTGGGAGCGTTCTTTATCTGATTTCCATGATCGGTTCGTGATGGATGTTCTTGTCGATTGGAAGTGAAAATATATAATTAGAATGTAAATGTATTTAAATATTTAAAGTACCATAAATTTTACCATTTATCATTTTGAATTTTTATATGAGGATGATTCATAAGTTAAAATTTTAATGATGTTCGTTTAGATCATTTTAGTGGTTCTTTGATAACAACGAAGTCATTTTATTTTATAAATTAAAACCACGTGTAAAAAAGAATTATAGAACCATAGATGATACATAATACATATATTATAACCTGGTTCAACCATAAAAATTGTTTCATGACCATACTTGAAGTAATTAAATAAAATTAAAATTACATTGTCCACAATGTCAGTTATTCAACACATCACAGGCAATGTTTTTATTCCTTGAATAAGTGGGAGAGGAGAAGAGGAATGATGACGAATTTTACATGAACAGGAGAAAATACAGAATATACATGATTTCTGGAGATTTCATGCCTCTTGGGTAAGATGAGATGAGGAAATAATAAGAAAATAAAGGAACTCAAAACAAAATATTAGTTGAGAAATCCCTTAAAAAAATTTGGCAGCCTAATGGCTATGCAACATGGTTTTAGAAAAAATTAAAAAGAGAGGGGACAAGGGTAAACCATCCAGAAATGAATCATAATACATAATAGATCATGAATTAGATGAGAATAAAAACATGGCATGGATTTTGGAATTCTATACCACATAAAAGAGATCTTGAATTGAAAAAGAAAGAAGTTGAGAATTTTCTTACCTTGTAGAGTAACTCCTAGAACTTGAAGGTTGGGACCTTGGGGGATTGAGGAAACCTTGGGAAGACTACTAGGGAGGTAAGGAGGCCATATCTTTGTTTATGAAGAATTTGGAATAAACTTAATTAAGGAATGAGTTGGTATTTATAGCAAAAGTGAGGGAATATTTTAATAATTTTCAAGGGATACCTCATTAGTGGTATTTGCAAAACCATGGGCTTGCCCATAGTATTTTACCATGGTGTTATCCACTTGAGACACCTCATAACTTATTTTACTATACATAAGCGGACCATATTTATTACATCATTATTACATTATTAATGATGTCATTAAACACACCAAAACTCAAAACTGTATTTTTAGTATTCATCGAAAAATCAACTATTTCAGAAAAAACCCAAAAATTTACCCTTACCATTTTTCGACATGTAGAATTAAAAAATGAACTCCATTTTTTGAAAATAATTTTCTAAATATTATTAATTTAATTTTTAAATAAAATTATACTTAATTCAAAAATTAACAATTTTAATTCTATAACTGCTTTTATATCACATTGAAAAATTAACTAGGATGTCATTATATTAAAGTCTTAAGAAAATAAAATAATAATAAAATTTACTATTCATTAGGGTTATATTACTATTCATATTAATATTTATAAGGGTATGTTACTATTCACCAAAAAAACAAGTTAGTTTCATCAGACTCCAAATAACTTATTGATCACAGTTGTAGATGACCATTTTTCAGAATTCAAAACATAGAAATAGTAAAATTATTTTTAAAGGTTAGTTATAATTATATACTTAAAAAAAGTTTCATTCATTTAAATTTATTATTAGAAAACCTTGGGGTGTTACATTCTCCCCACCTTTTGGAAATTGTGTCCTCACAATTTTATTTACTTATTAAACAAGTGAGGGTAATTTTACCTCATAGAATTTTCAGACTCCCATGTTGCTTCTTCTACCATGTGGTTTCTCTACAAAACCTTTACCCGGTGTATTACCTTATTCTACAATACTTATTCCCTTCAATTAAGAATCTGAACTAGTTTCTCTTCATAAGAAAGGTTCTCTTCCAACTGAACTCCTTCTGGGCTAAAAACATGAGTTGAATCTAGCACATCATCATCATCATCATGCAAATTTTTATTCAAAGAAAAGGAAAAACATGCAAAGGCCCAAGGGAGCTGGCCGGGCCAGAAAAGACTATGAGGGTATAAAGTGGTGAAGACCAAGGGAATCTTCCTTACAAATAATCTTACCAGCCAGAGGTAGACTATGAATATCATGAAAAAATAAGCACTCCAAGCCAGGAAAGTCACATGCTTCTAGGTAGTGTGCTGCCTTATTACCCTCTCACCAGGTATGGGAAACCTTAATGCCATTATCAAGAAGGAGGGGGCATTTACAAATAACATATTCAATGGACCAAGGCACAACACTGAGATCTTGGTGAGTATTCGAAATAATCATGGAATATGTCTCAACCTCTGCAGGGGTCAGCCTTCTTTGTCGACACACATTAAAACCCACCAGCATGGCCTTAGCCTCACCTAAAAGTGAAGTGCCATAGACCAATCGAGAGGAGAAGGCCAAGATGGCTGATCCAGATGAGTCAGGAACGATCCCCCCATTGCGCATAGTGCCCGAGATGTAGGACCCATCAATATTAAGTTTGAAACTGGTCCAACTTTCTCTAAGATTTCAAAAGGATCGATAAACCACAGGCTTAACTTCCCTTTCTTACCAAACACATCACACTTTTTCAAGGAGATATTTTAAGAAAAACATAGTCACCTACTTCAAATGAGAACTCTTTTATTCTGTTATTTGTATAACTTTTATGCCTGCTCTAAGATGTCCTCATGTGATGCTATATCATCTTCATTTTCTCAGCCACTTCCTATACTAATTCTGGTCCCATCAACTTCCTTTCCCAGACTTCATCCCAAAAATCTAGAGTTCGACACTACTTCCCATACAATGCCTCAAAAGGTTCCATATGAATACTGGAATGAAAACTGTTATTATAAGAAAACTCAACTAAAGAAATATGCTGATCCTAACTTCACTAGTAGTCCATTGGACAAGCTAGAAGCATATCCTCCAAAGTCTGAATCATTTGTTCTGACTTCCCATATGATTGAGGATGAAAATCTATATTAAAATTTAATTTTGTTCCCAATGACTTCTAAAGTTCCTTCCCAAAGTTATAAGTGAACCTGGGATCTTGATAAGATACAATGGAAAGAGGAAATACATGTAACCTGACAATCTTGTTGAGGTACAACCGAGAAAGCTGGTCCAAAGAAATTGTATCTCGAATAGAAAAAAATGTGCAGATTTTATCATCCGATCAACAATAACCCAAATCGAATTATTACGTTGATAATTCCTTGGTAGTACCACCACGAAGTCCATGGATATATTCTCCCATTTACACTCGAGAAATGGAAAAGAATGAAGCATTCCCTTCGATAACTGCTGCTCTATTTTAACCTATTGACATGTCAAACATTTTACAATAAATTCTGTAATATCCCTTTTCATTCTATCCCACAAGTAATACTTCTGAAGGTCTCTGTACATATTATTACTTCCAAGATGAACTAAAAATGGAGAACTATGAGCTTCACACAACAAATATTTCTTTAACTAAGAATCACAAGGCACACACAAGCATTTTTTAAATCTTAAAAAACAATCTTTATCAAGGTTAAATTCTGGAAGCTTAACCATTTTAACCAATTATACCTTTTTCTATAGCTCACAGTCTTCCTTTTGTGCTTGCTTAATCCTGTATGATAATGATGACTGCACTGAATCTTGAAACAAAATAAATGTATTCCTTGTACCAAGATCTTCTAAGAAAAAATTCATCAAATCATTAATCAAGGTATCATGTTCCAAACGTAACATGGTTAATGATTCATGATGTTTTTGACTCAAGGTATCCACCACTTTATTTGATTTTCCTAGATGGTAATTGATCGTGAAATTATAATCCTTTATCAATTCAAGCCATATTATCTACCTCATGTTTAATTCCTTCTGAGTGAATATATACTTGAGACTTTTATGGTCAATATATATTTTACATTTGGCTCTGTATAAATGATGCCTCCAAATTTTCAAAGAAAAAACCACAACTTCCAATTCCAAATCATGTGTGGGATAATTTAAATCATGGGTTTTAGTTTTCTTGAAGCATAAGAAATTACCTGATCATTCTACATCAAAACACAACCAAGTCCCTTCAATGAAGCATCAATATAGACAACAAAATCACCA
The DNA here is from genome assembly GCA_963277665.1 of Viscum album. NCBI lineage: Eukaryota > Viridiplantae > Streptophyta > Magnoliopsida > Santalales > Viscaceae > Viscum > Viscum album. The sequence goes on from OY728126.1 coordinate 1,006,391,856, forward strand.
TTTTGGGAAGGCAAGGCCAAAACTGGAGCATTCAACAATCTCTTCTTCAGTTCCTGAAAAAAATAACATTATTCTATCCAAATAAATTTAACCCATTTTTATTAACTTTGTTAGAGGGATAGATAACCGTGCAAAGTTTTTAAAAAACTGTCGGTAATAACCTGCTAATCCAATAAAACTACGAATCTCTGTAACATTTATGGGTCTTGTCCATTCATCAACCTCTCTTGTTTTGGAAGGATCAACTATTATTCCATTCTTATTTACAGTGTACCTAGGAAAAGAAATATGTTGTAACCAAAAATCACACTTGATGAATTTTCCATATAGTTTCTTTTCCTTTAAGGTTTGTAAAAGAACCCTTAGATGTATTTCATGCTCTTCTTTACTTTGAGAAAATACCAGAATGCCATCAATAAACACAACCACAAACATATCCAATAACTCATGAAATATTATATTCATAATATCCATGAATACAACAGGTTTATTATTTAACCCAAACTACATAACAAAAAATTCATAATTCCCATATCTAGTATGAAAGGATGTTTTCAGGATGTCACCCCCCTTCACCTTTAGCTGATCGTATCTTGTTCTAAAGTCAATCTTGGAAAAGTAGTGAGCTCCTTGAAGCTGATTAAACAAGTCATCGATGTGAGGAAAATGATACTTGTTTTTAATAGTGATGTTATTCAAAGATCTATAATCAATGCAAATTCTCATGGAACCATCTTTATTTTTAGTGAACAAAATAGAAGCTCCCCCTGGTGATTTGCTAGGATGAATGAAGCCTTTATCAAGAAAATACTGCAACTGATTTTTTAATTCAAGAAGTTCTATTTGATCCATACGATATGTGGGTTTTAAAATTAGCTAAGCATTAAAAACTAAGTCAATTGTGAATTTGACTTCCTAATCAGGTATTACACCAGGTAACTCATTAGAAAAACATCAAGGTATTCATTTACCACTGGGAAATCATTAATCTAAACAGTTCCCTTGTTTTCAACAATATGAGCAAGATAAATTTCATTTCTATCTTTTAATAGTTTCTCAGCTTCCTGATATGTTATCAATTTTATGGGTTCGTTCTTGTATACAAACTAAACCTCTTTTTGAAAAACAACTTATTTAACTCTACAATCAATCTTAGCATGATAAATAGAAATCCAATCCATTCTCATAATAACATCAAACTCAACTAAGGTTAAAACAAAAAGGTTTGCAGGTAAATAATTTACACATACCACAATAGAAATATTCTTATAATTACTTTTTTTATAATATTTCCCCCTGGTGTTTTAACAACAAGTTTCAATCTCATTTTTTGAGGTGATATTTATAATTTACCAGAAAATTTCTTAGATATAGAGGAATGTGTAGATACCCTATCGAACAAAACCTTAGAAAAATTTGAGGAAACGAATAGAGTACCTAATACCACTTTGATGGATGGACCTACATCTGCTGACGTAGTTGAAAATGATCTCACTACACCTTTTTTTCTTATAGTTTGGATTATTTGAATCATTTAGATCTCTCTTTGGTCCGACATTTGCATAATGACCCGTCTCACCATAGTTAAAACACTTAAAAATTTTCTTATCCAGATTAGTCTTAGGATCATTTTCATTACAATCTCAAGCCATATGTGCAAACTTACCACATCGAAAAAACTTCCCAGTTTTAGTAAGGTATTCCCCAGGGTTCTTATTTCCACACTTTTCACAAATAGGAAATTGGATTTTCTTACCATCATATTTATTTGGTTGATTCTTACCCACCAATTTCCATCTAGACCTATTCTTATCCTTGTTTACAAAATGCACATGATTATCAACAAACTCTATCTCTACCCTCTCAGCACATTAGACAAGTTTCACATAACTTTTGATTTCACGGGAGCCAAACTCCCTTTGATACCTTGGCTTCAATCTTGAGTAAATGTGGTTGATTTTTCTATCAAGATCACGAATAATATTTGGAGCATACCTCACTAGTCGGGTGAAGTTCGCTTCATAAACAGCCACTGAATCTTCCTCCTTTTTCTTCAATTCAAGGAATTGATTCTCTATCCTAAGTCACACCACCTTAGGAAAATATTTTTCAAGGAAAAAACTTTTAAATTCATCCAACTATAAGGAATAAATATCCTATCTATCCATGATATTATTTACCATTGACCACCACCAATCAAATTCACCTTCAAAACGATAAATGGAAAGACTTAAATTTTTATTAACTAAACATCCCATAACATTGAATATCTTTTCAAGGGCTTTAATCCATCCTTCTACTGCAACTGGGTTAGAAGATCCATTGAAAGTAGGAAGGTGTTGTCTTATAAAATGTTCCACTATTATCATGTTATGTTGTGGTACCTCTGGTTGTTCTCTTGAATGGATTCCAACACCATTTATTTCTTATGTTAGCTAATTCATTACTATCAAAAACTGCTCGGTTCTAATCCCTACCATTCCGAGCTATAGATTCGGAAAGATGACGTTCTGTCGGTGCCTCTCCTCTTCAGCTTCCCCGTTTCTTCTACGGACAACCATTCTGAAAAAACATATCTTAGTCAAAAAAACATGGTAATATTTAATTGCTATATAATTTCAAATTGACCATAGAGTAAAAAAAAATTTATGTTAATATATTAACATTATCCTAACCCCTAAAGTTATCTACACCACCCTTTTATACCAACTATAAAGACCCAGCCTTAAGAAGTTACTTAATATTGAATTTTAGTCTAGAGTATACATTATTACACATTTAGGATATTTTTGAGTTTAGATTTTTATAGAATAAGGATACCTTACATACATAATATACCACATTCATACAAGAGGATACTACTAAAAACAGTTTCCATTTTTTACAAAATATAAAACATTAAAGCTTAAAATATGATTTCTTTGAAAAATATTAAAACATTTAACTTGAATTCCTTATTTGTCTTAAAAATACTTATAACCTTTTAAAATCATTTAAAAACATGGGATGATCACAAAAATCTCAGTAAGGGACACATTAGTCTATGAATAATTGTGATGTGTGAAATCATTTCCAAAAGACATACTTGTCACCCATATTAAATTACTTTGTGAAACATGAGATTTACACAACATCCACAAAAATAATAATAAAATAAATATAAACATAAAGGTATATTAGGGAATTACTTACATTATATTATAACCCTCATGACTACCTTATAATTTGTAACCCTCATAGCTACCTTACAATTTGTGTAACCATCACAGTTACACATGGAGTAACTATACAGACGACCTCCAACTTACACATATCCAATGAATTGGAGGGATATATATGTCCCAAAATTCATCATAAAAAATTCCCAAGAACCAAAAAATAATCATACAATATGAATAATTACATAAAAACATTGCTTTTGAATTTCATAAAACGGAATTTTTAAAAGAGGTTTTAAAAGGAAAGTCCATTATAAATATCATATAATTGAAGGGGTATTTAATAGAGTGGATGAAATATATATATATATATATAATATGTAAATATACATAATTAAATATAATTTAATCATAATTAATCCCACATAAAATTTAAACACCCCATAAATAATGAAGTAGAAGGCTAACCCAAAGAAAGGAAATCGGGTTAAGAATTCCCTTACCTCGGGTTTGTCTTACTTCAACTTGTTTAAAACTTTTGTATAATGGTTAAAAGAGTATTATTATTATATTAAAAAAAAATATTCATATTTATAACATCTTATATGTTCATTTTATAACATCATTTTACCCTTTAATTGTCAGTATTTTGTTCCTTCCATTGTTTTGGGAGCATTCTTTATATGATTTCCATGATCAGTTCATGATATATGTTCTTTTTGATTGGAATTGGAACTCTAGAATTAGAATGGAAAGGTATTTAAATATTTAAATTAACATAAAGTTTACCATTTATCATTTTGAATTTTTATATGAGGATAATTCATAAGTTAAAACATTAATGATGTTTGTTTAGATCATTTTAGTGGTTCTTTGATAACAATGACCTCATTTTGTTTTATAAATTAAAACCATGAGTACAAAAGAATTACCAAAACATGTATGAGACATAATAAATATATTATAACTTGGTTTAAACAAAAAATTGGTTTCATGACTAGACTTGAAGTAATTAAAGCAAATTGAAATTACATCGTCCACGATGTCGGTTATTCGACACATCATAGACAATGTTTTTATTCCTTGAATAAGTGGGAGAAGAAGAAGAAGAATGATGATGAATTTTCTATGAAAATGAGAACATATAGAATATACATTATTTTTTGATCTTTTGTTCCTCTTGGGTAAGAGGATATGAGTAAAGAATAAGAAAAGAAAAGAACTCAAAATAAAAGAATAGTTGAGAAACCACTTACAAAAATTTGGCAGCATAACATCTATACAACATAGTTTTAGAAAACATTAAAAAGAGAGGTAAAATGGTAACCCATACAAAAATGAATAATAATGCATAATAGATCAATAATAATATGAAAATAAGAACATGGTATGGATTCTTGAATTCTATACCACATAAAAGAGAACTTGAATGGAAAAAGAAAGAAGTTGAGAATTTTCTTACCTTGTAGAGTAACTCCTAGAACTTGAATGTTGAGACCTTGGGGGCTTTATAAAACCTTGGGGGGAATACTAGTGAGGTTAGGAGGCCAGATCTTCGTTGATGAGGAATTTTTAATGAATTTAATTAAGGAATGAGTTGGTATTTATAGAAAAAGTGATGGAATATTTTAATAATTTCCAAGGGACACCTCATTAGTGGTATTTGAAAAACCATTGGATTTCCCATGGTATTTTCCCATGGTATTAGACAATTGGGAAACATCATAACTTATTTTACTATACATAAGTCTACCAGAATTATTACATCATTAATGATGTCATTAAACACACCAAAACTCAAAAAAGTATTTTTACTGTTCACCAAAAAATCAACAGTTTCAGAAAAAACCAAAAATTTCCCCTTACCATTTTTAGATGTGTAGAATTAGAAAATGAAATCAATTTTTGAAAATAGTTTTATAAATATTATTAATTTAATTTTTAAATAAAATCATACTTAATTCAAAAATTAACAATTTTAATTCTATAACTACTTTTATATCACATTGAAAAATTAAACAGGATGTCATTATATTAAAGCCTTAAGAAAATAAAATAATAATACAATTTACTATTCATTATAGTCATATTAATATTCATATTATTATTCATAAGGGTATGTTACTATTCACAAAAAAAAACATGTTGGATCCTTCAGACTTCAGATAACTTACTAATCCTAATTGTAGATGCCCGTTTTTCAAAATTCAAAACATAGAAGTATTAAAATTATGTTTAAAGGATAGTTATAATTATCTACTTAAAAAAAGTTTCATTCATTTAAATTTATTTTTAGAAAACCTTGGGGTGTTACAGCCGGAGGTGTATCTTGCAAGGCTTTTAAATTTTTCCTCGTATGATCTAATAGAATTGTCTTCCTTTTTCTTTATTCTAAGGAATTACCTTTACATATTTAGATAAATTGTTTAGGGAAAATATTTATTGTAAAATATTTTCTTTAAATATTACCATTCCATGGAATAAATTTCCTATATGGAATTCATGTTGTATATAATCTTCTACCATTGATCAGCTTCCCCATAAAAATTATATACCTCTAACACAAATTTCTCTTCTTTTAAGAATTGGAGGACAAAGAATATATTCTCAATGAAGTTGATCCATTTTTTTGTAAGGAGGGGATCAGAAGATCCACTAAACATGGGAGGAATTTTTCGCATGAAGGATTAGATTGAAATTTTATCTTTATTAGGATAAGTAGGGATTTACACATGATTTAAGTTATTATTCATAATTTAGACCAGTTGATTAAGTATTTTCATGATGTTTTGAGCACCTGTTCCCATCATATTTGGAATATAATTAGGGAAATTATCACATTTCCTATCACATTTATTGTTTTTACGAGTTATTATATTTCTATACATTAACTAAGAAAAGTAAATTACAATCATGGGACTTGAATACTTATATAATAATCATAAAAAGAAAATATTGAACATATAAGGATAAACTTGTAAAATAAAAGTATATCCTAACTTGTGATATCCTAAGTTTCAATATAGGTTATCCATGGTGATATAATTACCCCTAAGGTTATTATTAAAGTTATATAGTCCTAATATCCAAAAATAAATATACCTTCCTTTGATACCAACTATATTGGACATATAATTTTACACATATTATCACATGATTTTAAGCATAATTAACCATCAAATACAACCAAGGATCATAAAGTCTAATTTCTTTGGAGGATTAGGAACATAAAACTAAGAACATTAAACCAAAATGAAAAAAAACTTTTATTTAATATCCATAATGATCTCCCAACTTCCATTAAGCTCTTATATATGTATAGGATAACCTAGGGAATACATTAACAAAAGGGATGGTATAAAAATCCTAGTAAAGGAATAAGCATAGGAATAAAACATAACACATGGGTTAGAAGGCATAAAATGATTTCATATAAGGAATGTAACATGAATAAACATAAGGAAAAATAACATGTGAACATATAATCATGGCATCATAGAAATGTGGCAACAACCCACAACATGACATAAGCATGAGTCAATGCTAACTACCAAGACCATTGCACATAACGAACAAAGTCCCATAAAGGAATTGGGTTCACTCCTTATCCCAACACGATGTATCACGAGACTAAACATTATCCAATGAATTGGAGAACTATATGGGTGCACCAATCATAACATGTTCATGAATATTTGTACCACATGAAGAATCAAACATAAACATAAGGGTTACCCAGAGATGGATATCGTAATCATGTCATAGATCTTAAAAAATAGGTTTAACATAAAATTGTCCATGAAAGACTGGATTTAAATATTACATGGAAATTAATAAGGTAAAACATGAATAGAGAATGATAAATTATGTCCAATTGATTTTTATGCATGTAAAAAGAGTGTTTAAGAAACTTTATAAATAAAACATTTTAGTGAGGTTGAAGGAACATATTAAAGAGCATTTAAAGAGGAAAAAGAATATCAATTTTTATAAAACCAAAAATTAACCAAGATTTTTTTTCATGATAAAATGATTTATTTTATAAAAATAATGGTGAATTGAATTATATTTTGTAGTGCACTTGAAAATGGGTAAGAAATCAGGATGTTCCCTTTAATCGAGTTTTGTGTATCGAAAGAATTGAGAAGGGAACCTTTTTAAAACATGTATTTCACCATAAAATAAAGAATAATAGGGATAGGAAAATATGTTTTAAAATTAAAAACATAATTTATTTGGATTACATAAGAATAATTAAGAATTACATTGGGATAAAGAGAGAGAAAGCATAACCTGAAGGAAAAATGGGGGTTGAGAGAGAATCCCTTACCTTATATCCAAAAGTGTTCTACACTTGAAATTAATGTATAGGATAATAAAATTAAATAAATTAATTAAATAATTCAGAACTTTTTATACGTATATTTTATTTATTATAATTTTTTAAGTTCATTTATGGTCTTTTTGATGAGTTATAAGATACAATTTAATCGTTTGAGAGTGTTTGTTTCCTTGGTTTTCATGATCAGTTTACTTGTATACATGTATGAAAAATCATGTAAAATGAGAGTAGTTGTCTAGAATTGAAATTATATGTTATTAATGAAAATACATAAAAAAATCTTTATATAATTCATTTGGTTATTTGGAATGAGGATGAATCATTAGATAAGATGTTAGTGATAATCGTTTAGATTATTTTGGTGGTTTTTCGATCGTCACAAACTAGTTTTGTTTTATTAATTAATATTATGTATATATAATGGTTCAATAATATTAAATAGGATTTAATAAATATATTATAATCTGGTTTAACCATAAAAATGGTTTTATGACCAGTATTGAAGGAGGTAATGAAAATTGAAAACTTTGTCATCCTTGAATGTGATAAATTAACACACCATAGACAATGTTTTCATTTTTAATAAAAAATGGAAGGGGAAGGGGAATGCTGATGAATTATTACATTAAAAAGATAAAATTAAATTATATATAAGATACTATAGTTTTAATTACACCTGGATAAGGTAAGTTTAGGATAAAATAAAAAAAATAAATTGAAAATAAATTAAAAGAAAATGAAAGAGGATTTGACCTCTTGAATTTGTCCTCCTTGAGAACCTCCTTAGGGAAATGAGTTTGATATTTTTTCTGCGACAAAGGGAAATTTGATGAAGGGGAGATACTTTGGAATAATATTGGGTTAAAATTGGACAAGGCACAAAGCTTGGAAGGTGTGAAGAGAAGAGGTGATATTTATAATGGAGGAGAGGGGGGTTTTCTCATTATTTTATTCATTAGTTTATTATTTTGTCTTATGACTATGAATATTTTAAGAATTATCAATAAATATATTAAAATAATAAATTATAGTTAGAGATTATGGGCTCACATCACCTATACATCATCTATGACTCAATAATTCATGTATTTGTTAAATATTGTAAATTATCGTATTTTACTATTCATAAAAATTCAAGTATTTTAGAAAAATATAAAAAATTAACCCTAACCATTTTTATATGTATATAATTAAAAAAATAACCCCATTTTATGAAAATAATTTTATAAATAAGATAAATTTGATTTTTAATTAAAATTATCATTTACATGGAAAATACCAATTTTAAAATTATATCTGATTTTATAACACTTTGAAAAATTAATTAAGGTCTAATAAAATCATATTATAATATTAAGTAAAAGATATATTAATTTATGAATACATTTTATGAAAATTAATTTTCTTTTAAAACATTATATTAATTATAAAATTGTAATTAAATATTTATGACTTATAAAAATACAAGAACTTAAATTATTATTTTTAAAACATTTATTTACTTATACCAAGATATAAATATATCATATTTTCATTTATAAGATACTAAAATTTTATTTAAACTTTAATACGTGAGTTTACTATTCTATTGGCCAGTTTACTATTCATAAAGGCCATATTATTATTCCAAAGGTTAAGTTTCTATTCCATCGATATAAGTTACTTAAATTTTAGAAATACCACTTATTACATTAATTCTTCATTTATAAAGTTTTTATTGTGTGCTTTATGTGATTTTATGTGATTCATAATACATGGAATAATTATAAAAAAATAATTTTCGTTAAAATAATTATGGGTTGTTATATTCTTCTCCCCCTATGAAATTTCACCCTTGAATTTTTTTTACAATATATGGTGAAAACAAGTAAGGGTACTTCTCCTTCATCACCTCCCCTAGTTCCCATGTTGCCTCTTCGTACTTATGGTTATGCCATATTACTTTGACCAGGTGAGTAGTATTGTTGTGTAGAACTTTATCTCTATGGTCCAAGATCTTTATTGGTTGATCCTTATAAGAGAGATCATTTTCCAACTATACCACCTCTGAATTCAGTATAAGTGAGGGATCTAGTATATACTTCCTCAAGAGGGATACATGGAATATGTCATGTACTTGAGACATGTTTAGTGGAAGTGCTAGTCAATAGGCCACATCTTCGACATGATAAAGAATCACGAATGAGACGATGTAACTGGGACTTAGATCTCCTTTCTTACCAATTTTCACGATCCTTTTACATGGAGATATGCAGAGGAATACCATGTATCCAAATTTAAACTCAAGGTCTCATCAGTGATTATCTACATAGCTCTTCTATCAATTTTGGGCCGCCTTGATGTTCTACTAAACGGTTTTCACCTTTTCCACCATTTCTTCGACCATTTCAGGTCTTATAATCTTACCTTCACCGAACTCATCCCAAGATGATGGTGTTCTTCATCTTTTCCTGTAAATGGATTCATGTAGAGCCATTTGGATGCTTGAGTAGAAACTGTTGTTGTAAGAGAATTCAACTAGAGGTAAATATTTGTCCCATACTCCTTTGAAGTCCATAGAACATGGTCTCAACATGTCTTCCAATGTCTGAATAGTCTATTCAGATTGGTCATAAGTTTGAGGGTGATATGCCTTATTGAAGCTCAAATCAGTGTTCAAAGCATGTTGGAGACTTTTCCCAAACTTGGAGGTGAATCTCAGATCTTGATCAGATACAATCAATAGCAGTACTCCATCCAACCTTACCACTTCTCTGATGTATATCCATACAAGTTGATCCAATGATAAATCCTCTTGAATTGTAATAAAGTGAGATGTCTTTGTGAGACTATCCACAAAAACCCTTATATAATTGTTTCCTCTACATGTCTTTATAAGTCTGGTGACAAAGTACATGGTGATGTTTTCCCATTTCCATGTTGGTATGATTAATTTTTGCATCATCCCTTTATAATTTTTTCTTTCAACCTCCACTTACTGACATACTAGAAAATTTTATGTATATTCAATAATCACTTTCTTCATATTATCCAACCAATATTTTTACCAAAGATCTCAATACATCTTTATGCTCCTTGGGTGAATAGAGAAGGTTGATCTATGAAAATAATTAAATATATATTTCTTTATCTATGGATTGGATGGTACATATAGTTGTGAACCAAATTTTATAAATCCCTACTCATCCATTTTGAACTCTGTGGATTTCCCATTTCTAATAGCTTACACCTTTTTCTGAATTTCCATATAATTTATTTAGCATACTTTATTTTCTCTATAAGGGATGGTTGAGAAATAATTTGATAAATGATTGATGATGTTACTTCTTTAAAAATTCCCATGTCTATCCTTTTAAGGTCTAAGAATATTGGATCCTTCTCAATTATCATCATTTATAAAGATTCCAGATCTTTTTTGTTTAGAGCATCTGCCACCTTATTTTTCTTACCAGGATGGTAGTGGATTGAGTATTTGTAATCCTTGATGAGATATAACCATATTAACTGGTGCATATTAATCTCCTTCTATGTGAATATATAATTGAGGCTTTTATAATTAGTATATATTTCACACTTCTCTCCATATAGGTAATGCCGCCAGATTTTCCAAGAAAATATCACAATTGCCAACTCCTGATCATGCGTGGGATAGTTTTGATCATAAATTTTCATCTACCTTGAGGTTAATGCTATTAATTTATCATTTTTCATTATTATATATCCTAATCCATTCTTTGAATCATATTTTTACACTACAAATAGTTCCCCACTTGTTTGTAGTGTGATCACTAGTGTAGTGATAAGAATCTTTTTCAAATATTTGAAGCAATATTCACATTCAATGATCTAGACAAACTTTCCACCCTTCTAAGTCAACTTGGTTAGTGGGTTTTACAATCATGAGAAGTTTTTCACAAATCATCGGTAAAACCTAGCTAAACCAAAGAAACTATGAATATCCTTTATAGATGTTGGCCTGAGCCACTCTTAAATTGCCTTTATCTTGGAAGGGTCTATATATATCCCTTTTCTGGTGATTACATTCCACAAGAATGATACTTCCTCCATAAAAATATCACATTTATTGTACATTACATTAATTTTCTCCCTTCAAAAGTCTTCAACATACTATTCAAATTCTCTTCATGTTCCTCCATGCTCTTAGAGTGTATCAGAATATATCATTAATAAAGACTACCAAAAACTGGTCAAGGTAATCTATAAAGACTTTATTCATTAAATACACGAAATGTTTGGAGAATTAGTGATTTATAATAGAATAAATATGAAATAATAGTGTCCATACCTCATTATAAAGATAGTTTTGGGAATATCTTCCTTCCTCACCTTTAATTGGTGATATCCCAACCGAAGTTCAACCTTAGAGAAATATTTTTCCCCATGTAGTCGATCAAAAAATTCATCTATCTATGTAAGAGGATACTTGTTCTTTATCGTGATTTTGTTGAGATCACAATAATCAATACATAGGCTCATTGATCCATCCTTCTTCCAGATGAAGTGGACTGGCGCACCCCATAGTGAAGCACTCAGGCATATAAAACCCTTGTTCAGATTCTCCTGTAACTACTTATTCAGTTTTTCTAACTCAATAATGACCATTATATAAGGTGTATTTGATTTTGGAAAAGATCTCAAAATAAGTTCAATAGAGAACTCAACTTATTAGTCAGGAGGAAGACCAAAACATTCTTCAAGTAACACATCAATGTAGCCCGTCACAATGGGCATGTATTTGAGCATGATTCTCTTCTTTATCTCAATCATTTGATCTTGATGTGGTTTCTTATAAGGAAATAATATCTACAATTAAGATGATGATTCTGATGGATATCCATCCTCCTCCTTATAATTGTATAGAATTAGAGGATACCCTGGGATGTGAAGAGTGATCTCCCTTTCCCAACAGTTGATGTTGGATTTTTATTAAGATAGCCATTCCATGCCCAATATACATCAAACTCCACCAAAGGAAGTAAAAAAAGTTTTTTGGGAGGTTCATTCCAGAAACATTAACCAGGAAGAGTTATATACTTTTGACACAATAATTGACCAATTTTCTATTCTCATAGATAACGCAACCTCCATATTTTGAGGTGGTGTTTGAATAGTTTTAATAAACTTTTAAGATATTAAAAAATTCACAAAACCATAATCAAATAGTATGTTCACTATTATGGAATGAATATCTAGAATACTTGTCACCATATCATTACCAGACTCCAACTTAGAATTAGTGATAACATATTCCCTTGTTGCCTTGGAGGCTGTTTTTGTTGTTGTTTTCCTCCAAAAACCCTGGTGTTAGGGAAATGGATTTCATAATTCCCATTTTTTTTGAAGTTGAAATACTACACTACATGTTGATTATTGATTTGAACCTTCCTTTATTATTCTATATTAATGGGATTCTTTATATCCCTTTGGATATTATTAGATATATTCCAATATCTTCCACATTTGAACCACATCTTGGTTCCATTTAAGATGTTTATAGGATGATTCTTCCCACACTTTTGACACCAGGGATGTTGGGTCTTCTTTCCATCATGGGATTTATATATTGATCCACCCATGTTAAACTCCATTTTCATCTTTTTATCTCTGGGCCCATGATACTAGTAAGAGTATCTTATCTCCATTTCAACCTTAAGGGAACAACAGATGATCTCCTCATAACTATCAAAGTCTCGAATTACCAACTCATTTCATAGACTCAAATTTAATCCACAAAATAATCAATCCAAATTACTTTAAGTGTTCATGAAAAAGATAGAGGCATATCTTGAAATCCTTGTGAAATTTTCCTCATATGCTCCAATAGACTCATCTTTATTTTTCTTTAGTCCAAGGAACCACATTTACATATTAAGATGGAGGTTTTAGGGAAAATTTTTATTGAAATATATTTTCTTGAAATCTTACCATTCCATAGAATCAATTTCCTCTTTGAGATTCACTAGTCATCTTCCCCATCTAAACGATAGACTGACAATACAACTTTCTCTTCTTCTAAGCACCAGAGGATAGAGAATATATTCTCAATGGAGTTAATACATTGTTATGAGAGGAGGGGATTAGAAGACCAACTAAACATGGGAGGAATTTTTCACATGAAGGATTCAATTGAAACTTGATATTTCTAAGGAGAAGGAGGGTATTCCACATAATTCAAGTTATTATTCATAGCATGATCCAGTTGAGCAAGTTCTATCATGAAGTTTTGATCACCCATTCCCATCACATTTTTCATATCATTTGGAAAATCATCACATTTACTATCACATTGATTGTCAGCACGTGTTCTTATATTTCTAGAAATTAACAAAGAAAAATAAAGTAAAATTATGGGGATTGAATATTTAGCTAATAAAAATAAAAAGAAAATATTGAACATAGAAGGATAAACTTTTAAATGAAAAGTATATCCTAACTTTTGATACCCTAAGTTTTAGTATAGGTTATCCATGGTGATATAATTACGCATAGGGTTCTTACTAAAGTTCTCTAAACCTAATAAAAAAAAAATAAATATACCTTCCTCCAACACCAACTATATAATCCCTAGACTTTTAGACATACTATTACATGATTTCAAGCATTATTAACCATAAAATACAAACAAAGATCATAAATTATAGTGTATTTGGAGGATCAGGTACATAAAAATGATAAAATAAAACCAATACCAAAATAAATTTTATTTAATCTTAATAATGAGCTCCTAACTTCCATTGACAACTTATATATTCATAGGATAACCTGAGGAATACATGAACAAAAAAGATGATTTAAAAATCCCAGTAAGGGAATAAGCATAGGAATAAAACATATAACATGGGTTATAAGGAATAAAATGATGTCATATAAGGCATAACAAATTAACAAACATAATTAATAATAACGTGGGAACATATAATCATGGAATAATAGAAATTTGGTAACAACACACAACATGACATAAGCACGAGTCAAGGATAACTGCCAAGACCATTGCACAGGGTAGACAAAGTCCCATAAAGGAATCGGGTTAAATCCCTATCCCAACATGACGTCTCATGAGACTAAAAATTACCTAATTAATTGGAGTTATATATGGGTTCATCCATCATAACTTGTTCATGAATATGTGTTCCACATGAAGAATCAAACAAAAACACAAAGGTTACCCAAAGATGGGTATCATAATCATGTCATAGAGCCTAACAAACTGATGTAACATAAAAGTGTCTATGAAAGAATAAATTTAAATCATACATGGAAATTAATAATTTAAAATAGTCATATATAATGATAAATTATTTCCAATTTAAATTTAAACATGTAAAAAGAGTGTTTAATAAACTTTATAAATAAAATATTTTAGTATGGTTGAAAGAAAATATTAAAGGGCACTTAAAGAGGAAAATGAATATTTGTTTTCATAAAACCAAAAATGAACCAAGATAGTTTTTCATGATAAAATGAGTGATTTTAGAAAAAAAATTGTGTCTTAAAAAAAATTTTGGAGTGCACTTTAAAATGGGTTAGAAATCCAGAAGTTCCCTTTAACCAGGCTTGCTTATCGGGAAGAATTGAGAATGAAACCTTTTTAAAACATGTATTCCCCATAAAATAAAGAATATTAGGGATAGGAAAATATGTTTGGAACATAAAAATATAATTTTGTAAGATTAAATAATAATAATTAATAATTACATTGAGATAAAGAGAGAGAAAGCATAACCCAAAGGAAAAATGGGGGTTTGGAGAGAATCCCTTACCTTATGTATGAAATTCTTCTACAATTGATCTTAATGTCCAAGATAATAAAATTTAATACTTTGATTAATTAATTAGTAAAATTTTATACATTTATTTTATTTATTATAATTTTTTTAAGTTCATTTATGATCTTTTTTATGAGTTATAAGATATCATTTTATCATTTGAGAGCATTCATTTCCTTGGTTTTCATGATCAGTTTACTTGTATACATATATGAAAAATCATGTAAAATGAGAATTGTTAAAAAAAATTGAAATTACATGTTTTTAATGAAAATAAAAAAACTTAAATGGTTATATAATTCATTTGGTTATTTTGGGTGAGGATTAATCATTAGATAATACGTTAGTGATAATCGTTTAGATTATTTTGGCGGCTTTTCAATCGTTACAAACTTGTTTTGTTTTATTAATTAATATTATGTATATATAATGGTTTTAGAATATTAAATAGGATGTTATACATATATTATAATCTTTTTTAACCATAAAAATGGTTTTATGACCAGTATTGAAAGAGGTAATGGAAATTGAAAACTTTATCGTCCTTGAATTTGATAAATTAACACATCACAAACGATGTTTTCATTTTTAGTACAAGGGGTGGGGAGAAATGATGATAAATTATTCCATTAACATGATAAAATTAACTTATATATAATATAATTGAATTTTCATTCCACTTTTATAAGTTAATTTGAGTATAAAATAAGAAAAGAAAAGAAATTGAAAAGAAATTAAAAGAAAATGAATGAAGATTTTACCTCTTGAATTTCTACTCCTTGAAAACCTTCTTAGGGAAAGGGGCTTAGTCTTTTGTTGAGACCAAGGGCTTATGGAAGTGGTGGAGAGACCTGGGAAGAGTATTGGTTAGAAATTGGATAATGGTCAAAGCTTATAATCCTCGATGAGAAGAGGTGGTGAGGGGTGATATTTATAGTGGAGGAGAGGGTGTGTTTTCTCATTATTCTATTCATTAGTTTATTATTTTGGATCAAGAATATGAATAGTTTGTTAATTATCACTAAATATATTAAAATAATAAATTATATTTCTATATTATTGGTTTACATCATCCATACATCTTTTATAACTCAATAATTCATGTATTTGTTAAATACTGTAAATTACCGTATTTTATTATTCCCAATAAATTCAAATATTTCAGAAAAATCCAAAAAATTCACCATGGACATTTTTAAAAGTGCATAATTCAAAAATTAACTCTATTTTATGAAAAATAATTTTATTAATATGAGAAATTTAATTTTTAATCAAAATTATTATTTACTTGGAAAATACCAATTTTAAAATTATAACAGATTTTATAACACTTTTAAAAATTAATTAAGGTATCATAAAATTATATTATAATAATAAGAAAATAAAATAATAGTTTATGAATAAATTTTATGAAAATAAATTTTCTTTTAAATTATTTTATTAATTATAAAATTTCAATTAAATATTTACAACTTACATAAATACAAACACTAAATTTATCATTTTAAAACATTTATTTACTTATAACAAGATATAAATATATCATATTTTTATTTACAAGATACCCAAATTTTAATTATAATTTCTTAGGTGAGGTTACTATTCTATTGGCTAGTTTACTATTCATAAGGGTCGTATTACTATTCCAATGGTCAAGTTACTATTTCATTGGTATAAGTCCCTTAACTTCTTGAAATACCTCTTATTCCATTAATTATTTATTTATAAAGTTTGTATTGTGTTATGTATGTTATTTTATGTGATTTATACTATATGGAATAATTATAAGAAATAAATTTATTTTAATAGAATTCTGAGTTGTTACAAAATTCACCCTATAGTGTTGTGAAAGTCACCCTATGTCGATAGCAGTAAATGCAAGCTTTATAAGATAATAGTCAGTCCATCCTGAGTATAACATCAAACTTGATCATCTAGAGGAGAAAAATATTCCAAATGAAGTGACACCCACCAATCTCAAGGGAGTACTCCCTATACTGACATACATCCTCTGTTATGATCCCCAATGGAGTTTCAAGCATCATAACACCATCAAAAAACTAAATCAAGATCCCCATGCCCTCTAAAACATGTACAAATATGAATCTATGTGATGTACCCTTGTCAAAAAGAGAAGATACAAGAGTTGAGGTTACTAAGATCGCATTTATCATCATAGACAGTCTGACACCCTGCTCCTCAGGGGTAGGATGTATGAAATAGATCTGGTCTGAACCACGACCCTATGACACAAATTCACTAATCAAAGTATGGATACTCTATTATCTCAGTGTAACTGGTGTCTGGATACCTCATCCATGAACAAAACCACCTTGACCTAATCGACTAATACTACTCCAGTTCTCTATCTGATGTGGATCTATGAAACCTTCTCCTGAACCTGGTATAGGAGTGGACCCCCTAAAACTCACTACTAGAGGGAAGGTACTAAAGAAATGTTTCATGTGGCCCATCCTACAACAATCTCAACACTCGACTGGGTCATGATATCATTGTTTCCTCATGTATCCCCATCTACCACACTGATGATAGAAAACTGCACTACCAGCACTAGCATCCTAGCTGGAACTCGTTTCATAAGAATCCTCAAAATAGTGCTTCCTTACACTATAAGTTGAACCACTAGGTCAATAGACTACACTAATCTTCTCCACACCCCTAGATTACATTAGGGTTTTCTTTGTAATTGGTGTCTGATTTACTATTTCAGTAATAAAGGTTAACCTGAACACGTTTACCTAAGATGGAACGTCATAGTAGAGACCTTCCTTGAAGCAACTCTCCCTGGATAACTCATTATCAAGGTACGTTGATGAAAAATGATGAAGATCTATAAATCATGATGAGTACTCCATAACTGTCATAACACCCTACTCTAGATGCATGAACTCACTAACCTGCTCTACCCTTAGAGCCTCGGGGTAAAATTAGCTGTAGAACCTGGTTCGGAAATCAACCCAAACCATATCTTGAGCCTATCATCCTGGTTCAGAACATCCCATCCGAGATTTTACACCCCTTGAAGCATATAATTCATGATCTTCACTATAATATTAGAAGGTGACTCCAAATAATTGAATATTGATATAATAGTCTCAAGCCATAGCTCTGAATCCTATGTAACACCATCCCCCAAAAATGTGGGAGGATGCTACTGCTGGAATACACATGTCAGCCCAATCATTGATAAGGAAGGTTGTGGTACTCCCTAAAAAGTATGTATAAAGTGGAAAACCCCTCATATAATTCTATATCAGCACCTATGTTTGGAACAACTATTGGTTTCATAGATGACACTGTAAGAAGATCCACTGGTAGCCCATGGACCACTGCCTCCAGAGCATGGTCTTTACCACCCCCTAACATATGACTGGAGGTCATCATGGTGGCATCCCTCTATAATTAAAATAACACACCTCAGAAAATAATAACATCAAATTTCAAATCCAAAACAAGAGGATAGGTCAAAACCTTCATTTAAATAGGTTGTACTACCCAACCTACTCCTAAATCCAGGACTGGTAAAAAGAAACAGTCACAAAAGTCACTAGAGACATTTCCTCTTGCCTACTCAAAATCCTGGTCATGGTTAAGTTCTCTATTTATCATTTCAATTTTCCATTTGAATTTCATATTCACTTTACATCCATTTTAAATGGTTGAAACAAATGGTTCACCGAATTTCTATCCATAAGGGCCCATACTCCTAATGAACTGAAATATAGAGTCCACCTAATCAATACCATAACACATACCAGTCTATGAAACCCATAGTCCATGACTCAATGATCCACAATTGGCTACTTAGGGTGTCTTATATAGCCTAATTAGGAAAAAACTGATTAGGTTATGATGGGCACTCTAAGTACCTACCATTTTTCCAATTCCCTATACAAAATTCCCATCACAATAGCAGGTATATCTATCACAAAACCCATCACAAGATTATAAAAACAAGAAATGAATCCTATATGGAATAGAATAATTCATGGCATGTGATTCCTGTAAAGTACCTAAAATGATGCATGAGATGACATACCCTCATCTAATCAGGTTTAAATAAAAATATAACCCACAATCATTTCAATAATAACATCAAAATTCAGGTTCATCACACAACAGTGGAATCAAATCAATTGTAATATTCAAAATCCAAATAACAACAATTTACATTCAAGGAAATTTTGTTTTTTATACGTGGGTTAGCTACTCCCAAGAATAACTGATTACTAAATTCCAATTCTTCTTAATCCTCTTTCTATTTTCTCAAAACAATAAAATAGAAAATAAAACCTCTGATACCACTTTGTAATGCCCCGGTCTTGGATTCCACTGAATGGTGCCCTAATCTCGGTTTTCCACATGTCCTCTAGTGCATCTACCCAAATTCCAGAGGCTTCCGACTAGCAGTGAGGGCCTAAGGTGTGTCTATGGGGAGACTATGTCATCTTGTTAGAGTGTAACAAAGTGGTAGTAAACATACAATTCAAATATTAGAAGTAGTATAATAGTTTAACAATAGACAAGCAACATGGATATATAACAATTCCAAAAGAAATATCATATACAATGATGATCATGTCATGTGTTTGAAAGCATCCAAAACAAGTATACACTATATCAGTATAATACAAGTATCCAAATACAAAAAAGACCAAAAACTATCCCAGATAGCATCAAAAGCCTCAGCTCGGTCCAATTCTCCCTTGATCCTAAGCATGACACAAAATCAATCATCTAACTATGGGTGCTTTCCCCTATCCCTACCAGTATCCAAATAGCCTACCTGGGTACCCAACGGAGGCCCAAATAGGGTGTGTGATACAATCCGAGTAAGTATCTAACCAAAGTGTTTATAAAAAGTCCTAGATGTATAGTATAAGATAAAGAGGAGTGCAATATATATCATATTTAAGTAGTAAATAAAATTAAGTTCCCATAAAATATATACTACAAAATAAATGATACTAAATACACCAAAAAGGATCCCTGTAAAACATGGGTCAAGATCCTATAACAAGGCACCAGTAAAGTAAGAAAAATTAAGCACCAAAACCTCACTGAATACACTGTATCTCATATCACCCACAATCTTGCCATATAATTTGAATATCAAAACAACGACCATGCCATACAACCATAAGTGTCACATTAACCATGACTGTGTCATACAAACAAGCATATCACATTTACCATAACTATGTCATATAATTATAAATGTTAGACCATAAAGGACTGGATCCAAGGTATAGAAGACCAAGACATCCATTTCAAGTCCCAAGAGTATCTTGTTGGAAACTTGGTTCGGCTTGAATTAGGGTCTAAAGAGAATGTCTACAGACCATGTCCACTGTGAGCCCAAACAAACTAAATCCAAGGAGTAGCATGGCCCAAGTCATCCCGAAAAATTAACACCTAAGGATAAATCATATCCAAGGAATCCACTACCGTATTAAATACCCATGGGAGAAACAACCATGGAATCTAATAGAATTAGGACCCCAGGTATACCAGCCAAGACATCCACTACCATTCAACTCATCACATTTCATCCATAAAATTACAAACATTAAATTTCCATGGGTATACCCACTCATATATCCATCCATATTAAATTACATTAAATATGTTTACCCACTCATATAATAGATTCATATAAACAATTTAAACAATAGAATAAATATGAAAATTAGGTAATCCATCTATAATTCAACCAATTCAGTTCATTTCATTTATTAATAGGCTTCCTCTAACTAGGAAAGAACCAACTCACCCCATGGGTGGTTTAACAAAGGCATAAGCTGTGGAAATTTACATGGTACACCCCATGGTTGTCCTTGGTTGGGGAAACAACCTCCATCAAATCTCAAAGGAACTAAAGGGAATCCATAACATGTTTTGTTTCATTTAATTTAATTATTCAATTAATTTTCAGAGCCATGCTAGAAACTCTGGCAGGAAGCACAATAGAAAATAACTCTATAAAGCACTAAACCACTCAAAAAAATTATATACCACCTATCATAGGTACGTAGTATATCGATCATCTATTATAAACTTTTGATTCAACTCAGATTGGAATAAGAAAGAATAACGGATGAAAACCATAAAAATAGGGAATATGAGCTTGAACATAAATAGAGTATCCAATACCAAGTTAAATGAATAACAACATAAAAGGAATGGATAACTCACCGAAACAGATCCAATGAGACTGATGATGGAAGAAATGGATTCCATATCCTGAATCAAAAGCCAATACTAGCTTTAGGCTTCCTGTGCGAGATAAGAGAGAGGGTAAGGCTTCTTTCTAAAAAAACACAGGCCTCTGCCTATTTAAAAAAAAACTTCTTAGAAATTTACACATTGTGTAAATTCCTTACACGTCATGTAAAGACTGGGGTCCTTTCCCCCCTGGGGAAACCATTTACATGGTGTCAAAGGTTATTCCTAGAACATTACACATTGTGTAATTATTACACGCCGTTTAATTCAATTACATGTCATGTAATTCTCTTGCAACCTACGTTTGATCCCTACTTATTCCTTCCTTCTAAAACAACCCAACTAGCCTATGACCAGACTTTAGGGTCAAATCCAAAAAGATAATTTAAGAAAGAGTTTAACCAGGAATAAAAACATCTGTACCTTGTAAAAAAAAGATCTTATAAGGATTGTAAAGGTTTAGTATCTTTGGAAATCTAGATACATAAAAAACTATTTCATAAGTTAACTACATCATCTACCACAATGTTCTTCATAACTAGATCCATTATTAGACATATCATACATAATACCATTCTTTATATCCCAGGAAAAGGAAACATAATAAAGGGTGAGATCAATTTCATTGTAAGGTTAAACAAGGTAGATATCAATTGTCACATTAGTATAACATACATATAATGGAATGGTAATATGATACTAACATTTGAATACCATACCTTTAAAATCAAGGATCATAATCCTGATACATTGTATAAATCATGGTAGTTCATAAGACTTTAATCATATAGGAATCATAAAACATGATCCATGATTACATAATATTGGAATACAACATAGATTTATGTAACACACATAATCATAAAAAATAATTTACTTAGTAGTCAAGGATCATTTCTAAAATTATCACAATTGAACATGTTCACTCCCCAAACCATTATAGTAGTCATGGTTGACTCCAATGACTATCATAATTAAAAAATTACATTACTGAACTGGGTTCACTCTCCATTCTAGTCCTGTTTATATCATGAGATATCAATATTTACCTAAGTAATTGGAGGGAGATATAGTTTCCACTCATAACATAATAGAAATAATACATATGTGTTACATAAGAACATAAAACATTTATCATACCAAAACCCATGAAAAGAAATGGGTTTCATAAAAATTTCATCATAGAATAACCAGTGGAAAAGAAATGGGTTTTATGATCATTTCATCAACTCATCATATCATAATCCATGGAAAAATAGTGGTCTCAATAAATATATTTTCATCATATATTTAAACCATCCATAGAAAGAATATAGATTGTATCATTGAATCATATCCTCAGTAATTCTTAAGTAAGATCAAATGATACCATCAAAGATAGAAAATGATTTTGAATGATCACTTAGAACATTTACTAAGGAAAATATCTATTATATTTTTAAATAAGTTATTTAAAATATAAAATTTTCTAAAAAATTAAATAAAACATTTTCATTTAAAATAACTTTGGAAATTTGTAAATAATACTTAAACCATTTTGTGGTAATGATAGTAGAACATTCTGCAAAGTAAAATAAATATTCCTTTAATATTTTCAAGAAAAATATAAAAGTGACTCATTAAAAAAATGAAAAGAAGATTAATTTTCAAATATTCTATAAAATGTGAAACATGGATGAAAATATATTTAATAAATCCCTATATATTATTAACAACATTTTTTGAAGCATTTTTAGAATTCATGGACATGGAAGAAAAATCATTTTAAATCTAAGAGAGAAATAAGGTAAATTTTTCTTAAAAACGTTATTCTAGTCTATTTAATACTTTAAGAGAGGAAAATGAAAGGAAAAAAATGATTTCTCCAAAAATAAAAATAGAAGAATACAATTCATTAGTTTTTGATAGATATATATTAATAGTTCATCATCAGAATCAAAATAAAAAACATTCCTAATAAATAAAGAGATTGTAACATAAAACTCTTAACATAATGACAACTATTTAATATTACACCCCATGAAAGGAATAAAATTAGATGGATATGTATATGTAAGAAACTAGTTATTATTTTAGGTAAAAATCCTTTATTTTCCATCAATTGTCAGTTTAAATGTATAAATGTGGCCTTTTGTGAATCCTCTTTGTGGTTATGGAGGTATTGGGGGTATCCGGGGCTAGTTAGGAGCTCGAAACCTGAGTTTTTGGGTGAAATAAGCCTGGCACACAGTTAGTTCAAAATGTACAGGGCATGGAACATGGTTAGATAAAAACATATGAGGCTAGACAATAGTGAGATACTGGCTATATAGTTATGGAAAACCATGATATTTGGGGCACAAGACCATACGGCCATGTCTTCAATTTTGACAGTGAGTTTTTGCATGGTTTCCACATGTTTAGTCAAACCATGTGAGGTAAACATGCAAAGTTCCCCTTCTCTAAAGCTAACTGTGAACCTAAACCATGAAACCCCTTATTTTGGGTGCAATTCCAATTTTCCCCTGTTTAATATTTTAAATGAAACCATATTTTCATTCACCTCCCACACAATATCTCACCCCTTAAGATGCCCTATTCGGTGTCTATTCTTGGAACTAAAGGAGCTCCTCCATTCGATGTCCAATTCAAGTTCCACTTGTCTTGTTGGATCCTAATCGATGAGTAATCAATTCCTTTTTATCTGTTCTTCATTATTTTGGATATCAGCTACACTATTTTACTGTAAGATAATATAACCTATTATTAGGTTCTTTGTCCTTTCTTCAATTTTCTCCTGATTTGAGTTGAATCAAGAGCTATAACTAGACGAGCTATCCTCTACGGACCTATGGTAGGTTTTATTTTGATTTTCAATTAAATTTGAGTGGTTATATATATTCCATTGTTCCGTGCACCCAATTTTCAGAGCATATCCCTTTAAATGAGTTTTAATCCTTAAATTGAATTTTTTAGCATGGACTATGCATTTAAAGAGGCTACCGATGAATGGTTATAAGTTGAATACCTTGAAAAAATAAACACCCCTTTGGGTGTGTTGTTAAATTAAATAGTCCATTTTGATGGAATGTGAATTTAGACCCTTTTTGGTGTGACCTTTACCCCTTGTCTTGGGATATCCATAATAAATTTCCAATGGATGAATTATATTGGAATTGAATTGATTAATGGGAAGGGATGAATGACCGTGAACCTTTTCCCTTTACCTTGTATAAATTATTTAATTTTGATTTTTTTAAAATTAATTTCCTGTGTGAGTTAAGTTAAGGAAAGTCTTATAAGCTTGGCCAATGCTTTGTGTCACCTTTTGAGGTGAGATTGAAATGAATTGTTCTTGGTGTTGACCTTGACATATATATATGAATTGATTAATTTTGTTTGAATGATATTGAATATTGATATGACTTGGGTGACACATGGATTCAAATGAGAATGCCATGGATGGAATCAATTGGATTGATCTTTTATTATTCCAGAGTGACACTTGGACTCCAGATATGGACTGCCAAGGACAGTATCAATGGGGATGACTATCATATGTCGAGTGATACATGGATTAATATGAGAATTCCATGGATAGACTCAAATGTAATTTGATCCTTATTCCATGGGTGATTCTTGGGATCCCTTAGTGGACTTCCAAGGATGAACTCGAATGGAAGGGATGTTATACCACACCTACAGAGATACCTGGGTTCTTGAGAGGTTCACTATGGATGGACTAGTAAGGTGTTGGTTAATATTAAACCTAGAGCAATACCTGGATCCCAACTTAGGAATTCCATGGATGAGATTGGGTTATAAATTGATTAATGAATGAAATGGTTTATATGATGTGTCTTCCAAACCAAAGAACAAGCTTGGATTCGGTCTTGTTTATAATTTATGGATGACATTTTTAGGCACACATGATCATGTTATCATGGGGGACGTTGGAAAACATGCCAATTCTCGAGACTTAATATTTAAATGAAAATTAATTGTTAATTGAAAATGATTATAAATTACATAGATATGACTGTTAATCTAGAGATGCATTTATTTAATAAAAATTAAAATAAATTAAATTGTTTATAAATGAGAACCTGGACTTATAGAATGTTTAATTTGGAGTAATCCCTTTACTTTTTATATTTTTCCTACACACTGTTGTTATATATATATATTCTCTGATTAGATGGAACATAACTTGGGTGGTTGTTTCTGGGATTATGTATTACACCCTGTTTAGGTACCCAAATAGACTATATGATTGTAGGTATGGACAAGGGAAAGCGCCCTACTATAGGTTCTCAATAGCTACTTAGGAGATAGGAATCATGGGCCGAGTTGAGGCTCAGGATACTAGTGTATTTTTTTTTGGAATTTTGTACTTTT
Source organism: Viscum album (assembly GCA_963277665.1). NCBI lineage: Eukaryota > Viridiplantae > Streptophyta > Magnoliopsida > Santalales > Viscaceae > Viscum > Viscum album. The sequence goes on from OY728126.1 coordinate 1,006,417,769, forward strand.
GATTCATTTATTTTATTACAATGTTGTATACATGTTTTGGATGTTTTGTAGATACATATGACATGTATCATCATCATTTTGTATATGAGATGTAATCTAGAATTGTTTATATATCAGTCTTCCACTGTTTACTTTTTATCTGGTTATTATACTACTACTACTACTTGTATGTTATTGATTCTACTATGTTACACTCTATTATTGAGGGAATAGTATCCCCACTAACACACCAAGAACCTCACTTTTAGTTGGAAACCTCTATCATTTGGGGAGATGAACTTGAGAACATGTGACCAGCTGGTCTCGAGGCATTGTTGAGTGGAATCCAGGTTTAGGATGTTACAAACTGTTATCAGAGGTAGGTTTTTTGATTTATTTTACTATTTGGAGATAATAGAAAGGGATAGCGAGGAATTTGGTTCTGGTAATGAGTTGTGCCCAGACATAGCTAACCCTTGTACAGGAAAAAACAAAATTTCCTCAAATTAAATTGCCATTTTATGTATTTTAACTATTACAGTTTATTTGATTCCACCATTGGTTGATTCACTTGAATTATGATTCTATTATTGATATGATTGTGGGTTCTATTGTTTTCCAACCCAATGAGATAAGGGTATTACATCTCATGCATCATGTTAGGAACTTTACTAGAATCACATGCCATGCATTATTCCATGCCATTTAGGATGCATTACTTATTTCATGTTATTATGATAGATTCCATGATATATATACCTAATGTAGTGATATTTATTTTGGAACATGTTATGATAATAATTAGGTGGATTCTAAAATTTGATTCCTGAGGAGTATAGTCCCTTATGGATCAAAATTTGGAAAACCATGGGTTCAACCTTTTAAATTTAAATGTGATATAAATGTGAAATGAGAATGAATTAAAATGGAAATGAATATTCCAATTCAAGTGAGAATTAAAATGGAAACTAAAACTGTTTATTGTACAGAACTTGACCTACAACTGACCTTAGTAGTGGGAAGTAGGTAGTATCTATTACTTATATATGATCTGTACGATGACCAGACCTAACTCTAAGAATATGAAGAGGGGTGTTTTCTTAAATAGGAAGGCTTGTACTAGTATTGTTTCAATGTATGTGATTTTGAGTTATGATCCTTGATAATGTTATTGATATGAGGTATTCATTTGGTATTTGTAGAGGCATGAAACCCTGAAGACCTATAGTCGTATGCCAGGAGGGTGGTAACGACCATACTCTAGAATTGATGGTCCATGGGCTACTAGGGGATCCTAAAGTAGTGCCAGATGCGGCACCAATGGTTTTATTGGACACAGGTGTAGAGGCACAGTTCTGTGATAGATTCTTACACTTTATATAGACTATTCAGGGAGCACTATGACCTACCCTGACTATGGAAGAGTTGATGCATGAGTTCTAGCAGTAGCATCTTCCCATGTTTTAAGGGGATGGTGGACTATGAGGTATAGATTCATGGATATAGGACATGATATCTATCTTAAATCATCTATAGATGCCGATCGATAGGATGGTAAAGCTCATTACATATATGTTGTGTGATTCCACCAAGAGGTGGTAGGGTATTATAACTCAGATGAATCATCATCGAGATATGTCTTGGAGGTATTTTCATATGGCCTTATATGATTACTTCTATCACAAGATGTTGAGGGCCGATAGGGTCTAAGAGTTATTGCATCTAGACCAGGGCACATTATCAGTTATGGAATATTCTTCCCATTTTACTGAGCTCTAGTGCTTCACACCTATTTTTATGGGTGATGAGTTATTGAAATCCAGGTGATTTGAGAATGGTATCAGGTACAATATCTAATCATAGGTGAATGTATTTCAGCTCACTACTATTTCTAGAATAGTGAATTAGGCACTTATCATAGATCATAAACTAAGAGAGGATGGAGGTACGATCTAGGGTGGTTCAACATCTAGATGTGGTACTGCATTGACCAGTAGTAGGAAGCATCGTCTGAAGATTCCGTGTGGTGACATTAATAGTCAGAGCATCTACTCAGGTATCCAGGTGAGGTGCTACCAGTGTGGTAGGTTGAGACATATGAGGCCATAGTGTCCCAGATACCCAGTGATGTTCCGATATTATGGGAAGATGGAACATCCGTAATGATTCTGTAGAAATTTTTCTCAGACAGTCAGTGAAAGAGGGTTTGCACCGACTCCACATTCAAGAGTGGGGTTATAAGTTTCTCATTAGTTAGGGAGCTAGAGTGTAGCTAATTGATCAGGTTGAGGTGGTGGTCATGGTCATGGTAGTCAAACCCCATTTTTACGGTGAAAATAGGGTGGATCTACTTAGGGTAGTTAGGCAATATAAAAGGGCTAGGATTCAGGCTAGATATATACAGGGCAACAAACTCTCTAGGAGTAGGATCTCAGAACTTCTACCATCATAGGTACTATTCTAGTGGTCTATAGTTTAGCTTCTTCACTTTTTAATATAGTTTATTCACATAGCTTTATATCTACACCCATTATGGAGATCCTTGGGATTAGTGTTTATACTTATAAGGGTTTCATGGTGCTTGACACTATATTAGGGATTAGAATAGCGTATGTAAGTTACTGTAGTGAGTTCCCCCTTGAGATTGGTATATGTCACTTCATATGGGACCACTTTTTCCTCAAGATGATAGGTTTTTATATCATTATCGGGATAGACTCATTGGTCTCCTTTCATGATTTTGTTGATTTCTATCATCGTAGGGTGACCTTTACATCACCCAAGGGAAGAGAGTTTATTAAAAAAAGGTGAATGGGATGTTTAGGTGAATAGAGATAGACCAGAGCATCATGGACTGGGTGGAATGATAGTTTAGATTGAAATTTTACATCTGGATGATCAGGGAACTTATTGGGAATATTTCCCTCCATTAATCAATCATTTTAGGGATGTCTTCCTGGATGAATTTTTAGGATTACCTCCATTGAGAGAGGCCAAGTTATCTATCGATCTAGTCCTAGGAGATACCTGATATCCATTACTCCTCACATGATGGATACTACTGAGATGTAAGATCTCAAGAGGCAACTAGAGGATTTAGAGGAAAAGGGTTTTATTTGACTCGATACTTCTCCATGGGGTTAGCTAGTCTATTTTACAAAAAAGGTAGACAATACCATCATGTCATGTGTGGATTATTGAAAATTAAACTTGATGATAGTTAAGAACTGGTATCCTCTTCCATGGATAGATGATCTCTTCAACTAGATCCATGGAGCTCAGGTTTTCTCAAAGATTTATTCAAGATCTAGTTATCATCAAGTGTGTGTTAGACCATCAGACATACCTCGCATAACTTTTAGTAGTAGGTATAGTCTCTATAAGTATTTGGTTATGTCATTAGGTCTCATTGACGCACCGACAGTCTTTATAAAACTAATTAACTGAGTGTTTCATTCTTATCTGGATTCATTTGTGGTAGTTTTTGTGGAATATATCTTGGTGTATTCTCATAATCGATATGACCATACCAAAAATCTTGAGATCATATTGAGTACACTAAGAGGGAATCAGTTATATGATAATATCACAAAGTGACACTTATAGATGGATCAAATTCACTTCATAGGTCACATTATCTTAGAGACAAGAGTATTAGTTGACCCAAAGAAGGTGATGGATGAGGTTTCTTGGGAGAAACCCAGGAATGTTTTTTAGGTATAGAGTTTCTTGGGTCTAGAGGGTTACTATAGGCATTTCATAAACGAATTATCATGCCTAGAAGCACCAATTATGAGCTTGAATAAGAAGGGTGTGTTTTTTTTATAGTTATAATCCTATGAGATGGCCTTTCAGAAGCTGAAAGGGGGATTAAATTTAGAACTGATACTTATTTTTCCATATCCAGGTAGGAGTTACACTATTTACTACGATGCATTAGGTATTTGTCTAGTAACAGTTCTTATGAAGGGTAATATGGTCATTGCATATGGGACTTGGCAGTTGAGGTCACATGAGAAAAATTACCCAATGCACAATATCGAATTAGCTGCATTTGTTTACACATTTCTATATTGGATACATTACTTACTTAGAGAGTGTTTTGTGGTATACACAGACCAAATATCCTCAAGTAAATATTTACATAGCATGATTTGAATTTGAGGCTTAAGAGGTGTGTGGAATACCTACAGTCTTTCGATTTAGATCTTTACTAAATGCATGGTAAAGACAATATAGTGGCCGATGCACTGAGTAGGAGGAGTCATATACATGAAGTTCAGTAGGTTAGTAGTGAGTGGTATCTCATGGATATACTCTCTGAGATGCACTTGGAGGCGCACAATAGTCATGGGTAGACCTTTCTATCATCCTTATCTATTACCTATACCCTAATGGATAGAGTGAGAATGAGACAGATATTGAATTCTGAGAGCCTAGTCCCATGGGAGAGTGTGGTAGGTGAGGACCCTCCTCTTGGTTGGACTATAAATGAGGATGAAATTATCTGAGTACATAGTTGTGTATGGGTTTCAACAGAAGTGTACGAGGAGATAATGCAAGACTTTCATGCTTTAGCTTAGGCAGTATATCTTGGCGTCACTAAGGATGTATCTAGATTTATATCGTTAGTACTAGTGGCCAGGTATGGAAATAGATATAGCTGGTTTTGTCATGACATGTTCCACCTATCAATAGGTGAAGACAAAAAATCAACGACCAGATAGACTTTTACATCAGTTACCCATCCCTGAGTGGAAGTGGGTTGAAATCATGATGAATTTCATGACAGGTTTATTGAAGTCACCTCAAGGTAATGATGTTGTATGAGTTATTGTTGACAGGCTCAAGAAGGTTGCACATTTCCTACCAATCAAGGAAACCTTTGGTGCTGATGGTCTTGGAATGTTGTACATTCATGAGATAGTATGACTTCACAGTGTCCCGAATACTATAATTTCCAATAGGAACACCCAATTTACTTCACATTTCTGGAAAGGGATACAGAGGTAATTGGGTACATAGGTTCTTCTGAGCACAACATACCACCCCCAGACAGATGGCCAATCAGAGCACACAATTTAGGTGTTTGAGGACATGTTGTGTGCATGCATCCTATATTTTGAGGGCTCTTGGGATAAGGATACAACTCTGGTTTAATTCACCTACAATAATATATTTTAGGATAATATTCATATGGTGACTTATGAGGCTTTGTATAGTAGGCCATGTTTATCACCCTTATATTAATTAAAGTAGGAGAGGCAGCTAATCTAGGACCTCATCTTGTTCAAGAGACCATAAAGAAGGTTCAGTTGATTTGGAAGTGGATGGCTACTGTGTAGTATCATCAGAAATCATACGTCGATCATCGTAGATGACCTATATAGTTCAAGTACGGGGATTGAATTTTCTTATGTGTTTCACCTAGGTTGAGACACAAGAGGATTCAGAGACAGGGTAAGATTTAACTTCATTATGTCGGGCCATTTGATATTTTGGAGAGAGTTGGGAGGGTAGCCTATTGGTTACAGTTACCTTAGAGATATTGATCTATACATGATGTCTTCCATGTATCCCAGTTACACTATTATCATTTAGACCTATCTCATTCCTTTCATCCCGAGGAGGTTCAATTAAACATAGATGCGTCCTTTGAGGAGAATCCTATACATATTGTGGGTCATAGAATGAAGGTTCTCCGAGGCTGGTCCATTCCTTTAGTATGGGTGATAGGGAACCACGACCATGTACATGATGATACTTAGGAGCGGGAGGATGATGTATGAGAACAATGGGCAAAGTTATTCAAAAATCATGCTTCACCACCCTTGGAATGGTAATTTAGGGATGAATTGATTTAAGGGGGGAAGTTTGTGATAACTAGATTCTTCTTTGAGGTATCAATCCTTTATTTTATGTCAATTCTCAGTTTAAATGTTTTAAAGTGGCCTTTTGTGAATACCCTTTGAGGTTATGGAGGTATCAGGGGTGTTTGGATTTGATTCAGAGTTTGGAACCTGAGTTTTGGTGTGAAATAATCCCGATGTATAGTTACTTCAAACCATGCAAGGAAGATCACACAATTAGATAAAACTTTGCAATGATATATAGTGGAAGAGATATAGGCCATATGGTTAGAGAAAACTGCATGATTTGGGGCGTACAACCATGTAGACATGTCTGCAATTTTGAAATTGAGGTTTTCTCCTGGTTTTTGGATGGTTAGTTTAACCAAGAGAGGTAACCATGTAGAGTTCCCCCTCTCTATAGCTAACCATGCATGGTTGGTGCATGGTTTGGAAACCATGCATCTAAACTCCGTGATCCATTATTTTTGTCACGAACTAGCCCGGGTACCCTGGTAACCCGATAACCGAGCTAGCCCTGACATAGCCCGAAGGGCATTCCCGATCTCCACAGGTCAGTGAATAGCACCTGGCATCACACAACAAGCAAGTGGGAACGATTTTTGACACAAGAATGCGGAAGCAAAAGAAACATGACAGAATGCATAACAAAAAGAAACTCCACTGGGAATAATGTACCGGAAAACAAAGAGGCATAAAATCCCATAGTACTACAACCCAAGTACCCAAAAATGGGAAAAATAGTCCCAAAGTCCCTAAGGACACAATTCACCAAGAGAAGATCAACCACTGGATCCTCCTCCAAGAGATTCCTTCCCTTTTCTCATGCCTTGAAGAAAGATATATACAAACACCCAAAGGAAAAAGTAGGGTGCGAGCCTAATCCCAGTAGGATACCACCAAAGATTCCATAACAGATGCCAAAAATATATTATCCAAAGAAAATCTTTCAATTTTCAAATAAACATGTTCGGAAATTCAAAATAATATTCTAACAAAATATGCAAAACATTTTCAAATGATGGAAATGAATACTTTAAGAAAAGGATTTACAAATGATGGAATATTTCTAAAATAATGGATTAAATAAAAGTTTATATAAAATAGTTTATATAAATTCAGTAGGCATGTAAAGCAGTTCACAAGCATTGGTATACATTTATACCTCAAATATAAATAAACAAGAGAGCAACATGGTCATCTGCCAAAAGGTACAATAGTATTAACCAGTTATAGGATTCCACACTCTCAATGTGAACTCAAAAAAATGTGTATACACACGTCCCTATGACACTGGCCAAAGGAGACTTGTCACCAACTGTCACAAACCAAGTCGGGTCACCATCCGAACCGACGCCCGACCCGACCCGCGACAAGGTCCGAAGGGCGTTCCCGATCCCCACGGGCTGGCACAAGTGCCCGGGTATCAAAATATACTTTGGGAACGATTTACCTGAGTGAACAAATATAAAGCAACCAACCAAAGTAAACCAAACAAAAGTAAAGGTTACAGTCAAACGTGTAGTTAACCAAACCGGTTTTTGGTTCACAAGTATTCAAAAACCCAAATAACACTAAAACAAGATGACCAAAAACCAACCTAAGGACTATCACCCGGTGTGAGGACACCGCCCCTAAGCCACCACCAAAACGCCACGTAGATAGTCCTGCTAACAACCTGAACCACTGCTCCCAAAAGCTGGACCCTTACCTGTATCAGGAGTAAACAGATCTACTTACACCCAAGGGTGTAAATAGGGTGTGAGCAATCGCCCAGCAGGATATCACCAAGAAAATATTCCACGCACAACTATCAAAAGACAAACTATTTACAATGCTAAATAAAGAAAGAGATAAGTGAAAAAGAAATGGTTTTTCATAAAATGATTTAAAATAAAGGCAGTTCAAGATAAACACATTAGGATAGTAGTTCAAGTGACATATCACATATCGTTATGCACGCAAAGTAACTGGTAGAACCAAAGGACGGGAAAGGCCCTATGGGTACTAGAACTAGTGAGATCCTAGAACGTCGTGTCTCGGTGAAACGTGGCTTAGGCAGCCACGACCCTCATATAACGTGGCTTAGAAGGACACGACCCTCAGAACACGTGGATTAGAAGGCCATGACCCTCAGATATCATATGTTTAGTTAGTGTTGCAATCGTCAAACCTGCCAGTGAAACTGGGTTGGGTCATCTGCAGAACACTATCTCACTAGTCCGAGTATTCCCACCTAATACCCCGGATTCCCTCCTTGTGATCACCTAAATTCAAAGTTCACATAACATGTCACATTAGCACTTAGAGCCGAATGTGTCACTTGCACACTGATATCCCCTTTGAAAACCACACACACACCAAAACTTGAAAAAAAAACTTAAACCACACTGCTTACGCTTTAAATTAAACTAGAAGCATAACTTAACGAAATCACTTTGTTAATTAAGAAAACCACTAAGATAAATTATTAAATAGTTTTCAAACGCTGCAAAAAATTTTAAAGGTTAAAAAGTCACTCAAAACCCCTTTATATAATAAAACATATTCTAACATGACAAAACACAAACTGCGTCATCTGTACTTTCTAACTCACACACTGCACAATTTACAAATAATAATAAACAGACAAAGTAAGTTTTCGCAATAAAAATGGACTTACATCACTTAAATATACCACTAGCAAATTAGATGCACATTTAAAAAACAATCAAAACTAATTTTTCAGCATGGAAACTAATTAGCAGGGTGCTGAAAAATTAAACCAACACGCAAAAGATCGCCAGATGATAGTTGAGTGTGGAATCACCTACCTCAAACAGGTGCGTGAAACGATACGGCACAGAACTCTCGCTGTGCCACGGTCTCACCGTATCGAGTCGTCAAACAGGTCCTAAAACAGCAGATCGTTCAACAGGTTCAATGATAATGTTAACATAATAATAATGATGATAATAATAATAACGATAACATAATAATAATAATAATAATAATAATAATAATAATAACAACAACAACATAATAGAATAATAATAATATAATAATAATAAAAGCAATAATAATATAATATAATAATAATAATGATAGCATACCCATAATATAATAATGATAATTTAATAATATAATAAAAATAATAATAGCATAACCATAATATAATAATAATAATAATAATTTAATAATAATAATAGCATAACCATAATATAATAATAATAATAATTTAATAATAATAATAGCATAACCATAATATAATAATGATAACAACAACAATAATAATAATATAATAATAATAATATAATAATAATAATAATATTAACATGATAACAATAATAACAAGATAAAACGTTAGTAAAATAAAATGTAAATAAAATTAACACAAAAGAATAAAACTAACAGGTACAATCGAGCGGTGCGGCGGAACGGGGAGGTGCGGCGGAGCGGTCCGATGCGGTGCAACAGGGGCAGTCCGAGGTGGAACAACGGAAGTGGGAGGCGCTGTAACGACCCGATCTTTTTGAGTAGTATATTAACTTACTCTTAATGATTTAATAAGATGTTAATGGTTAATGCAGAAAGAGGAGTCGATGGCTTCATCCAGTAGACTCTACCCATATGAATCCCACTTATCAGAGCTTGGGAGGGAGGTAGCATCTGTGGGCTTCGCTTTAGACCAATCCCAAGCCGAACTCCAGCGTGTCAAGCTTGAACGGAAACGCTTGCGGGAGAAGTTCAAGTTAGTAGAGATTACTACTAGGGCAATGTTATCTAAGCCTCCCTTAGATTCTCTCACCATAGCACACCTTACACTTAGGTCTTATGCCGGTGTTATAAGGGGCTATGTCACGAGACCCTAGCTTCCTTGTGTAATCCTTTTGGGTGAATGAATTGAGATTTCTTCCTTTAGTGATGTTTGTGAAATTTCAAATGTCCAGATAATTTTAGAATGTATTTTATTGATGAATTTTGAAAAAAGGATATTTTAAAATATTTATATAAACCCTAAATAACTAATGATGTGTAATGATTTTCAAAAAATGGTCTTCTATAAAAGTGTTCAGTAAGGAATTTGGAGTCTAATAAGATCAACTTAATTTTTGATGAATAGTAAATTATGAATAGTGATTTTATGCTTAGGATTAGTAATGTGACCAAATGGATTAGTAATTTCACTCAAAGAAAGTTTTAATATAATTCAGACACCTAGATTAAGTAATGTGATTCAATAAAATGGGTAAATAACAGTTTCATAAATGATTAATCAAGTATTAGTTTTTTCAGGTGAATAGTGTTTTTTAATTATAAATTTAATTAAAAATGATTAGAAAATTATTTTTATAAAAATGACTTTATTTTTGAACTCAGAGCATCGATATTATGTTATGGTAATTTTTGGGGATTTTTCTGAAAAAAACGAATTTTCGATGAATAGTGTTTTTATTTAAAAATTAAATTAAAATTATTTAGAAAATTATTTTTATAAAATGGAGTTCATAAATGTATTTAGAGCATCGATATTTGGTTAAGGTGAAATTTTGGGATTATTCTGAGAAAGTTGAATTTTCGATGAATAGTGAAAATATAGTTTTTAAGTTACGGGTGTTTAATGACATCATTAAATGATGTATTAAGTATATATTCAATATGTTCGAATTATGAATAGTAAGATAAGGTATGAGGTGTCCCAAGTGGCCAATACCATGGGAAAATACCATGTGGAAGCCCATGGTTTTGCCAAAACCACTAATGAGGTGTCCCTTGACCATTAATGCCTTATCCCCTCACTTTCCCTATAAATACCCACACTTTCCTCCTTTAGTTTTTACTCCCAAATCTCCCCCAACGAAGTTATGGTCTCCTTACCTCCCAAGGAGTCCTCCCAAGGTTCCCCCAAGCCCTCAAGGTCCAAAACTTTGAGTTTCAAGAGTCACGTTTTAAGGTAAGGGATCCGACCCCTCTCTTTCTTTTCTTGTAATCTCTTTTATGTCATTCCTTTTATGCTCCATGTTATTATGTGAGAGGATGTTCTTTTATATTCCTCTTACTTCCCCTTTCATGTTTATATGATGAGAGATCCCCTCTTACTCTCATCATTTCTTTTTATGAAAGTTTAAGTGACGCCGTTAGGCTGCCGAATTTTTAAGTGATTCTTTCACCCTTCTCATTTTTCAAGTTCGATTTTCATGTCAAATCTTTCAAGTTCCTTTTTATTATGTTGGGGTATGATATCTATATCTATCATACTGATCTCTTATGATCATATGATGAGAGACCCTATTTGATCTGTTCAATTCATTTTTGTTGAAGTTTAAGTGACGCCGTTAGGCTGCCGAATTTTCATAAGAGAAATCAAATTTTTGTCTTCCTTCCATGTTTTTCATTTCAAATGGTATTTCCTTGAAATTGCATCACCATGTCCATATATACTTATTATTCTGTCCCTCTACTGTTTTATGGGTCAATTATGATTGTTTGACCCATGTTCCCTCTCTTTTCAAAGTTTTCTAAAACCTTGTAACATAGCCGTTATGCTGCAAAATTTTCGTCTCAAAATGCCTCTCTTTTCTCAAAGTTATTTTATGTTATAAAGTGAATACTCAAAGCTCTTATTTCTACAGGGGTATTCACATATATATCAAAATTTTCTATTTTAAATTCTGGTATTTACATACATGATACCCGCTTTCCCTTTCTGTGGGTTTAAAGTAACGTAAAGATCATGTCTTTAAAGCAGTTTTTAAAACGTTATAATTATGAAATGAAACCCATTTATTTTATGCTATATGGGTTACTTATGAAATGTTTGATGATGATATATGTGGATCACATGATAATAAAGGAAAATTTAAGGGTGCGCCCTGATAGCGCTCCAATGCATTGGGTAAAGACTTAATCTCTAGAGATGACCATTTTAACGACGTCTTGGTGAATAACCTTGGTAATTTTTAACGACACCTTGGGGATGGATCTTGGTGAAATGAAATGATTGTCAATATTAAATGTTTCAGCCACATATTCAAGTTATGAAAAATGTTATTTTTATTATGATGTATCTCATGATTTATTTCTCATGCCTTAAAGTTCTTTTCATGTCCTTAGTGAAGTATCTCAAGTTCACTTGTAAAATGTTTCTCTTGTTTCCCTTACTGGGCCTTCTGCTCACCCTTTCTTTTGATATATGTCCCCAGGTTATGAGATGCAGTAATGAACCTAGGATGAACTAAAGGAGAAGCCTTTCAAGTGTTTAAGAAGAATGATTTATGTTGTTTTTATGTATTATGTTCCTGGTTTCCAAGACACTAAACCTTAAAGATCCTCAGTTTTGTGTAATGTAATGAAAGTTTATGTTATAAAAAGACGAGATGCTATAGTTGGTATCAAAGGATGGTTTAGTTATTTGTGGAAATTAGGATATAAAAACTTTAGAAATAACCCTATAGAAAAGTTTAAATATAGTAAAACTTTCTGGTATTTTGGTAAGTATTGAGTAAGTGGTTTATCAAACAAATACATCCCTTTCTGGATACGAGCAGGTAGAGGCGGCTCTGGCACAGATGTACATAGGGGTAAAACCCGAAAACACCGCTTTGAGCTAGACTCGAACGGGAACTGGTGCACGATAACGGTCCTTGATGCACTCTTGGTTACGACACTCCCGGGGGATATGTTTGGTTAATCACAAGCTTTTTATGAATCATTATGAAGGAATTATAGAAAAGTGTAATTGTCTAAGCATGAAGTATTAGGTAAAAGATTCATAAATGAAATAAGTTTCTTACTAAGGTTTTATTCTTTTAGAAAATGGTGGGCAATAGGAGGAACCGTGCCGATGGTTACCGCAATGCACCATGTGCTGGCGACCCTCCGATGGAAGCCAGAATGGAAACATTCATGCGAATGATGAACCAACTGACTCAAGTTATGAGTCATAACTTGAATCAATCTGAGAGGCCGACCTCACCACGAAGGGAACAACACTCTGTTGAGTCCTTCATGCGTCAACAACCTCCAACATTCAGTGGATCTACTGACCCATTGGTTGCAGAACAATGGATAAGCTCCATTGAAAAGATCTTTTCTGTACTTCATTGTTCGGAACAAGAAAAAGTCACCCTTTCTGTTTACCGCCTAGAGGGAGAAGCTGATCAGTGGTGGTCACTGATCAAAAACACGAAGCCATGAGGAGAGATAGAAGCTATGGAGTGGGAAGAATTTCGGGGAATTTTGCTTAACAAGTATTTCCCTCGTTCCATGAGAACGAGAATGGAGAAAGAGTTTCTAGAGCTGAAGAAGAAGGAGAACGAATCTGTCGGAAGCTATGAGATGAACTTCACAAGGCTTTCCCGTTATACCTCAAGCTTTGTCATGGAACCTAATGGGAAGGTTGATAGATTATTTGGTGGACTACGACCTCATCTGCGAAAGAATCTAGCCAACAGGGACTATGATATCTATGAAGAAATAGTTCGAAGTGCTTTGAAAGTCAAGTTGGAGTTTGGTGAGACACAGTGGTCTCATAAACCAAATGAAAAGAAGAGATCATTGGAGCCCGGTTTAGGGAAGTCTTTTGATCAGGGAAGAGGTGGAAAGCAAATGCAACTTACCACATGCAATAAATGTGGGAAGAATCATATGGGGAACTGCTTGAACGGAAGTGTCAAGTGCTACAAGTGTGGAAGAGGAGGCCATATTGCTCGGAATTGTCATAGTGAGGTGAAGCCTCAGCTTCCCAACACTAACGATAGAGGAAAGATGGTTCTGGCCCTACCTGAAGTCACATGCTTCAAGTGTGAACAACTTGGGCACTTTTCTAACCAATGTCCAAATCTGAGGGCGGTGGAGGGGAATCACCATAAACCTCAGCAGAGGCCAAGGGAGAAAGGTCGTGCTTTCGTTATCACAACAGCTGAAGTTGAAGTCCTGAACGATGTGGTAGCAGGTACTCTTGTCGTCCTCTCAAAACTAGCAAGTACTTTATTTGATTCTGGTTCTACGCATTCCTTTATTTCCTTCATGTTTGTAAGGAATATAGAATCAATCCCCGAACTGCTAGAGGTAGAGTTGTCTGTCAAGACTCCAAGTGGGATTATCCTTTCATCAAAATTATTTAGAGACTCTAGTGTTTACTTTGGTGAGCACAATCTTATCGCAAATCTAGTAGTCATTCCCATGATGGAATTCGACATTATACTAGGGATGGACTGGCTCTCAAAGTATAATGCTAAGATCAAATGCAGAAGTAAGGAAATCTCAGCAGTCTTGAATGAACGACCTACAGTTATCTTCCAAGGAGAGATATCCCGAACGAATCCCTATCTAGAATCACCTCCTATAGCTTTCTTTATGGAGTTAATCGGTGATGATGAAGAAGGAAAAGGGAGCATACAAATAGATGATGTTCCGATTGTTCAAGAATACATGGATGTATTTCCTGAGGAGTTACCTGGACCTCCCCCAGAAAGAGAGGTAGAGTTCTCCATTGAACTCATACCTGGGTCTCAACCGATATCAAAGACTCCGTATAGAATGGAAAATGTGGAGCTAGAAGAGTTAAAGAAACAACTCCAAGACTTGTTGGAGAAGGGGTTTATCCGACCGAGTGTGTCTCCTTGGGGAGCACCAGTTCTCTTTGTGAAGAAGAAGGATGGATCAATGAGGCTATGCATCGATTATAGAGAACTAAACAGGATCACAGTGAAGAACAGATATCCTCTTCCAAGAATTGATGATTTTTTTAACCAACTTCGTGGGGATCAATTCTTCTCTAAGATTGAACTTCGATCTAGTTATCATCAACTGAGGGTGAAGAAGGAAGATATTCCAAAGACTGACTTCCAATCAAGATATGGGCATTATGAGTTTACTGTTATGCCCTTCGGCTTGACTAATGCTCCTACTATTTTCATGGATTTGATGAATAGAGTCTTTAAGGACTACCTTGATAACTTTTTGGTAGTTTTTATTGATGATATTTTGATATATTCAAAAAGTCGTGAGGATCATGAAGATCATCTAAGGGTTATATTGAAAACTCTACGGAAGGAGAGGCTCTTTGGGAAGTTCAGCAAGTGTGAGTTTTGTTTACAATAGGTGGCTTTCTTGGGGCACATCGTAACCAATGAAGGAATATCGGTTGACCCTGCAAAGACAATGGTTGTGGAGGAGTGGCCTCAACCCACAACAGTAACTGAGATTCATAGTTTCCTTGGTTTAACGGGATATTATAGGAGGTTTGTGAAAAACTTTTCATGACTTTCTAATCCACTAACCAAGTTGACTCGAAAAGGGGTTAAGTTCATCTGGACAAAGGAATGCGAGGAAAGTTTCCAAGAGCTGAAGAAGAGATTGGTTACTGCACCTGTGTTAACACTACCCTCTATCGGAGAAGGATTCATTATTTTTAGCGATGCATCTCTGAAAGGGCTTGGGTGCGTCCTCATGAAAAATGACAAGGTAATTGCTTATGCATCTCGATAGTTGAAGATTCATGAGAAGAATTATCCTACGCATGATCTAGAGCTGGCGGTAGTTGTTTTTGCTCTAAAGATATGGAGGCACTATCTTTATGGGGAGAAATGTGATATATACACTGACCACCAAAGTCTAAAGTATATTTTCACACAGAAAGAATTGAACATGAGACAAAGGAGATGGTTGGAGCTTATTAAAGACTATGATTTTTCAATTCATTATCACCCTAGAAGAGAAAACAAAGTCGCGGATGTGTTAAGCAGGAAAGATCCTGTTGTTCTGGAAATAATGAGGATCCTAGGAGATCCCTTGATTAAAGATCTAGTAAAACTGGACATGGGAATTATAAGGAAAGGGACATCATCAACCCTATTCCAAATGATTTCTCAACCTTCATTACTAGAGAGGATCAAGAAGGATCAAAAAGAAGATCCTTTGCTGCAGGAGAAGTTTGAGTCTGTAAAGGATGGGAAGTTCCCTGATTTCAATATTGATCAAGAAGGTGTATTGAAATTTCGTACAAGACTATGTGTTCCATCTATTCTGGAGATAAAGAAAGAACTGATGGATGAAGCTCATAGCTCTACATTCTCTATACACCCGGGAAGCACAAAGATATATAGAGACCTTCGTGATCATTATTGGTGGGATAACATGAAGAGGGAGATTGCTGATTACACTACAAGGAGCCTGGTGTGTCATCAAGTAAAGGCAGAACAAAAACTTCCTAAGGGGGTATTACAACCGCTACCCATACCAGTATGGAAGTGGGATAATATCACTATGGACTTTGTAACTGGTCTCCCGAAAACATCCAAAAGAAACAATGCGATATGGGTTATTGTGGACCGTCTCACCAAGACAGCCCATTTTATCTCTATTCGGGAAGATTTCTCTCTGGATGAGCTTGACAAGATATACGTGAAGGAAGTGGTAAGGCTACATGGGGTACCACTATCCATCGTATATGATCGTGACCCAAGATTCACATCAAAATTTTGGAGAAGTCTTCAACATGCTCTGAATACTGAATTGAATTTTAGTACGACCTATCATCCTCAAACTGATGGCCAATCTGAAAGGACTATTCAGACACTCGAAGACATGTTGAGATTATGCTCAATGGAATTTAAAGGTGGATGGGATCAACACCTCCCATTAGTTGAGTTCTCCTATAAAAACAGCTTCCATTCGAGTATTCATATGGCACCCTATGAAGCTCTGTATGGAAAGCGGTGTAGAACTCCTACTTGTTGGGATAAAACTGGTGAGAGGAAGCTTCTTGGGCCTGATCTCGTGCAAGAGATGACAGAACAGGTTCATGCCATCCAACAACACATAAAGGCTGCTCAGAGTCGGTAGAAGAGCTATGCTGACAATCGTCGAAGGGACTTGGAGTTTGGTGTTGGTGACAAAGTCTTCCTTCGAATTTCTCCATGGAAGAGAGTCATGCGGTTTGGGAAGAAAGGGAAGCTCAACCCTAGGTACATTGGCCCCTATGAAATCCTTGATCGCATAGGAGAAGTGGACTATCGTCTAGCACTTCCACCGAACCTAGCTCAAGTTCATGATGTCTTCCATGTATCTCTCTTGAGGAAGTACATACCCGACCCTTCGCATGTACTGAACCCTGAGGTGGTACAACTGGAACATGACCTCTCTTACGAGGAGCAGCCAGTGGAGATCTTGGACCGTAGAGACAAGGTCCTACGAAACAAGACTACCCACCTTGTGAAAGTGTTGTGGAGGAATCATAAATATGAAGAAGCAACTTGGGAGCCGGAGGAAACAATGAAGAAAAAGTACCCTCACCTTTTCGACTAGGCCTCAAGTATAAATTTCGGGGATGAAATTTCTTAAGGGGGGAAGAATGTAACGACCCAATCTTTTTGAGTAGTATATTAACTTACTCTTAATAATTTAATAAGATGTTAATAGTTAATGCAGAAAGAGGAGTCGATGGCTTCATCCAGTAGACTCGACCCTTATAAAGCCCACTTATCAGAGCTTGGGAAGGAGGTAACATCTGTGGGCTTCGCTTTGGACCAAGCCCAAGCCGAACTCCAGCGTGTCAAGCTTGAATGGAAACGCTTGCGGGAGAAGTTCAAGTTAGTAGAGATTACTACTAGGGCAATGTTATTTGAGCCTCCCTCAGATTCTCTCACCATAGCACACCTTACACTTAGGTCTTATGCCAGTGTTATAAGGGGCTATGTCACGAGACCCTAGCTTCCTTGTGTAATCCTTTTGGGTGAATGAATTGAGATTTCTTCCTTTAGTGATGTTTGTGAAATTTCAAATGTCCAGATAATTTTAGAATGTATTTTATTGATGAATTTTGAAAAAAGGATATTTTAAAATATTTATGTAAACCCTAAATAACTAATGATGTGTAATGATTTTCAAAAAATGGTCTTCTACAAAAGTGTTCAGTAAGGAATTTGGAGTCTAATAAGATCAAATTAATTTTTTATGAATAGTAAATTATGAATAGTGATTTTACGCTTAGGATTAGTAATGTGACCAAATGTATTAGTAATTTCACTCAAAAAAAGTTTTAATATAATTCAGACACCTAGATTAAGTAACGTGATTCAATAAAATGGGTAAATAACAGTTTCATAAATGACTAATCAAGTATTAGTTTTTTTTCAGGTGAATAGTGTTTTTTAATTATAAATTTAATTAAAAATGATTAGAAAATTATTTTTATAAAAATGACTTTATTTTTGAACTCAGAGCATCGATATTATGTTATGGTAATTTTTGGGGATTTTTCTGAAAAAAACGAATTTTCAATGAATAGTGTTTTTATTTAAAAATTAAATTAAAATTATTTATAAAATTATTTTTGTAAAATGGAGTTCATAAATTTATTTAGAGAATCGATATTTGGTTAAAGTGAAATTTTGGGATTATTCTGAGAAAGTTGAATTTTCGATGAATAGTGAAAATATAGTTTTTAAGTTACGGGTGTTTAATGACATCATTAAATGATGTATTAAGTATATATTCAATATGGTCGAATTATGAATAGTAAGATAAGGTATGAGGTGTCCCAAGTGGCCAATACCATGGGAAAATACCATGGGCAAGCCCATGGTTTTTCCAAAACCACTAATGAGGTGTCCCTTGGCCATTAATGCCTTGTCCCCTCACTTTCCCTATAAATACCCACCCTTTCCTCCTTTAGTTTTCACTCCCAACTCTCCTCCAACGAAGTTCTGGTCTCCTTACCTCCCAAGGAGTCCTCCCAAGGTGCCCCCAAGCCCTCAAGGTCCAAAACTTTGAGTTTCAAGAGTCACGTTTTAAGGTAAGGGATCCGACCCCTCTCTTTCTTTTCATGTAATCTCTTTTATGTCATTCCTTTTATGCTCCATGTTATTATGTGAGAGGATGTTCTTTTATATTCCTCTTACTGCCCCTTTCATGTTTATATGATGAGAGATCCCATCTTACTCTCATCATTTCGTTTTATGAAAGTTTAAGTGACGCCGTTAGGCTGCCGAATTTTTAAGTGATTCTTTCACCCTTCTCATTTTTCAAGTTCGATTTTCATGTCAAATCTTTCAAGTTCCTTTTTATTATGTTGGGGTATGATCTCTATATCTATCATAATGATCTCTTATGATCATATGATGAGAGACCCTATTTTATCTGTTCAATTCATTTTTGTTGAAGTTTAAGTGACGCCGTTAGGCTGCCGAATTTTCATAAGAGAAATCAAATTTTTGTCTTCCTTACATGTTTTTCATTTCAAATGGTATGTCCTTGAAATTTCATCACCATGTACATATATACTTCTTATTCTATCCCTCTACTGTTTTATGGGTCAATTATGATTGTTTGACCCATGTTCCCTCTCTTTTCAAAGTTTTCTAAAACCTTGTACGTAGCAGTTATGCTGCAAAATTTTCGTCTCAAAATGCCTCTCTTTTCTCAAAGTTATTTTATGTTATAAAGTGAATACTCAAAGCTCTTATTTATAAAGGGGTATTCACATATATATCAAAATGTTCTATTTTAAATTCTGGTATTTACATACATGATACCCGCTTTCCCTTTCCGTGGGTTTAAAGTAACGTAAAGATCATGTCTTTAAAGCAGTTTTTAAAACGTTATGATTATGAAATGAAACCCATTTATTTTATGCTATATGGGTTACTTATGAAATTTTTGATGATGATATATGTGGATCACATGATAATAAAGGCAAATTTAAGGGTGCGCCCTGATAGCGCTCCAATGCATTGAGTAAAGACTTAATCTCCAGAGATGACCATTTTAACGATGCCTTGGTGAATAACCTTGGTAATTTTTAACGACACCTTGGGGATGGACCTTGGTGAAACGAAACGATTGTCAATATTAAATGTTGCAGCCACATCTTCAAGTTATGAAAAATTTTATTTTTATTATGATGTATCTCGTGATTTATTTCTCATGCCTTAAAGTTCTTTTCATGTCCTTAGTGAAGTATCTCAAGTTCACTTGTAAAATGTTTCTCTTGTTTCCTTTACTGGGCCTTCTGATCACCCTTTCTTTTGATGTATGTCCCCAGGTTATGAGATGCAGTAATGAACCTAGGATGAACTAAAGGAGAAGCCTTTCAAGTGTTTAAGAAGAATGATTTATGTTGTTTTTATGTATTATGTTCCTGGTTTCCAAGACACTAAACCTTAAAGATCCTCAGTTTTGTGTAATGTAATGAAAGTTTATGTTATAAAAAGATGGGATGCTATAGGCGCGGCCTAGCGGGTGGCCGAGCAGGGAGGCGCAACAGCTGCGGTCTACTGGTGGAGGGAAGCTTGGGTGCTGGTAAGCTGATGGGAGGTGCAGCCGAACAGGGGAGGGGTGTGCGCCGGCTGGGTGGAGGAGAAGGAGAGCGGCAGGGGGGGGGGGTGTGCCGGCTGGGCGGAGGAGGAAGGAGAGCGGCAAGGGTGGTGCGCCGGCTGGTGACGCGGGTCCGGTGTGGACGCAGCAGGGAGAGATGGGGAGAGGGTGCGAGGAAGATCAGGCTCGGGTGAAGAAGAAAGGAAGGAGAGAAGAAGGAGAAAAGGGAAGAAAAAAAAGAGAGGAAGGAAGAAGAAAGGCAGCGGGAAAGAGGAGAAAGGAGGAAGGGAGGGAAGAAGAAGAAAGAAGAAAAGAAAATCGGGGGAGAGGAGATGCGTGGGGAGGAAGCAAGAGAGGAAAAAAAAGAAAATAAAAATAAAAAGAAAATAAAATAAAAGGGGTGGCGGCTAGGGTTAGGGATGGGGGAGAGAGAAGTTTAACAAACCTAATAAAATAAAGTTAATGGAATCAATAACATCATAAAAATAATATTAATATTTTTTAGCAATAATAATCATAATAATTATAAAAATAATAACAACAATAATAATAATATAATAATAAAAATAATATAATAATCATAATACAATAATAACCAATAAAACCATAATAATTTTTATCCAGTTATTTAACGTTCATGGATCGCCACCACGTGCCGAGCGATGTAAATCCATCGCGCACTTATCAATGCACACTTAAAAACGCGCACTTATCAGCGCTACTTAAAATAAATTTTATCCGGCTTGCTCGTGCCTTGCCTGCACGCCAAGCAATGTAAGGCCAACGCGCATTTATTAGCGCCACTGCGGAAGCCCCTTAACGATTCAGCCCACACTTCAACCAAGAAATTAAATAAACCTGCAATTTAAACTCATAAAACAAAAATTTAAAATTAAAATCGTACCTCTAAATGACGTCCGGGCGTGACAATTCTCCCCACCATGAAAACTTTCCACCCTCGGAAAGTCAGCTCAAAGCCTGATCAGAGAATAGAAATGGGTACTTCTGCTCAACCCATGACTTCCACTCCCAAGTATCATGTTCATCACTCCCGTGCTGCCAAAGAATACTGACTAGAGGGATGGACTTTCCATGTAGCACTTTCTCCTGGGAATCCACTATACGCACTGGTCGCTCGACCATAGACAAGTCAGACTCTATCTCCAGCTCCTCCCAATTCAGCACATGCGACGGGTCGGGGTTGTACTTCTTTAGTTGGGAGACATGAAATACGTCATGAATCAACATCAAATGTGAGGGAAAAGCTAACCTGTATGCCACCTTGCCAATCCGCTCAAGAATATCAAAAGGTCCGACATACCTCGGTGTCAGCTTCCCCTGCTTCCCCAAACGACGGTGACCCAAGCGAGGGGCCACTTTCAGGAACACTCTGTCCCCCACTGAAAACTCAAGATCCCACCACCTCTGATCTGCATAAGACTTGTGGCGACTCTGAGCTGTCAACAACCACTGCCTAACCAGCTTGACCTTCTCAGACGTCTCCTGAACAAGACTCGGTCCCAAGAGCGAGGCCTCTCCTACCTCAGCCCAACACAGAGGAGACCGACAAGGCCGTCCATAGAGCGCCTCAAAGGGTGTCATTCTAATGGAAGACTGGTAACTATTATTATAAGCAAACTCAACCAGTCCCAAATGGCTATCCCATGAGCCTCCAAAATCTAGCACACAGGCTCGGAGCATGTCTTCCAGAATCTGATTCGCCCGCTCTGTCTGGCCATCGGTCTGAGGATGATATGACGTGATCATCTTGGTCTGTGACCCCAAAGCCTTTTAGAGGCCTCCCCAAAACCGAGATGTAAAGCAGGGGCCCCTGTCAGAAACAACTGCCGACGGCACACCATAAAGTCTGACCACCTCCTGAACATACAAGCGGCCCAGTTCCTCTACCTTCACTGTATCTTTGATCAGAATAAAGTGGGCATACTTGGTCAAGCGGTCAATCACCACCCAGATAACATTCCTCCCTCGAGGTGTACGAGGCAGGCTAATGATGAAGTCCATGGCGACCTCGTCCCACTTCCAGGTAGGAATGGGTAATGGCTGGAGTTGGCCAGATGGTCTCTGATGCTCTGATTTTACCTACTGGAAAGTATAGCATCTGGATACAAAGTTGGCTATGTCCCATCTCATACCTGTCCACCAGAAATGACGGCCAACATCGTAATAAATCTTGGTGGTACCAGGATGGATGGCCCACTGTGATTGGTGGCTATCCTGCATCACCACCTTCTGCAGAGACAACGACACTACAACATGACCCTTGAAGAATAGGACCCTCTGGGAAGACAAAGACCAATCAGAAGGAGTCTCCCCACCATGAAGAAACTGCATAGATACCTCACACAACCCATCACCAGGCTTCTCCCGCTGAATCAATTCCAGAAGAGCAGGAGTCAGCTGGATGCTAGCCAAGAAAGTACCTCCACTGTACTCCCTGCTCTCCAAATGCATCTAGGCGAAGAGCCCCATCAAAGTCCACTCATCGCTGGACTTCCTCAACGCCTGCACTGGTACTTTTCTGCTCAAAGCGTCAGCTACCACATTACCCTTGCCAGGGGTATAGACAATATCAAAATCAAAACCCTGCAGGTACTCGACCCAACGGCACTGCCTCAAATTGAGATCCTTCTGAGAGAAAATGTAGGCCATGCTCTTATGGTCAGAGTAGACCACAAACTTCTCCACAAAAAGATAGTGGTGCCACGTCTTCAAAGCATGCATCACCACCACCAACTCTAAGTCGTGAGTCGGATAGTTCTTCTCATGCGGCCGGAGTTGGTGAGAACCATAAGCCACAACATGGTCATCCTACATGAGCACACATCCAAGGCCCGTACCTGAAGCATCACAGTACACCACATAGCCCTTTACTGACTCTGGTAAGGTCAACATAGGTGCGGTGGTCAACCGCCACTTCAATTCCTCGAAATATGCTTGGAACTGTGGGCTCCACTCAAACTTCACCCCTTTCTGGGTGAGTGCGGTCATGGGGGAGGCAAGCCGCGAGAAGTCCCGGACAAAGTGCCTGTAATAACCAGCCAAGACCAGAAAACTCCTGATCTCAAACACATTTCTCGGCTATTCCCATGACATAACTGACCTGACCTTTTCAGGATCCACTGAAACCCCTTGTTCTGAGACGACATGCCCCAGAAACTTCACTTCCCTGATCCAGAAAGTGCACTTCGAGAGTTTGGCATACAGGCGGTGATCCCACAAAGTGCCCAAAACAACACGCAGGTGATGCTCATGCTCCTCCTCAGATCCAGAATAAACTAGGATGTCATCCACGAATACCACGAAAAATGATTCGAGATATTGGTGGAACACCCTATATGAGTGCCATAAAAACTGAAGGAGCATTCGTCAGTCCGAAAGGCATGACCAAGTACTCGAAGTGACCATACCTATTTCGGAAATCCGTCTTCGGGATATCTGCTTCTCTCACTCTGAGCTGGTGGTATCCCGAACGCAAATCAATATTTGAGAACCACTTTTCCCCCTTCAGCTGGTCGAACAAATCGTCAATCCGAGGAAAAGGGTATTTATTCTTGATGGTTACCTTGTTCAATTTCCGGTAATCAATGCACAACCGTAGGGTTCCATCGTCCTTCTTCGCGAATAAAACTGGTGCGGCCCAAGGAGAGACGCTCGGGTGAATGAATCCTTTGGATTCCAAATCGTCTAGCTGTATCTTTAATTCCCTCAATTCGGTGGGGGCCATGCGATATGAGGGAAGAGATATAGGCTGTATTCCCAGCGCCAACTCAATTGAGAACTCCACGTCCCGCTCTGGGGGTAAGCCAAAAAAATCATCTGGGAAGACCTCTGGGAACTCATCCACTACACGAGGTAATCTGCCCTGTGAAATACCACCATCGTCCTCCAGCGCGAGCGACGACAACTGATGAGCAAGATTTCCAAGATTAGGGAGTGGAGGTCCCACGCGTCCCGACTGAGTATCCCATTCTCCATGAAATAACTGGGGAGTCCCATATGGTGCTGTAAAACTAACTCAGTGCCAATAGCAATCAATGTGCACCTGGAAGCGTACCAGCCAGTCCATACCAAGGATCACATCAAATAGGTCCATGTCAAGGACCAAGAAATCCCATTCCATCTCGACTCCTGACACAAAGAGTGCGCACGATCGACACTTAAGGCCTTGATCCCTCTTTTTCCCCAGCGGTGTTACCAACTCCATAGCAAACGATAACATCTCGGTCGGTAGGTTCAACAGATTCACAAAACAAGAAGATATGAAAGAAACTGAAGCACCAGTATCAAATAAAACTGCAGCTATAGAAGATGCAACCAGAATAATACCTCGAACCATCGAAGGCCCTGCATCAGATCCCGCTGGTGCCTGATCCACAACATGCAGTTGCCTGGTCCCTGCCTGAGAATGACCGCTCGCCTGAGGCTCTGCCCTGATCTGGCTCTGCCCTGAAGAAGACCCGGTCCTACCACCACGCCCACCAAACCGAGATCCTGTCGTTCTGGTCGGCTCTGACTGAACTGATACCCCTCTAGAAGCCACAGATCCATACCCACTCTGATAAGGGCGTGCAGTCCTGCAGAAGCGCTATAGATGTCCCACAACTCCACATCCATGGCATGGTCTGTGAGGGTAAGGACAAACAGGTCGAATGTGCCCTACCCTTCCGCACTGATGGCACACAACAGACCCTGCACCAGAATCCCCAGATGAAAACTGCCTCAGAGGATGACCTGAGCTTCCATCACTCTTCTTCCATTGCTCATCACGCTTCCTCTTCTTCTCAGATGAACTGCCACTGCCAATCCCTGACACGGATCCAGAAAACCCCGACTTTCTTTTATAGTCAATATCGGCCATACAAGCACGATCGACTACCTAAGCATAAGTCTTCAGCTTGAATAAGAAAACATGGGAGTGAATTTCTGGTCGAAGGACCTTCTCAAACTTCCGATATTTCAAGAATTCGCTCGAAACTATCTCAGGTGCATACCGTACCAGTTCAGCAAAGCGATTCGCATACTCCATCACTGTCTGATTCCCCTGCGAAAGCTCCATGAACTCCCGAGATCTAGCATAGGCTACGAAATCTGGACAATACTCCTCGTTGAAGATACCCTTGAAATATTTCCAGCTCATGTGCTCATGTTTCCCAGCCTGGACCATTGATTCCCACCATTTGCGACTGGAACCCTCCAGTTGGAACGAGGCACACTTCACCCTGACTTCCTCGGGCATGTCAAGGAAATAAAACATGCGTTCTATCTTTTCAAGCCACTCCTCTGCCTCCTGAGGTTCTGAACCACCTAGTAAAGAAGGAGGTTTGCTCCTCAGAAACTCCTGATCTCTATCCTTCCTAGAGCCAAATTCTTCCCCTCTAGCTGGAACATGTGTGGGGGCAGGAGTCACCCCTTGTCCCAAAGCCTGAACGACTCGGACCATCACCTCTACCAATCTCTGATCAAGCGGCGTGGGAGAACTCTCTTCGGATTCCTCCTGTGGGTGCATGGGAACTCTCCGGGGAGGCATCTTACTGAAAAAGGGCAGCAATCAGGAAAGAAAACCATCAATAAAAAGGGAATAATTTTTTTTTCAACAAGATAAATATTCATCAATAAACCAAACATGCAAAAATGACTCCATGTAAAAGCTTTACTTTTCTTGCCTAGTGTCCACGTACAGTCTGTATCCTGCACGTCCCACCTAGAAAAAATAAGTGAACAAGCACCCTGACAACCCATGGTGACTCAGTATCTGTCACGAGGCGTGCTGGCCAGGCACCCTACTCGCAACATGAATTCTGAGCCCCGACAGACCCAACTCCTGTATAATCCAACTTATTCCAAGTAACATAAAACACAAACTAACCCGCTCTGATACCATTTTGTCACGAACCAAGTCGGGTCGCCATCCGAACCGATGCCCGACCTAGCCCACGGCAAGGCCCGAAGGGCGTTCCCGATCCCCATGGGTTGGCACAAGTGCCAGGGTATCAAAATATACTTTGGGAACGATTTACCCGAGTGAACAAATATAAAGAATCCAACCAAAGTAAACCAAACAAAAGTAAAGGTTACAGTCAAACTTGTAGTTAACCAAATAGGTTTTTGGTTCACAAGTATTCAAAAACCCAAATAACACTAAAACAAGATGACCAAAAACCAACCTAAGGACTGTCGCCCGGTGTGAGTACACCACCCCTAAGCCACCACCAAAACGCCACGTAGATAGTACTACTAACAACCTGAACCACTGCTCCCAAAAGCTGGACCCTTACCTGTATCAGGAGTAAACAGATCTACTTACACCCAAGGGTGTAAGTAGGGTGTGAGCAAACGCCCAGCAGGATATCACCAAGAAAAGATTTCACGCACAACTATCAAAAGACAAACCATTTGCAATGCTAAATAAAGAAAGAGAGAAGTGAAAAAGAAATGGTTTTTCATAAAAAGATTTAAAAGAAAGGCAGTTCAAGATAAACACATTAGAATAGAATTTCAAGAAACATATCACGTATCATTATGCACACAAAGTAACTGGTAGCACCAAAGGATGGGAAAGGCCCTATGGGTACTAGAACTAGTGGGATCCTAGAATGTCGTGTCTCGATGAAACATGGCTTAGGCGGCCACGAACCTCAGATAATGTGGCTTAGAAGGCCACGACCCTCAGAACACGTGGCTTAGAAGGCCACGACCCTCAGATATCATATGTTTAGTTAGTGTTGCAATCGTCAAACCTTCCAGTGAAACCGGGTTGGGTCATCTACGGAACACTAGATCACTAGTCCTAGTCTTCCCACCTAATACCCCAGCTTCCCTCCTTGTGCTCACCTAAATTCAAAGTTCACATAACATGTCACATTAGCACTTAGAGACGAACGTGTCACCTGCACACTGATATCCTGTTTGAAAACCTCACACACACCAAAACTTAAAAAAAAACTTAAACCACACTGCTTACACTTTAAATTAAACTAAACTCATAACTTAACGAAATCAATTTGTTAATTAAGAAAACCAATAAGATAAATTATGAAATAGTTTTCAAACGCCGCAAAATTTTTTAAAGATTAAAAAGTTACTCAAAACCCCTTTATATAATAAAACATATTCTGACACGCCAAAACACAAACTGCGTCATCCGTACTTTCTAACTCACACACTGCACAATTTACAAATAATAATAAACAGACAAAGTAAGTTTTCTCAATAAAAATGGACTTGCATCACTTAAATATACCACTAGCAAATTATATGCACTTTTAAAAAGTAATCAAAACTAATTTTTCAGCATGGAAACTAATTAGCAGGGTGCTGAAAAATTAAACCAACACGCAAAAGATCGCCAGATGATAGTTGAGTGTGGAATCACCTACCTCAAACAGGTGCGTGAAACGATACAACACAGAACTCCTGCTGCGCCACGGCCGCACCGTATCGAGTCGTCAAACAGGTCCTAAAACAGCAGATCGTTCAACAGGTTCAATGATAATGTGAACATAATAATAATGATGATAATAATAATAACGATAACATAATAATCATAATAATAATAATAATAACATAATAGAATAATAATAATATAATAATAATAATAGCAATAATAATATAATATAATAATAATAATGATAGCATACCCATAATATAATAATGATAATTTAATAATATAATAAAAATAATAATAGCATAACCATAATATTATAATAATAAAAATAATTTAATAATAATAATAGAATAACCATAATATAATAATAATAATAATAATAATTTAATAATAATAATAACATAACCATAATATAATAATGATAACAACAACAAAAATAATAATAATATAATAATAATAATATGATAATAATAATAATATTAACATGATAACAATAATAACAAGATAAAACGCAAATAAAATTAACACAAAAGAATAAAACTAACAGGTATAGCCGAGCGGTGCGGCGGAACGAGGAGGTGCGGTGGAGCGGTCCGACGCAGTGCAACATGGGCGGTCCGAGGTGGAACAACGGAAGCGGGAGGCGCGGCCTAGTGGGTGGCCGAGCAGGGAGGCGCAACAGCTGCGGTCTGCTGGTGGAGGGAAGCTTGGGTGCTGGTAAGCTGGAGGGAGGTGCGGCCGAAAGGGGAGGGGTGTGCACCGGCTGGGCGGTGGAGGAAGGAGAGCGGCAGGGGGGGTGCGCCGGCTGGGCGAAGGAGGAAGGAGAGCGGCAAGGGGGGTGCGCCGGCTGGTGACGTGGGTCCGGCGTGGACGCAGCAGGGAGAGATGGGGAGAGGGTGCGAGGCAGATCGGGGCTCGGGTGAAGAAGAAAGGAAGGAGAGAAGAAGGATAAAAGGGAAGAAAAAAAAAGAGAGGAAGGAAGAAGAAAGGCAGCGAGAAAGAGGAGAAAGGAGGAAGGGAGGGAAGAAGAAGAAAGAAGAAAAGAAAATCGGGGGAGAGGAGATGCGTGGGGAGGAATCAAGAGAGGAAACAAAAGAAAATAAATAAATAAAAAGAAAATAAAATAAAAGGGGTGGCGGCTAGGGTTTGGGATGGGGGAGAGAGAAGTTTAACAAACCTAATAAAATAAAGTTAATGGTATCAATAACATCATAAAAATAATATTAATATTTTTTAGCAATAATAATCATAATAATTATAAAAATAATAACAAAAATAATAATAATATAATAATAAAAATAATATAATAATCATAATACAATAATAACCAATAAAACCATAATAATTTTTATCTAGTTATTTAACGTTCGTGGATCGGCACAACGTGCCGAGCGATGTAAAGCCATCGCGCACTTATCAATGCGCACTTAACAACACACACTTATCAGCACTAATTAAAATAAATTTTATCCGGCTTGATCGTGCCTTGCCCGCACGCCAAGCGATGTAAGGCCAACACACATTTATCAGCGCCACTGCGGAAGCCCCTTAACGATTCATCCCACACTTCAACCAAGCAATTAAAAAAACTAGCAATTTAAACTCGTAAAAAAAAAATTTTTAAATTAAAGTCGTACCTCTAAATGACGTCCGGGCGTGACACCAACCCATCGGGGATGTGACCCGCCACGAGTATGTTTTAGAACGTTGTTGTAGCGTAGAGTGTATCCAAATAACTCACTAACTACCTAAGGATTGCATGCGCTCTTACATGATGGGAGAACTATATTAAGAATGATTAAAATATGATCAATCCCATTCTTCCATTTCAAAAGTTCCAATTTCATTCCATTTAAAACCAAAAATAGGTTTTATTCAAAACATGCCTTTTTCACAAGATAAAACCAATGGGTTTCTATCAAATCATTTAAAGCCATTTTCATAAGTTTGAAATTCATTAAAAAACAATTACATCATTACACATTTCATTTCCACAATTAAATTCAACAATTTAATTGAAAACATTTCCATCAAATCCACAATTTAAATTAAACAATTTAAATCAACCAATTTTCCATAAACACACCCAATTCAATGGAATTGGGGTTTTCCTAAATTTCTATGCCAAAACCATTTCAATTATCTCAATTCAATGGAATTGATTTTTTATCAATTTAATTGAAATAAACTTGATCAATTGAATTTAAATCAATAATTGAAATAAATCAAGAAAATACAATGATAATAAATTTGGCAAGTCAGGATGGAACCACCTACCTCAAAGGTTTTGACCAAAACCACAAAGGTCGAAAACGCTCAAGAAAACCAGGTCTCTTCTTCAAGAACCCACCTTATATCTCTTATCCTAGAAATATTAAGACCAAATATCATCAAATTTTGTACCACACACATAGATATACCCATAACAGGCGTAGATCTAAGAAACCGAGAGAAGAGGAGAAGTAGATCTAGGTAGATCTAAGAAACCAATCAAGAACGATGAAGAACGATCACATACCTCAAGAATCCGGATTAGATTCACCAAGATAAGCCTTTGGATCGCCTCTAGAATGATGGGAGAACCCTCTATGACCTTAGGAGAAGACAATTACCGAGTTAGGGCCGCTTAGGAGGAAAACAAGGCACTTAGAGGCAAAACTGAGCAAGATCCACAATTTAAGGATCTCATTTAAGTGATCGCACGGTTTGGCCTCATGGTTTGACAAACCATGTGATAACCATGTGTGAGCTACTACCTCGTCCACCCTTATCACATGGCTTGGCCTCATGGTTAAATAAACCTTGCACCGCCCGTGCGGAAGCTTCTATCTAGGTTTCAAGGCTGGAATGGTTTTGTCGCACGGTTTGTCAAACCATGCGAAAACCGAGCACAACACACTGTCCTCCAGTTTTTTTTAAAAGTTCACCCAAACACAACCCAAGTCTTTACTCCAAAACAGAGGTACTTAAAAAATATCAAAATTACCTAAAAACGTAACGTGGTGTTACAACCTCCCCACCATAAGATCTTTCTGTCCCCAGAAATCCTATGAAGAAACCTCCATGTCAAAAAGATGAGGCCACTGATCTCTCATTAGTTCCTCCCTTTCCCACGTCTCATGAGAATCAGAACCATGTTGCCATAGTACACAGACCAGAGGTATTGTTCTCCCACGAAGTACCTTGGTCTCAGAATCCACAAGCCTGACTGGTCGTTCAGTAACAGATAAATCTGGTTCAATATCAAGATCACTCCAGCTCACAACATGAGATGAATCAGAGAGATAATTTCACATCCGTGACACATGGAACACGTTATGTATCGACGTCAGCTATGGTGGTAGAGCTAGATGGTAATAAACTTTCCCCACAAGAACAATAACCTCGAAAGGTCCCACAAAATGAGGAGTAAGCTTCCCTTGCCTCCCAATCCTTCGATGACCCAATCAGGGTGAAACATTCAAGAACACCTGGTCACCAACTATGAACTCTAAAGACTTATGGCGATGATCAACATAAGACTTGTACCGATTCTATGCCATCACCATTCTCTGACGAATCAACTGGATCTTAGCTGTCATCTCTTGGACCAAACTCGGTCCTACCAAAGAGCTTTAACCAATCTCCGACCAACATAAAGGATATTTACAAGGATGGCCATACAAAGCCTCAAAAGGAGCTATTTTGATCGCATATTGATAACTGTTGTTATAAAAAAATTCAACTAGCCCTAGATGATCATCCTAAGACCCACCAAAGTCGAGAACACATGCGTGGAGCATATCCTCAAGGATCTGAACAGCTCTTTCTATCTGTACATCTGACTGTGGATGGTAGGTCGTGCTCAAGAAAACTTGAGATCCTAGTGCCTCTTGAAGGTCTCTCCAAAAGTGAGAAGTAAACCGAGGATCCCTATTAGATACTATAGCAGACAGAACTTCGTGCAAATGAAAAACCTCTTTCACATAGATATTTCCCAACTCTTCAACTTTGGTTGTATCTAAAATAGGTATAAAATGAGCTGACTTGGTCAGTATGTTGATCACAACCCATATCACTTTATTCTTTCTCTTGGTTTGAGGTAATCCAACCACAAATTCCATAAAGATTTCATCCCACTTCCATGTAGGGACTGGAAGTGGTTGAAGCAAACCCGAAGGTTTCTGGTGCTCGGCTTTCACCTGCTGGCATGTATAGCAACGAGATACAAACTTAGCAATGTCTCATCTCATACCTAGCCACCATAACTATCACCGCATATCATAGAACATCTTCGTGGTTCCTGGGTGTACAACCCATTAAGAGTTATGGAAACCCCCCATCACATTCTTCCTTGCCGCTAATGGCACAATGTAACAGTTTCGATAACACAGAACACCCTCTTTGGAGAACGACCAAATAGTGTCGGTCTCCCCACCATAAAGAGATTCCCTAATGTTATGGAATTAATTATCCTATTTTTTTTCCTGGAGAATTAACTCGAGGAGAGAAGAAGTCAACTGAACACTGGATAAAGAAACTTCATTCCCCTTCCACTGAACTCCAATATGCAACTGAGAAAAAAGAGCCATCAGACTCCACTCTTCTGAAGATTCTTTCACAGCCTGTGATGAAAGTTTCCTGCTTAATGCATATGAAACTACATTCCCTTTCCCCGGGGTATAGTCAATGTCAAAGTTGAAAGATTGAAAGTACACTACCCAACACCTTTGGTGAAGATTCAAATATTTTTGAGAGAAGATATAACTCAAGATCTTGTGGTCTGAATACAAAGTGAACATTTATCCATAAAGGTAATGTCTCCAACACTTAAGTGCGTGCATTACAGTTGCAAGTTCAAGGTCATGGGTATGATAGTTCTTCTCATGAGTCTTAAGCTGATGAGACCCATAGGCAACAACATGATTACCCTGCATGAGTACACATCCCAAACCTGAACCCGATGCATCACATAAGACTACATAACCTATCCCATCCTGAAGAATAGTTAACATCGATGCAGTAGTCAAAATATTCTTTATCTCAACAAAAGAACTCTGACATTTATCATTCCAGGAAATCTTTACTCCATTTTGAGTCAGAGCAGTCATTGGAGAAGCTAACTTTGAGAAGTCTTTAACAAACCAGCAATAATATCCTACTAAGTCCAAGAATCTCTGAATCTCTAAAAAATTTTGTGGTTGTTACCAAGTCATAACAACCATAACCTTTTCAGGATCAACTGATATTCCTTGTTCTGACATGAAATGTCCCAATAATTTCACTTCTCGAATCTAGAAATTTCATTTTGAAAGCTTGGCATAAAGTCAGTGATTTCTTATAAGACTTAGAACTTTTCTTAGATGATGCACATGATCCTCCTCAGACTTGGAGTAGACAAGAATGTTATCCACAAAGACTACCACGAAAGAATATAGATACTCACGAAAAACTGTGTTCATCAAAGCCATGAAAACCGCAGGAGCATTTGTTAGGCGAAGGGCATAAAAAGGTACTCATAATGGCCATACCTACTCCGAAAATCAGTGTTAGGAACGTCATATTCTTCTATCCTCAGCTGATGGTAACCAGATCTAAGATCAATTTTCGAAAACCACTTTTCCCCTTTCAATTGATCAAACAAATCATCAATTCATGGTAACAGATATTTTTTCTTTATCTTAACTCGATTTAT
Source organism: Viscum album (assembly GCA_963277665.1). NCBI lineage: Eukaryota > Viridiplantae > Streptophyta > Magnoliopsida > Santalales > Viscaceae > Viscum > Viscum album. The sequence goes on from OY728126.1 coordinate 1,006,450,995, forward strand.
CTTTCGATAATCAACACATAAGAGAAGAGAACCATCAGCCTTCTTGGCAAAGAGAACTAGTGCTACCTAAGGTGACACACTCGGGCATATAAAACCTTTCTCAATAAGATCATCTAACTGAGACTTTAGTTCTTTTATCTCAGTTGGAGACATTTGGTAAGAGGGAATAGAAACCAGTTGAGTACCATGCATTAAGTTGATAGAAAATTCAACCTCTCTTACTGGTGGAAAACTAGAGAAGTTAGAAGGAAACACGTTGGGAAACTCAGTGAAGACTGGAGGAAGATCACCACACATTGAATCTCTCTCCAGATCAAATGAAAACGCTGATATAACTTTCCCCAACTCTAAATAATAAGGTCCATCTCTGCTTGACCTTGGGTCCCATTCTCCATGAAAAACAAGAGGCATACCACTGGGTGTAGTAAGGTAGACCTGTTGATGATAAAAATCGATCCGAGATTTATTGGCAATGAGCCAATCCATCCCAAATATGAAGTCAAAATATTTCATGTTAAGAACCATGAAACTCTAAGCATTATCAACATCTGATAGAGATAAGACACAATCAGGACTATGGATACCCTTCTCTCTCATTACACCAAGGGGTGTAGTAATATCCATCTCACAAGATAAAAGTTCTATAGGTAGATTAAGCAGATTAACAAGATGGGTTGAAATAAAAGAGTGAGATGCACCAGTATCAAAAAGAGCTGTCACTAAAGACGAAGCTATAATAATGGTACCTCTCACAGTTACAGGACCTGCATCAGCTACCTCTGGCGACTCTTCCACTGCATGAAGAAGATTAGTTCTAGATGCCTACAGCTGGAACCCTTTTGTACGTGAAGTATTTTATTTCCCTACAGTTTCTGGAGGTACTGATGATCCTATTCCACCTCGTGGAGTCGATAAGTGATGGAAGAATCTTTGTAAGTTCCCTAAATGTCCACAGGAGCTACAACTCTTGGGTGCCTCACTACAAACCCTTTTAGAATGTCCTGGCTTCCCACACTGATAGAAAGTCAAAGAAGCCCCTCCTAGTGCTACCGGAGGTCTGGGATGACTCTGTTGTCGAGAACTACCATGAGAAAAGTCACGCTTCCGTTTTCCTTTAAAGGATCCCACACTGACACTAGGAGGAAAAACAACCTCCTTCAACCCTGAATTTCCTACCAAGTCCATCTCAACCATCATCACCCGATCCAGTAATCAGCATAGGTGGGTAGCTTCAATAGGAAAACCTGAGAATGGATATCTGATCGAAGTCCCAACTTGAATCGTCAAGCCTTCATCCTCTCATTAGATACAATCTCAGAAGCAAACTGTACCAGCTCAGAAAAATGATTTGAGTACTCAGTCACGGTTTTGTTGTCCTGATCAAGCTTGAAAAACTCCACAGCCTTGACCAACACCATTGATTCTAGATAGAACTAGTTAGTGAAAAGAACCCTAAAGTCTTTCCACTCCAGAACCACATGTTTCCCAGCCGTCACCATTGTGTCCCACCATCTCCTACTTGGTCCCTTCAGCAAGAAGGTGGAACACTTCACCTTGATCACATCAGGTCTCTCCAAGAACCCAAATAGACATTCAATCTTACTCAACCAATCCTCACATGTTGAGGATCTATAGCTGGAGTCTGAATAGGAACTAGAGGTGGTGCATGTCCCAGAGCTTGGATAGTGCGAACAATCACCTCAACCAGACTCGGATCCACAATAGGACTCGCTTGCTGAGGTTCAGAAACAACCTCTTTTTGGATATGAGCTCCATGTATTCTCAGAGGCATGATGCTACACAGAATAAAAGACATATATTAACACCCAAACCGAGTAATAAGGAAAAATATTCTTAAAATAAGGGATATCAAGATTTGGATTCCACTCTATCCAAATCAAAATAGGGAAAATACTAGAACTAATACACAAGTCCTATTTCCCTATCCAACTCTGGTGACTTAAGGTTTATTGTGGTGAGATCTGGCTAGACACTCAATCAAAACTACCTCCTAAGTCCCAACAAGAATACTCAAATTCATACTATCATTAAGGCAAGATACTTAACCTTCCTCTGAAACCACTTTTTCATGAACCAACCCAGGTACCCTGGTAACCCGATAACCTAGCCGACCCTGACATAGCCCGAAGGGCGTTCCCGATCCCCATGGGTCGGTGACTAGCACCTGACATCACAGAACAAGAAAGTGGGAATGATTTTTTCCATAAGAATGCGGAAGCAAAAGAAACATGACAAAATGCATAAAAAAAAGAAACTCCATTGGGAGTAATGTACCAGAAAACAAAGAGGCATAAAAATCCCATAGTACTACAACCCAAGTACCCAAAAATGTGAAAAACAGTCCCAAAGTCCCTAAGGACACAATTCACCAAGAGAAGATCAACCATTGGATCCTCCTCCAAGAGATTCCTTCCCTTTGCTTGTGCCTTGAAGAAAGGAATCTACAAACACCCGAAGGAAAAAGTAGGGTGTGAGCCTAATCCCAGTAGGATACCACCAAATATTCCATAACAGATGCCAAAAATAGATTATCCAAAGAAAATATTTCAATTTTCAAATAAACAGGTTCGGAAATTCAAAAGCATATTCTAACAAAATATGCTATACATTTTCAAATGATGTAAATAAATACTTTAAGAAAAGGCTTTACAAATGATGGAATATTTCTAAAACAATGGCTTAAATAAAGCATTTATATAAAACAGTTTATATAAATTTAGCAGGCATGTAAATCTGTTCACAAGCATTGGCATACATTTATACCTCAAATATAAATCAACAAGCGAGCAACATGGTCATCTGCCAAAAGGTACGATAGTATTAACCAGTTATAGGATTCCAAAATCTCTATGTGAACTCAGAAAAATGTGTATACACACGTCCCTTTGACACTGGCCAAAGGAGACTCGTCACCAACCCATCAGGGATGTGACCCGCCGCAAGTATGTTTTAGATCGTTGTCGTAGCGTAGAGTGTATCCAAATAACTCACTAACTACCTAAGGCTTGCATGCTATCTTACATGATGGGAGAACTATTTTAAGAATTCTTAAAATACGATCAATCCCATTCTTCCATTTCAAAAGTTCCAATTTCATTCTATTTAAAACCAAAAATAGGTTTTATTCAAAACATGCCTTTTTCACAAGATAAAACCAATGGGTTTCTATCAAATCATTTAAAGCCATTTTCATAAGTTTGAAATTCATTAAAAAACAATTACATCATTACACATTTCATTTACACAATTAAATTCAACAATTTAATTGAAAAAATTTCCATCAAATCTTCAATTTAAATTAAACAATTTAAATCAACCAATTTTCTATAAACACACCCAATTCAATGGAATTGGGGTTTTCCTAAATTTCTATGCCAAAACCATTTCAAATATCTCAATTCAATGGAATAGAGTTTTTATCAATTTAATTAAAAGAAACCTGAGAAATTTAATTTAAATCAATAATTGAAATAAATCAAGCAAATATAATGATAATAAATTTGGTAAGTCGGGACGGAACCACCTACCTCGATGGTTTTGACCAAAACCACAATGGCCAAGAATGCTCAAGAAAACTGGGTCTCTTCTTCAAGAACCCACCATAGATCTACTCTCCTAGAATGATTAAGACCAAATACCATCAAATTTGGTACCACACACTTATATCTACCCATAACGGGCATAGATCTAAGAAACAGAGAGACGAGGAGAAGTAGATCTAGGTAGATCTAAGAAACCAATCAAGAACGATGAAGAACGATCACATACCTCAAGAATACGACTTCGATTCACCAAGAGGAGCCTTTGGATCACCTTCAGAATGATGGGAGAACCCTCTATAACCTTAAGAGAAGACAATTCCTGAGTTAGGGCCACTTAGGAGGAAAAACGAGGCACTTAGAGGCAAAACCGAGCGAGATCCACAATTTAAGGATCTCATTTAAGTGACCGCACGGTTTGGCCGCACAGTTTGACAAACCGTGTGCTAACCGTGCGTGAGATACTACCTCGTCCACCCTTCTCGCACGGCTTGGACTCACAGTTAGACAAACCGTGCACCACCCGTGTGGAAGTTTCTGTCCAGGTTTCAAGGATGGCACGGTTTGGTCGCACGGTTTGTCAAACCGTGCGCAAACTGTGCACAACACAATGTCCTCTAGTTTTTCTTTAAAAGTTAACCCAAACGCAACCCAATTCTTTAATCCAAAATAGAGGTACTTAAAAAAATATCAAAAGTACCTGAAAACGTAACGTGATGTTACAATTTTGGATGAAATTTGAATTTCCCCCTATTTAATCTTATTAAATGAAACCCTATTTTCATTCTCCTACCATACATAAGCTCACCCCCTTAGAAGCCCTCTTTGGTGTTTATTCTTGGAATTGAAGGAGCTATTCCATCTGATTCAAGTGCCTCTCATCTTGTTGGATCTGCATAGATTATTACTCAATTCCATTTTATCCATTATTCATTCTTATGGATATAGGATGTGCTATTTAGGTGCTAGCTAATATGCCCTGTTATTAGGTTCTTTATTTGTTCTTCAATTTTCTCCCAATCTGAGTCGAATCAAAAGATAATACTGGAATAACTATCCTCTATGAACCTATATTAGGTGGTTGCATTCCTTTAATTTAAATTCGAGTGGTTATATATATGACGTTGTGATGCACACCCAATTCTCAAAGAGTCACCCTTTAAATGAGTTTTAATCCTTGAATTGAATTATTTATCATGGCCTATGCATTTAAATAGGTTTTTGATGAATGATTATAGGTAGAATACCTTGAAAAAGGAACCACCTTTTTGGGTGTGTTTTTAAATTAAATAGTCCATTTTGATGGCATGTGACTTTGGACACTTTTGGTGTGACCTTTACCCCTTGTCTTAGGATGTCCATAATGAATTGCCAATGGATGACTTAGATTGGAATTTAATTGATAAATGGGAAGGGAAGAATGACCATGACCCTCGGAACTTGACTTGTATAACTTGTTTAATCTTGAAATGTTTGTTATAATGAATTTCCCATGCGAGTTAAGTTAAGTAAATCCATTCAAACTTGGCCAATGCTTTGTGTCACCTTTTGAGGTGAGATTAAAATGAATTGTTATTAATTTTGAACTTGAAATATTTATATGAATTGATTAAATGGTTTTGAATGATATTTAATTTCAATATGCCTTGGGAAACACATGGATTAAAATGAGAATGCCATGGATAGAATCAATTGGATTGAGCTTCGCTTATGCCCGAGTGATACTTGGAATCCTGATATGGACTGCCAAGGATAGAATCAATGGTGCTGACTATCATATGTTAAGTGATACATAGATTCATATGAGAATTCCATGGATGTAATCAAAGGGAATTTGATCCATATTCCATGGGCGATACTTGGGCTCCCTTAGTGGACCACCAAGGATGGAATCAAATGGAAGGCATGTTACAACACACCAAGAGAGATACCTCAGTTATTGATAGGTTATCCATGGATGATCTTATAGGGTGTTGGTTTATATTTCACCTAGAATGATACCTGGATTATAACTTATGAATTACATTGATGGGATCATGTTCTGAATTGATTAATGAATGAAATGGTTAATATGACGCATCTTCCAAGACAAATTAGAATCTTGGATTTAGTCTTGTTTATACTTTATGGATGGACTGTTTAGTCATCCTTGATCATGTTATCATGGGGGAAATCGAGCTACACATCGAGTCTAAAGACTTAATATTTAAATGAGAATAAATGGTTAATTGATCATTATTATAAATGACAAAATCCTGACTATAAATCCAGATATTTATTTATTTAATGAAAATTAAAATAAATGAACTTTTTTATAAATGAGAACCTAGACCTTATAGGATGTTAACTTTGGAGAACTTACTTTACTTGTTATATTTTTCCTGAAGACTATTGTTATATATATTCACTGACTAGATGGAACAAAACTTGGGTGGTTGCCTACTGGGATTATGTCTCACAGCCTATTTGAGCCACCTTTGGGTACCCAAATATATTATATGATTATAGGTATGGATACAGGCATGAGACCTGCTATAAGTTGTTGATATCTTCTTAGGAGTTGGGGATCATGGGACAGAGTTGAGGCTCACGATGCTAGTTGACACCCTTTTTCATTTTTTACTTTTAATTCATGTATTTTATTATATTGTTGTATACTTGTTTTGGATAATTTTTTAGAGATATAGGACATGTATCATCATCATGATTTTGTATATGAGATGTCTTCTAGCATTTTCTATATATGAGAATTCCACTGTTCACTTTTTATCTGGTTATTATAACACTTATGATAATTATATGTTATTAATTCCACTGTGTTACACTCTGGTATTGGGGGAATAGTCTCCCCACTGGCATGTCTAATCCCTCACTACTAGTCGATAGCCTATGACATTTGGGGAGATGTGCTTAAGCCATTTGGCCAACCGGGCACAGGGCACTGTTGAGTGGAATCCAAGTCTGGGATGTTATGGTATATACAATAAAATTAGTGATAATAATAATAAAATACATTCATGGTTAGTATATACACCACAAAAAATAAATAGGTGGTGTATAAGTCATGTGTTTCATAAAAATAAAACTGAGACAAAAATCCATTACCTCAAGTCTCAAATTTATTTGTATATTTTCAAACACACTATATAATTAATATATGTTTATTATAAATTTATTATATAAACATAATCATATATATAATACCATATATTATTTAATTATTACCTTTTATTACCTTTTGTTAACCATTTTTTATTAAAACCATGTTTCAGGTAGTAACTACTTTGTTTTTCATGTATGTTTTGGTCTGATAGTTTTAGACCTTTTACATTGTTCATGGTTCTATCATCTATTTTTTAAAATTATAGATATTATATATATTAATTATACAGGTATTTTTATTATTTCATTAATTTTAGAGATAGAAAATGAATTACGCCATTCATGGAGATGGCGGGTCATATGTACACATGAACACTCTTTACATTTTCTTGAAAGATAGAATGAAAGAAAGGTAAAAATTAATTAAACATTAAAAAATAATTATTATATCATTTATATCATATATATTCATTTAAACTATCTTTATTACCTTCCATGTAAAAATAAAATGAAAAACTTATCACATCGCTTTGTTGTGACGGTGGTCCATACGTACATATGAGCAATGTTAAAATTTTGAAATAGATTGGAAGGTAAGAAGGTAGATGTGATATAATAATTAAAAGAGTTTTAATATGTATTAAATATCATATATAATCATTAAATAAATCATTTTCTTCTACTGTGAGAGGCGGTGATAGAAAAAAAACTACATCAGTTAGTGAGGTGGAAGTCTACCGTACACCCGATTGACAGTTTTGTTTCCCATTTGATGAAGGTGAAAATGAATATAGTATATTAAACTAACATAATAAAATATTATTATATGGTAGATAATTATTTTATTATATCATCATATTTGAAGAATATTTTAAGGAATTATAATAAGAAATAAAATAAAAACTATCTATTAAGAACAATACCACTTCTCTGGACAACTTCTTTAGGTTATCACCAAAATACTTCATACGAGGGTTCCATATTCAAAATAATACCACTAGGATAAAGTGAGGGATTTAATTAAGGTATTTGGGAATTTATTTTTGAATCCAAAATTATTCTAAAGTGTGAATAGGAGAGGAGAGTGGGCACCCTTTTATATCTAGGGGAGTGGACACACTATGAATTAATGAAAATAAAAATATATACTTATGTTTTAAACATGACACAAGGATATAAAATGAATAATTATAGAACCTTAGATAATATAGTGAATAAATATCTCTATAAAATAAGATTTTTATATGTTTTTAGTCCATTTAAACTTTATATTTTTAATTTTACCCCATAGTAAATCCATTTTAACCTTAACCATGATAATTAATTTTTACAATTTTTACACTAAATTATGAAAATAATTAAGTTCAAATTATTATATAATATTAATTATTCTAATTAAAAATATGAAATCCATTTTTATAGATTCAATTCATAGAAGTGTCATAATTTAATTTAATATTAAACCCATAGACACGATGAAAAAAGGGTTTTTCAAAGAAAACGTTTTCATAAGTATAAAAAGTTTTAATATCAAAATACAATATGAAATTGATTAAAATGTAATTAACTGAACTAATTTTAATTTTAATCCTTTTTAAACCAATATGTAACATTTTAAATTCCTTAAAAAATCCAGTTTTCAATAAAAATTAGTATTTTTAAATATTCATCGAAATATTAAACTTTTCAGCACATTATTCAAAATTCACTCTAAAAATTTTTGACATGATAATTTCAAAAAATAATTTTATTTTTTAAAACAAAATTTATATAATTATAATTTTTTTTTTATTTTTTTCATAGAAATCAATCAAAATTATTTTTTAAGAAAAATTTATTTTTGAATCATATAAATACTATACAAAAAATTAAGTACATGTTTCTAAATATGTTTTATTTGTATAAAACCTTAATAATTAATTTTAAAAATGTTGTTATTAATATTCACAGCACCAAATTTAATGTTTAAGTTATAATGGTAATTTTTAAATCATAATATTTTTAATAGTATATTAGGTTTCGCTAAACTCTGTGTTTCGTGTAACACATGCTATCGATGAAATTAAATTTATTTGAAAAACATATTTAATAAAATATTAGGGAGTTACAATCCGTATATATTCAACCCAATAAATTTTAGTCTCCTATGGTTATTTATTTAGTTATAAACTATTTCTACAATTTTAATCTCATTAGTAGTTACAATTATGGAGGAATGTTTTTAAAAAAAATGTCGACCTTATTTATTATTTTTGAGTCAGGAATACTTTTCTTCCATATCCATGTTTTTAGATTTTTTATGGATTTTTTTACTAGTACATGAAGAGTTTTTAATGGTTTATTTTCACTACCATTGAATTTATTTATAGAATATTAAAAAGAATCATTTTAAATGATTATCAAATATGGTGTTTTGGATTTTTTTACAAAGTTATGAAAATAATTTTCTCTTTAAAATATACATCATTAATAACTCCTCCAACCATAATAACCTTCCATTTATTAGAATATTCAATTTCAATTTTCCAAATTTAATTTATATGAAAATATTTTTCTCAAACTTCTAGAAACTTTTAGTTTTTTAAATACATAGAATGAAAACGTATATTTCCCCTATTTTCATGGAAATGAGAAAAAGGTATTTAAAAGTAATTTTTTATCCATTTCACCATCCTTTAAGGGTTTTTATACTTCATGAGGAATATGAATTTATTATACCATCCATCTTAATTCTTAAGATAAATTATGATAATGGTGTTTTAATGATGATTCTATGAAACTTGTTACTATGAAAAAAATTAATTAAGTTATGAATAAATCATTATGAAACCTATTTATTTTCCATGGGTTGTGATAAAATAAAAGAATGGGTATTTTTAGGACATTTTGGTAAATTTTTCTATGGTTTTCATGATTTTATGGGTGGGCCAAAAATCATGTATCCCTACAATTTATTGGGTAAATATTTATATCTTATGAAAAAACCATGTTATGTGTGAAAATTATTTCATATTAAAAAAAATTAAGCATGTAACAATTCATATTTTAATATGTTCACAATTTTATGCTTATACCTAGCTTCATGTCCATAATTTTATATAGGGACCCTATTTCATGTCCTTAATATTATTAGTGGACCTGTTGGTGTTTATACAATATCAAAATGTTATTATTTCCTATGTTTATTCTTATACCACATTCTAATGTTATATTATAATGATATGATTTCATGGATCATGATTTATTATTAATGATTTCACACTTTTAGGACTCACATATATTGTTATCACAAATTTCTATGATATGACTCATGATTTATGATCTATGACTAATTGAGTATGAATTTCCTATGTTATTACCACTCTCCAATACCCTTATACTTATCTTATGAATACATATTATCATAAATTTATATCTAGAATGCTTACATTTACTGATCCTCTAAGATCAAACATTCATATGTTTTTATTTCCCCAAGTTATGAAGAATTATTTTATGTAACATATACCCAGAATGATATCATGTGTGGAGAATTTTGTGGGATATTTCAAAGTCTTCTTATAGAACATGGAAACATGGATATAATGAGAAATATGACTATTTCAGGGTAATGAAATGGGATTTTTTATGTAAAATGGTTTTACTATTTCTCTAAAACATTAAAACTAAATGAACTTGGGTTTATAAGTGACTCAAAATTGGATGTTAATATTGTAATTATGGATTTTAAAAATTAAGTCACATCAGTTTGAATCAAATCCAATATGTATGGAATATGTTTTCAGTACTAGATCTGGGTGCAAAGGTCTCAGACTATTTTAGTTGGGATCTGAACATGATTTAGATAACTTTAGTGGTTAATAAGTTATCATATAAGGATAATTTATAATTCAATCATACCATTATAGGTAAATTATTATCATATGTATAAAGGTATAGACACAGTTTTGAGGTTTTTATTGTGAAATTTTTAAGGTGACTAGTGACGTATTGAGAAATTATTATTGGGTTTTAAAATATCAAAGAGGTAAATGTATCATTTGGTATGAACATATGATTTAGTGTGATGTTATTTGGGAAGATTTCTATTGGGAAAATAAGTTGACAAAAACACATAAACTTTAAGGTTAATACATTTTTTAATGACAAGGAAATTTTCATTAATAGAAATAAGGGGTTATCATATTTTAGAAATTAATGAGACTGAAATGTGATTTAGTGAAAAAGATATTGAAAATGTTTATAAGGAAGTTCACTATATTGAAAAAATTATACGATTATGGTAAAAAGATATGTAATATTTTCTAATATATAATTTTATTTTTGGAATAAATATTGAGTTGACATGTAGAATCACATATGTTTTTTGTACTTTTATAGTGAATAAAGTTATTAATGGATATGAATAACATATTTTTGAGAATATATCATTTTTGGGTTTCAAATTTGGTTAAGTATATTTTTTTAATATTATTAAGGTTAATTATTTATGGAAATATTTGTGTTGACCTTTGGGTGTTATTGTTGAGGTTTTCTATATTATTGTACAAATGCCTCATCATATAAGATATTATATATGTCTTAACCATTTTGATTTTTTTAATGGGTATAAAAAATTTGAATTTTTTTCCATACTTTTGTGGATATTATGATCCATTAGAATATAATTTTAGTTCTTTATGAATGAAAAATTCCCCATATTTATTTATCTTGTGACATGATTTAGGGGTGAAAAACTACTCGAAAAACATCCAAAGGATGAAATTGTGGGAAGAATTCATACAACTATATTATTTTAGATTATCTATATTGATTGTAAAATAATTACTCAAACATAATAAATAGGAAGATATATCTATAAATTCCTATGTGGAAAATATTTTTGAGCTATGAATGCATTATTTAAGAAATCCATTTAGAAGTATGAGTATCTAAATAGTAAATGAATGGTTCAAGAAATATTTAGGAAATGATCAGTTTCCAAATATTAATAAAGAAATTAATTTCATTATCAAAATAAAATGTAATAGATGTGTATTAAAGGTTATTTCATAATTAATATTTATATTTACCATCCACTCTATATAACTTATTCTAAAAATGTTCAAAAACCTTTTTATTGGACACAAGAAAAATATGTGAGGATAAAATATAATAGAGGGAGGTAAAGTGTAACACCCCATGATTTTAGAATTTTTTTTAAAATAAATAATATATTTTATTATGTGTATTTAATGCATCACATAATATAAAAAATTTTCAATATACTAGGTAAATGTTAGTATTTAAATATAACTATTATGATCTATCCATTTCTTAACTAGGTTTGAATAGGAGTAATCACATTGGGAAATATATACTGAAATTTTTTACTTAATTAAATTTATTTACTAGTTACTAGTAAACATGTTATCAATATTTAATGGTAAAAATTAAATCATATATGGTTTAGGGTAGTTAAACACTAAAAGGGTTAATTTTCGATAAAAGTGGGTTTTCCATATATTTTAATATTTTTCATTTAAAAAATAAAATTCTAAATTTTATAATTTCAATTTTATGAAATGAAATATTTTTTTGGTTTATAATATAAAAATTAGATTAGGGTGAATTTTAGGAAATATTTTATAAATAGTAGAGTTTTAGGTGAATAGTGAAAATTAACAATTTTACAAATTATGTCACTTTTATAAAATTATCATGAAAAAATAATGACATAAAAGTTAATAAAATATTTTTGAAATAAAAAATATATATTTAAAAGTATTATAATTCATTTAAAAATATATTGATGACCATAGAAATCTATGTTTGACATTTTAGAAATCTAAGTTATGATTTTATTCAAATAAAAACTATTTTTAGTGATTATTTTTTAATCAAGTTACAATAAGGTTTATTTCTATTTTTGTTTTGAATGAAAGTAAAAAAAGTATGTAATTATTAAATTTAAAAAAATTTATTCTATAGAAAACAATATTATATATGATTTCGTTATAAAATCATTTTTATGCTTAAAACACAAATTTTTTGAAATACAATTTTTAATTTTTTTTTTGTGAATTTCTATTAAAAATAGTTTTTACCATTTATATACATTTAGTCATGAAAAATTTATACAGTATTTGGGATTATAATTTTCAATTTTTGTAGTGAAACCTATTTCATTTTTTCCTAATTAATAGTAACCATCGTAAAATTTTGTCACCCTGATAAATGTGCAATGATTTAATCATGGTTAAAAGTATGGTATATGGTATAAAAATCAATAAACATTGACTTTATTTCATTTTATGACTATATTTTGGATAAAATATTATTTTATTTTAAAATATGGGAATTTTTTTCCATTTTCCATTGATTTTGACCTTTATATTATTTTAAATGAAGAATAAGTACACAATGTCCATCTCTTTCTTTTAATATATTAAATATATTTTCATAATAATAATTTTTTTTCCATGGTTATAAATTGATATTATGAATATGGATAATTTTTTTATTGTAGTAATATATTTATAAAGTCAAAGTAAATAGTTTTAAAATATTAAAAGTGATGTGTTTTGGATATGATAATGTCTTGAATGATTTTTATGGATCAAAATTAAATCTATGTAATTATTTAAAAATTCAAATTTAAGCTCAATGTTAATCTTGAATTTTTTTACAGCCAAATTATGTTAATAGTTACAGAAATGACTTTAAGGATATTTTATGTTAAACAATATTTAATTAAATTTTTCCAAAATCATAAAAATATTATATTTTTTAATCATAAAGGGAAAAAGGTTAGGGAAATTTTTTTACACCTATAATCCACTAACCCTTTTAGAAATACATTATTGACCAATAAATAATAATTATCTTTTTACTATGGTAAGGGGTTAAAGTGGTTAAAAGAGGTGTTATCATAGGAGATAAGGTTCAAAATAACACAAAAACATGTCTAAATCACATTTAATGAATTTATTACTACCCTATAACATTATAATTTCTAAATTGATCCAATTTGGTTCCAATTTTCTTAGAAAAGTGATATTGTATTACTTTAATATTTAAAATAATTACAAGGGTACCACACTTCTCATTTATAAATAGAAACCTCTTATAATATCTTCCTTTCACCTTCTTGAGACACAAATCTCTTCCACACCCTGACCAATTATCATATAAAATTCCTTATAAATATTCTATAGGTTCTGTTATTCTAAAAATACCATCCCAAGGGTCCTAAAAAAGATATCCAAATAATTTTTCTTAAAGAATAGGTAATCTTATTCCCCCAATCATTTTATCTTTATTTTTTTCTACCTAATCCAGATATACATAAACTATATTAACATAGTTAAATTAGAGATATTATTTTAATGATTTTTTTATTTTAATATAATATCCATTATCTATTTATCATCTTTTACAATGGAAAATGAAAACGTCCTCATGTGTACGTAAGAACTATCATCTCCATGGTCAACGTATTATATTTTTCATCACAGTTTATTTTTAATGGTTATATTGAATAATTTAATTGAAATATATGATTTTTTAATATAATTATTATTTAGGAAATAAAATATGTTATCTACCATCTTAAAATTATAATCGTTTGGAAAATTATACCATATATATATATATATTAAGAAATATATATAATAATATGGTCTTACAATATATGTATAATAAATATACATTTATTATATAGGACTTTTGAACATGTACGAAGCAATTCAGGACTCAATGTATGAGTTACTCATTTCACTTTTGTTTATGTGATGCTTATTCCATATTCACAACTTAATTACTTTCTGTTGTTTACATATTTCCCATAGATGTATTGTATGATTTTTTTCAATAAAATTTTTAGTATTTAGAAATCCATATAATGTTCTCTCTTCCATGAAGTTTTGAAATAACATATTACCAATACTCTAAGTGTTCTACATTTCAATATTGATTATTTCATATATGTTCCATGTTATGAAACAATTGGTGTTTATATAGAGTATATAACACCAATTTGAGATTTTATATAATTAATATATTTATATTCATTATATTTAATAAGGTTACCCACAAATTATATACATAAATATTGTATCTTATTCTAAGAATATTCATTATATATCATTATGATCCATTCCAGAACCATTATGGTTTATTGTATTTAGAAACATGGATGCGTAAAATAGTACATAAAATATCTAAATAATATCCCTATATTTTTATTTGAACTAGAACCATTTTTAGACATATCATACTTAAAATATTTCTTTATATCCTAGGGAAACAAAAACATAATAAATGGTGAGCTAAGATTCTTAGTAAGGGTAAACAATAGAGATATAAATGACTATTTAAGAATAAAATGAGCTTAAAGTCATGATAACATGAGAATAACATTTTAAAACCATACCCAATAATTCATAGATCATAATCATGATTCATGGAATAAATAAATACAGTTAATAAGATATGAAACATAAAGGAATTATAGAACATGATCCACAAGAGCATAACATTTGCATAAGATCATGAAATAAATGAGTGGCATAAAGTATATAAGAATAATAATCATTGAAATATTATGTCAATGCTACCCAACAAATCATTCTTAACTTGTTAGTATTTGGATATCCACCTATGTGCCTATTTTAGGATTTAGATAACCTCGTAAAAACCTTATATTTTAACTTGGGATGACCTCTTGTGTACCCACATTTTTGGCATGGTATAAACTTCTATATACCCATTGAGATCATAAACACTTAATCATTACTCAATTTATTGGTGGGATATAATAGACCCACCCATCACATAATTATAATCCACTCATATTTATGACTTAATATCATGAAAACATTTATCATTTCACTATAACATAACTAGTTAGAAAAGGAAACAAGTTTCATCAATATTTCATCATCAAAATCATAAACCATATTAAGAAATAATAAGTATAGAATCATTGTATCATATACACAGTAGAGCATATGTAACATGAATGGATTCTTTCATAGTTAAAAATACCATTAAAAAATCATTATAATATTTTCTTGAGGAAAATACTATTTTCATTTTGAAATAAATTAATTAAAATCTAAAAATTTCCTAAATATTAATGAAAAATATTATTTGATAAGATATATATAAAATTTTACTAGAATATTCAAATTATTTAGCAGTCATGATGTTGAGAAATTATATTCATGTCATTTATATTAAAACAAATATTCGTTTCACATTTTTGATAAAAAGTCAAAATTTCCTCATTTAGAAAACGATAAGAAGATACCATTTATTTTTTTTTCTAAAAAATATAAAATAGGAGTAAAAATGAATTTATCATCAATTTTAAATGGTAAAAACATTGTTCAAAAACATGTCAATGAAAATATAAACATATAAGAAACAAGATTCTCAACTAAAGAGAAAAAAACATGGTCTGTTTTCCTTAAAAACATTCTTTTAGTATATTGAGTATATAAAGAGAGTAAAATTATTAGAAATCATATAATATCAATAAATAAACATATTATAATAAATTTCATTATATTTTTGAGAAATAGATCATATAATTTAATCCTTGAAAATTCAAGAATAAAAAATCCTTGTAAAAATGAGATTATAACATAAAACCCTTACCCCAAGTTAGACTTCCTTTGTAAGCACTATAAACTTATGTATAATAAATTTAAATGTAGTATAATTATATACTATAACCATTTAACCACTTATAATATCATGTATTATCTACTTATAGTATTTCCACTCTCGATTATAAATTATTCTTTATTAAAATCTTTATTTATGGGTGATGACTTTTTCATTTTTCATGTATGTTTCTGTTCAGCAGTTATTATCCTTACACATTGATGATGGTTCCATAATATATATATTTTTAATAATGACATAAATATAACATTTAATCATTATATAACATTTTATAACCATTCATATAAAGTGATGGTGAATATTTCATTACAACACCTTGTTGAAACAATAGTCAGTATGTATGCACGAGTGATGATTCCACTTTTTGATAGGTGAAACAAAATAATAGTAAATAATAAATCAAATTTACATAATAATTTATATATCATATATATCATATATATCCATTAAATAAATCCTAATTACTATAAATGTAAATTAGAAATGAAAAATGAATCACATCACTTCGTGGAGGTGGTAGTCCACATGTACGCATGAGTAACATTATCATATTCTAATGGTTTGGAAACTAAGATGTTAGATAATATATTATAATTACACAAGAATAATAATTTCATAAATATAATATATAATAATTAAATACATCATAATAATATACCTTTAAATATGGTGATTGAAAATGAATCATATCTCTATGTGGAGGTGGTATCCCACACATACACTCGAGTGATACTTTTATTTTCTGTTTGATGGAAAAGAGATGGAAAAATGTTTTTAAATAATTATAAAAACTTATAAGTGAATTTATGATACTTTATTAATAATTATATGATGTATAAAACATGTATATAAAATACAGAATATGAAATGATATTGAAAGTGTTTAGTTAGAATTTATATATCTTCTTTAAGAGACCTCATTTGGCTTACACCAAAAACCTAGAAATATTGATCTTATGAGAAGACCATGGGAACTTGGAAAAATGGAAGTAATTTAGTATATTTTTGGGTCAGGTATTAGATAATATATAAGGAAATAAAATTCATGAATAAGGGTGGAGTGGAGTTTCCCTTTTATAAGTGAAGGATATGACACACATTGAATTACTTAAAAAATTTAAATAATATAATGTCACTTTAATTTCCATATGGATAAAAATTTCCATGAATTTGAATTTATGATAATATATGGTTGAAATTTCTCTAAAGAATAAAAATTATAAAGGTTTATATGACAATACCCTTATATTTTGGCTTAACACCCCATCTAAATTCGTTTTAACCTTATCCATGGTAACAAATTTTTATTGTTTTTATGATTCATTCTGACTAAGAATGAAAATAGACTCATTACCAAAATTTGGATTGATGATTATAAATATTAATACCATTTTATCAAATTCAATTCGTAAAAATTTCAAAAATTTATTTTAAAATAAACGGGCATAACTCAATGATTTTTTTTGAAAAATGCATTTTTAAGAAAAAAGCTAAATTTACTTTCATTCTTTTACGAGTTCAAAAAATAAAATAAATGTAAAAATATTTGATAAAATTTATAATCTATAATTATAATTAATAAAATTAATAAATAATCATTTATTTAATATATTATAATAAAAACACATTTCACACATAAAAATAGTTTTATGAAAAATAACTCTTTTTACCTTTAAATGATATTATCTTCATTACTACCCTTTCAATAACTGACATATAGATTTTTATTAATACATTAAAGATATATTTATTTAAAATAACATTTTAATAGTGATAAATTTACCTTTTTAGATAGAAATACATAATATGTATATAAATAAATTTCCTTAAAAAATAGTTTTTTTAGTCATTAAATGATTTTAAGGAAATTTTAATGATTATTAATTAGGAATTAATTAATACATTTTAATTTTGGAATATATATATATATATATATATATATATATATATATTAATGTTGTTAATACTACTCATCATCACCAATCCAATATCTAGGTTTTAATGGTATACCAAATCATGAGTTCATTTGGACTCATGATTTCATATAAAGAATGCTATTAAATGCATCAAATTTATTTCAAAGAAAAAATATATAAAATCTTAGGGTGTTACATAATAACCCTATTAAAATTAATATATATTTATAAATTTCATCTCTATGATATAAAAAAATATGGATATATCTACTTCATCACATACTTGATATCCCGTGTATATTTCTCAAATTTATGGTTTCTCCATAAAACATTGATAAGTTGAGTGGTCTTGTTTCACAAAAGTTCCTCTCTTAGATCCAAAATATCCATTGGGTTTTCCTTATAATGTAGTTCATGTTATAGTGGTATAAAATCCATGTTTAGTAAATGTGAAGGATCAGGCATGTACTCCATCCAGAGAGATATATGGAACACATCGTGAATTTGAGAAAGGTTCAGAAAGAGTTCCAAGTGATAATCTACAATCCATACTCAATCAAGAATCTCAAAGGGACAAATATATATAGTTATTTTCTTTCCTTTAATTTTTAATCTCAAAACATTATTCTATGGATATATTCATAGTAATACCTCCATAGAAACATCAAATTATAGATATCATTGATGATTTTCAACATAACTCTTGTGTTGAACCTAAGATGCCTTGATGTTATAATTAATGGTTATAACCATGTCTGAAACTTCCTAAACTAGATTGTGTCACAATATAATTATTTATAAAAAAAATCTATGCATGTTGGATTTTATCACTTACTTTCATAGAGGGATTCAAAAGGATCCATCTGAATTATCTATTGAAAGCAATTGTTATAAGATAATTTGACAAGAAGAAGGTTTTTATCCCAACCAAATTTGAAATATTAAGAAAAAAAATCTCAAAATACCCTTCAATGTTTGAATTATAATCTATTAATAACCATTTTTATGAGGATGATAGGAAAAGATGATATAAAACTCTTCATCCAGAGTGTGATGAATAATTTTCTAGTTTTCCAAGGTAAAAATGAGATCTGGACCAGATATAATAGAATGTGAAACCAAAAAAACCTTACCACTTAATTAATTTATATCCTTGAAATATAATAAAGAGGGAAATATTTTCTTATAGTAATGAAATGTGAATACTTTATAAGGTGATCAACAATAACCTAAATATCATTATCTTTGTCATATATGTTGGGGAGTTTGATAATGAAATCCATGATGACATTTTCTGAATTCTTTTATGGTATGGGAAATGTTGTAACATCCCCTTAGAGTTTTCCTCTTAGCCTTAACACGATGACATTTTAAGTATTGAGATTCATATTTTGTAATTTATCTCTTCATGTTATCCTACAAAAAATACTCTTTTAGATATATATACATATTCATACTTCTAGAATGAATCAACAATGATACCCAATGGGATTATTCCAATATATCTTTCTTCTAGTCTAGTATTAATGGGACACATAATTGGTTCCTAAACCTTGTCATTCAGTAATATTCAAGGATGAAATCAGAAACATTTATCACCTTCTTTTTTAGCTCTACATATTACTTCATCACCTCTTTAATCATCATGTGGATAGATAGTTGAACACTAATTTAATTAAGATATATTTTCTCCCTTTATTTAATATTCGAAGTTACATCCTTTAAAAAATTGAAAATTTTGGATCTTTTGTGATCATCATCATTAAGAATCTAGTATGATACTTTCGACCCAAAGCATTATCCACCTCGTCTACTTTTAAGTGTAGTAATTTAATGAGCCTTCATAATCATTAATCAATTATACCCATCTTCTCTGGTTCATATTTAACTCTTTATAGTTGAATATATAATTTAAAATTATATGATCATTATATATGAAACACCTTTCATTGTAAAGATAATACCTCTAAATCATTAATGTAATGATATCACCACTATCTCCAAGTCATGATTTGGGTAATTATTCTCATGAACCATCAATTGTTCGGAGGCACAGGCTATCACCATATCATTTTGTAAGAACACATCTCATCCCCTTCTTTAATTCATCATTATAAATCATAAACCTTTATCCAATACAAGATAATGTGAGTAAAAATTCACAAACCAATTTTATTTTTATCTGTTTTAAATTTTCCTCACCTTATTTGGTAAAAAGGTACATGCACTAAAAAAATTTGGAATTTAGTGACGTTTTTAGAGATGTTTTTTAAAAACATTGCTAATTTTAAATTTAATGAAATTTACTAAAAAACATGGCCAATTGAGCAACATCTCCTAAAAAAATTACTAAATTAGAAACTTTTTTAAGAAAAATCACTAAATATATATATTTATATAGCTCATTTCCCTGCATCAATGTAAATATATATATATATATATATTCACATTAACACACATGCGCGTGCACACACACACAGATACATATACGTATTTTTTTTAAAGGATAAGAAAAAACATTTATTAAGAAATAAAGGAGAGAGAAAGGTTACATTAAAAGGAATGATGGTATCTTATTACAATCTCTAACGAAAAGGGGAAGAAGATCAACCAGCATAAAATCAATCCATGTCATGGATTGGTTGACTCCTTTATTGGAAAGGCCATTCGTGACCATGTTTGATTCACGATATTTATGGGTGGAAATGTATCTGATTTCAAGAAGGGAATTGAGGCAGTTCATCCATTGGGCAGTGGGAGGCCATGCAAGATGAACCACTCCATTCCAAATAGCATGAAAAATGGTGGTGGAGTCACTCTATATCCAGATGTTGTTCCATCCCTTTAGCTTAACAAAAGCAATGGCTTGAATCACTGCCATCATTGAAAATTCTAGGGATGAAGTAGTCCCACAGCTACTAAAGAAGCATCCGTGAAAACAACCAAGGTAATCTCTGAAAATGGCCCTATATCCCACGTGACCCAGATTTCCTCTGGAAGCTACATAAACATTGATCTTGATCCATCCAAGA
Organism: Viscum album; assembly: GCA_963277665.1. Lineage (NCBI taxonomy): Eukaryota > Viridiplantae > Streptophyta > Magnoliopsida > Santalales > Viscaceae > Viscum > Viscum album. The sequence continues at coordinate 1,006,472,277 of OY728126.1, forward strand.
GCCAGAGATTTCTAAAACACTTCAAGAGAGAGCTTCTTCTTGGTGTAAACGCCATCAAGGTTGAGGCGTCAGAGAATCATAATGTTCCCAATCGAGCTGTCGTAGTGTCCTTTATGAAGGAGGGCTGTTTCCTGGATGGAAAAAATAATCCTCATCCGACCTTCATTAAAATTAAATGAGTAATTGTTGTGAATAATAGAGTTTCTATTATACTAGATCACATGTAAGAGCTCATCAATTGCGGATAGGAAAAGGTTCTTGATTTGCTGATAGGAATCAAGTTCCCCACAATGTTTTAGTTGGGAGTGAATAGAGTCTTCTGATAACCATCTACAATAAAAAATGTCAGTAACATAATTCCAAAGAGTAGAGGCTATAGCAAAAGATAAGAAAAGGTGATTAGTGTCCTCCCTATTTTGGTGACATAATTTACATTTATATCATATCTTAACACCAAAATACTAAAGAAAAACCTCTGTAGGAATACTATTGTGGGCAATGTGCCAGACAAGGTTAAGCCTTGAAGGTTTAATCCAATGTTTGTCAAAAGGCTTCAACCATGAGAGAATGGGATCAGAATTATTGAAAACATGATGGTAGAAGTATTTGGAGTCTAAAATACCATTTTGAGATGGCTCCCAAGTAAGGAGATCATCCCCATTTATAAAGGGGTAATTTTCCACAATCTGCTTAATGTGATCAGGGAGATTGGTAGTACTAGAGTGCATTACCTAATTTATGGTTAGATTGGTGTTATCTAGAGATTTATACAGAGAAATCATGGAGATGAGGGGAGTACTAGTCCAGTTATCAATCTAGAAGTTTATAGTGGAATCTAAACTAACCATCCATCTTGAGTTATGCATGATGTCAGCAAAGAAATTATGAATGGATGGATAGAGGGAGGAGTTGAGGTAAATAAATTGACGTTTTTCAAGTTTTTTGCAGAAAACTATTGCGAAGGAAGGATATAGAGTCATATTTGTTGTTAATAAACCTCCAAGTGAGCTTAGCTTGAAGAGCTCATTAAAAAATTTAATATTTTTAATGCCAAGACCACCTTTTTCAAGGGGTTTGCAACATGTCACCCTAAGGGAAAATAACAAGCTTTCTTTCAAGAATGATACCTGTCCAATTTTTTTTTTAATTTATCCATTAACTTTTTTAATAAGACTATTGGGCCATTTGTAAATCAATAGGGAGTAAATAATTTTGGAGATAATAGTGGATTTCAAGAGGTAGATCCTGCCAGCCCTGGAAAGGGATTTTCCTTTTCAGGAGGTAAGTTTTTTAGTCACTTAGTCCATGACCGTATTAAATTATATAGGTTTAGGACTACCCTAGAAGAGGGGAACTCCAAGATAGGTAAAAGGAATGCATCCCTCTTTTATGCCAAGACTTTAAATGATAAAACCTTTTCTAAAAGGGGGAAAGTATTTTCCAAAATAGATAGAGGATTTATTCCAGCTAACTGATTGTCCAGAGACCTTTTTGTAGTGAGACAAAGCCTTTTAAAGATTAAGAATATTTTTTCTACGCCCATTAAGGAACAAAATGATGTCATTAGCATATAGAAGGTGGGTCGGGACAACAAGACTTCTGGCAGCCTGAATGGGTTTGAAATTGTTTTGTTGAACAAGAGAGGAAATATATCTACTAAGATAATCTTCCGCAGTGGCAAAGAGGATCATAGAAAGGGGATCTCCTTGCCGCACTCCTTTAGAGAATTTGAAATATCCCTTAGGATATCCATTAATGAGGATGAAAATAAAAGCCGAGTTGAATATGTAATTTATCCTGCCAATAAAGGTTTCATTGAAACCGAAGTCCTTAAGGATGTTGAAAATAAAGTTCCAATAAATGGTGTCAAAGTATTTTTAATATCAAGTTTGACTACAATATTCCCTCCTTTGGACTTTTTATTTAAAGAGTTAATGCACTCTGAGGCAGTGCAAATGCAGTCTTGAATGGATATGCCCTTTATGAACCCAAATTGATTCTAGGAAATGATCTTGTTATATAGGGGAGAAAGCCTACTGGCAATGAGTTTAGTAATTATTTTATAGAGAGAGTTGATGAGAGAAATGGGATGGAAGATTTGTAGCTCAAAGGCATTATCCACTTTAGGGATAAGAGTCAAGAATTGGGTGTTAATTCTATAAGGAAGAACACCATTGGTGAAAAAGTGTCGAAACAATTTTAAAACATCCATGTGAAATATCTCCCAATGATGTTGAAAGAAACCATTATTGAAGCCATCATGCCCAGGAGCGCTATCAGAGTTAAGGATGAAGAAAATATATTTTATTTCATGGTCTAGAGGGGTGCCTAAAAGGAAGATGTTATCCTATTCATTGATCAGATTTGGAATTATCCCAAGAATGAGTTCTTTATTGATATTTGGTCTATTGAAAGTGTCGTGAAAGTAAGAGACCACATGTTTGTAAATAGCTTCATCAGATTCAGAAAGAGTGTCATTATCTTTATGAAAGGATAAAGGATGGCAAGTTTTCCAAACTCTCTGTAGAGAATTGTAGAATTTAGTGTTCCTATCACCATCAGAGAGCCATTTTGTTTTAAAGGCCTGTTTATGAAAGTTGACCTTGTGGATTAGAAGAGAGTTGAGTTTCAAGAAGATGTTCATCTCATTCTGGGGATCAGAGGCAAAATCATCACAAGTCAAGATGTGTTAAATTTGGTTGAGTTCAGATTCAAGAGAGGCTATCTTGACGTCCATTTGATTAAGTTTATCCCTACACCAAATTTTAAGGCAGTGCTTGAGGTGTTTTAGCTTAGTGACATAAGAAAAATCATCAGAGTGCTGATTCAAAGATATCTAGCTATTTTGTATGAGTTGAGAGCATTCCAAGTTCTCAGACCAAGCATTAATACTGAGTTTTTATTTTTTGGATATGAGACTAACAAGGATGGGGTGGTGGTCCGAGTTCAGTTTAGGTAGAGTGATGCTAGAAATTGTGTCCCATACATCCAAGGTTGACATGTTAACAAAGGCCCTATCAAGTTTACTAGCAACCATTTTGTTGTAGTGTCTCCTGTACCATGTGAATTTAGCCCTTGAGAGGTTGATTTCAATCAGATTACATATTTCAACCGATGTTATAAACTCTCTAGTAGAGATTGGAGAGTGATAAGGGCCAATCTTCTCACTGTGAGAGAGAATGACATTAAAGTCACCAATAATTAGCCAGGTCTCTTGGATAGAGCTAGATAAGGTCAAGAGGTCTTGACATTTTTTCTAGTGTTTTAAAATGTGGCTAACTATATATATAGAAATAATTAAAATTATATACATGTATACATACACATGTATTTTTTTAAAGGTTGGGGTCGAAGCCTCATTTTATTATTAAAGTGAAGAAAAGACCTCTTTTGACTAGGTAGAGGAAGACCCATTACATATCCTAAAGGCCCAGTGAGCATATAGCCCATTACATAGCCCATAGGCCTGAATTTTTTAGCCCAAGGCCCATTCTGTGAACAATACTGCTACAATACCTATCTATTACAGTACCCGTACAATGCCTTGCAACTACTACAGTGTCTGCCGCCGCTATAGTGTCTGCCATTGCTACAGTGCCTCACTGCTATAGTACCACTACTGTACTACTACAATATAGCATCCCGCCTTTTTATCACATAAACTTTCATTACATTTTACAAAACCGAGGATCTTTAAGGTTTAGTGTCTTGTAAACCAGGAAATTTAAACATGAAAACATAAAACATTCTTCTAAAACACTTGAAAGGCTTCTCCTCATGTTCATCCAAGGTTCATTACTGCATCACATACCCTGGGGGCATACATCAAAAGAAATGATGAGCAAAAAGCCCAGTAAGGGAAACAAGAGAAACATTTTACATGTGAACTTGAGATACTTCAATAAGGTCATGAAAAGAACTTTAAGGCATGAGAATGAAATCATGAGGCATATCATAATAAAAATAACATTTTCATAACTTGAAGATGTGGATACATCATTTAACATAGACAATCATGAACATATCACCAAGGTCCATCCCCAATGTGTCATTTGAAAATTACCAAGGTTATTCACCAAGGTACCATGAAAATTGTAATCTCTAGTGGTTACATCATTACCCAATGCATTGGAGCGCTATTAGGGCGAACCCTTAAATTTTCCTTTATTATCATGTTATCCACATATATCATCACCAAACATTTCATAAATAACCCATATAACATAAAATAAATGGGTTTCATTTCATAATCACAACGTTTTAAAAACTGCTTTAAAGACATGATCTTTACGTCACTTTAAAACCCACAGAAAAGGAAGGTGGGTCTCATGTATGTAAATACCAGAATTTAAAATAGAATATTTTGGTATATATGTGAATACCCCTTTAGAATAAAGAGCTTTGAGTATTCACTCAATAATATAAACGAACTTTAGAAAAAGAGAGAGACATTTTGAGACGGAAATTCTGCAGCATAACGGCTATGTTACGAGGTTTTAGAAGACATTAAAAAGAGAGGGAAAATGGGTCAAACATCCATAAATGACCCATAAAACAGTATATGGACAGAATAAGAGGGATACATGATCATGGTAATGAAATTTCAATGACATACCATTTGAAATGAAAAACATTGATGGAAGACAAAAATTAGATTTCTCTTATGAAAGTTCGGCAGCCTAACAACGTTACTTAAACTTCAACAAAATGATTTAAAAAGATCAAATAGGGTCTCTCATCATGTGAACATAAGAGTTCAGTATGATAGATATATAGATAATTCCCCAACATAATTAAAAAGAAACTTGAAAGACTTGACATGAAAGTAGAACTTTGAAAACAATGAGATGGGTGAAAGAATCCCCTAAAAAATTCGGCAGCCTAACGGCGCCACTTAAAACTTCAAAATACTGATTTGAAGAGATCAAATGGGGTCTCTCATAATATGAACATAAGAGTCCAGTATTATAGATATAGAGATCATACCACAACATAACAAAAAAGAACTTGAAATAATTGACATGAAAGTAGAACTTCAAAACGAGAAGGGCGAAGAACCAGTTAAAAATTCGGCAGCCTAACAACGCCACTTAAAACTTCAAAATACTGAATTGAAAAGATAAAATGGGGTATCTCATCATATGATAATAAAATATCAGTATGATAAATTTATAGATCATACCCCAACATAATAAAAAGGAACTTGAAAGACTTGACATGAAAGTAGAACTTTGAAAAAGAGAAGGGTGAAAGAATACCTTAAAAATTTGGCAGCCTAACGGCGCCACTTAAAACTTCATAAAAAGAAATAATGAGAGTAAGAGGGGATCTCTAATTATATGAACATAAAAAGGGAAGTAATAGGAGTATAAAAGAACATCCTCCAACATAAGAACATGGAGCATAAAAGGAATGACATAAAAGAGATCACTTGAAAAGAAAGAGAGGGGTCAGATCCCTTACCTTAACACATAACTCTTAAAACTCAAAGGTTGGGACCTTGAGGGCTTGGGGGAAACATGGGAGGACTCCTTGGGAGGTAATGAGACCAGAAATTCATCGGGGGAGAGTGGGGAGTCGAATGGATGAGAGGATGGCTTGGTATTTATAGGGAAAGTGAGGGGACAAGCCATTAATGGCCAAGGGACACCTCATTAGTGGTTTTGGAAAAACCATGGGCTTTCCCATGGTATTTTCCCATGGTATTGGCCACTTGGGACACCTCATACCTTATCTTACTATTCATAAGTCGACCATATTGATTACATACTTAATACATCATTTAATGATGTCATTAGACACCAGTAACTTAAAAACTGTATTTTCACTATTCATCGAAAATTCAACTTTCTCAGAATAATCCCAAAATTTCAACTTAATCAAATATCAACTCTTTGATTACAAATATGAAATCTATTTTATAAAAATAATTTTCTAAATATTTTTAATTTAATTTTTAAATAAAAACACTATTCACCGAAAATTCATTTTTTCAGAAAAAACCCCAAAAATTACCATAGCATAATATCGGTGCTCTGAGTTCAAAAATGAAATCCGTTTTATAAAAATAGTTTTCTAAATATTTTTAATTAAATTTTTAAATAAAAAACACTATTCACCCGAATAAATTAATACTTGAATAATAATTTATGAAACCGTTATTTAACCATTTTATTGAATCACATTACTTAATCAAGGTGCCTAGATTATATTAATACTTTCTTTAAGTGAGATTACTAATCCATTTAGACACATTACTAATCCTAATCATAAAATCACTATTCATAATTTACTATTCATCAAAAATTAAGTTGATCTTATTAGACTCTAAATTTCGCACTGAACATAATTGTAGAAGACCATTTTTTGAAAATCATTACACATTTTTAATTATTTAAGGTTTACACAACCATTTTTAAAATATCCTTTTTCTAAAATTCATCAAAAATATGCATACTATATTTATCCGGTCATTTGAAAATTCATAAACATCATCATAAGAAGAAATCCCAATTTTATTTAAAACAAAGGATTACACAAGGCAGTTACGGTCTCCTTACATAGCCCCTTATCACACCAGCATAGGACCTAAGTGTAAAGTGTGCTAAGGTGAGAGAATCTGAGGGAGGCTCGGCTAACATCGCACGATTAGTAATTTCTATTAGTTTGAACTTCTCGCAAAGGCGATTCCATTCTAGCTTCACACGATGAAGTTCGGCTTGGGTTTGGTCCAGAGAAAAGTCCAGTGGTGCTACCTCCTTCCCAAGTTCTGTTAGATGGGATTCGATTGGTCCAAGACTACTGGTTGAGGCCATCAAATCTTCTTTCTATAATAATTAACCAAGATTACTTGTATTTAGAGGCAATAATCAAAACGTTTAGCTTCCAGTGGTCATATTGACCAATGGTCATATCACAGTCAAAGCCCAACAGTCTCATTTTAATTATACTCATGTTATCAAATGAAACATTTTTGTTGAGTAAATAAAATAAAATAAAATAACACACAAAATTAGGAAACAATATTTATTCAAAATTTCGGGTCTTTACAATCTTCCCCCCTTAAGAAATTGCGTCCTCGCAATATATATATTTTTTAAAAACGGGTTTTGAAATTTCATTGAAAGTCCCACATCGGAAAAGGAGTCAGAAAAACAATTACTTTAAAAGAAAGAAAGGGAAGTACAAAGGTCACCCGAGTTAACCCATACTAGGATTCCATGGAAGAAAACATGGACATGGAAGAAAAACAAAGGGTCAAGTTCTGGGGGAGAGTGATAGAGAACATGATTAGGAGAACGTTAACTATTAGAAAATCCCAAACTTATGATGTTTGTAAACGGTCTTTGATTACCTAGTAGGAAACGTAAACCAACAACGTTTTTGTTTTACGTTCCTTTTCATAATTTTGAGGAATTAATTTACAACATAAAACAAAAATATAAGAAAATATACCTATCTTCATGTAGAGTTTCATCCTTTAATAAGTTTCTACCCAAAACTAATCTTTTCTCCAAACTATGAGCATTCAAACCTACTTGGTCTCATCAAAACAAAAGAATCATCTTCATAATCCACAAAAGATTAACTATCTATTTCTTCTAACTTTAAACATTATCCCAAAAATAGAAAGGGTAAGGTAAAACAACTCTTCAAAAAGAAATAATCCCATAGGAATGGAAACTACTTTTAAATCTTAAAAGTTCCATGGTACTACCCAAAGTTCATCATAGTCCATTCCATAAATAACGGTCCTTAAAATTCCTCAAAATAAACCAAACTAAGATTGAAACCCAAATACAAGAAGGATTTGATAACATAGTCTTCCAAAATAAACTTCATTGTTCATCTCCAAACAACATCAACCAATCCTAACATCTTATAACAAAAGTATCTAACCTAAACATATTTTACCCAAGATAGGTTAATCATTCCCATAAGTAACCTAAATTACTATAAGTACACCTTAAATTCACCGATTCTTCAAAATATAAGTCAACCTTACTCAATGAAAATACCGTAGTAATCTATTTACCTCGATCATATAGGGTCCCCAAAATAGTGAACATCTTCCAAAATAATAATCATATTTTAATCCCCTAATCATCACTGTCATATTAATACGACAATCGTCGCATTTCCTATCACATTGGTTGTTGGGACATGTTCTTCCATTTCCCACCATTAACTAAGAAGAGAAAGCATAATTAGGGACTTAAGTACTTAGCCAATAATCATGAAAAGGAACTGAAATCATATAAGGATAACTTGTAGAAGAAAATTATACCCTAACTTGTGATCCCCTAGGTTCCCATTTAGGTTATCCATGATCATATATTCTTATGTGAATCTTTATTTTATTTTTATCTTTGTTCCTTTAACAATGGTTCATACTAATCTTATGAATTTACCAAAGCATATCCCCCGGGAGTGTCGTAACCAACAGTGCAGCAAGGCCCGTTGTCGTGTACCAGTTCCCATTCGAGTCTAGCTCAAAGCGGCGTTTTCGGGTTTAACCCTATGTAAATCTATGCCAGAGCCACCTTTACCTGCTCGTATCCAGACAGGGATGTATTTTCTTGGCAACCCCTTACTCAATACTCACCAAAATACCAGGAAGATTTCCTATTTTTTTAACTTTTCTATAGGGTTCTTCCTAGAGTTTTCATATCCTAATTTCCAAAAATAACTAAACCATCCTTTGATACCAACTATAGCATCCCGCCTTTTTATCACATAAACTTTCATTACATTTTACAAAACCGAGGATCTTTAAGGTTTAGTGTCTTGGAAACTAGGAACTTTAAACATGAAAACATAAAACATTCTTCTAAAACACTTGAAAGGCTTCTACTCATGTTCATCCTAGGTTCATTACTGCATCACATACCCTGGGGACATACATCAAAAGAAAGGATGAGCAAAAAGCCCAGTAATGGAAACAAGAGAAACATTTTACATGTGAACTTGAGATACTTCAATAAGGCCATGAAAAGAACTTTAAGGCATGAGAATGAAATCATGAGGCATATCATAATAAAAATAAAATTTTCATAACTTGAATATGTGGCTAAATCATTTAACATAGACAATCATGAACATATCACCAAGGTCCATCCCCAAGGTGTCATTTGAAAATTACCAAGGTTATTCACCAAGGTATCATGAAAATTGTAATCTCTAGTGGTTACATCATTACCCAATGCATTGGAGCGCTATCAGGGAGCACCCTTAAATTTTCCTTTATTATCATGTGAGCCACATATATCATCATCAAACATTTCATAAATAACCCATATAGCATAAAATAAATGGGTTTCATTTCATAATCACAACGTTTTAAAAACTGCTTTAAAGACATGATCTTTACGTCACTTTAAAACCCACAGAAAAGGAAGGTGGGTCTCATGTATGTAAATACCAGAATTTAAAATAGAACATTTTGGTATATATGTGAATACACCTTTAGAAGAAATATCTTTGAGTATTCACTCAATAATATAAACTAACTTTAGAAAAATAGGGAGACATTTTGAGACGGAAATTCTGCAGCATAACGGCTATGTTACGAGGTTTTAAAAGACATTAAAAAGAGAGGGAAAATGGGTCAAACATTCATAAATGACCCATAAAACAGTAGATGGACAGAATAAGAAGGATACATGATCATGGTAATGAAATTTCAAGGACATACCATTTGAAATGAAAAACATGGATGGAAGACAAAAATTAGATTTCTCTTATGAAAGTTCGGCAGCCTAACGACATTACTTAAACTTCAACAAAATGATTTGAAAAGATCAAATAGGGTCTCTCATCATGTGAAAATAAGAGTTCAGTATGATAGATATAGAGATAATTCCCCAACATAATTAAAAAGGAACTTGAAAGACTTGACATGAAAGTAGAACTTTGAAAAGAATGAGAAGGGTGAAAGAATCCCCTAAAAAATTCGGCAGCCTAACGGCGCCACTTAAAACTTTAAAATACTGATTTGAAGAGATAAAATGGGGTCTCTCATCATATGAACATAAGAGTCCAGTATGATAGATATAGAGATCATACCCCAACATAAAAAAAAGGAACTTGAAATAATTGACATGAAAGTAGAACTTCAAAACGAGAAGGGTAAAGAACCAGTTAAAAATTCGGCAGCCTAACGGCGCCACTTAAAACTTCAAAATACTGAATTGAAAAGATCAAATGGGGTCTCTAATCATATGATAATAAAATATCAGTATGATAAATTTAGAGATCATACCCCAACATAATAAAAAGTAACTTGAAAGGCTTGACATGAAAGCAAAACTTTGAAAAAGAGAAGGGTGCAAGAATCCCTTAAAAATTCGGCAGCCTAACGGCGCCACTTAAAACTTCATAAAACGAAATAATGAGAGTAAGAGGGGATCTCTCATTATATGAACATAAAAAGGGCAGTAAGAGGATTATAAAAGAACATCCTCCAACATAAGAACATGGAACATAAAAGGAATGACATAAAAGAGATCACTTGAAAAGAAAGAGAGGGGTCGGATCCCTTACCTTAAAACATAACTCTTAAAACTCAAAGGTTGGCACCTTGAGGGCTTGGGGGAACCATGGGAGGACTCCTTGGGAGGAAATGAGACCAGAACTTCGTTGGGGGAGAGTGGGGAGTCGAATGGATGAGAGGATGGCTTGGTATTTATAGGGAAAGTGAGGGGACAAGGCATTAATGCCCAAGGGACACCTCATTAGTGGTTTTGGAAAAACCATGGGCTTTCCCATGGTATTTTCCCATGGTATTGGCCACTTGGGACACCTCATACCATATATTACTATTCATAAGTCGACCATATTGATTACATACTTAATACATCATTTAATGATGTCATTAGACACCCGTAACTTAAAAACTGTATTTTCACTATTCATCGAAAATTCAACTTTCTCAGAATAATCCCAAAATTTCACCTTAACCAAATATCAATGCTCTGATTACAAATATGAAATATATTTTATAAAAATAATTTTCTAAATATTTTTAATTTAATTTTTAAATAAAAACACTATTCACCGAAAATTCATTTTTTCAGAAAAGACCCCAAAAATTACCATAGCATAATATCGGTGCTCTGAGTTCAAAAATGAAATCCGTTTTATAAAAATAGTTTTCTAAATATTTTTAATTAAATTTTTAATTAAAAAACACTATTCACCCAATAAAACTAATACTTGAATAATAATTTATGAAACCGTTATTTAACTATTTTATTGAATCACATTACTTAATCAAGGTGCCTAGATTATATTAATACTTTCTTTAAGTGAGATTACTAATCCATTTAGACACAATACTAATCCTAATCATAAAATCACTATTCATAATTTACTATTCATCAAAAATTAAGTTGATCTTATTAGACTCTAAATTTCATACTGAACATAATTGTAGAAGACCATTTTTCGAAAATCATTACACATTTTTAATTATTTAAGGTTTACACAACCATTTTTAAAATATCCTTTTTCTAAAATTGATCAAAAATATGCATACTATATTTATCCGGTCATTTGAAAATTCATAAACTTCATCATAAGAAGAAATCCCAATTTTATTTAAAACAAAGGATTGCACAAGGCAGTTACGGTCTCCTTACATAGCCCCTTATCACACCAGCATAGGACCTAAGTGTAAGATGTGCTAAGGTGAGAGAATCTGAGGGAGGCTTGGCTAACATCGCATGAGTAGTAATTTCTATAAGTTTGAACTTCTCGCAAAGGCGATTCCGTTCTAGCTTCACACGATGAAGTTCGGCTTGGGTTTGGTCCAGAGCAAAGCCCAGTGGTGCTACCTCCTTCCCAAGTTATGTTAGATGGTCTTCGATTGGTCCAAGACTACTGGTTGAGGCCATCGAATCTTCTTTCTATAATAATTAACCAAGATTACTTGTATTTAGAGGTAATAATCAAAACGTTTAGTTTCCAGTGGTCATATTGACCAATGGTCATATAACAGTCAAATCCCAACAGTCTCATTTTAATTATACTCATGTTATCAAATGAAACATTTTTGTTGAGTAAAAATAAATAAATAATAACACACAAAATTAGGAAACAATATTTATTCAAAATTTCGGGTCGTTACATACAGTCAGCACCCAATGTGTTTTGAACCCCCATTTTTCATGTAGGATTACATGGTACTTACCACTAATCCAAACCCCAACTACAACATACACATATATATTTACACACACACACATAAATAAAAATTTATAAATATATATATAAACACACACACACACACATATATATTAATAAAAACATATAATATATATAAACCACACACACACACACACACACAAACACACACACACACACACATATAAACACACACACACATATATAATATAAACATAAAAATAAACATAAAATTTAAAAACACACACACACATATAATATAAACATGTATATATAATATAATATAAACACACACACACACACATATATAAACATGAAACATAAAACATAAATATATATATATATAATATTAATTTTTTAAATACTAATATAAATAAATAAATAAATATATATATATATATATATAAAACATAATACAATTATTTATTCAAATATTAGAATAGGTGGGTTGGTATACTATTTTGTTGTGCACTTGGAGCTGTAGGGTTCAATTTTTATAAGAAACGTAATTCTACTCAGGTATACAAGCGGTGGAGCACAATGTATGGAGGTAAACAAGATGTACAAATGAGGGAGGGGTGGATTTATAAGGCCCTAGCCTTAAACCTTACTTAATCTTGAGTTATTACAAGATTACACATTGAGGATCTTTTCGGGTTTAGAGTTTTAGAGAATTAGATCATAAAACTTGCATTACATTCCACATATAAACAAAGTGGTTACATAAAGATAATATTCTTAATTCCCATCAACGGAAACATATTTAAAATAAAACATGGATTCTTTCTTGACACTTCCTTGACACTATCATCATATCATGTACCTTTCCCTTGACCTGTGAAAAACATTTCAAAAAAACTTGGGATGAGCATAAAAAGCTCAGTAAGGGATATAAAAATATATGGAAAGGAAACATGGGTACATATATACATAAGAATGAAATCATACTTTACCCATAAAACATAAGCACTTTAACATACCTCATCAAATCATGAAAAAATCATAGAAATCATAGGACATAAAGGTAACTTGAGGCATTCATAACATTCTTACGTAGGGAGTAACCCTCTTGGTTACATTTGGAATACCCATCATAGTATATTCCCTGAATCTCTTCGGAGAAACCTTAAAGTTTCACTCCTTCACGTTACCCAATGCATTGGATGGCTATATCGGGCTCACCCGCCCTTAGTTTATCACGGAACCACCAATCTTCATAATAATTCCCAAGAACCTCAACATAATCGTATCACATAAAACATGCATAAAGGAAACATAACATTTCCACCTTTAAATCACAAGATATCAATACAACACATTGATATAAAAACCTTATGAAAACCATTTTCAATACCAAAATAAAAGAAAAGTAAATCATGGTATTTATTTTTCTTTTAAAAAGAAGGTATGGCTTGTAGAGGAAGCCGAAACTCAAATAATGGTCATGGCGGCGGCGAAGTCGTTGTCGCCACATACGTACGACAAAACATTCTCTTTTTTTGTTTAGTAAAACGATTCGTATAAAAAATATTCCTTTTGGATAAACATAAAAGTCAAAGGGGTTTATACACCGTATAAAATAAAGTTGTGTATAAAATAAAATATGCCTCAATGAAAGGAGATTGAGACGAAGTCCCATACCTCGGGTCCGACTTGACTCGGTCGTTATTTAATCTCCTGAATAATAAACTTGAGTTAATTTATACTTGTTTAAGAAAAATTTTCAAGTTAATTATTCCTTTTATATCACTTATTGCCATGTCATGAACACTATGTAATTATTTAAGTTAATAACGGTCGTTTTAACGATCATTGGTACTTGAGTAAAAAATAATCCCTTTATAATTACAGGTTTTTCATGTATACATTATATCCAGAATGGTATTCATGATGTAGATATTATATATGTCATATATATCCAGTAAATTCATTCATTTATAATATTACATAATCATTTAGAGGTAAGAAATGAAATGCACCGTTCATGGAGACGGTAAGCCGTACGTACACATGAATGCTACTTTCATTTCTATTTCGTATTTTATAGAATGGAATCATAATGATATAAAGGTATATTATAATTACAGTATAATATCATATATAATTTCATAGTTCCATCCATTATATGTCCCACATATGGTATTTAACGAATCAAATCACTTTGAGGGGGCGGTAGTCCGCACTTCCTTAAATGAAGATATCACGTTTACCCATAATGGAAACCATAAAGGTATGACCAAAATGAAAAATAAATAAGATTAAGGAAAACATAAACATATTATATATCATATATAAATATAGTGTCATCTTAATGGCCACCTTTTAAGGTGTTATATGAATGTTGAACAATCATCGTTTCGGGAGGCAGAAATTCGCCATCCACGGGAACAATATGTTCTTTAACCATTAGATGTAGGTGTGTGTAAGTGTAGCTTGAATACTTCTTATAACAACATACTAGTATATTTAAGATACTGGATTTGTTACAAAATAAATGAATAAAAAGAGTTTAGGGGGTTGGAGAAGCAAAATAAAACAAAAGGACTCAAGTGAATACATTACCTTAAAATTGGGTAACTTCCTTTGGTTTGAGCTCAAAGGCTTCCTTGGGAAGACTTATGCCCAAAGTGAGGCTTCAAGGAGTAATAGAGGGATGTGGAGAAACAAAATGGGCAGGGGTTGGCCGAGCCAAAGGCTTTGGGAGTGTGGGTAAGGAGGTAGAGGTGGGGGCCTTTTATAAGGGGAGAGGAGGGGCACTCTTGGAAAGTAAAGATAAGTTACTTTATTTTAAAAAGATTTTCGGATTCAAAAGTTCCCACATTGATATAATTAGAGGGTAAGGTGATAAGGGTTTGAAATACACCCATAAAATAGGTTTTGAACATGTGTAGGTTTTAAATATTACATTATCTTTCCATTTTATTTAAATCATCAAATAATGAGGTCATCGCTGCATCATTATGATGTCATAAATAATTTAATTTATTTAATGTCTAAAAATTATAAAAAAAATACTATGATGTAGGAAATATTTTTATATTTCCAATGAATATTTATAATCAAAATTCTGACTTGTATAAACCCATGTAAAAATTGTTTTAGTAAAACATCTCATGTTTGTGTCATTTTTACTTTAACATTTAATAAAAAGTTATTTATGTCATTTCCCAACCAAAGTGGCTCCATGGGGTACCCAAGTTGACCCATGGATTTTCTTGGTCGGCCATGACACATACAATGAGGGTAGGACATGTGTCTAGGTCATCTCATACTATTAAAACATTATTTTTACCTTAAACTACACTAATTACCACTAATCGTGATTAAAAACATAAAAGTTACTATTCACCAAAAAATTATTTTAATCTCATTGAACCACATTTTAATTATTAATGACAACCATGTATGTCAGATTTTTGAAAATCAAATCACAGAGGTGGTAAATTTTCATTTAAACGAAAACTCAGTTTCTTTAACTACAACTTAGTGGTTTCACTATTCATCAAAAATTGAAGTTTTTCAGAAAGATACCAAAACATCACCCTAAGATATATTTGATATTCTGAATTAAAAAATGATGTCTATTTTACAAAATTAAAATCATATAAGTTACATTAATTAATTTAATAATTAATTCCCGCTGTCATGACAAATAACATGTTTTTATGAAACAATAAGTATCAAAAGATTGACACCAGTTTAAGTCCAATTTCAAAGTAAAATTGATTCCAATGACCACTATTGGATTAAATGGTAAAAATATATTCTAATTTCACTTTAAAACCAATTCAAAAGATAATCTAATCATATAAATAAATTAGATTAAAAAGCATCTTTGAAGTAAAATGCACTATTTTTCACTATTCATTAAAAAATGAACATTGTCAGAAAAATACCAAAAATTCCCACAAAGTAAATTTTGATGTCCCAATCATAAAGAATAAGTTTATTTTGACAAAAATAGCTTATAAAATTGTCAAAAGATATATTTAAAAATGGTTTTCCATCAAAAGGCAGTAAAATAATATTTTAAAAATATTAGTGTATTCCATGCTTAAGATTGGATTTACTTTCATTTTAAGCCTCTAAAATACTATATAATTCATTAATAGACATAGATAAAAATATTTATTATTCATTACTTACTTGGGATGTTACATCCTTCCCCCCTTTAGAAAATTGCGTCCCCGCAATTTATTTACTTATCGAACAAATAGGGGTACTTATCCCTCATTGCATTTTCAGATTCCCATGTTGCCTCTTCCATCATGTAGTTTTTCCACAAAACCTTTACTTGATTAATCACCTTATTTTGTAACACTTGCTCCCTGTGGTCAAGAATCTGGACCGGTTGTTCCTCATAAGATAGGTTCTCTTCCAGCTGAACTACCTCTGGACTCAAAAGATGAGATGGATCTGGCATGTACTTCCTTAACATTGAAACATGAAAAACATTGTGTACCTGAGATAAACTCGGAGGTAAAGCCACTCGGTAAGCAACTGATCCAACTCTCTCTAGAATTTCATATGGTCCAATGAACCTTGGACTCATCTTTCCTTTCTTACCAAATCGCATCACACTTTTCCATGGTGATACTTTGATAAAAACATGATCACCTACCTCAAAAGAGAGATCCTTACTCCTGTTGTCCACATAACTCTTCTGCCTACTCTGAGCTGTTCTCATGTGCTTCTGAATCAGCTGAACTTTTTTTTCCATCTCTTCTACCAATTCTGGTCCCATCAACTTCCTTTCACCCACTTCATCCCAGAAAGCTGGAGTTCGACACCGCTTCCCATATAACGCCTCAAATGGTGCCATCTGTATACTGGAATGAAAAATGTTATTATATGAAAATTCAACCAAAGAAATATGTTGGTCCCAACTTCTCTAATAATCCATCGAACAAGCTCGTAGCATATCCTCCAAGGTCTGAATTGTTCGTTCCGACTGCCTATATGATCGAGGATGAAAAACTGTACTAAAATTTAATTCAGTACCCAACGACTTCTGAAGAACTTTCCAAAAGTTAGAAGTAAACCTGGGATCACGGTCAGATACAATGGAGAGAGGAACTCCATGTAACCTGACTATCTCTTTAAGATACAAACGGGAAAGTTGATCTAGGGAAAAAGTATCTCGTATAGCAAGGAAATGAGTAGATTTAGTCAAGAGATCAACAATAACCCATATTGCATTATTACCTCGAGGTGTCTTCGGTAATCCCACAACAAAGTCCATGGATATATTCTCCCATTTCCACTCTGGAACTTGTAAAGGCTGAAGCATCCCTTTCGATAACTGCCACTCTGCTTTAACCTACTGACAAGTCAAACACTTCACAGTAAAATAAGAAATATCTTTTTTCATTCCATCCTACCAGTAATACTCCCGAAGATCTCTATACATCTTAGTACTGCCTGGATGAACTGAAAACGGAGAACTATGATCTTCACATAACAACTCTCTCTTCAACTGTGAATCACAAGGCACACACAATATCTTCCAAAATCTCAAAACGCAATCATTATCAGTGTTGAATTCAGGAAACTTACCTTTCTGAACCAGCTCTACCTTTTTCTGCAACTCACTATCTTGCTTCTGTGCTTGCTTAATTCTGTATGATAGAGAAGATTTCACTGATACCTGAAACAAAAAAGAAGAACATCCTGCACCAAAAACTTCTATTCTAAATTTCATCAAATACTTAACCAAAGGATCACATTGCAAATGCAACATTACTAATGAAGCATTACTTTTTCGACTCAAAGCATCAGCCACTTTATTTGCTTTTCTCGGATGGTAATGAATTGTACAATAATAATCCTTGATTAATTCTAGCCATCTCCTCTGTCTCATGTTTAACTCTTTCTGAGTGAATATATACTTTAAATTTTGTGATCGGTATATATTTCACACTTTACTCCATACAAATGATGCCTCCAAATTTTTAAAGCAAAAACAACAGCAGCTAATTCCAAATCATGTGTAGGATAATTTACCTCATGAGTTTTCAACTATCGTGAAGCATAAGAAATTACCTGATCATTCTGCATTAGTACACAACCAAGTCCTTTCAATGAAGCATAACTGTATATAACAAACTCATCATTCCTGGAAGGTAGTGCCAAAACTGGAGCATTCACAAATCTTCTTTTCAACTCATGAAAACAATCATCACATTCTTTTGTCCAGATAAACTTAACACCCTTCCGAGTTAGCTTAGTCATTGGACTAGATAACCGTGAAAAATTTCTAACAAACCTTCGTTAATAGCCTGCCAAACCAAGGAAGCTACGAATCTCAGTTACATTTGTGTGTCTTGGCCATTCTTCCACAACTTTTGTTTTTGTAGGATCAACAGTTATTCCATATTTAGAAACAATATGAACAAGGAAAGAAATTTGTTGCAACCAAAACTCACACATGATGAATTTTCCATACAGTTTCTTTTCTTTTAAGGTTTGTAATATAACCCTTAAATGTCTTTCATGATCTTCTTTACTTTTAGAAAACACCAAAATATCATCAATGAAAACCACCACAAACTTATCCAAGAACACATGGAAAATTCTATTCATTAAGTCCATGAATACAGCAGGTGCATTGGTTAGCCCAAAAGGCATTACTACAAATTCATAATGTCCATATCTTGTATGGAACACGGTATTGGGAATATCTGCCTCCTTTACCTTCAAATGATGGTACCCCGATCTCAGGTCAATATTTGAAAAAAACTGAGCTCCCTGGAGCTGATCAAACAAATCATCGATATGAGGAAAATGATATTTTTTCTTAACAGTGATGTTATTCAAGGCTCTATAATCAATGAAAAGTCTCATTGAGCCATCTTTCTTTTTAACAAACAAAACAGGATCACCCCATGGTGATGTGCTAGGTCGAATGAAACCTTTCTCTAATAAATCTTGCAATTTCTCCTTCAACTCTAAAAGTTCAATTTGATCCATTTGATAAGGGGGTTTTGAAATTGGCTTAGCATCAGGAACTAAGTCAATAGTAAACTCAACTTCCCGATCTGGTATTATTCCAGGAAACTCATCAGAAAAAACATCAGGATACTCATTTACCACTAGCACATAATTAATCTGAACAGTTCCTTTATTTTCAACGATGTGTGCAAGGTAACATTCATTTCTATATTTTACAAGTTTCTTGGCCTCTTGATAAGTTATCAACAGTAAGGGTTCATTCTTGTACACAAACTGAAAGTCTTTCTGAAAAGAAACTTCTTTAGCTCTACAGTCAATCTTAGCATGGTAAATAGAGAGCCAATCCATACCCAAGATAACATCAAACTCTACTAGAGGTAGAACAATAAGGTTTTCAAGTAGGTTCTTTCCACAGATAAGGACAGGAAGATTCTTATAAATTATTTTTGCCTCAAAATTTACCCCAGGTGTTTTTACCACAAGTTCAAGAGTCATTTCTTGAGATGGTATTCCCATTTTACTAGAAAAGTTTTCAGAGATGAATGAATGTGTAGACCCCGAATCAAACAACACACTGGCATAATCTGAAAAAACAAACAAAGTACCTGATACAACTTCATTTGACGGCCCGACATCTACTGAAGTAGTTGCAAAGGATTTCACCACCCCTTTCTGCTTGTAGTCTAACTGCTTCCCATCACTCAAGCTCTTTGTAGGACACTCGTTTGCATAGTGACCCATCTCATTGAACTTATAACATTTCACTAACTGTAAATCAAATTTGGTCTTACCATCACCCTGATCTTTTTCAATGCAATCACGAGCCTTATGTCCCATCTTACCACATCAGTAGCACTTTCCAAAATTCAGAAGACATTCCCCAGTATTCCTTTTGCCACATTTATCAAAAAATGGAAACTTAGTTTTCTTACGATCAGAATTTTTTGAAGAATTCTTACCTTTCTCCTGCCACCTCGGTCTCTTCTTCTGTTGGTTGTTATAGAACACTTGATCATCGGAAAACTCCATTTCCACCTTCTCAGCACATCGAACAAGCTTTTCATAACTTTTAAACTCAAGAGAAGCTAATGCCCTTCGATATTTTGGCTTTAATCCTGAGTAAAAACCATTGATTTTACTATCAAGGTCTCAGATAAAATTTGGAGCATACATTTCCAATCAAGTGAACCTTTCTTCATAGGCAGCCACTGAGTCTTCCTCTTGCCTCAATTCCAAGAATTGATTTTCCATCCTAAGTCGAACAGCCTTAGGAAAATACTTCTCAAGAAACATACCTTTGAGTTCATCCCAGTCAAGAGCATCAATCTCATCGGTGTCCCTGAAATTTTTAACCATCGACCACCACTGATCTGCTTCACCCTCCAAACGATAAATAGCAAGACTAACCTTTTGATTGTATGAACACCCCATGACATCGAAAATATTCTACAGTGCTTTAATCCACCCTTCAGCTAGCACAGGGTCAGATGATCCTCTGAATTATGGGGGATGTTGCCTCATGAAATGTTCCACCACTGACATGTTCCTCTACGGTTGATCTGGCTGATCTCGTCCATGGATACCACCACCATTTATCGCTTGAGTCAACTACGCCATTACTGCAACAAACTGTTGAGTTCCAATTCCGACCATCACAGGATGCTGATTCAGAAGGTTATTTCCTTCTGCAAGCCTTCCTAGCACTGCTTCCCTATTTCCTCTGCAGAAAACCATTCTGAATAAACATGTCTTAGATAAAGAAACCTGGTAATCTTCAAATGCTATATCATTTAAATTTTTTTTTTGGATAATCATTTAATAGAATTCTAACTCCTAAAGTTATCTAAATTGACCTCTGATACCAACTATAAGGCCCCAGCCTTAAACCTTACTTAATCTTGAGTTATTACAAGATTACACATTGAGGATATTTTTGGGTTTAGAGTTTTAGAGAATTAGATCATAAAACTTGCATTACATTCCACATATAAACAAAGTGGTTACATAAAGATAGTATTCTTCATTCCCATAAACGGAAACATATTTAAAATAAAACATGGATTCTTTCTTGACACTTCCTTGACACTATCATCATATCACGTACCTTTCCCTTAACCTGTGAAAAACATTTCAAAAAAACATGGGATGAGCATAAAAATCTCAGTAAGGGATATAAAAATATATGGAAAGGAAACATGGGTACATATATACATATGAATGAAATCATACTTTACCCATAAAACATATGCACTTTAACATACCTCATCAAATCATGAATAAATCATAGAAATCATAATACATAAAGGTAACTTGAGGCATTCATAACATTCTTACATAGGGAGTAACCCTCTTGGTTACGTTTGGAATACCCATCAAAGTATATTCCCTAAATCTCTTCGGAGAAACCTTAACGATTCACTCCTTCGCGTTACCCAATGCATTGGAGAGCTATATCGGGCTCACCCGCCCTTATTTTATCACGAAACCACCCGTCTTCATAATAATGCCCAAGAACCTCAACATAATCGTATCACATAAAACATGAATAAAGGAAACATAACATTTCCACCTTTCAATCACAAGATATCAATACAACACATTGATATAAAAACATTATGAAAATCATTTTCAATACCAAAATAAAAGAAAAGTAAAACATGGTATTTATTTTTCTTTTAAAAAGAAGGTATGTCTTGTAGAGGAAGCCGAAACTCAAATAATGGTCACGACGGTGGCGAAGTCGTTGTCGCCGCATACGTACGACAAAACATTCTCTTTTGTCATTTAGTAAAACGCTTCGTATAAAAAAGATTCCTTTTAGATAAACATAAAAGTCAAAGGGGTTTATACACCATATAAAAGAAAGTTGTGTATAAAATAAAATATGCCTCAATGAAAGGAGATTGAGACGAAGTCCCATACCTCGGGTCCGACTTGACTCAGTCGTTCTTTAATCTCCTAAATAATAAAATTGAGTTAATTTCTACTTGTTTAAGAACCTTTTTCAAGTTCATTATTCCTTTTATATCACTTATTGCCATGTCATAAACACTATGTAATTATTTAAGTTAATAACGGTCGTTTTAACGATCATTGGTACTTGAGTCAAAAATAATCCCTTTATAATTACAAGTTGTTCATGTATCTATTATATCCAGAATGGTATTCATGATGTAGATATTATATATGTCATATATATCCAGTAAATTCATGCATTTATAATATTACATAATCATTTAGAGGTAAGAAATGAAATGCACCGTTCATGGAGATGGTAAGCCGTACGTACGCATGAACGCTACTTTCATTTCTATTTCGTATTTTATAGAATGGAATCATAATGATATAAAGGTATATTATAATTATAGTATAATATCATATATAATATCATAGTTCCATCCTTTATACGTACCACATATGGTATTTAAGAAATCAAATCACTTTGAGGGGGCGGTAGTCCGCACTTCCTTAAATAAAGATATCGCGTTTACCCATAATGGAAACCATAAAGGTATGCCCAAAATGAAAAATACATAAGCTTAAGGAAAACATAAACATATTATATATCATATATAAATATAGTGTCATCTTAATGGCCACCTTTGAAGGTGTTATATGAATGTTGAACAATCATCATTTCGGGAGGCAGAAATTCACCATCCACAGAAACAGTATGTTCTTTAACCATTATATGTAGGTGTGTGTAAGTGTAGCTTGAATCATTCTTATAAAAACATCCTAGAATATTGAAGATACTGGAGTTGTTACAAAAGATATGAATAAAAAGAGTTTAGGGTGTTGGAGAAGCAAAATAAAACAAAAGGACTCAAGTGAATACATTACCTTAAAATCGGGTAACTTCCTTTGGTTTGAGCTCAAAGGCTTCCTTGGAAAGACTTCTGCCCAAAGTTAGGCTTCAAGGAGTAATAGAGGGATGTGGAGAGAAAAAATGGGCATGGGTTGGCCGATCCAAAGGCTTTGGGAGTGTGGGTAAGGAGGTAGAGGTGGGGGCCTTTTATAAGGGGAGAGGAGGGGAACTCTTGGAAAGTAAAGATAAGTTACTTTACTTTAAAAAGAGTTTCGGATTCAAAAGGTCCCAAATTGATATAATTAAAGGGTAATGTGATAAGGGTTCTAAATCCACCCATACAATAGGTTTTGGACATGTTTAGGTTTTAGATATTACATTATCTTTCTATTTTATTTAAATCATCAAATAATGAGGTCATCGCTGCATCATTATGATGTCATAAATAATTTAATTTATTTAATGTCTAAAAATTATAAAAAAATACTATGATGTAGGAAATATTTTTATATTTCCAATGACTATTTATAATCAAAATTCTGACTTGTATAACCCCATGTAAAAATTGTTTTAGTAAAACATCTCATGTTTGTGTCATTTTTACTTTAACATTTAATAAAAAGTTATTTATGTCATTTCTCAACCAAAGTGGCTCCATGGGGTCCCCAAGTTGACCCATGGATTTTCTTGGTCGGCCATGACACATCCAATGAGGGTAGTACATGTTTCTAGGTCATCTCATACTATTAAAACATTATTTTTACCTTAAACTACACTAATTACCACTAATCGCGATTAAAAACATAAAAGTTACTATTCACCAAAAAATTATTTTAATCTAATTAAACCACATTTTACTTCTTAATGACAACCATGTATGTCGTATTTTTGAAAATCAAATCACAGAAGTGGTAAAATTTCATTTAAACGAAAAATCAGTTTCTTTAACTACCACTTAGTGGTTTCACTATTCATCAAAAATTGAAGTTTTTCAGAAAGATACCAAAACTTCACCCTAAGATATATTTGATATTCTGAATTCAAAAATGATGTCTATTTTAAAAAATTCAAATCATATAAGTTACATTAATTAATTTAATAATTAATTCCCACTGTCATGACAAATAGCGTGTTTTTATGAAACAATAAGTATCAAAAGATTGACACCAGTTTAAGTCCAATTTCAAAGTGAAATTGATTCCAATGACCACTATTGGATTAAATGGTAAAAATATATTCTAATTTCACTTTAAAACAAATTCAGAAGATAATCTAATCATATAAATAAATTAGATTAAAAAGCAGCTTTGATGTAAAATGCAGTATTTTCACTATTCATTAAAAAATGAACATTGTCAGAAAAATACCAAAAATTCACAAAAAGTAAATTTTGATGTCCCAATAATAAAGAATAAATTTATTTTGAAAAACATATATTATAAAATTGTCAAAATATAGATTTAAAAATGGTTTGCCATCAAAAGGCAGTAAAATAATCTTTTAAAAATATTAGTGTATTCCATGCTTAAGATTGGATTTATTTTCATTTTAAGCCTCTAAAACACTATATAATTCATTAATAGAAATAGGTAAAAATATTTATTATTCATTACTTACTTGGGATGTTACAGGCTTAGTGGGGGTTCTAGGTAGGGTGGACGTACGAGAGAGGATGGGGGATGTTGGGTGTATGAGGGAGAGAGGGGTGCTTGGGAGGGGGAGGGTGAACGTACATAATGAGCTACTTGTGTAAAATTTTTTATTATAAAAAAAGTTTACTTAAAAAAAAAGGAATTTGTTTAGAAACATTGGTAAATGAGGTTCGATTTACCATCATTTCCATAAAATATCAGTAATTGACGTGTCTTTAATTAGAAATGTTTGTAAACATTGCTGAAAATTATGAATTCAAATGTTTCTAATTTAGTGACACCTCATTTAGTGATGTTTTTTTGATAAATTGGTAAATTAATTAGTGACGGTTATAAACATCGCTAATGAAAAAAAATAAACGTCACTAATTTACGTTTTTTGGTAGCGATGGCTTCATTTTGAGTCAACTTGGTTATTGGATTAGATTTCCAAGAAAAATATCTCACAAGAAATTGATAATATCTATCCAATATAAGGAAACTAATGATCTCATTCATAGTGGTTATTCTGGTCCAATGTTCAATAACATTCATCATTTATGCATCCACTGCTATAGATTGTATTGAAATTATATGACCCCAAAATGAAACTTTTTCTAGCCAAAATTAATGCTTGTAAATTTTTTCTTACAACTTCCCATTCCTTAGGGTCTTCAGTTCAATCCTCAAGTGATATCGATGATCATTATTTATCTTAGAATATATAATAATATCATCTATATAGATAACCAAAAACCAATAAAGGTAATCTTTAAAGAATCTATTAATTAAATAAATGATAATAAAAGGGGACCTTTTGAGACAAAATGAAATCACTATAAATTCATTATTTTCATACCTCATGTGGAAGGTTGTCTTAGGTATTTCTTCACTTTTTACCATCAATTATTAGTATCCAGATCAAAGATAAATCTGGGAATAATATTGACCTCCTTATAATTGATCAAAGAAATCAACAATATGAGGTAGTAGATACATATTATTGATTTCAATCATGTTAAGTTCATGATAATAAATGCAGAGTAACATTTATCGATACTTAATCCTAACAAAAATAATAGCTGCACCCTATGGTTATTCCCTTGGATGAATGAATTCCTTATCAAGATTCTCATAGATATGATTATTTAATTCCTTTAACTCAATCAGGGCCATTCAATATGGGGTATTTGAAATAGTTGTAGCACTAGGTATAAGTTCTATAGAAAACTCAACTTCACATTTTGGAGGATGGCTGGGAAAATATTCTAGAAATACATCAAAAAAGTCCCATAAAATATGAATATCATCAATGTTGAGATTCTCTCCAACCATATGAGGTAAATACCCCCATTTAATAGGAATCAAGACCCATAAAAAAGATGTAATTTCCATAGAATGTTTATATTCTTTATTTCACTAATAGAAGATTTTATGTTGTTTTAGAATATCAAATGTGAATTTATTTTTATGATAATTGATATGGGTTCTATATATATAGAGAAAAACCATGCCCAAAATAACATCAAATTCAACTAAGGGGAGAATCCAAATATTTACCGAAAGAAAATACCTATAAAATTATATCAGAGAGGAGCTATGTAACTTATATGAGATCATCATACCACTAGAAGTTTCTAACACTAACTCAACATCTAATCATTGAGTATATAGATGAAACTACCTAGAGACTTTTCTTGATATAATGGAATTCATATGACTAATCTCAAATAGGATACTTTAACATATAATCATACATATTACCACATCAACTTCATTATTCTATTTTTATTCTCTTACTAAAACCAAAATGGTTACTATGGTATTCAAAAACCTTAATGATGAATCATGTAATCAGGAAAAATCACTCATAAGATGTATTAATCATGAAACATTCTTTTTTCAATTTATGAAACCTTTTATTTAACCTAGTTAATTAATTTTAAATATTAATTCAAATAATTCATAATGGATCATAAATAAAATTATAATTTACCTAATCATATCCCCATGGAGTGTGATCATATGTGTGTAGTCTTTGGTCTACTCATCATGCATTGGTGGTGATCGAGTTTATACTCAGTCTTCCCCATTAAGAGTTGTTAACCCTAGGTGTATCTTTCCCATAGCCACAACCAATTTCCATTATCTAGAAACTTATATATTTTTTATGGAAAACAACACTTATGTCTATACTATAACATATTATGTTCTACTATACTTAGTATTATACTATGTGTTCTCACCAAATTTTCCTCATCCTAGCTTTCAAAAATAACAATACCTTTCTCTCATACCAACTCAGGTGACCCAAACTTTACAAACATGAATATTAAATATTATTTGATGAATAATAATTACAAATCATTATGATCCATTCCAAAACCATAAAGCTTTAGTGTCTTTGGAAACTTGGATATACAAAAAAAATGAACCTAAAATATCTACATCATCTCCCACAACGTTCTTAATAAATAGAATCCCTATTTGACATATGATATATAAAACCTTTCATCATATCCTTGGAAAAGTAAACATAATAAAGGGTGATATTATATTCTTAGTAAGTGTAAACAAGGAAGATATCAATGATAATTTAAGAATATCATGAGCATAAGGGTATAAAAACATGAGGATAACATTTTAAAGAAATACACACCAATTCATATATCATAATCCTAAGTTATAAAATAAATATTTGAAGTTCATAAGATATCATACATAAAGTTATCAAAGAACACAAGGCATGAGAGGATATTATTGGAATAAGACCAGGTTATCCAATAGTGGCTTAAAGTGTGGAATAATTATAATCATATAAATATTATGTCAATGATACCAACCAAGACAATCCTAACATATTAGGCTTGGGATATCCTCTCATGTACCTTCTTTAAGAATAGAATAAATTCCAATGTACCCACTTTTTAGGATTTGTATGGACTCTCATATACCCCCTTTTTGGGCTTGTGATAATCTCTCACATGAAATATGATATCATAAAATAGTAATATTTACCCAATGAATTAGATGATTATAACTTACCCACCCATAATATAATCATAATCAATTCATATGTATTCCACAACATCTTGAAAATATTTATCATTTCATCATAACATAACCCATCAAAAAGGAATACTATTTCATCTGTTTTTTATCATCGAAATAATAAAACATCTATAGAAAGAATATATATAGTATTGTTGGATCATTTCCCCAATGAATCTTATGTAACATCAATGGATATTTTTATTAAATAAAATAGATTTAAAATATCACTATAAAATTTTCTTGAGAAAAATAACCTTTTCATTTTTAAATCACTTAATTAAAATATAAAATTTTCCATAAATTAAGTATTTTTTTAATATAACTATGAAAACATATAAATTAAAATTCAAATATTTGTGTGTTCATGAAGGTGGAAAACACCATTCATACACTGTATATTAAAACATAGATTTATTTCATATTTTTGCTAAAAATTTAAAATTATATAATTTAGGAAATAATAAGAATATTCCATTTAAATAGTTATATTGAAAGTTTATAATGCATAAAAATGAATATATACCATAAATAGGTATTGGTAAAAACATTATTAAAAACATTTTAATGTAAATATTAATATGAAATAGAAATATTTTTTTTATGAAGAAAAGAAGAAGATTAGTTTTCCTTAAAAACATTATTTAAATCTGATGAGTACATAAATAGATGAAAATGAAAGGAAAACATATAATATATAGAAATAAAAAGAGGATATGAAAATTCAAGATATTTTGGATAGATATAAATTATATTTAAGTATATATAATCTTAATAAAAATGTTATTATAATATAAAACCTTTACCTCTAGTTCGACTTGCTTTGTAAGTTCTCAAACCTATAGTATAAAAATTTTAATTTATTATTTATATATTAAATAACCATTTAAACACTTATAATATCATATATTATCCAATTATAACATTTCAACACCTTTTTATTAATAATTTCTTATTACAATATTCATCCTCAGGTGATAAATGCTTTTTTTTATATATGTTATGGTTCAGAAGTTTTAGTCAAGGAATATTATTCATGGTTACATATTATCAAAAATAATAATTAGTTTATAAGTTTCATATTTAATCATTATATACAAATTAATAAAAATTAATATAATACAATTATGAAAAATGAATTACATCACTTCTTGGAGATGGTAGTCTGTACGTATGCATAAGTATTGTTTACACTATTCAATGGATGGGTTGAAAGAGAGATAAATAATAAATACCATTCATAGAATAATTATTATTCCATAAATATCATATATATCACTAAATATATATTTATTACCATCCATTTAAACCATAAATTAAAAAAAATCACATTACTTCATGGAGGTAGAGGTTCACACGTATGTAGGAGGGACATTATCATTTTCTAATAGATCAGATGGTACAATAGAAATTAATATATTATAATTAAAAAAGAATAAAAATTTAATAAATATCATATATATACATTAAATCCATCATAATAAATAACTATTAAATTTGGTGAAAGAAACTTAATCATATTGCTACTTGGAGTCAGTAATTCATATGCCTACACGAGAGATAATTTCATTTCCCATTTGATGGAAAAAAGGTGGAAAAAGGTTATTACATCATCATAATAAAACATTAGTGTATTCAGGGTACTGGATTCATCATGTTATGATGGATACAACTATTTTATATAAAGTTGAATAATAAATAAAATTGAAAGATCTTGGTTAAGATTTACATCGCTTATTTGAGAGATATCCTTTTGTATAAACATTAATCATTAACATATTTGTCTTAGAAGAAGAACATAGGTTCTAGGATGAATCAAAATATTCTAGTAATTTTTTAGGTATTTTCTGGTTTATAATGCTTAAAATTCATGAATAAGTATATAGAGGAGGTTACCTATTATATGTTAAAGAGAGGACACACATCGAATTACATAATTTTTTAAAATAATATAATGTAATATTCTTCCAAAAGTAGATCAAAATATCCAATATTTAATGTTATAACATTATAGGTTCTAAATATATCCGACCAATATGAATTAAACAAGTTTATGTGCAATATTAACCTTATCTCTTGGTTTACACTCCCTATAAACCCATTTTTATATTAACCATGGTAACAATATTACCATATTTACTATTCATTATCACAAAAAATGAATGTGGAATCATTATCAAAATTTGAAATTATGATTAAAAATATGGATACTATTTTATGAAATTCAATTCCTATAAATAGAAGAAATTAATTTTCTGTTAAACACATAAAAAGAAAAGAAAAACCTTTTTTGAAAAACATATTTTTAAGAATAAAACTGAATTTACATTCATTCCATGCACAATAAAAAAATTTCAAATGAATATAAAAATATTATATAGAATTTATAATCTAAAGATTTTATTATAATAATTAATCAATAATATTTTATTTATGCAATTATAATAAAAAATTATTACACACATAAAAAAGTTTTATAATAAATAACTCATTTTACCTTTGAAATATTTTATCTCTATTACTTGAATTTTGATAAATAATATATGGATGTTTATTTATAAATAATAAATAAATTTATTTAAAATAAATTTTTAATTATGACCAATATATTTTTTTAGGAAAAAAATACATAACATGAATAAA
This sequence comes from Viscum album, assembly GCA_963277665.1. Classification (NCBI taxonomy): domain Eukaryota; kingdom Viridiplantae; phylum Streptophyta; class Magnoliopsida; order Santalales; family Viscaceae; genus Viscum; species Viscum album. Next base: position 1,006,502,544 of record OY728126.1, read on the forward strand.
AATATATTTCTTAGAAAAATTGTTATTTTATTCAAAATTTATTGATCATTCCATAGGAATTTGTCAATATAATTTAATTTAGGAAAAAATATATATATATTTTTCATAATATTTTTAATGTTATTCATTACCATCAATCCAATGGCTAGGTTATAATGTCATACCATATTATGAGTTCATTTAGACTCAGAGCTGCATGTAAAGGAAACTATTGATTAATTTAAATTTATTTGAAAGGAAATACATATAAAATAATGGGATGTTACATTAACTATTTCATTAGATTTTATTTCATTAAATTTATTCATGATTAAAAATTTACCAAAATAGTAAAGGTTTATCATACAATCTAGTTTCTTTTTGGGATTGCCTATGTTATATTTCTAGTGAGGGAAATTATATGATCCTTGTATTTTAGCCCAATATATTTTATTTTAATCTAATTATTTTTTTAGTTTTTAATTAGTCGTACAATTTTACTCACTTTGGAAATTAAAATGATCAAGATAATGTCATTAATAAAAGCTATCCAAATTTCTTCTTTTTGGGTCTGGGATATTTATATTAAATTTCCATGTTCTTCAAAATATTTTATGGATGTTTTTACCTATAAAATAAATGTTTTAAAAACATTAATCTCACTACCATTTAATTTATTTACAAAGTATTAAAATTAATATTTTTAAAAGTTTAGATAAAAATTCATTTATGACTTATGTTTATTAAATTACTAAAAGAATATTCAATTTTAACATATACTACAAGAATGAATTTTTACCACCATCATTGTAACGACCTGAAATTTTGAATAAATCTTGTTTCCTAATTTTATGTGTTATTTTATTTTTTATACTCAACAAAAATGTTTCATTTGATTACATGACTATAATTAAAATGAGACCGATGGGTTTTGACTGTTATATGACCATTGGTCAATATGACCACTAAAAACTAAACGTTTTGATTATTGTCTCTAAATACAAGTAATCTTGGTTAATTAATATATAAAGAAGATTTTATGGCCTCACCCAGTAGTCTTGGACCGATCGAAGCCCATCTAACAGAACTTGGGAAGGAGGTAGCACCACTGGGCTTTGCTCTGGACCAAACCCAAGCTGAACTTCATCGTGTGAAGCTAGAACGGGATCGCCTTCGCGAGAAGTTCAAACTGATAGAAATTACTACTCGTGCGATGTTGGTCGAGCCTCCCTCAGATTCTCTCACCTTAGCACACCTTACACTTTGGTCCTATGCTGGTGTGATAAGGGGCTATGTAAGGAGACCGTAACTGCCTTGTGTAATCCTTTGTTTTAAATAAAAATTGGGATTTCTTCTTATGATGAAGTTTATGAATTTTCAAATGACCGGATAAATATAGTATGCATATTTTTGATGAATTTTAGAAAATGGATATTTTAAAAATGTTTATGTAAACCTTAAATAATTAAAAATGTGTAATGATTTTCAAAAAATGGTCTTCTACAATTATGTTCAGTACAAAATTTAGAGTCTAATAAGATCAACTTAATTTTTGATGAATAGTAAATTATGAATAGTGATTTTATGATTAGGATTAGTAATGTGTCCAAATGGATTAGTAATCTCACTTAAAGAAATTATTAATATAATCTAGATTAAGTAATGTGATTCAATAAAATGGTTAAATAATGGTTTCATAAATTATTATTCAAGTATTAGTTTTTTCAAGTGAATAATGTTTTTTTTAATTAAAAATCTAATTAAAAATAATTAGAAAATTATTTTTATAAAATGGATTTCATTTTTGAACTCAAAGAACCAATATTATGTTATGGTAATTTTTTGGGTTTTTTCTGAAAAAATGAATTTTGGGTGAATAGTGTATTTATTTAAAAAATAAATTAAAAATATTTAGAAAATTATTTTTATAAAATGGAGTTCATTTTTGAAATCAGAGCATTGATATTTGGTTAAGGTGAAATTTTGGGATCTTTCTGAGAAAGATGAATTTTCAGTGAATAGTAAAAATGCAGTTTTAGGGTTTCGGTAGGTTTAATGACATCATAACTGTGTCATGATGATGTCATGAGATATTTTAAGGTTTGGCCGGCCAAGGGTGGTGGAGTATTGTTTTGGGGGACCCATGTGGCCTAACTCCATGGTAAATGTCAAGGGAGAGCACATGGTTTTGAGAAAAGCACATGTGAGGTGTCCCTTGACCATTAATGCCTTGTCCCCTCACTTTCCCTATAAATACCCACCCTTTACTCCTTTATTTTTCACTCCCAACTCTCCCCCAATGAAGTTATGGTCTCCTTACCTCCCAAGGAGTCCTCCCAAGGTTCCCCCAATCCCTCAAGGTCCAAACCTTTGAGTTTTAAGAGTTACGTTTTAAGGTAAGGGATCCGACCTCTCTCTTTCTTTTCAAGTAACCTCTTTCATGTCATTTCTTTTATGCTCCATGTTATTATGTTGGATGATGTTCTTTTATACTCCTATTACTTCCCTTTTCATGTTCATATAATGATATATCCCCTCTTACTCTCATTATTTCGTTTTATGAAGTTTTAAGTGGCGTCGTTAGGCTGCCAAAATCTTTGTAACAGATTCTTTCTCCCTTCTCATTTTTCAAGATCTATTTTCATGTAAAGTTTTTCAAGTTCCTTTTTATTATGTTGGGATATGATCTCTAAATTTATCATACTGATCTTTTATGTTCATATGATGAGATACCCCATTTAATCTCTTCAATTCATTTTTGTTGAAGTTTAAGTGACGCTGTTAGGCTGCCGAATTTTAAGGGATTCATTCACCCTTCTCTTTTTCAAAGTTCTACTTTCATGTCAAGTCTTTCAAGTTACTTTCTATTATGTTGGGGTGTGATCTCTATATCAATCATACTGGACTCTTATGTTCATATGATGAGAGACCCTATTTGATCTTGTCAATTCATTTTTGATGAAGTTTAAGTGACGCCGTTAGGCTACCGAATTTTAAGGGATTCTTTCACCCTTCTCTTTTTCAAAGTTCTACTTTCATGTCAAGTATTTCAAGTTACTTTCTATAATGTTGGGGTATTATCTCTATATCTATCATACTGGACTCTTATTTTCATATGATGAGATACCCTATTTGATCTTTTCAACTCACTTTTGTTGATGTTTAAGTGATGCCGTTAGGCTGCCGAATTTTTAAGTGGTTCTTCACCCTTCTCATTTTGAAGTTCTACTTTCATGTAAATTCTTTCAAGTTCCATTTATTATGTTGGGGTATGATCTCTATATCTATAATAATGATCTTTTATGTTCATATGATGAGGGACCCTATTTGATCTCATCAATTCATTTTTGGTTGAAGTTTATGTGATGCTGTTAGGCTGCCGAATTTTCATAAGAGAAATCTTATTTTTGTCTCCCTTTCATGTTCTTAATTTCATATGGAATATTTTCAAATTTCATTAACATGTTCTTAAATCCCTTATATTTTTTCCCTATACTATTTTATGGGTCATTTATGAATGTTTGACCCATGTCCCCTCTCTTTTCAATGTTTTCTAAAAACATTGTAACATAGCCGTTATGCTGCAGAATTTTTGTCTCAAAATGTCTCTCTCTTTTTCTAAAGATCTTTTATATTATTAAGTGAATACTCAAAGCTCTATCTTCTTTATGGGTATTCACATATATATCAAACTTTTCTATTTTAAATTCTGGGATTTACATGAAACCCGCATTCCCTTTTCATGGGTTTAAAGTGACGTAAAGATCATGTCTTTAAAGCCGTTTTTAAAACGTTATGATTATGAAATGAAACCCATTTATTTTATGCTATATGGGTTATTTATGAAATTTTTGATGATGATATATGTGGATCACATGATAATAAAGGCAAATTTAAGGGTGCGCCCTGATAGCGCTCCAATGCATTGGGTAATGATGTAACCACTAGAGATTACAATTTTCATGATACCTTGGTGAATAACCTTGGTAATTTTCAAATGACACCTTGGGGATGGACCTTGGTGATATGTTCATCATTGTATATGTTAAATGATGTAGCCACATCTTCAAGTTATGAAAAATTTTATTTTTATTATGATATTCCTCATGATTTGATTCTCATGCCTTAAAGTTCTTTTCATGACTTTATTGATGTATATCAAGTTCATATGTAAAATGTTTCACTTGTTTCCCTTATTGGACCTTCTGCTCACCCTTTCTTTTGATGTATTTCCCCAGATTATGAGATGCCGTAATGAACCTAGGATGAACTTAAGGAGAATCCTTTCAAGTGTTTAATAAGAATGTTTTATGTTGATTTCATGTTTTATTTTCCTGGTTTTCAAGACACTAAACCTTAAAGATCCTCAGTTTTGTGTAATGTAATGAAAGTTTATGTTATAAAAAGGTTGGATGCCATAGTTGGTATCAAAGGTAGGTTTAGTTATTTGTGGAAATTAGGATATGAAAACTTTAGGACGAATCCTATAGAAAAGCTTATATATAGGAAATATTCTTGGTATTTTGGTGAGTATTGAGTAATGGGTTTCCAAGAAAATACATCCCTGTCTGGATATGAGCAGGTAGAGGTGGCTCTGGCACAGATGTACATAGGGGAAAAACCCGAAAACACCGCTTTGATCTGGACTCAAACGGGAACTAGTACACGACAACGGGCCTTGCTACACTCTTGGTTACGACACTCCCGGGGGATTTGCTTTGGTAAATTCATAAGCTTAGTATGAACCATTGTTAAAGGAACAAAGATAAAATAAAATAAATATTCACATAAGAATATATGATCATGGATAACCTGGATGGGAACCTAGGGGATCACAAGTTAGGGTATACTTTTCTTCTACAAGTTATCCTTATATACTTTAAGTTTCTTTTCATGATTATTGGCTAAGTATTTAAGCCAATAATTATAGTTTATTTTCTTAGTTAATGGAGGGAAATGGAAGAACATGTCCCAACAACCAATGTGATAGGAAATGCTATGATTGACGTATTAATATGACAAAGATGATTATGGGATTAAAAGATGATTATTATTTTGGAAGACGTTCACTATTTTGGGGACCCTATATGATCGAGGTAAATAGATTACTACGGTATTTTCATTGAGGAGTAATGTTGACTTATATTTTGAAGAATCGATGAATTTAAGGTGAACTTATGGTAATATAGGTTACTTATGGAAATGATTAACCTATCTTGGGGAAAATATGTTTAGGTTAGCTACTTTTGTTATAAGATGTTAGGTTTGGTTGATGTTGTTTGGAGATGAACAATGAAGTTTATTTTGGAAGACTATGTTATCAAATCATTCTTGTATTTGGGTTTCAATCTTAGTTTGGTTTATTTTGAGGAATTTTAAGGACCGTTATTTATGGAATGGTCTATGATGAACTTTGGGTAGTACCATAGAAATTTGAAGATTTAAAAGTAGTTTCCATTCCTATGGGATTATTTCCTTTTGAAGAGTTGTTTTACCTTACCCTTTCTGTTTTTGGGATAATGTTTAAAGATAGAAGAAATAGATAGTTAATCTTTTGTGGATTATGTGATTATCTAGAAGATGATTCTTGTGTTTTGATGAGACCAAGTAGTTTTGAATGCTCATAGTTTGGAGAAAAGATTAGTTTTGGGTAGAAACTTATTAAAGGATGAAACTCTACATGAAGATAGGTATATTTTCTTATGTTTTTGTTTTATGTTGTAAATGAATTCCTCAAAATTATGAAAAGGGAACGTAAAACAAAAACATTGTTGGTTTACGTTTCCTACTAGGTAATCAAAGACCGTTTACACACATCATAAGTTTGGTATTTTCTTATGGTTAACTTTCTCCTAATCATGTTTTCTATCACTCTCCCTCATAACTTGAACCTTTGTTTTCTCCTCCATGTCCATGTTTTCCTACATCGAATCCTAGTGTGGGTTATCTCGGGTGACCTTTGTACTTCCCTTTCTTTCTTTTAAAGTAATAGTTTCACGGACTCCTTTTCCGATGTGGTAAATTCAATGAAATTTCAAAACAAAATTTTTAAAAATTACGAGGATGCAATTTCTTAAGGGGGGAAGATTGTAACGACCCAAAATTTTGAATAAATCTTGTTTCCTAATTTTATGTGTTATTTTTTTTATACTCAACAAAAATGTTTCATTTGATTACATGCCTATAATTAAAATGAGACCAATGGGTTTTGACTGTTATATGACCATTGGTCAATATGACCACTGGAAACTAAACGTTTTGATTATTGTCTCTAAATACAAGTAATCTTGGTTAATTAATATAGAAAGAAGATTTGATGGCCTCAACCAGTAGTCTTGGACCGATCGAAGCCCATCTAACAGAACTTGGGAAGGAGGTAGCACCACTGGGCTTTTCTCTAGACCAAACCCAAGATGAACTTCATCGTGTGAATCTAGAATGGGATCGCCTTCGCGAGAAGTTCAAACTGATAGAAATTACTACTCGTGCGATGTTGGCCGAGCCTCCCTCAGATTCTCTCACCTTATCACACCTTACACTTAGGTCCTATGTTGGTGTGATAAGGGGCCATGTAAGGAGACCGTAACTGCCTTGTGTAATTATTTGTTTTAAATAAAAATTGGGATTTCTTCTTATGATGAAGTTTATGAATTTTCAAATGACCGGATAAATATAGTATGCATATTTTTGATGAATTTTAGAAAATGGATATTTTAAAAATGTTTATGTAAACCTTAAATAATTAAAAATGTGTAATGATTTTCGAAAAATGGTCTTCTACAATTATGTTCAGTACAAAATTTAGAGTCTAATAAGATCAACTTAATTTTTGATGAATAGTAAATTATGAATAGTGATTTTATGATTAGGATTAGTAATGTGTCCAAATGGATTAGTAATCTCACTTAAAGAAAGTATTAATATAATCTAGGCACCTTGATTAAGTAATGTGATTCAATAAAATGGTTAAATAACAGTTTCATAAATTATTATTCAAGTATTAGTTTTTTCGAGTGAATAGTGTTTTTTTAATTAAAAATCTAATTAAAAATAATTAGAAAATTATTTTTATAAAATGGATTTCATTTTTGAACTCAGAGCACCAATATTATGTTATGGTAATTTTTGGGGTTTTTTCTGAAAAAATGAATTTTGGGTGAATAGTGTATTTATTTAAAAAATAAATTAAAAATATTTAGAAAATTATTTTTATAAAATGGAGTTCATTTTTGAAATCAAAGCATTGATATTTGGTTAAGGTGAAATTTTGGGATCTTTTTGAGAAAGTTGAATTTTCAGTGAATAGTAAAAATGCAGTTTTAGGGTTTCGGTAGGTTTAATGACATCATAACTATGTCATGATGATTTAATGAGATATTTTAAGGTTTGGCCGTCCAAGGGTGGTGAAGTATTGTTTTGGGGGCCCCATGTGGCCTAACTCTATGGTAAATTCCAAGGGAGAGCACATGGTTTTGAGAAAAGCACATGTGAGGTGTCCCTTGGCCATTAATGCCTTGTCCCCTCACTTTCCCTATAAATACCCACCCTTTCCTCCTTTATTTTTCACTCCCAACTCTCCCCCAATGAAGTTATGGTCTCCTTACCTCCCAAGGAGTCCTCCCAAGGTTCCCCCAAGCCCTCAAGGTCCAAACCTTTGAGTTTTAAGAGTTACGTTTTAAGGTAAGGGATCCGACCTCTCTCTTTCTTTTCAAGTAATCTCTTTCATGTCATTTCTTTTATGCTCCATGTTCTTATGTTGGAGGATGTTCTTTTATACTCCTATTACTTCCCTTTTCATGTTCATATAATTAGAGATCCCCTCTTACTCTCATTATTTCGTTTTATGAAGTTTTAAGTGGCGCCGTTAGGCTGCCGAAATCTTTGTAACAGATTCTTTCTCCCTTCTCATTTTTCAAGATCTATTTTCATGTAAATTATTCCAAGTTCCTTTTTATTATGTTGTTGTATGATCTCTAAATTTATCATACTGATATTTTATGTTCATATGATGAGAGACCCCATTTCATCTCTTCAATTCATTTTTGTTGAAGTTTAAGTGACGCCGTTAGGCTGCCGAATTTTAAGGGATTATTTCACCCTTCTCTTTTTCAAAGTTCTACTTTCATGTCAAGTCTTTCAAGTTCCTTTATATTATGTTGGGTTATGATCTCTATATCTATCATAATGGACTCTTATGTTCATATGACGAGAGACCCTATTTGATCTTGTCAATTCATTTTTGTTGAAGTTTAAGTGACGCCGTTAGGCTACCGAATTTTAAGGGATTCTTTCACCCATCTCTTTTTCAAAGTTCTACTTTCATGTCAAGTCTTTCAAGTTCCTTTATATAATGTTGGTGTATGATATCTATATCTATCATACTGTACTCTTATGTTCATATGATGAGAGACCCTATTTGATCTTGTCAACTCACTTTTGTTGATGTTTAAGTGACGCCGTTAGGCTGCCGAATTTTTAAGTGGTTCTTCACCCTTCTCATTTTGAAGTTCTACTTTCATGTCAATTCTTTCAAGTTCCATTTATTATGTTGTGGTATGATATCTATATCTATCATAATGATCTTTTATGTTCATATGATGAGAGAACCTATTTGATCTCATCAATTCATTTTTGGTTGAAGTTTATGTGACGCCGTTAGGCTGCCGAATTTTCATAAGAGAAATCTTATTTTTGTCTCCCTTTCATGTTCTTCATTTCATATGGTATATTTTCAAATTTCATTACCATGTTCTTAAATCCCTTATATTTTGTCCCTCTACTGTTTTATGGGTCATTTATGAATGTTTGACCCATGTCCCCTCTCTTTTCAATGTCTTCTAAAAACATTGTAACATAGCCGTTATGCTGCAGAATTTTCGTCTCAAAATGTCTCTCTCTTTTTCTAAAGATCTTTTATCTTATTAAGTGAATACTAAAAGCTCTATCTTCTTTATGGGTATTAAAATATATACCAAAATGTTCTATTTTAAATTCTGGTATTTACATGAAACCCGTATTCCCTTTTCGTGGGTTTAAAGTGACGTAAAGATCATGTCTTTAAAGCCGTTTTTAAAACGTTATGATTTTGAAATGAAACCCATTTATTTTATGCTATATGGGTTATTTATGAAATTTTTGATGATGATATATGTGGATCACATGATAATAAAGGCAAATTTAAGGGTGCGCCCTGATAGCGCTCCAATGCATTGGGTAATGATGTAACCACTAGAGATTACAATTTTCACGATACCTTGGTGAATAACTTTGGTAATTTTCAAATGACACCTTGGGGATAGATCTTGGTGATATGTTCATGATTGTCTATGTTCAATTATGTAGCCACATCTTCAAGTTATGAAAAATGTTATTTTTATTATGATATGCCTCATGATTTCATTCTCATACCTTAAAGTTCTTTTCATGACTTTATTGATGTATATCAAGTTCATATGTAAAACGTTTCTCTTGTTTCTCTTACTGGGCCATCTGCTCACTGTTTCTTTTGATGTATTTCCCCAGATTATGAGATGCAGTAATGAACCTAGGATGAACTTAAGGAGAATCCTTTCAAGTGTTTAATAAGAATGTTTTATGTTGATTTCATGTATTATTTTCCTGGTTTCCAAGACACTAAACCTTAAAGATCCTCAGTTTTGTGTAATGTAATGAAAATTTATGTTATAAAAAGGCGGGATGCCATAATCATGATTACTATTTTCATATATGAATCCTTTATAAGTTTCAATTATTATATTCTAATAAAATATAGTTCTCAATATCTTAGAAATTTTATGGATTTAAAGATATATAATGAAAATGGTAGTTTATATATTTTAAAATAAATGTTCAAATTCTCTTTTAAAAGTTTTTCTATCTATTTCAACATACATTGAGGGTTGTGATTATTCACTGGGGAAATGATCTTAGGATACCAGCCACATTCTTTCTTGTGATGGTTATGATGATGATTTTTTAAGTATGATTATATGAAACCAATTACTCTCCATGGATTAAATAAATAATAATGAAATATTTATGAAACACGTTTCTCTTACTTAGGTTATTATATGATCAAGTAATGAATGTTTTTATGATCTTATGGAACATTGATGTATGAAATTCATTATATTATGGGTGGGACCAAAATTATATATCTCTCTAATGTATTGAGTAAATATTTAGATCTTATAATATGACTATGTTACGTTTGAACCTGATTTCATCTTTAAAAAATTAATCACAGACATGTTCATATTATAAAATGTTAATAATTTTATTCATGGACCTGGTTTCATGAAAATAATTTTATATGGGGAACTAATTTCATGTCATTTATATTATGATTGGAACATTTGGTTTTTAACATGTTTACATCACTAGTTTTACCTATATTTACATTCCTATGTTATATGGTCATGATATTCACTCAGGGATAATGATTGATTATTGATGATTTAGTACTCTTATGAAACATGTATATTGTAAAATAAATATGCAATGGCTCATAATTTATGATCTATAACTTATTTGGTGTGATTTTTTAAGTCATTATCATTATCTCATAACCTTATTATTATCATATGCTTACATATGATCATTGATTCATATCTCCCATGTTTAACATTACTGAGTATCTTAGATCACCCTTTCTTATTTTTACATTTCCCTACGTAATGTAGCATGATATTATGAAAGATATTTCTAGAAGTGTATCATTTTTGAATTATTTTTTGGGATTTATTTAACACTTTTTTTGAATCAATAAAATCTTGGTATAATAGGAAAAATCCCATTTGATGAGAAAGACATGATATTTTTCATGTAAAGGGTTTTACCTAATTCTCTAAAACTCTAAACCTAGATGGTCTTGGGTATGTAAGTGACTCAATGTTGGATATCTATAATTTAATTAAAAATGGATAAAATTGGGTCTCTTTAGTTTATATTAAATAAAATATTTATGTAATATGTTTTAGCTTTAGATCCAAGAGTATGGGTCTTGTGGTATCCTATAGCCTCACCTGATAAAGAAATCAGACCATTACCAAATCATTCACGATCTTCTTCAGGTGATCAGGGGACCACCAAATTCATAGAAAACTTTGTATATGAGAATTTACCACTAGATCGGGAATAACTATAACCTGATTACTCTCATTACCCACTATACTAGAATCCAAACCCACTTAATTCAACATGAACTTCCTCCAAAGACTAGATAGAAAGCCTATTTATTTTTTCCTAATATAAATCACTAAGATCCGTAACTACACCAAGACTTAGTTTTCACTTCTTAATGACATCAAAATTCCACCCCAAACTTAATACTTACAATTTTTACTAGGGGAATGGACATATCCACATTAAGGAATATACTGGGAGAGATGGGGTGACATAAAAATTTCAACCTAATGTCAAAACTCAATAATCTAAATACCTAATTACATAACTTATTTAAAATAGTAGGGTTTTATAAGGGGAGGGATAAACTAATAAGATAACCCAAATCATTATGGAGGGAGGTTCTCATATCTTATGAATGTTATAGGGCTATTTGAGTAGAGAAACCCAAACACCATTGTAATTCCATTATTTTTTAGTCAAAAAAGAATTAGGTCATCCTAATCCAAATCCTATTCCTAGATGTGGTGTGAATCAATCAATAAAACTATATTGTTCTACTCCAATGCTCAGTAAGCATTGATGAATCTATCAAACACATCCAATCATGGGAAATAAGAGAAAGGTCATGAAGGGTTGGAACCTTTGTAACCCCCAAAAAGAAAATACAGAATCATTGAAATCCCTATATCAAAATAAGGAACATTCAAACATAGTGATATTGGAGAAATTTTGGATTGGAAGAAGGGTCAGTGAAAGGGAAAAACATAGTCGGTTGATCCAAACTTACATGAAACTCCCCTCCCCCCTTTCGATTAGGTTTAAATGATCCATCAATTATAGATCTTGGATCTAAACCACTATTGAACTATAGAGATATGACGCAATCTATTTATGATATGTGTCATTTTAATCTTTTAAATATATATTTTATGTATGTTTTAAAGTTATTTGAGGTGGGTTAGAGGTTTTTAGGAGGATGGAATAATAAAGGGCCATGTTGGTGGGTGATATCATATATTAAAAAAATATAGAATCTCCCAAGACTAGTTGGAGTAGTTTGAAAGATATACATTATAAATATAGATCCCACTATCTAGCTGGTGAGCTTACTAAGAAGATGTGGTTATTCCTTAAATCCATTGGCTAGTTGGTGGAGGATTTTATAGGAACAAGGGATGACCACTTGGCTCTGATAGATTTTTCATATAATAACAATTTCAAATATTCAATTTAGATTTATCAGTTTGAGGATCTCTATTAATGATAATGTAGTTCACTACTATTATATTATAAGGTAGGTGAATCTTCAATTGTTGGGCCTATTATAATATAGGATACCTAAAAGTGTGTGTAATTGATTCAGAAGAGTCTGGTTATGACTCCAAACAAATATTTATTTTATACAAACTAGAGAAAATGACACTTGTAATTTGATGTGGGAGGCATGGTTTTCTTGTGGATGTCCCCTCTATTAGAGAATATGTGATTGAGGATGTAAGGGAAATTATTATAATGGTATTTTGTGCCTTTTAATATTGTTGAACTCATCGGGAAAATGGACTATTGGTTAGATATTTCTCTATGGATCATGGAATGAATAATGTGTTCCATGTGTCTCAATTTTAGAGGTATATGATCGATTATATGAATGTTATCAACTATGAGGATATTGAGTTGTAACCATATTCATATTTTGAGGATAAACTATTTAGATTGTTGAACAAAGTGAGAAGGTGCTATGAGGGAAGACTATTCCTCTTATTCAAATCATATATGTTTTGTGTGTTTAGACCCATGAGACCTATTATTGATGTTTCCTCACATGTGGATTTTTATTGATTTTGAATCTTCCCTAACATAATGATATATTTATCTATCATATTGTATCAATATATTTAATGTTATGTTCCTCTGTCTTCTGCAGTATAGCCTACCAGTTAATCCATATGGAATATCCCATGAGGGTGATGTTTTAGACATATGGTTTAGTATATACATGTTCAATCACTTCAATGGGTATGTGGAAGACAAGTTTATGGACTATCCCATCAAGGGGGATGTGTCAGGTGTATGGTTTACATTCCTTTCATCTTGGAAAAAAAGTTGGATGTACTACTCTCTAAGGACTTATCATATATGTTTTGATTTTGTGATATGATTATTAATGATATTGGTTTTTTATTCTGATGGCATGCACCGATATATCTTTTGAACTTATCCATTTAGAGGTTTCCTTTTATATTTCATACTCACACATTACATAGGTATCTCAGTGCACATGTAGATTTTGTGACCAGGGATCTTGTGAAGTTAAAGATCCCTATGAAGTGTAGTTGAATAGGACTAGTAGTATGGTGCGGGGTGTTGTAGGACTGACATTAGGTGTAGACGTCTACTACTATTTTTGATTTTTTTTCTTTAATATTATACATTGATACACCACTTATGGGGAACCTTTTTCTTTTTTTTGGATTGTGTGACTGATATTCAATATTTCCATTTCATGGGATGGTATATTATGTGTATTCTATAACTCTATGATTTATTATTATTTTTTGGTTTCTATTATTAACACATCCATTGTATAATTAGATGACTATAGGATATGAAGGTTATAGCCTCTTCATGTTTTCCAATATATCCATCACCACTAGTTTTTAACCTCTTACATGTGGGGTGGTGTGTATGAGGTTATGTTCCATCCCATCATAGATTAGTTGATTTAGGTTTCGTTCTGAAATTTTTTTGTGAGAGAACCACTTTAACTAAACTTTTTACCATATTTCCTATGATTTAGGATTGGGTATATAGAAGATAATATGGTTGGTATTCAAGCAGTGGAACTATGTTAATACTCGTCCAACACTATATAGTAGACCTATGAATTTCAATGAATGTGAGGATTGATCTTCTTGCTGTTTGATATTACCTATGATTAAATCCACCTTTGATGATGTATATGATTTTTGTATACTAATTTATGCGATTTTTTTCATGTTCATGAATCATGTCTAGGACCATATGATTATACACTATATTCATGTTTCCTGTGTTATATAGTTCCCAAATAATTTAAATTTTGATTAAAATTTATGATATGTCCTATTGGTGAATTATTTATTGCGTGATTTTATTTGAGAATGATTATTTTATCCTTGATTGTATACATATAATTTTCACTAATGTAAAGGTACCAGAGGATTTTCTTGGTCCATGTGTAGTGCATAGGGGGTTCTGTCCTACTTTTTTAGGTAGTATCTTTGGATGAAACCTGTCATAAAACCTTGTGTGTGCCTATGTTCTATTATTATTATTCTTAATTTAAATATTATATTTATCTATGGTTTGGTATAAAATTTTAGAAAATGATCCCTCATATATATATTTCATAAAAGGTTATCAAAGTAGGCTAGAATGCTTCCATATGGGATGAAGTCTCAATTACACCACCTGTTGTGTAGGAGGATGCAACTGAACATGGTATCATGGTTTTTATTGAATCTCAATCTATAAAAATGATATTTTTAGTAAACTTGCATATTTTACCTGTTTAGGGTGGAGGCTCCCATAGGTGTGGGCTGATGATGATTGATTATGATTTTTAATTTCATCTCTAGTACCCCCTATAATTTATAGACACTAGAGGAACCTATGATACATATGATTATATACAGACCATTAAGAGGATATTTGACAAATTAGAGACCAAAAAAGGTTGTAATTTAAAAATTGGGACCTCTATATTTCATGGAACTATAGGTTGGTAGTGGGATGTTATGATTTAGGTATTTAGACATAAAGGGGTGATATGGGTGACCATCAAGGGTCAATTCCTCAAGGATTTATTCGATGATGCTTCAAATCTACACCATGATCAAGATTTAATTGAGGTTATATAGGGGATGATGTCTGCGTGTCTCTATTCAGTGTGGTTCACCAAGTTGATTCTCTTTTCTCCAATTCTAGATGAGAACGATGCATTGAATTCTAGGAAGTTCGTTATCATACCTTATCTAAAGATGAAATTATAGGTCAAGATCACTGACATGATGACTTATGATGAAATATATTGTAAGACTCTAATTAATAAGAAGGGAATCAAGGAAGATAAAGTTACAGGTCTTATTCTAGCTTCTAGTGGAATGTATGGTATTTTATCTACTATAGTCCCATTTTCTTATTTTCATAATAGGAAAATGATGTACAAGGATGGATTCTAGGGAAGTGTTTTATATTTATATTAGATAATAGGTTACTCAACTCCCTATTTGGGAGTTGACTCTTCTAGGTTCTATAAATGTGGGTGGAAGGGACATTATCTCAATGATTTTTAGGTTTCTCCCTAAAAGTTTCACTGATGTTTCATGAAAATTCATGTAAAGTATTAATATTCTATGTATTATTGTTTGCAGACAATAATTTTATGCCATGATTTGGGTGGAGGACCTTAGTAGTGTGCGAAAACCCCACAAGGTTCGGTGAATCTGGTGACTCGTGAGCCTCTAGGGAATTAGAGAGTGCATGATAGCAGGGTATATGCGGTAGATCAGGATATGATTGATGATAGAGAGGGAAATTCATCAACTCAATGTATGTTACTCATTTATTTTATACTAGATATTTATGTTTTTAATATAGTAACATCCTATTCATTCATTTCTATTGAATTGGTTGTTCGGTTGGACTTACTGGTTAAGTTATCTTCTGAGTTTTCATCTATCGATACAACCATGAGAAAGAATTTGTATCACCTTCATAGCTATTGATAATTACAAATAGTGACTGTTAGCTTATAGAAACTATAAAGATTCACAATTCCTCTTATTTTAGGTTTTGATGTGATCCTTGGCATGGACTATTCACTAGATACTATGCACACATCGATTTTTATCAGAGATGAGTGAATTTTACATTGTATAAGGGGGATAAGTTCTTATTAATAAGTGAATGGGACCTCAATGAAGGTATATTGGGACTAGATTCACATCATTTAGAGGCCTTTTCTGTATAGGTGGATGGCATGATCCTTATGGGGGAACAAACAGTGAACCCCTCCTCTTATCCTTTAGCAGTGGGCTAGTTTTGGGATATATTTATGGAATATTTCTTAGGTTTACCTCCAAAACAAGAGTTTAGTTTAATATTGAGATCATAGATAATGTGAAAACTATATATATTCATACATATCACATGGAACCAGATAAATTAAAATATATCAAAGTACAAATTGAGAATCTTGATGCTAAGGGATTCATTAGATTGGGAACTTCCCCTTGGGAAACATATTTGTTGTTTTATAAGAATTAGGTTGGTGGTATTCATATTTGTATGGAATACATGAAGTTGAATCAGATCACCATAAAAAATAGATACCCATTTTCAAGGATTAATGACTTTTTTGACCAATTGAGGCGAACCTAGTGGTTTTTAAAGATTGATATCCATTTTGGATACCATCATCATTCGACCAGAGAGGAAGACATACCAAAGATAATGTTTATAAGAGAATAAGTGTTGTATTAGTATCTCAATATACCCATTGGAATAATGAATTCCATGAAAGTTTTCATGGATCTCTGAAAAAACATTATTCACCCATTAATGGACTCCTTTATCGTTATGTTCATTGATGGCATCCTGATATATCCCAAGATATTGTAATAACATGATAAACACATTGAGATTATATTGATTAAATTTTGAACACATCAACTATACCCTATGTTATCTAAGTGTCAATTTTGAATCCAAGATGTGCGTTTTATTGGGCATATGTTTTCAAAAGTAGGAATATTTTTTGATCCAAATAAGGTAGGATCAGTTATGTAATAGAAAAAACCTAGAAAAGTGTTTGAGGTTCATAGTTTCCATGTTTTGGATGGGTACTATAAGTGGTTCATTCATGATTTTTTTTCACTTGTATGCACCTATGGACGATATTACAAAAAATAGAGTCGTGATTGAATATATAGACATGTGTGAGGACTTTATAGAGATTAAGAGGAGATTTATATTGTCTATAATTCTTATTCATCATGAATATTGAGTTGTGATCGTAATTTTTTGGGGTGTATCTGGTGTTGGATTGAGAGTTTTTTTTTCATATTGTATGATAAAATAGTTTCTTACATGTCTCATTATCTATGATCGCATGAGTAGAACGACACTATTTGTGAAATATATTTTGCATTTTTGTTTCATGCATTGAAAATTTATATTAAATACCTCTCCAGTGAGAGATTTTTCATGTATATAGACCATAAGAGTGTATAGATTATTTTATCCAATCAAGACCAAAATATTTATTAGGGGAAATGGGTAGCATAATTAAAACAATTATACATTAATATGATTTATAATACTAGAATAGTGAATGTGATTGAAAATTAAATTATAAGGAAGGCATTGGAAGTTGGAGAGAGGGAATTATAAGAAAGATGCAAGATGATGTCCTTGTTGCTAGACAGGAAGGTGGGAATCACTAAGGATTAGGGGGAAGTGTTTTGGGAACCCATGGTGATTAATTAATTATTGGTTGAATAGTGAATACTAGGTAGGAGTCCAATGCCAGTTTTATCATGATGTGTGAGATCTTGGAAGCAAACAATTTGATTATATGATTAACTGTACATAGACATGGTGTGCTTCTGGTTCATTGAAGAGTGATCGTCCCTTTTTCCATGATGATATATATGATTAAATAATCTCATGATTTATAGTGGGAAGTGTACCTAGGATCAAGAAACATGTATCATGATTTCATACAATAGTTTTCCTATCCCTAATTGAAGAATTACTTTGAATGTTTTCTTCATAATTGTCTAACTTATGAGACGATCACAGTTGAGCATCAGAGACACGGATGGTTGCTCCATCCAATTTTAGTGCCAATTTATAAGTGGTATTCCATGATAATTAAATTCATGACAGTGTTTATGAGGTCCTCAATAGGTCAAGAAACTATGTGGGTTGTATTGAATTGATTTACCAAAGTGGATGATTTCATGCTGATTTGAGAGACTACTTTTTTGGATGAGCTAAGAAAACTATATGTTCAAGAGATTATGTTGCTGTATAGAGTTCCATTATGTGTATTATCCTATATAGAGTCTTATTCCACATAATTTTTTTTGTTAAGGACTAAAAAAGGTGACAAGGAATCAGTTGAAGATGAATATGACTTATTATCCTCATACTGATAGGCATTTAGAGAGAATGATGCAGGAATTTGAGAATATTATTCTAGCATAATTTATAGATTTAAATGGATATTAGGATGACCACATGGATCTGATACAGTTCACCTATTATATAATTTATAATATTTTATTTAAAAGGATTTGTTTAAGGCTCTCTAGGGACTAATGTGTCATTAACTAATATACTAGAATGAGGTACTTAAATCTTAAGTTGTTTTTCCTAGTAAGGTATAGGATACCTCAGATTGATTTCAGTTGATTCAAAAGTAGTTGGTTATGGCTCAAATCAAACAATGACCATATTACATCTAGAAGAGATGACTGTTTTAGTTTGAAATGGGTGGCATGGGTTTCTTGATGGTGTCCCCTCAATTAGGGAATATGTGATTGGGGAAGTAAGGGAAATGAGAACCACTGTATGTTGACACATTTGATATCATCAAACAGATCATGATAGTTTTCTATTAGTTATCTTCCACCATGATATCAAGGTATGTATAATGTGTTACAAATATATCATATTTAGGAAAACAAGCCCAATCTAGCACATGTGATCGACTACGAAGAAGTTGATATGGAATCAGATGCATCATTTATGAGGATAAACATTCAAAATATTAACCAAATCAAGATAGTTCCATAAGGAAGGAAAATTAAACTTATTTGGGTTCAAAGGTAGCATAAGAAGATTTAAGAAGAGACATAGGAATAAGATACATACATTCAAGTGTAGTGGGCCGATTTATTCTAGCATACATATAGGTAAACTTATCAAGGATAATAAATAATTAAATGGGGGGGGGGATTTTGATTCCATGTATTTATGGTATGTCTCATTTTCATTTTTTTACATATATATTCATATTGTTTTAAAGTGATTTTAAGTAGGATAGATGTGTTTGGGAGTCTAAAATAAAAAATGATAGCTTGGTGGGTGATCATGTAACATAAAAGGATACATAAGCTCCAATGGACAACTGGTGGAGTATGAAGGATCTATAGTAGAACTGTAGATCCCACTGAATAACTAGTGGGATTCCAAGGGAATGTGGTTCTATCCAGAATCACTCGGTCGACATGTGGTACTGTTTGCGGCCCAGAAATCCCAATCGGGTTATATAAAGTTTTATTAAAAAACATGATCCATCTCTAAATTATATGACTCTCTTAGACCAACTTTGACCCTCATCATCCTATGATATCTCTTCAAGTTATTTGGAGCTCCCTTCTCTCCTTCTGTCCCCCCCTTCAATGACCAGACATTTTATTAATCCCATATTTCAAAATCTGATGAGTTCTATCATATAATAGATCAAATATATTCTCTTTTCCTTATTAAAACTAATTGTATTCTTCATTTATTGATTTAAAATGTGGGTTTTGGCATGGTCTATCAAGGTAATTATTGGTTTTTGATATAATCTATACCCAAAACTGAAATTTGGTATTTATTCATGGACCTAAACATTTGTTTCCACTGAATATTATCAGGTATGTGTGATATTGTCCTACCTTTGGGGATGGATTATCTTCATCCTCTATACTAGATATACTTATTTTGGAGGTTTGGTAATGATTATATGATTTATATTGGTGTAATAGGACTCAAACATCATAATTTGTCATTAAAACATCATTTTACCTAAGGTTGGTGGTCCTTGTCATCACCAAATGTTTATACATGTTATTATCATGAATATTAGCATATTTATGGTGCCTTGAGTGACCTATTCTTGATGATGGATTTCATTTATTGTGAATGTGTATCATAATGTGATGAATTATTGATTTTTCTCATCTGTGGATTTGTGATGATTATGACCCATACTTGAAAAGACATGATATTTAAATGTCATCATTTATGTATTCATTGCATGTGTTTTTCCTCTTTCTTTGGTAGTTAAGAATACTGGTTAATCCAAATGGAAAATACCATGAGGGGATGTTTCAGATGATTGGTTTTTACGTACATGGTATATCTCTTGAAAGGGGATGTATAATACCTATTTTTAGACTATCGAATCAATGGGGATATGTCAAGCAATTTTTGGACATTTCACCCTTCATAGAGATGAAGAAGGTAAATTCGATCTCAAAGGACCTGAAATGTATATTAATTTTGTGTGATATTATTAATGTTTATATGTGTTTTTTAATTTCTTGGTAATAAACAATATATCTTATGCACTTATGTTAATGACTTGTTGGTGGTTTCTAATTAGGTTTCATGATAACACCCTATACGAGAATCTCTGTGAGCATGTATATTTTATGTCTAGGGATCCATTGATGGGAAAGGGCCCTATGGTGGAAAATTCAGAAGGAATAATATGATAATATGATGTGTTACTGGATGTACTTCATGCTTGGATGTTAGCTATAGTTTTTTCTTAGTTACATTAATCTCATACATTTATCCACTACATGTGGGGATCATTTTTCTTTCATTTAGTATAGTGTAACTAACATTACATATTTCCATTCTATGGGTTGTTACATTATATGTATATTACTACACTATGATTTATTATTCATTATTTTCTGGTTTCTATTTTTAACACTCATACTATATACTTTGATGATGATCTGATACTGGGGGAATAGTCTCACCATGTTGTCCATTCTAACCCTCACCAATAGAAGACAACCTCTTATATACATGGAGGTGTTCATGAGGTCATATAGAATCTTGGGTCATACTTGGTCTTTATAGTTAGGTTATTATTGGATATATATGCTCACATGTAATTAAAATACCCATATATTATAATTTCTATAGACATAATAGAGTCTTTCTAAATTTGGAATAAATTTTCTCCTTTTTAAGGTATTTAATACAATGTTAAAATAATCTTCTTTCACTTACTTTATTTTTAAATATATAATCATATAATCTATAAATACTACCATAAATTGACCATGGTGATCTATAAAGAAACTACTAATTTGACCCTTAATAATATTATTATAACTTGTTAGTATGAAATGAAACACTGTGAAGTTATATTTATATATTATATGTATGGTTGTCTTGTGTATACCATCTATTTTCACCCTTAATTGTTGTTTTCCTTTCAAAAGTTATATATTTGATAATTATTAATCTCATAAAAGTTGATTAGACATGTCATCAATATGTGGTATAGGATACTTCATATTGATCATGATCTTTTTAATTTCACTATAATCAATTTAGAGAAACATTGATCCATCCTTCTTCATAAAAAATAAGCTTGGTGTACACCATGGTGAAGCACTACTATGTACAAAACCCTTTTAATGATTTTTTTGATGTTGTTTATTAAATTACTCTAACTTAATCATGGCTATTCTATATGAATTCTTTGATATTGGAATAAAACTAGGTATGAGTTATATTAAAATATCAACCTAATTTTTTAGGGAATACTATGAAGATATTAAATAAATAAATCTACATATTCTCACATAATACGAATACCATTAATTTTGATATTCTTCCTAAACATTTGAGCTAAATACCCCTCATGATTGGGTATTAATACCCATATAAGTGAATTAATTTCCATAGGTATTTCATATTCATCTATACACTAATAGAAGATATTTGTTTATTTGGGATATGAAATGTGAGTTTGATATCCCATCAATTGATATGTGATCCATGTTGAGAGAGGAAATCCCTACCTAAAATGACATCAAATAATTTCTAATAAAAAATAACATGTTTTTTAGAAGAAAATTACCATAAATATATATTGTAAAAGGGTAATTGAAATATTATTAAACCCTCACAATACTAAGGAATTACATCAATAATGAAATATCCAGTTGTTGAGGTAGTTATTTTGTGATCTTAGAAAATATTCTAGATATGAAGGATTGGGTGAAGATAGAATCAAATAATTCATTTTTATTTTTTGAGTGGATGTTAAGTGTAATTATTATCACTTAATTTATATAATTAACATTAATAGTTATAATTACATATTATTCCTTTTTATCCTTTGGATTTAGGGGCTGTTGATATCAATTGTAGTCATAAAACCTTGTATCTGTTCGCTGGTTTGTGTATTGTTGATTACCCTTACAATTAATGCATTTATGTGTGGTTGGTGCATTATTTTGATCTCTATTTTCATCCATTTAATTTATTATACTCTTCTTATATCTTCAAAATTAATGTTCATGATGGCCTTCTCTTCTACCTTGAATGAGTTTCCCTATTCCTTTTTGAAAATTCTCCCAATTCTTCTTCTAATATTTTTGGTATGTATAAAGATGAATTTTCTTTTCACAATGAGTTTTACTATATGAGATTCCATAAATATACATTTTACACTTTTTGGCTCTATAATCATGAGAATAATATAAGTATCAAATTACCATTTCCACCATTAGATCATATTGAAAAATTTCTTTAGAGTTACCAATGTTCCTTATTTCCAAAAATTCTTAGTGACGTATCTTTAAGAAACAAATGAAATTATTGATTTTTATTTTTCTATAAATGATAAAAAATAAGCATACCATGAAATCATCATGATGTTTACATCATTGTTGTAAATGGATTAATACTAATTTTTCCTAAGTTAAAGGGATTAACTATCAATTATAACATAAAGAGTTTGAGGAAAATATTTATTAAAGGGATTAAATTTTCTTAAATCCTTACTTTATCATTTATGATATTCAATACAAGGATAAGAAGGTTGGGTTATAGTATTTAGTGTTAGGGAAGGATTTTAACTAGTTTTATAAAAGTATTATTCCATAAATATTGGACTATGACATATGGTTTTTCTTGTAGCTTTGGGTTACGGTCAGGAGATATAGGAGTTTCTCTTTTTAGCGGGTCTATAATGGTTGTGGCATGATGTGTTGTGCTACTACATGAAGTTTTTTAGGAGCTATTATTTCATTTTTACATAAGGTGATTCCAATGGGATAAAAATTCATGAATTCTTCCAAGATAATCCTATTGGGAATCAATTTTAGTGTGATGAATATTATCATGTTGTGAAGGCCTTATTGATTTGGGTTTAATCTTATTTGTGGTTTGGTTTATTCTCACATGGGGATCAATGACCACCTAATTTATAAGGGGTTTGGGGATAAAATAGTATTCCATTCTCCATGATGAGAACATACTATTCTAATTAATGAAATGGTTATTGACCATATGAAAATAGGGGATTCTATTTTGGAGATTACTCCACGATCTTCAAATCATGGCTTGTTGTGGCATAGTGAATAATTATCCCACTAACATAATTTTTTCTAGATTTATATATAAATTTAAGGAAGCCTCTTAATGTTATTAAATTACCACCTTCTTCTCCTAAACCATAGGTCACTGTAGCTGTGTTATGGATGAACGTAGGATTCCATGATAAATTTGTAGGTTTTTTATTGTGTAATGACAACCTTCAATTCAAGGTATCACTTTTTCCACTCATCCTTGCCCCAATTTTACTTCAATAAAATATTGAATTTTAGTCACTCATTATTGGAATAATAACATAACCATAATAATATAAACCTAACCACTAGGAATTAACATATTGAAAAATATTATTTTGTTAAAATGAATTTAATTTATTTAATCATCATGTGAAAATTTTATAAGGGTAAAGTTTTGATAATTTTTTTTAAAAATTTGAGTTTTCTAGTGAATAGTAAAAATATAGTTTTTATATGAAAAATATGTTTTAACTTTATAATTTCATGATTTAATAACCAATTAAAAAAATTATAATGGTTTTATTGATAAAAAATTTATATAATAAGATAAATGAGTCATTTATAAATAATAAACATAATTTATAATCCTAAAAATTAATTTCAAATTTCTAAAAATATAAATCATTACCTTATTTTTTTCATTTTTTCCATTCATTTTTAATAAACTAATCAATTTTGTGGTGTCATTTCTTAAAGTCCTAAAATATTTTATTTTTATCCAAATAATATTCATAATTTCACAATGACCACTTTTGTAAGGTTTTCATTGGAAATAATATTTCATTGAATATTATAACCTAAAATACTGTTAACCTTAACTATAAATACTTCTTATCTATTCCAATGTAAAAAAATTTCCCATATATTTCTAAAAACTCAGGATATGACCAATACCCTATCTTAATCCCCTTAGTACCCATAGGAATGTTATAAAGTAACAAAACCCTTATATTTCAAGGTGTCAATGATTGTGGAAAAGGAAAACTTTAAGAAAGAGGCAAGGTTCTTTCATATTTTCCTTTTATTTTCCCTTTATACTATTTTATCCATTTATACCTTTAAAATAAGAATCTTCTAAAATTGGTTAAATAGTATTTTAATACAAATATATTGATATTAATTCCATATTAAATTATTATTTACAATATGGGTATATATTTTAAATCTCTCTCATCCTCTTTTGGAATTATCCCTTTAATGGTCGGTTAAACACCTAAAAGGATATTGTCAAATCATTACTTATTTACACCTTCATTTATGGTTATATAAAATTATATATAATACATACATATGTATTTATTTATATTTTTATACTTTTATAATTAATTTGAATAATTTATAAATTTTATTGAATCAATACCATGAAATCTAATCAAGGTGGTATAATTTAAAGAAGATATTAAATCAAAACCCTTACCTTTTAACAAAGAATAATTGAAAAAATCCAATGGTCATAATTTATCATGGTTGTTTTTTTATATTTCTCTTATAGTTTCATGTGTTAATAAACATTTATTTTTTACCGAAGGTGTAAATGTTTCCAAAGAAAACAAAATCCAAGATAAAGGGATTCTCAAACCCAACTCTTTCCTTTTGGGTTCATCAACATTTTATCTTTATTTTCAATATGATTATTCAAAATACATTATAAATACATGTTTTTTAACTTCACACTTCTAATTATGTTCATACTTATAATTTTTTGAGATGATTTTAAAGCCACATATATTATTTTTTCAAAAAGACTTTATTTTCCAAAACAACTCATCGATTCCTCTTATTTTATTTCATCCTCTCACCAAGACCCATGATCTTTTTATATTATTATTTAATATCAAAAAATATATTTTCCATTTTTTATTTAGGAAAATTAAAGATTATTCATTAAAATATACTCTATGGTATCATTATGAAACCCATTATTTTTGATGTTATCATTTTATGTCTCTAATTATTATATGTTTCCTATCATAACAAAAATCATGATTATGAGCATATTATAAAGTGGGTGGGGGGGGGGGGGGGTGCATCATAAATTATATTACCCTGCAGTGAATTCGATAATGTGGTATATGTCATGAGATTATGTGTATTGTGTGTGAACATGAATCTATCTATATTAATAATTTATGTTGTGATTGTTTGTATAAATATGTTATACATGAAAATTATGATTGATTTTTTCACAACTTTTGTGTAGAATTTTACCACAATTTTATGATGTTTCATTATCAAGTATGTTCCACATTAAATTTATCTTTTAAATTATTCCCTTTGGTTTATAATAATGATCCTTTTATTAAGTAATGATGATTATTATTATGATCAAGTTTCACTATATTGATTCATGTCTCATGTTACTTTTCTTTTTTTCCTCCCCTTACATGAATTTTAGATCACCCTTTCTTTAATGTATACCCTTAGGTGAATACATCTACAAAAGATAATTTAAAATATGATAATTAGAAAAAAACAAAAGAATTAAAAAAAGTTTAACATTTTATGTATGATTATGTTGTATTTAAATAATTTTTCCATGGTACTAAACAATCAATTTTGAGATTGTATTATTATTATGATTTTTATTTTAATAATGGTGTAATAATAATATATGAGAGATAAAGGGTGAAATAGTTGGAATCAAAGTAAGGTTTAGTTAATTTCAGAATTAGTGTACTAAAATATAACATAATATAATCTTATAAATCCTATAGGTGAAGAATTTATAATATATTTAATAATGAAAATAATATATTTAGTAATTATTTATTGAATTATGTTTTTCTAAACATTTTATCAAGATAATTGTGCGAGTAAGAATCAATAGAAGGAAATGGTGAATGATAAACTTAATTTTTCCCAATATCTATTGATTTTTTATATTTAATTAGAGTTTTATATATTCCTTCATATCTTGCATATTTTATAAAACTATTTAATCACATCCCCAAAACCTTGAAGTATAGATATTTTTGAAAACACATCGTGGTGATATAATTGTAACCCAAGTTTTGGAATCTTTCCTTGTTAACATGTGTATGATGTTTATTACTCTAAATAATTTTTTTTAATTTTAAAGATATCCATTTTATGGTGATGTGGGAACCCTTACAATAAAACCAACTCCCAAGAAAGCAGATCACCAAACTGAAAAAAGAATCCCAAAATTCAACATTCAAATTTCAAAATTAAAATTTCAAAAACACTCATGGAGCCCTATGCCTTACTTGAATTGAGGAAATATGATTCCTGAGTCATCACTATCACCACCACTCGTCAACTTTGACACCATCATTTCCAAACCATCGTACCATGCTAGTAACACAAAAACATCATCGAAGTCATAAGCCATAATGAGCCTCTATTATAAGAAAACCATCATAGGCTCCTCAAAATCATGAATTCTAAAAGACAAGGAACCAAGAATTTGAATCCTCTCCACTACCACCAAGAATAACATGCCAAGAGGAACCCAGAGATAGATACAGAGCCACCATGAGAGATGCCTCCTATAACACCTTCATGTACTTGAATTTCACATCCCACAGAACCTTGAAAAACCACTGTGCAATTCTGATCAAGAGAAGTGTGATAGAATCTAGGGGCAAGAGAAGAATAAGGAGAATACTTTTTACATAAAAGGGGTAATTCCCATCACCATGACCACTAAACCCTATCGTTAGAGCCAATACCAGGTGAAGAAATCAAGGAACTATCATCGATGTCACAGAAGAACAACCAAAAAAACCCTCTAATATTCTCATAGAAGCGTGAACCAAATAAAAAAACCACTAAAGAAAAATAAATTGAAAAAGTCATAAATATGAAATAGGGTCAAAGAACAAAATCCAGGAAGAAACAAAGATAAAAAACCAAACATGAGGTGAATAAAAGGTTTGAAGTCACCCCAAGGGGATAAATACCTTACGAAGAATCCTAGATCACCATTACTCTCACTATCACAATCCCAAACCATCTTGAAAAACCAATACACACAACCAAGATTGGGTCATGTGTATCAGATCAGGTCAAAAGAGAAGGGGTGTAATATGAGGAACCAAGAGCACTCTAGAGAGATAGAATAAAACAAACCAAAAGAGAAGAAGTTGAGACCAAGGGGCTCATGGTTCACCACTATGAGCTACCACCAATACATCCCACAACATCCTACTCACCATTATGATTGACCAATAATGGGGTCAAGTGTAGTGGGGATCACATCAACTATCAAGAATAGGAAATCTATTTCAAAATCCCAAACCATCCCACGCTCTTGTATAAAATAAAGAAATGTTATGAATATCCTTTAGAAACCCACTCAATGGTGTGAATAATATTGACCATGGAGGAGTCACATCTTGATTAAAATGTTTCATTAAAAAAGATAACAAACCTTTAATACATTCCCATTGGGAGGGAGTATACTTATGTATTTCACAATTAATTTCCTAGAATTCCCCATGATCATAAGATAGATTTCTCATTATAAATTATACTTTGATCTGGACTAATATCCAAGATTCCTTATTATGTGGACATGATAAATTTTGAATAATTAAAGAATCAATCACGACATCATTTTTAAGAAGTGTTTATATACCCCAGTACATCACCTTAGGGATCACCAACAATCTTAATTTCAAAGAAGGAAATATCAATGTGGATTTGAATCAACTACCGTGAGATGAATAAGACCACTTTAAAGATCATATATCCACTACCATGGATTGAATACTTTTTTTTATCAAAATATATGATCTCATTACTTATTAATGGTATATCAATATTCTGGATATCATCATCTGATGTTAAGGATTAAAAATGATCAAAATATAGCCTTCTGTACATGATACAAAGAGTATCAGTACATAATTATGTTATTCAGACTTAAAAATTCTCTAAAAATATTCCTGGATATAACAAATAGAGTCTTTATACATGACTATGATAAATTTTTAATGGAAATTATTGAAAAAGTTATCATAAAATCCGTGATCAATAAAAAGTATGAAACAAATTGAATGATTTTATTTGAAATATTAAGGATTTAAAATTTATTTCCTATGTTTATAATATTAGAATTTGTGATGAAACATGTCACATTCATGGGGCATGTTATCACAAGGATGGTATTTTATATAGATATTTTGAAGTCAATGGTGATTGAGGAATGAATCATACCAATATCTATAATAGAAATCCATAGTTTCTTTAGATAATCTGGGTTCTCTCAATTTTTTTTAGGAACTTATCACTATTATCAAATCCAGTAACCAAGATAAATCAGAAACAATGTAAATCTTATTAGGACTGATCAATGTGAACATAGATTCAGTGAGTTAATTGAGAGGCTAATCACTATACTTAAACTCACACTACCATGAAGTAGATAATGTTTTGTGATATACAATGTGATTTATAGAAATGATTGAGTTTTTTAGTCATAAAAATGATAAAGTGATTACCTAATCCTTTTAATAGTTAAGTTTTCTTGAGACAAAATATCTAACACATGATTTGGGATTTGTTACGGTAATCTTCACATTAAATATTTTGATTCATTATCTCGATGGTTATAAGAATGAACTATCATAAGATAATAAGATCATTAAGTATATATTCACATAGAAAGATATTAATATGTGATAAAGGGGATAGTTAGTGGTAACCAAGGGTTATGACTAATCATTCCATTACTATCTATGAAGGTGAATAAAGTGGAAGAATATATATATATAGAAAAAATACTAAAACCATATAAATTATTAGGATTTAGAAGGATCCAATATTCTTATACATGTAAATGAAGTACACGAGAATATTGAAAAAAGTAAACACATTCTACATTACCCTAATTATTTCTAAACAATACATATAGTATAAGATAAAATATAGATAAATGGATGATTTATACATTCAAAAGAATATAAAATAATCAAATTAAGGGTTGTTTTATTAATGAAACATTGATAAAAATTGTGTCATTTAGGTAAAAAAAAGTCTATGTTCCCTTATCACAATATTAAAATAAAGAGATATTAAATGATTTACATAACTCATCTTTATCCATCCATCCTGTATGTATAATGATGTAATGAAATATTTGAGAGAACTACTAGTGGGACAATATAAATAATGATATTATTGAGCGAACCTTAATGTTTTTGGTATGCTATTACATCAAAGTAGATAATAATAAGTCAAAAGGGAAGATATAACACTTTCCCATAATGATATTGAAATGGGAGAACATAATCATGAACTTTGTCACAATACTTCTATAGAAAACTAAAAGAAATTAAATGATATGCAATGTTGTGAATATGATCACTATGGATGCCTATTTTGTCTCTATTCAAGAAGATTTCTCTATTTATTAACTTTATTTGATTTATGTAAAGTAAGTAGTGAGGATTCATGGGTAACCACTTTTGATCATATATTCTCATGATCCAATGATCCCCTCTTTCTTCTACAAGAGTCATCAATATGCCCTAAATATTCGGTTGATCATCATTATGACCTATCAATCTCATATTGATGTACAATATAAAAGGTCTATTAAGACAATAAAATACACACCAGTATCTTGATCAATGAACTTAAAAGGAGGTTAGGATGAATATCATCCATTGGTTGAGTTCTCATAAAATGAAAAGTTATGATAAAATATTCAAATGGTGCCACATATATATTTATAAAGGATTATATGTGTAAATTCTATGTATTGGGATGAATTTTATAAATGGTTCATCCTTGGACTAGAACATATAAAAGTCAAGATAGATTAGGTTTAATCCTCTCAACAAAATTTTAATATTTCTTAGAGTCTATAAAAGAGCTATACTAACAATGTTCGAAGGGACATGTAGTTAAATTTTAGAGATAAAGTGATACTTTTAATATCACCTTGGAAGATAGTCAAGAGGTTTTTAATAAAGGTAATTTTCACCCCTAAGTAAAATGGACTTTTTGAGATCGTTGATCACATAGGATCCATGGATTATTAACTATAATTTCTACTAAACATGATTCACATTCATGAAGTGTTCCACATATCCTTTATGAGGAAGGTTTTACATGATCCACCACATGTAATGAATCTAAAAAATGGGCCAAAAAAATGGGCTTTCAAGCCTTGTATTCAGGCCACTTGGTCTTGAGCCTTCGGGCTATGTAATGGGTCTCCCTCTACCCAATCTAAATAGGTCTTTGCTTTCAAATAATAAATTGAGGCTTCGGTCCCAACCTTTAAAAAAAACAAAGAATACATTATTAATTTCAAACATTACATTTATAGGATAAATATACCTTATAAAATTTAAATTATTATAGTGGGATAAAAAAAATAATTGGAAATTTTTGACCATTTTGATCCCCTTGAAATATTACACTCATGAACAATACTATAAAAAAATAAAAACATTAATATTGTGATGGAAATATGAAAAATGAAGCATAAAAAAGTTGAGGGGAATAGATATTATTTTATAATAATGAAAATATGAGGTTTTTATAGGAAGTATAAAAAAATATAATTTTTTGAACATAAACCTGACCATTAGAATACTTACTAGACCATTAAGAATAGTGATATAACCATTAAAATTGTAAGGTAAACATTATAATCATAACTTAACTAAAAAAAATTAAAATGAAATATATATTAAAATTACCATAAATAAATTATTTATATAAAAATATAACAATACCACAAAATAAATAATCAAATTATAATTTCAAAGAATTTATAAGAGCATTTTTTGAGGAATTTTATTTTAACGTATTTTGTAAAAACCATGAATTTTTAAGTTAACAATTTCAAATTAACTATGTTATTAGAAAAAAGTTTAAAAAATGATATGTTTTAATTACAACATTTATTATATAATAATTACCTAGTTTTTTATAAAACTTTTGGATCGACCAAAAAAATATATGATAAGGTAAATGAATCATTTAAAAATAATAAAATATTTTCCAATCCTAAAAAATAATTTCTAATGATTATAATTATAAATTATTCCCTCAAAAAACATTTTATTTTTTCAGCCTTATTTATGAAAATAATAAAAAAGTTAGTGGTTTCATGGTATAAAAGTCCTAAAATCAAGTATTTTTATAAAAATATGATTCATAATTTTATTAAAGACACTTTTGTAAAGGTTTATTTTCGAAATAAAAATTTAGTCAATATTTTGTACAAAAAAATAACCCTCTTCTAAAGTATAAAGACCCCTCTCCCTTCCCTCGGAAAAACACTCCCATATACTTCTCAAAGACCAATATATACCCAATTATTCCATATAAAGACCCTATATAAACATATTTAAATTCAATAATGAAACAAATCCAAGACTTCAAGGCATTAAGGGTTGAAGTAAAGGTATATAACTAAGAAGAAGGTAAGGATATTTAATCATTTCCTTTAATTTTCCTCATCTATTCTTCTATAATTATATCCCTTTAAAATACAAAGATTATAAATTTAATTAAATATTATGTTAAATGTGATTAATGATATTCATATCCTATAATATTTTTTACAATATATTTATATATTATACATATCTCTTTTTCTCTTTTGATAATGTCTCGATAATAGTCTGTCCTATGAGAACATTTTAAACTCTTACATCCTTCATGGATGGTTACAAAAAATTATAATATATATATAATATATATATATTTTATAATTTTTAATTAATTTTATTAATTTATAAATGAATTTGAATCAAAACAATAAAATTGATATAATGTAGGATAATTCAATGAAAACATGACCTAAAAATATTCCACCTTAATTTTTTTTTGAAATTTAAATCCAATGATAATTTTTTTTCAAAATTTAAGAAATAAATATAATTTACATCTAGTTTCATGATTTTATAAAAATATGTTTATTATACATGAGGTGTAAACACGATGAAAAAAATAAGATCTATGGTAAGGGGAATCGTGAACCAAAATCCTTCCATTTGAGTTCATATAATTTTTATCTTTTTTTTCAACATGATCTTTCAAAATTTATTCTGAATTAATTTTTTTATTTATTTACCTTTTTTTCTTCTAGAGATATTTATACCTCCCCTTCAATGAGATGTTTTATATTCCACCTATTAAGGTTTTTCAAAAATACATTATTTTATAAAACATATCTTTGATCATCTTTATTTATTTCCTCTTCTCAATAAGTCCTATGATATTTTTATGACAATATTTGATGTCCTGAAGTATATTTTATTTTTTTTGGATCCTCAAAGGAAATTAATTGGGATATGATTTAGGAAATATTTATAAAACCAAATTTTTGGGTTTATTTCAGGTTTATGACTATTATATGTTTCATATCTTTATGGCATGCATGATTATGAGAATATAATAATGTAATGAGTTGGCCTATAATTATAAATAACCCTAATGAATTGGATAATGTGGTATATCTAAAGATATTACTTTTATTATTTATGAACATTATTCTAGTGTTTTTCAAAATATATTAATTGATGATTTATACACATATAATATCTGTGGACATGATGATTGTTTTTTTTGACAACTTATTTGTGGGATTTTACCACAGTGTCATGATGTTTCATTATTATTTCTATGCCACATTCTATATATCATTCAAATGATTCACTAATTTTTATGATGATGATTATTTTATTATTACATTATGATTATTATTATTCTCATCCATTTACTATGATGATTCACGTGTCATGTTACTTTCCCATTATTCCTCCCCCTCACATGGATTTTTACTCACCCTTCTCTTCATTTATTTCCTTCGGTGATTACTTGTTCTAAGAAGAATATAAAACCTAATAGGAGGACTATGATGAAGTAATTAAATAAAATTTTATGTTTTATACATGATTATGTTTTTTGAATGAAATTTTTCCAACATATTAAGACTTATGATTCTGGATTGTATTATAATTATTATTATCTTTAAAATTATGTAACAATAATCTATAAGAGATTAATGAACTATAGTTTATATAAGAGAAACATTTAGTTAATTTGGGAATTATGTTAGTGATATATAATTGATTATCTACATAAGGATACCATGAGTGAAGACATTATAAAAGATTTATTAAATGTTAATTAGTTATTTTTTCATGATTTATTGAATTATGTATTTTTCTAACCATTACTTCATTAGAGACTAGTGGGAACCTAAATCTATAAAAGGAAAAAGTAAAAGTTACACTTAATATTAACTCATTTTAAGTGAATGGTTCTTTTAATTGGGTATCAATTCATTACTTAATATCATATAACTATTCTAAAATTATTAAATCACATCCCTAATACCACAATGTAGAGATATATATGGAAATACCTACTGGTGATATCATTACAACCAAAGTGTTGGATTCTTGCCTAGTTAGTTTCTATGGTAATATTCATATAATTATTCTCATAATCATTCCTTTTCTATAATTTAATTCTATATAGGGTATGAGTTATCTCTAATTATATAGTTCTCAGATGAATGGTTAGGAAAACGAAATATCTTTTAATATCCTTAACTATCCTAGGCTGTTGCACAAGTGCAAGGATGGTAATGAATCTTCTTTATAAAGACCCTCAATGGTGTGAGTGTTTATACCAAATTAAGAAGTATATATTTAACAAATGGTTAATTCAATTAAAAAAATAAATGTTTATGAAATTCCCATTATGTTGGAGTATATAGATGTATTTAAAAATCAATTTCATGGTCTTCTACTATATTTTAATGTAGAGTTATCAATAAAAAATATACCATTATTCAAACATATATTAATGAGTCCTTATTTTATATACCCTATAGAAATAGAATATTTAAGGAAGAAACTAAAATAATATATGAAAAAAGTGTTCATATACTCTTGTGCATTACCATGGGGTTCACTAATTCTATTTTACATGAATAAGTATAAATTAATATGTATTTTTATCCACTATCAAGAGTTAAATATGATAAATATAAAGAATAAATATATAATACCAAGGAATAATGATTTTTATGATTAACTTATATGATTTATATACTTGTAAAAGGTTTATCTTTGATCTAGATATCATCAGATAAATATAAGGAGAGAATGTATTCAAAAGAAAAATTCCTTATAAGATATGTACACTATGAGTTCATAGTGATTCCATTAAACTTATAAAATCCAATGAAATATTTATGGATATGAATAATATAGTCTTTAGATACTTAGAAAATTTTTGGTTGTCATTATTGATGAAATTTTCATCCTTTACAAGTGAAAGGAAGAACATAAAGAGAATCTATGGATTATGTTGAAAATATTAAATAAGTATATTATATATAAAATTATAAGAAAATATGACTTTTAAATACAACATTTAACATTATTTGTTATTTTGTTTCATGAGAAAAGATATATTTGAGGATCCATCGATGAAAAAGGAATTTTCGGAACAGACCAGAGAAACATCTATAATGTAGATCCATAATTTGCTCATATTAGCTGAGAATTATTGATTTTTTTGAGTATAATGTATTTATTATAAATTTAATTAACCAAAATAAAATAAAATGGTATATTTTTTTTACTGATTAATGTGAAGAGAGTAACAAGAAGTTGAAGAAGTGAATAATCACTACACCTGTACTCACACTATGCTGAAGAAGAGGAGGATTTTTGATTTAATGTGATGTATTAATGAATAGATTAAGTTTTATAATTATGAAAAAAATATAAAGTGATATCCTATTTCTCATGAAAATTGAATGTTCATGAGAAAAATTATATGAAACATGTTCTGTTGTTGGCAACTGTAATATTACCATTGAAGATTTGGTGACATTATCACTCACTCAAAATTAAATTTATATTCATGATTCCCTTAAATTTAGGGGTGAAAAGTGGCAATGTCCAATTATGTCACCAATTAAAATGATATTTCAATCATATGGAAGGAATCCGTTACATTGGTATAGGATAATCCTTTCAATAGGGTTACGTTTACCAACTAGTATGTCAACTGCATAGTTTGCTTCCCTCCACATGTGTGTAACTTCCATGTCCTCTATAATGATCATCCTACACTTCCTAATGTATTATTTCAAAGTCCCATATATAATAGTGTGATATATATAATGATCATATGTGCTTGAAGTATATATTCATATTTAAGTAGATCAATATTCACCAATGAAGATGGTCAAATAAAATAATATATTATGCTTTCTAAATATATTACTATCATGGGAATTAAAATGAAGTTGATGATGATTTATGAAGAAAATATATTATAAACTTATCAATTAATAGGATTGATGAGGATACAATTTTCTTATACATGAAAAAGATATGCATGGGAAATATAATGGAATGAAAAAATCCTACCTTTCCCAAATGATTTCCCAACCATCCATATAAGGTATGATCAAGGATGCACAAAGGTATGATTTTAAGCTTGAAAAAAAGATGAATATAATAAATTAAGGGAATATATAGAAATT
Organism: Viscum album; assembly: GCA_963277665.1. Lineage (NCBI taxonomy): Eukaryota > Viridiplantae > Streptophyta > Magnoliopsida > Santalales > Viscaceae > Viscum > Viscum album. The sequence goes on from OY728126.1 coordinate 1,006,538,568, forward strand.
GTACATTGAAAAATATAGATTCATTCACTTCAGAACAATAATATGTGTGTTTTCATGTTTTTTACTTCTATCCTAGAAGAAAATAGGTGTACTGTGATCATTGAGAGAAATTTTTGTGGAAAAATATGAATTAGAATATTTCTGAGTATACCTCAATGTGATTGGTATGTTAGTAGTTCATTGAAGATCATTAGTATTATGAAGGTATGATGAAACCATTATGCATACCAATATGGAAATGGGAGAACATAACTATGGAAATTTTCATAGGCCTTCCAAATACCTCTATAAAAAATAATTCCACATGGATATCTATGGATCAAATCACCATGAAATCCCAATCTATCACTAATAAAAATTATTTCTCTCCTAATCAAGTTTACAAGATATACATAAAGTGGGGAGGCTTCACGGGGAACCACATTCGATCTAATTTTATAGTGATCCAAGGTTCACCAATTTTTTCTAAAGGAGTCTTCTACATGACCTAAATATTGAGTTGAAAATTAGCATAGACTACCAACCCAAGATTGATGGAAAATAGGAAAAGTACATTTATACAATCATACTCTTGTGGAGATATTTCTTGATGTGAATCACTAGGGGATGATATCAAAACATTTTTTTAGTTAGGTTCTCATTCAAAAAAATATTACACTCATGTATCTAGATAACCCCACATAAATCTCTATATGGGATGATATGTGGAACTCCTACATGTTGTGATGAATTTGGTTAATGGAATCTATTTGGACTTGAACATGTGAAAGAGATCACATAGGAGGCTCAAAGATTTTAATAATACATTGGAGATGCTCATATTCAACAAAATATCTATATAGACAATTATTATAGTTAATTAGTGTCCATAATTACATTTAAATTATTCTTTAGAATAATAAACTAGAATAGATTCATTAGGTTTGTAAAGAAGGTAAATATTATCCCTAGGTGAATTGGTCCCATTAATATCATTCACTACACAAGAGATGTGGCCTATCGAGTAACACTTCAACTAAACCTAGATCAAGTTCATGACAAGTTCCATGTATCCCTCCTGGATAAGTACATACTCAAACCCTCTCTTATACTAATTTTAAAAGTTGAAAAATTAAAAAATGATATCTATTATGAACATAAACCAGTGCAGATATTAGTATATAGAGACAAAGTTTCATGTAATAAGATAACCCTCCTTCTCAATGAACTTTGGTGAAACCATATTTATGAAGAAGAACATGGGAACCTAAGGATGTAGTGATACAGAAGTATCCTCATCTATTATCGAATATAGATTTTAGATGAAATTTAAAGGATAATTTTCTTTAAATGGGGAAATAATTTAATAATATAGATATTTAAATATTGATTTTTCTTTTTGAATAAACAACTATGTTATAATTGGTAATATAGTATAGTATAAAACCAATACATCAAATAATAAAATAAAAAAAATCACATTATTAATTAAAAACATAAAATTTAGTAAATAGATATACCCAATAAAAATAATTTTAGTATAATTGAACCATAAAAACATAAAAAATAAGAGACTAGAATATGAAAATTTAGATTATTTTGTTCTCTTTGAAATATAACACTTATGAATAATATTATAAGAAAAGAAAGAAATCATTAGTAAAGCAACAAAAATGTCAAAAACAAAGAATATAAAACCTTGAGAGGAATTAAAATGAATAATAAATCAATAAAATAAGAGGTATTTTTTGGAAATATAAAATCAATATGATAATTATAATAGTAACATGACCATTTAAATAGAAACCCAAACGTTAAGAATAGTTGCATGACTATTTGAATACTAATATGATTGTTAGAATAGTAAATTTACAAATAAAATAGTAAAATTAAATTTTAGTAATAATAAAAATAAATAAATTATGTAAATATAAATATTATGATTCCCAAATATTATTATTTAAATTAGATACATAAATAAAGTGTAAGTGTATTTTTTTATAAAGTGTTTTTTAATTTTTTTAGGAAAGCCATAATTTTTATTTTTATAATTTAAATTACATAAGTTAGACAATTATTTTTATTAAATGGATTTCATTTTTAGAATAATCATGTCTAACTTTTATAAGGGTGGTTTTTTGATAAAATTTTGAAGAACATGATTTTTTTGGTTAATAATAAAAACTTAAATTTTAAGTAATTAATATATTTTATTTACACCATTAAAGATGTAATAATGAAATTACAATTTAAATAATGGATTTACAGACCTAGAATATATAAAATAAGATAAATTAGTAATTTAAAAATAGTAAACATAATTTCAAAACCTAAAAATTATTTTTTAGTGTCTGAAAATATAGAGTATTAATTTAATAATCATTTATTTTCATTCTTTCCTTTAAAATGAAGTAATAAATTTAGTGCTTTCATAGTTTAAAAGTAAAAAAATTAAGTATTGATGATAAAAAATGATTTATAATTTTAATAGGACCATTATGAAAAGTTTTAATTTATAAATAATAATTTATTCAAAATTATAACCCAAAAATACCCTTCATCTCAAGTATAAAACAACCACTTTCTTCCCATGTAAGATCATTTTCCATAAAATTCTCAAGGCCCAAGTTCCAACAAATTTTCTCTTCCAAACCCCTTAGTACCCTTAGGTATGTTATTGAGTCACACAACTCCAATAATTTGATGTGTTAAGGGTAATGTTAAATGAATACCATCATGAAGTAGGTATGGTTTCTTAATCTTTTCATTTTATTTTTATGTTTAATTATTCTATCATTATATCCATTTCTAGTAAAAAAATTTATAATTAATTATATTGTGAATTAACATCAGTTTAATAATATTAAACTCCTATAAAAAATTATTTACAATTATTTTATATTTTATACATCCCTCTCATCCAATTTTCACAATTTATCATTAATTGTTAGCTAACCACCTTTGAAGATATTTACAAATCATTAATTATCATAGTCTTCATGGATGGTTAGAAAATATGTTTATAATATATAAATATATAAATATATAATTACATGTATTTTTATGATTCATTAATAAATTCTACTAACGCATAAATGGAATCAAATAAAAAACATGTAATCAACACAAGAATAAATAATTTAAAGAAAATATGATATCAAGACACTTCAACTTTAACAAAGAAGATTAACGTATAGAATTGAATGATTATAGTTGATCAAGTGTGAAAAAATAAATATTATCCACTTATGGATTTAAATATTAATAAAAAATAGTTTATTATACATGTGAAATAAATGTGATGAAACTAAACAAGATCTTAGGTAAAGGGAATCTTGAACTGAACACTTTCCTTTTGTGTTCATAAACCTTTTCTCTTTGTTTTTGAAGTTATTCTAAAAAATATTTTCAAAATTCATTTGTTAATTTATGTCCTTTTATTCTTATAGGTATATTTATCATTACACTTCATTAAGATTCATTATAAGTTACCTAAAATGAATTTTAGAAAAGTATTTAATTTCCAAAATATCTCATTGATTCATCTAGAGATGTTTTGTCTTCTCATAAAGACCCACAATCTTTTTATGTCAATATTTATTTCCAAAAAAATATAATTTACCCTTATTGTATAGAGAAACTCCAAGGTTATTCTTTGAAATATGCATTATGATATATTCATGAAACCCTTTTTTCAAGGGTCAATTTCATGTTTATGACTCATATATGTTTTCTTTATTTGTGTAATTCCTGATTATGAGAATATTATGATGTTAAGGGTGGGATTAACACTACATATACCCCAATGCATATGGTAATGTGATATATCTAATTATATTTGGTGTATTATGCATAAAAATGATTCTAAATTTGTTCAAAATTTATGACGTCATGAATTTTACACATATGTTATGTATGGACATGATACTATCATTCTTCACATATTATGTGTGGGATTTGACCACACTGTTAGGATGTGTTATTATTATTCATATTAAACATTACATGTCTCTTTTAAATTATTATCTTATGTTTGTAATAGTGATCCTTTTATTATGATATGATGGGGATTATTATGCTTTATAATGTATTATTTGGATTTTGGTCTTATGTTCCATTCCTATTTTTTCCTCCCATAAGTGGGATTTTAGCTCACCATTTAACTGATTAATATCCTCAAATGAATAAAAGTACTAACTAATATATTAAATTTAAGAGGAGGAATATTCTTAAATAATTAAAGAATATTTAATATTTTATTTTTCTATATTTTGTATGAACCAAATCATTATGAGATACCAAGCCTTGAGATTTTGGATTATATTATTATTATTATTATCTAAATAATATCCTAATAATAATTTATGAGAGATGAAAATCACTATAGTTAGTATTAGATAAATGTTTAGTAGATTTAGGAATTAGATTAGTTAAAGTTAACCATTTATAAATTTTTGGATAAAATAAGTGAATAAATTAGAATATATTTACACATGTGAGTTATTTATTTATTCATTATTTATAAATTTATATTTTGACCTATCCTATTCTTAATTTAGGAATAGTGGTAACCTAAATAAATAAATGGCTATGGTGAAAGGTACACTCAATATCCACTCATTTCTAGGGAATGATTTATTCAATTATAGTTGTATATATTTATTTATATCTTGCATGATTTTTAGAACTATTGAGTCACCTTCTTGATACATTTAATAATATATATCTATAAAAACAACTAGTGGTTATATCATTGATACAAATTCATTGAACTATTTCCTAGTTATCTTCAATCGGAAGCTACTTCTATTGAATCTCATAATCCTTTTTTGGTAGTAATTTTTTCAATACAAGGCATGGAATGTATATCATTATTCAGATCTCACATTAAGTTTCAAGAAAGGGAAATCCCCTTCCATATCCTAAACCATACCATGCTCTTATATAAAGGAAATTATGTTTATAAATTCCCATTAAAATTTTCCTCAATGATGTGGGTGTTGACACCCAATGAAAAAAACATCTTTATCAACTGTTTGAGTCAAAGGAAAATATAAACCTTGAAAAGATGACCATTTTATAACGACCCATACTTTATATACATTGTTAATACTTCAAAATTGAAGCACACTTATTACAACATATGACAAAACCACAAAGGACGGTATAGGTATAGTGTCTTTAGAAACTGGGAAACATAAACAACTGGTTCATAAATATTCTACTGTGTCTCCCATTTATTTCATCATATCTAGGGTCCCTTTTAGAATATTCTACTTAATATCCATCTTCCTGACCTGGGGAAAAGAAAACATAAAAGGGTGAGCTCAAATGCTCAGCAAGGGCAAATAAAGGAAATAAAAATCATATCATATCTTTTTGAAAATCATATCCTGAAAAGAGATCATAATATCTTAACATGGAATAAATCATAGAAGTGAAAATGAGATCCCCATAATCATAACATGAAACTTGAAACTTTGTGGCATGCACACATAATCATGGAAAATCATTTCTTGTTAGTCATGACTCATTGCCAAGACTATCTTAGTGGACGAAGTCCCTTTCTAAACCGAGTCACCCTCGTTCCAGTCCTGTTTCACTGAACCGGTATAACCTACCGTTCCAGCCATGTCTATCTCATGAGATATAAAATCTTTACCCAATGCATTGGAGGGAGATATAGGTCCCACCCATCTTATAATGAATCCTTTCTTATGTGTGCCACATAATCATAAACCATACATCATAGCGTAACCCATGTAATAAAAATGGGATTCTTAAACAACATGACATCATAAAACAATTCATATAAGATAAAGAAAAAAAATATTTCCATCACAACATAATCAAATCCATGTAATAATAGGGATAAAAACAGAACCCTTTTATTATCTTAGATGGAAAATAATTTTGATAAAATACTTGAACTCCATTCTTGAGGAAAATATCCTTTCTACTTCAAAAAAACTTTTCCTTTTCTTAACATGTCATACAATTTTAAACTAAAAGAAGTTTATTAAAAATAAACTTGAATAATTGTAAAGGAAACTTCTTGGAAATAATGTTTTAGAAATCCATTCATGCCGTATAAGTTAAAAAAACATTCTTCGTACTTTTGTCGGAAAAGTCAAAAAGTACCTCGTACGAAAAACGACAAAAGATTCCTTTCATTTCTTTTACTAAAAACTCATCAAAGGGTAAAAATGGATTTAAAAAATTGTAGATGTATGGAAATAATATTACATATTTATGAAACATGGATGTGGATGATAAAATACACCCCGGTAAATACTTACGAATAAACAATCTCGGATAAAAATGAGATTGTGATATTTCCCTTACCTTAGGTCCGATTTGCTTTGTACGTGTCCGAAGCTCCAGTATAATGGTTTAAATAATGTTATTGACTTATTCCAGAATCATACATATTGATATGATATCATATATGGTCATATTTTTAGCTTCTTGTTAGTAATATTTCATTGTTACTTGTTACTCGGGTCTTTATTGCCTTTTGTTCTTATGCGTGTTTTGCCGAATAAATTCTTATTCTTCTTTTAAGGTTATAGATACCTTATATACAGAATGGTATTAGTGTAACATATATCATATTTATTCATTAAATTCATTTATATAATTACTATGTAATGATGATCATGTAGAACGAGTCGCTTCACATCGTGGAGACGGTATTCCGTACGTACGCACGAGTGATGATATCATTCCTATGATCGTGGAATTGTATTGGAGTATATATATATTATTTCAGTATCAATATTACTTTATAATAATCATAAATAGTTACTCATTACACCATTATACCCATCCTTGTAAGGTGATGGTGGAAAATAGATTACACCACGGCGTGGAGACAATATTCTGTACGTACGCACGCGCGGTGATTTCATTTTTCCGTAGGATGGATAGAAGGTGAATTAGGGTTGTTTCATATTTATAATAACATATCAGTATCTTATTAATACTAATGTTATTAATTTATCATGAAACAACTAAAGAATAAGAAGTTGAAGAAGAAAGAAATTGAAAAGATCGGTAATGGATATTACCTCTTCTTTGGAACGCTTCTTTAAATCCTCCACTTAGGGAACTAAGATTGGTCTTTTAAGAAGACCAGGACCTCTAGGATTATTCTAGGGAAGTGGAGAGGAGAAAATGTCAGGGGTTGTCCGAGCTTGAGTGCTCAAATTGGTGTGAGGAGGAGGGGGAGGAGGTGCCCTTTTATAAGGGATGAGAGGGGCACCTTAGGAATATCTCAAAATATTATTTTATATTAAAGTAAAAATCGGTTTATAATGGTTCTAAAGGGTCTTATTTCGAAGCTCAAGTGGGTATGGGTCTAAATACTATCAACCAATAGGATTTAGACAAGTTTAGGGTATTATTTTAACCTTATCAATTAGATTTAACTCTAAGTTAAATAATTTAACTTTTACCATGTCTTTTTGTTTTCTTTCACTATATGGTTAATACACTTACTATAATATGCCAAAAGAACCCCAAATTATTTATTATTAATATATATATATCCTTATCTAAGTAATTTGGCCGAACCTTAGATTTTTAGGAATAAAATAACAATTAATAATATAATATTTTATTTAAAAACTATTTTGTGTCAATTTTGACACTATTTGATATATGATTTTTGTGAAAGTCATAAAAGAATTATATGTTCAAAAAAAGTTGATTAAATCAACACTAATATATCATAGTAACCTATAAAATTATTGTAATTCATAAAAAGTGTCAAATTACATTTATTTTGGTGTTTATAACATCAATTATGTCAATATTTCATAAATAAGATAATTACTTCATCATAATTGTGTCATAAATAAATTAAATTATTTAATGTCTAAAAATTATAAATAAAATACCATTATGTAGGAAATCTTTTTATATTTCTAATGAATATTTATAGTCGAATTTATCTTATGTATTACCCCATATTAAAAATGATTTACTTATTAAACTTTGATTTTAACTATTTTAACCCTTCTTTAAATAAATTAATAATAAATGTCCTAATCTAACCCAAGTGGGCCTAAATGGTCATATTTTATTCATAAGGTTGTTTTTGGTCGAATTACACTTATCCAATAGAATTAGGACATGTGTTAGGGTAATAGTAATATCATATTTACCCCTATTTACTATTAACCGCGGTAAAAAAAGTAAAAAGTTACTATTCACCAAAAATTATTTTTATCTCATTGAACCACATTTTACTTAATGATATCAACCGTGTCTGTCAGATTTTCGAAATTCCATTCACAAAAGTGGTAAAATTAAGTTTTATGCAAAATTCAGTTTTTAACCTACCACTTAGTGGTTTCACTATTCATCAAAAATTGAAAGTTTTCAGAAAAATACCAAAATTTGACCCTATGCTAATTTTGGTATTCCGAATCCAAAAATGAAGTCCATTTTGAAAAATAAAATTTATAAAATTTCAAAAAGTGGTTATTACTATTCATAACGGCTAGTTTTAATAATATTTTAATAGCATATCGTTGTTTAGTGAAACTCGGTATTGCGTACGACGCAAGCTATCGAGGAAGGCCGCGATTGCATGTAAAGTAATCCAAGATAGTATGTAGTGAAAGATTCCTTTGATGATATATAAAAACAAAATATTACTCACAAAAATCTCGGGTGTTACATTCTACCCCCCTTAAAAAGAATTTTGCCCTCGAAATTCGTCACTTTGTAACAAACAGATGAGGATACTTCTCCCTCATCATATCCTCAAGCTCCCATGTAGCTTCTTCAAGTTGGTGGTTCCTCCATAAAACTTTCACCAATCGAGTGGTCTTGTTTCATAGGACTTCTTCACTACGATCCAGAATCTCTATCGGTTGTTCTTCATAAGAAAGATCTTGCTCCAATGGTACAACTTCTGAGTTGAGTACATGTGAAGGATCAGGTATGTACTTTCTCAGGAGAGATACATGGAACACATCGTGAACTTGAGAGAGATTCGGTGGAAGCGCCAATCGGTAAGCTACCTTTCCAACACGATCCAGTATTTCGAAAGGACCGATATATCTAGGGCTCAACTTCCCCTTCTTTCCAAATCTCATAACCCTCTTCCAGGGAGATATTCGTAAGAACACTTTATCACCCACTTCAAACTCTAGGTCTTTTCTTCGGTTGTCGGCATAACTTTTCTATCGACTCTGAGCTACTCTTATGTGTTGTTGAATAGATCTGACCTTTTCTGCCATTTCATCAACGAGATCAGGTCCTAATAGCTTTCTTTCCCCAACTTCATCCCAGCAAGTTGGAGTCCTGCATTTCTTTCCATAGAGAGCTTCATAAGGAGCCATCTGAATACTGGAGTGAAAGCTATTATTATAAGAAAATTCCATCAAAGGTAGGTGTTGATCCCAACCTCCTTTGGAATCCATAGAGCAAGCTCTCAACATATCTTCTAGGGTTTGAATTGTTCTCTTAGACTGACCATCTGTCTGGGGATGATAAGCAGTGCTGAAACTCAACTCTGTATCCAGAGTATGCTGAAGACTTCTCCAGAACTTCGAGGTAAATCTCGGATCCTGATCAGATATAATAGAAAGTGGTACTCCATGCAATCTTACCACTTCCTTTACATATATCCTGGAAAGCTGATCTAGAGAGAAATCCTATCTAATAGCAATGAAGTGTGCAGACTTTGTAAGACGATCAACTATGACCCAGATAGCATTATTGCCTTTGGATGTTTTAGGAAGTCTTATGACAAAGTCCATAGTGATGTTTTCCCATTTCTATTCGGGTATGGGTAATGGTTGTAACATTCCCTTAGACTTCTGTCTCTCAGCTTTAACTTGTAGAAAAACCAAGCATCGAGAGATATATTCAGCAACATCTCTTTTCATGCCATCCCACCAGAAGTACTCTTTCAGGTCCCTATACATCTTCGTGCTTCCAGGATGAATAGAGAATGAAGAACTATGAGACTCATCCAGCAGCTCCTTCTTTAATTCGGGGATGGGAGGAACACAAACCCGATTCCTAAACTTTATTATCCCATCACAATCAAGGTTGAATTCAGTAACATTTCTCACCTTCTTTTGTAACTCTACATCTTGTTTCTGTGCCTCTTTAATCTTCACATGTATAGATGGTTGAACATTCATTTGAGAAAGATAAGATTTTTCCCCTTCCATTATAATTCCAAGATCCATCCTTTGTAAATCCATAAATATTGGATCTTTTGTGATCCTCATCATGGATAAACTAACATGTTCTTGTCGAATTAATGCATCTGCCACCTTGTTTGCTTTCCCAGGGTGGTAATGGATTGAGCAGTCATAATCCTTAATCAGCTCCAACCATCTTGTTTGACGCATATTCAACTCCTTTTGTGTGAAAATATACTTTAAACTTTTATTATCAGTATAAATATCACACCTTTCACCATAAAGGTAATGCCTCCAAATCTTTAATGCAAAGATTACTACAGCCAACTCCAAATCATGTGTTGGGTAATTTTGCTCATGGATTTTCAACTGTCGTGAGGCATAAGCTATCACCATATCATTTTGCATAAGAACACACCCCAATCCCTTCTTGGATGCATCACTGTAGATGAAAAACCTTTCTCCACTACAAGGCAGTGTGAGCACAGGTGCACTGGATAACCTTATTTTCAACTCCTTGAAATTCTCTTCACATTCCTCTGTCCAAACAAACTTAACTCCTTTCCGAGTCAACTTGGTGAGTGGATTAGATAATCATGAAAAATCTTTTACAAAACACCGATAATATCCAGCCAAACCAAGAAAACTTCGGATCTCAGTTACTGTTGTTGGTCTTGACCATCTTTCGATAACCTCTGTTTTTGCTGGATCCACAGATATCCCCTCTTTTGAGATTATGTGACCCAAAAATGAAACTTTTTGAATCCAAAATTCACACTTGGTAAATTTTGCATAAAGCTTCTCCTTTCTCAGGGTCTTCAATATAATTCTCAAGTGATCTTCATGCTCTTCCTTACTCTTTGAATAGACAAGAATATTGTCTATAAAGACTACCACAAATTGATCAAGATAGTCTCTAAAGACTCTATTCATTAGATCCATGAAGATAGCAGGGGCATTAGTAAGACCAAATGGAATCACTATAAATTCATAGTGTCTATACCTTGTACGGAAAGCCGTCTTTGGTATATCCTCCCTTTTGACCCTTAATTGATGATACCCTGAATGAAGATCAATCTTGGAAAAGTATTGAGCTCCGCGTAGTTGGTCAAATAAGTCATCAATGCGTGGGAGAGGATATTTGTTCTAGATAGTGATCTTGTTAAGTTCTCGATAATCAATGCAGAGTCTCATTGATCCATCTTTCTTCTTAACAAATAGAACAGGTGCTCCCCAAGGTGATGCACTAGGGCGTATGAATCCCTTATCAAGATTCTCTTGGAGTTTCTTCTTCAATTCCTGCAACTCAATTGGGGCCATTCTATAAGGTGTCTTTGAAATAGGCAAAGCACCCGGTATGAATTCTATTGAAAACTCAACTTCACAATTTGGTGGAAGAACCGGTAATTCCTCCGGAAAGACATCATCAAACTCCCGTACGATGGGCATATTCTTAATCGTAAGTTTCTCACCAACCATTTGAGATAAATAACCTTCATTTAGTGGAATCAAGACCCATAAGATGGAAGGAATTTCCACTGGAAGGTTATATTCATCCTTGCATCGATAGACGATCGTAGATTGATCTGGAATATGAAATGTGACTTCCCTTCTTTGGCAATTGATATGAGCTCCATGTAGAGAAAGCCAATCCATGCTAAGAATCACATCAAATTCCACTAAAGGAAGGATCACAAGATTTGCAGGAAGCACTTTCCCACAAACTTCGATTGGAGAAGAATTATAAACTTTTGATGCGACTGTTGTGCCATTAGGTGTTGTCACAGCTAACTCAACATCTAATTTTTGAGGTAATACGGTGATACCCTTAGAAAATTCTTTAGAAATAAAAGAGTGGGTGGATCCAGAATCAAATAAAACATTTGCTACTTTAGAGTGGATGGTAAGTGTACCTTTCACCACTTCGTTATCGTACTCAACATCGCTGATAGAAATTTCATGTGACTTTCCTTTGTCTTTAGCCTTAAGATTTTGTTGACGTCGACCATCATCATCAACCCTTGGATTTGGGCATTGATTGGCATAATGCCCCATCTCCTTGAACTTGAAACATTGAAGTGTAGTAGGTTCATTCTGTGTATCCCTTCCTTTGTTTGCATCATTAGACATCTTCTTCCCATTATCGCGGTATTCAAATGCCCGACGACCTTCCTTTCCACATTTGAAACATTTACTTGTCCCTTTAAGACAACTCCCTCCATGTTTCTTTCCACACTTTGAGCATAAGGGAAAGCTCATCTTCTTTTCAGTGTGCTCTTTAGATTTTCCTTTGAATTTTATCTTCCTCTTCTTATCAAACCCATGTGACTGATGGGTTACTCCAATCTCCATCTCTACTTTGAGAGAACATCGAACGATTTCCTCATAGCTATTGAAGTCCCTTATGGATAACACCCTTCGAAGACTTGGTTTTAAGCCACTAAAGAATCAATAGATCTTACTCTCAGGTTGGATAATAATACCAGAAGAGTACCTTGCAAGTCTTGTAAAATTTTCTTCATAGGTACCAACAGATTCATCATCCCTTTGTTTTCGTTCAAGAAACTCTTTCTCCATCTTTGTTTGGAGAATACGAGGGAAGTACTTATTGAAAAATAAGTTCTTGAACTCGTCCCATTCCATAGACTCAATTTCATCCCTTTGCCTCATATTCTTAATAAGATTCCACCATTGATCAGCATCTCCTTCCAAACGATACACTGCTAGGATGACTTTATCATGTCCAGAACATTGAAGAACTGAAAATATCTTTTCAGTAGTACTAATCCATTGTTCAGCAACTAATGGATCAGTAGACCCGCTGAAAGAAGGTGGACGCTGCCTCATGAAGGATTCAACAGAATGTTGCTTCTTCCTTTGCTTGTTTGGAAGTCCTGCATGATTCATAGCTTGAGAAAGTTGTGTGAGCATGGCTACAAGATTTTTCATTCCAGCTCCCATATCGTTTGGTTGCTCAGGGGGACAATCATTGCATTGCCCATCGCATTCCACATTAACACGGTTCCTTTGGGTTCCAGCCATTGACTAAAACCAAGAAGAATAGTGTGAGAAAAACTAATTATAATAGGAAAACCACATAATCAAGGATAAAATTTCACACTTAAGGTCTTATCCTAGGGTATTCATGTCCATTTCTAAAACACTAAGATTGTGTTCTATGCTTAGACTTATCCTTAGGGTTCTTACTAAGACTTTCACATCCTAGTTTCCAAAGGTTGGCTATACCTTTCCTCTGATACCAACTATAACGACCCATACTTTACATACATTGATAATAATTCAAAATTGAATCACACTTATTACAACATATGACAAAACCACAAAGGACCGTATAGGTATAGTGTCTTTAGAAACTGGGAAACATAAACAACTGGTTCATAAATCTTTTACAGTGTCTCCCATTTATTTCATCATATCTAGGGTCCCTTTTAGCATATTCTACTTAATATCCATCTTCCTGACCTAGGGAAAAGAAAACATAAAAGGGTGATCTCAAATGCTCAGCAAGGGAAAATAAAGGAAATAAAAATCATATCATATCTTTTTGAAAATCATATCCTGCAAAAGAGATCATAATATCTTAACATGGAATAAATCATAGAAGTGAAAATGAGATCCCCATAATCATAACATGAAACTTGAAACTTTGTGGAATGCACACATAATCATGGAAAATCATTTCTTGTTAGTCATGACTCATTGCCAAGACTATCTTAGTGGACAAAGTCCCTTTCTGAACCGAGTCACCCTCGTTCCAGTCCTGTTTCACTGAACCGGTATAACCTACTGTTCCAGCCATGTCTATCTCATGAGATATAAAATCTTTACCCAATGCATTGGAGGGAGATATAGGTCCCACCCATCTTATAATGAATCCTTTCTTATGTGTTCCACATAATCATAAACCATACATCATAGCGTAACCCATGTAATAAAAATGAGATTGTTAAACAACATGACATCATAAAACAATTCATATAAGATAAAGAAAAAAAATATTTCCATCACAACATAATCAAATCCATGTAATAATAGGGATAAAAATAGAACCCTTTTATTATCTCAGATGGAAAATAATTTTGATAAAATACTTGAACTCCATTCTTGAGGAAAATATCCTTTCTACTTCAAAAAAACTTTTCCTTTCTTAACATGTCATAAAATTTTAAACTAAAAGAAGTTGATTAAAAATAAACTTGAATACTTGTAAAGGAAACTTCTTGGAAATAATTTTTTATAAATCCATTCATGCCGTATAAGTTAAAAAAAACATTCTTCGTACTTTTGTCGGAAAAGTCAAAAAGTACCTCGTACGAAAAACGACAAAAGATTCCTTTCATTTATTTTACTAAAAACTCATCAAAGGGTAAAAATAGATTTAAACAATTGTAGGTGGATGGAAATAATATTACATATTTATGAAACATGGATGTGGATGATAAAATACACCCCGGTAAATACTTACGAATAAACAATCTCGGATAAAAATGAGATTGTGATATTTCCCTTACCTTAGGTTCGATTTGCTTTTTACGTGTCCGAAGATCCTGTATAATGGTTTAAATAATGTTATTGACTTATTCCAGAATCATACATATTGATATGATATCATATATGGTCATATTCTTAGCTTCTTGTTAGTAATATTTCATTGTTACTTGTTACTCGGGTCTTTATTGCCTTTTGTTCTTATGCGTGTTTTGCCGAATAAATTCTTATTCTTATTTTAAGGTTATAGATAACTTATATACATAATGGTATTAGTGTAACATATATCATATTCATTCATTCAATTCATTTATATAATTACTATGTAATGATGATCATGTAGAACGAGTCGCTTCACATCGTGGAGACGGTATTCCGTATGTACGCACGAGTGATGATATCGTTCCTATGATCGTGGAATTGTATTGGAGTATATATATATTATTTCAGTATCAATATTAATTTATAATAATCATAATTAGTTACTCATTACACCATTATACCCATCCTTGTAAGGTGATGGTGGAAAATAGATTACACCACGGCGTGGAGACGGTATTCCGTACGTACGCACGCGCGGTGATTTCATTTTTCCGTAGGATGGATAGAATGTGAATTAGGGTTGTTTCATATTTATAATAACATATCAGTATGTAAGTAATACTGATGTTATTACTTTATCATGAAACAACTAAAGAAGAATAAGTTGAAGAAGAAAGAAATTGAAAAGATCGGTAATGGATATTACCTCTTCTTTGGAACACTTCTTTGAATCCTCCACTTAGGGAACTAAGATTGGTCTTTGAAGAAGACCAAGACCTCTAGGATTATTCTAGGGAAGTGGAGAGGAGAAAATGGCAGGGGTTGGCCGAGCTTGAGTGCTCAAATTGGTGTGAGGAGGAGGGGGAGGAGGTTCCCTTTTAGAAGGGATGAGAGGGGCACCTTAGGAATATCTCAAAATATTATTTTATATTAAAGTCAAAATCGGTTTATAATGGTTCCAAAGGGTCTTATTTCGAAGCTAAAGTGGGTATGGGTCGAATTACTATCAACCAATAGGATTTAGACAAGTTTAGGTTATTATTTTAACCTTATCAATTAGATTTAACTCTAAGTTAAATAATTTAACTTTTACCGTGTATTTTTGTTTTCTTTCACTATATGGTTAATAAACTTACTATAATATGCCAAACTAACACCAAATTATTTATTATTAATATATATATTCTTATCTAAGTCATTTGGCCTAACCTTAGATTTTTAGGAATAAAATAACAATTAATAATATAATATTTGATTTAAAAACTATTTTGTGTCAATTTTGACACTATTTGATATATGATTTTTGTAAAAGTCATAAAAGAATTATATGTTAGAACAAAGTTGATTAAATCAACACTAATATATCATAGTAGCCTATAAAATTAGTGGAATTCATAAAAAGTCTCAAATTACATTTATTTTGGTGTTTATAACATCAATTATGTCAATATTTCATAAATAAGATAATTACTGCATCATAATTGTGTCATAAATCAATTAAATTATTTAATGTCTAAAAATTATAAATAAAATAAAATTATGTAGGAAATCTTTTTATCTTTCTAATGAATATTTATAGTCGAATTTATCGTATGTATTACCCCATATTAAAAATTATTTACTTATTAAACTTTGATTTTAACTATTTTAACCCTTCTTTAAATAAATTAATAATAAATGTCCTAATCTAACCCAAGTGGGCCTAAATGGTCATATTTTATTAATAAGGTTGTTTTTGGTCGAATTACACTTATCCAATAGAATTAGGACATGTGTTAGGGTAATAGTAATATCATATTTACCCCTATTTACTATTAACCGCGGTAAAAAAGTAAAAAGTTACTATTCACAAAAAATTATTTTTATCTCATTGAACCACATTTTACTTACTGATATCAACCGTGACTGTCATATTTTCGAAATTCCATTCACAGAAGCGGTAAAATTAAGTTTTATGCAAAATTCAGTTTTTAACCTACCACTTAGTGTTTTCACTATTCATCAAAAATTGAAAGTTTTCAGAAAAATACCAAAATTTTACCCTAGGCTAATTTCGGTATTCCGAATCCAAAAATGAAGTCCATTTTAAAAAATAAAATTTATAAAATTTCAAAAAGTGGTTATTACTATTCATAACGGCTAGTTTTAATAATATTTTAATAGCATATCGTTGTTTAGTGAAACTCGATATTGCGTACGACACAAGCTATCGAGGAAGGTCGCGATTGCGTGTAAAGTAAGCCAAGATAGTATGTAGTGAAAGATTCCTTTGATGATATATATAGAAAAAATATTACTCATAAAAATCTCGGGTGTTACACATTTGGAGAGAGTACATTGATTTACAGCATGAATAATTTCATGCCCTTACCTAAAATTGTGTGGTGGAGTTATCAATAGAACTTATACCTAGACCGATACCCATATCAAAAATACCTATAGGATATACCTATTAGAAATGGAATAGTAAAATTGTAAACTGTAAGTTAATTTGGGTAAACAGTTCATATTACCTAGTGGATCATATGGGGTGAACCAGTGATCTATATTAAGAAGAAAAACACATTAATGAATCTTTTCATCAAATACCGAGAGATAAATAAGGTAAAAATAATGTAAAAGTATTTATTACCACTATTTGATGAATTTTTGATCAAATTTAGGTATCATAGTATTACTCAAATAATTATCTTCATTCTATATTTCATCCACTGAAGGTTAAAAGAAAATATATTCTAAAGATAAACTTCTTCCCAATATACGGACACTATGAATTCATAGTGATTCTATTCATGCTTACAAATGCCTCTAAAATGGACATAGACTTGATGAATAAAGTATATATATAATATAGGGTTTTTTGGTGGTATTTATTAATGAATTCCATATTTCCTCAAATAGAAAGTAAGAATAAGAAGTGTATATAAGGATTATGTTATAAACATTAATAAATGAGAAATTTTATGCTAAGTTAAAAAATGTGAATTTTGGATGTAGTATTTCATTTTATTCGAAAAATTATAATAATAAAAGAGATATATATGGATAACAAGAAGAAAAAACTGATTGTGGAATGTCCTATTTCAACATCTGTAAAAGAGATACATATTTTTCATGAATTATTGATGTATTATCAATGATTTGTGAGGAACTTATTTTTATTTTCAAAAAAACTAACTAAACTAACATGGAAGGGAGTAATGTTTTTATATACTGATGAATGTGAAGAGAGCTTCAAGGAGTTAAAAAATAAATCTATCACTAAACCTTTACTCACAAAAACCTCATTAAGAATAGGTTTTTGGGACATAAAGTGATGATTTAGTTAAGAGATAGGGTTTTGTACTCATTAAAAATGAAAAATTGGTAGCTTATACCTATTGATAGTGGGAGGTTCATGAGTAAAAATATTTGATACATAATATGGAATTGATTTTTGTAATAATTGAATTGATTATTTTGAAGCATTTTTTCTATGATGTTATCTGTCAAATGTATAAATATCTTATGATCTTAATGTATATATTCTCATAAAAGGACATCAATGTGTTCCAATGGAGATGGTTAGAGCTTACCAAGGAGTATGAATACTCAACACATTACCATCATGAGAAGAAGAATAAAGTGGTTGATTTTATAAGTAGAAAAGATCTTACAACCTTGTCTATGATGATGATTGAGAATGATCTAGTCTTCTTATAAATACAAAGGATTAACAATGGAATCATAAAGGAAGAAACCACATCCAACCTTTCCAAAATTTTTACCTAAATATCCATCTATGATAAGAACAAGGATTCACAAAAGGATAATTTGGTGCTTCATAAGTAGGTGAAAGGAACAAAAGAATAGAAATATCATGAATTCAGAATTTATAGTGATGGAGTCATTTAGTTTGGAAGAAAACTCTATTTTCAATCATCACTATTGATAAATAAATAGATATTATATGATTAATATAGAACATCATTGTCCATAAATTCTAAAACTTCCATTATTTACTAAGATCATTTAGAGAATATATGAGGTGCAACATGAAGAAAAACAGTTGTTGAGTACATCTCATAGTTCTTAATATATTAGTAGGTCAAATAATATAATCATGAGTTCAAAGGGGTGATGAAAATATAACCCAAAACAACAAGTAAATAGGATAAAATCACTATATACATCATCATAAGAATTCTGAATACATCAAATGAAAATAACCCCATATGAGTTTTCATGGATATAATCAACAAGACTTCCCACTTCATTATTATTTGAAAAGATTTATTAACATATCAAATTTCTATGATATATGAAAAGGAATTGGTTAGGATGCATGGTTCACAATTTTCTATTGTATCTGATCGAGATCAATATTTTATGTAAGGAATAAACCTAGAATGACCTAACATGTTACTCAATCTGGTTCCCCATAAGGCCTAAAGTGAATTTCTAATTTCTATGTATATGAGATAAGAACCTTGGTATCCAAACACATAAACATGGGAATTATTTCACTTATAAATCACAATATAACATGTATCATGAATATCAAATGAAGATAAAAAATCCTAGTACATGAAAAATAATAAATATATAACCATGTAATGTAAAAAAACAAAGAAAGAAGGATAAAATATGAAATTAACCAAAACTAAGTCTCCATGTGACCATCCATCACAACCATTTTGTCAAGAACCAGCCTGAGTCGACCCTGAACCGGTCACCCAGGCCAGCCCGCGACAAGTCCCAAGAGGCGTTCCCGATCCTCCCGGGATGGTGACAAGCACCAAGGGCATCAATAGAGTACAAAAGGGAACGATTTCGCCCATATATAAACAATAAAAAAAAACAGCAGAAATAAACGGACAACCCAAAATGAATTTATATAAAAATTGAACTAAATATTATTTGTACAAGAAACAAAAATTAGAACAAAACCAACAACTCAACTGAACAATCCCGATGAACAAATAACTACATGTGACACTTCTGGTCACTCTCCAACACAATGATAAAATGTCACCCAAGGTGATCGAACTAAAGATGAAACCTGCACAAGGGCTAAAAAGGAAGAAGACTATAGGCGTGAGTATTAAAACTCAGTAGGTTAGTCCGGTATTCTATTCCCAATGCAAATTCCTTTAAAATAAAAGAAACATCAATTTATAGTTTTAAATTAAATATTTGAAAGTATGGTTTTCAAATGAGGTTCCATGCTATAATATTTATCAGACAAAAACATGCATGTTTAATAAACAAAAATGCAAGTAACAATTCTTTTCAAAGAGGTGAAACTTCAAAATGGAAATAGTTTTCAAGAGGGATAATTTAAAGAATTTTAACATTCAAATAAATAACACATACTACTGAATTTACCAACCAAACACACCGTATGCCGACAGTGAGTACAAAATAGCCAATGAGCACTAGTCACGGGAATACCCCTAGGCACTAGTTAGTTGTGAGCCCCAGGTACCTCGTATCTCGGTGAAAGTAACCATAATAAATATCCATTCTCATGCACGAGCCACAAGTAGGGAACATACCCATAACCTAGTGGTCCCAAATCATCATCATTATCATAGTTTAGTTAGTGTTGTCATCATCAAACTTGCTACGTGAAACAGAGGCCAACCCCCACAGAATCACTAGCATACTAGTAAACATCCGCCCACCTAGATACCCGGGATTCCCTTTAGTTCTCAATCAAGTTACACATATTATCAAATACACATTTCATATCCATATTCCATTAAAAAACCATAAAAACACAAACATACCATAATCTTTATTCACATTTCTTACACTAATCAACAAACCGCAAAATATTTTGGTAAAACAATTTCATGAAGTGTATTGAGGCTTTGCACATAAAACTCTTTCAAAATCATTCTTTAAATTATAAAAACACATCAAAACCAAACCAAATAATATTTGGAAGATTAATAAACATTTAATAAATTCATTTAATGGACCATAAAACAATCCCAATTGCATAACTTGTTGTATACAAGTAAAACACTCCTTCATTTCTAGGAAATGCCAAACGGGCCTTTAAACATTTTCTCAAAACTAACCTTTGATGAAGGTATGAATTTTAATTTTATTAAGGATCTGTATAAACATCATTTAAATCAGCAAACCTCATTCATAAATCTCTTATAATACTCAGGTTACATATTCAAAACACAACCATTTTCATAAAGATGTGAAACGGTCCATTTTTGGGCAACTCGGGCCAAAATATGTTGTAAATCAAAACCCACTTGTTTGTAAAAACAAATCCAAATTGGAAATAAATATAAGTACCCAAAAATAAAATTTATAATTCTTCCAATTCCTTTATAAATCCAATCAAATAACTTTTAAATCACACATCACACATAAAAGCCAACCGGGAAATTTACCGAACACATGTCATGCCCTTTTTAAACAAAACAATTTATTTTATGTACATGAAAAGGAATAAAACACCAATTGAATGTCATATTTTCATTCAAGATACTGTAAAATGTTAAAAATACCATAAACCAGATTATAAACCTCACAAAATAGTTTCAAAAGATAATGGAACATTTAAACAAACACTTGTTGGACACTTTCATGACAAAACAACACTACCTTTCACATAACAGTGATTAAACAACGAATTTGCACACTAAGAAAATAATAAAAAGGATTAAAAACAATAATAAACATTTATATCAGTATAGTATAATATTAAAATGATGAAACTTCTATGATAAAGTTATGTTCAAGGGATATCCTACCTCAAATCTTTGGCGTAATTGAAACGCACACCCGAAATCACCCGCCGCGGGTTTATAAACCCTAAAACTATAAATACCAGACCTAAACAAACATAAAACCCATAAAAAACATTGTATAACAAAACCCTAGGTCTATCAAGACTAGGTTATAATATAAAACCAAGAAATAATGAAAGGAGGGGGAAGAGGAAGAAGAAAGGAAAAGGAATCTCACCTTTTATCCTAAAAAACTCTTCGTCTTCCATTAGATATCAAGCCCTAGAGACAAGGGAATGGCTTGAAAATTCTTGTATAGACGCCTAAGGTCTGGAAGAACCAGGGGAAGAAGATTGGTGGCTAAAAGAGTACAAATTGATTGATTTATGAATGATTAAATTTACCTTGGCAATTCTGGGTGATTTGAGCTTTCCTGAGAATTTTCTCCCTAATCCGTGACCCACATGAGCTCCAAAGAGGTACAATAGATTATGAGGGTTAGGATAGGGTTATTGGATTCGAGGGGGAGGTGGAATCACCGAAAAATAGTAAAAAATGAAAAATATATAAATGAAACAATTTATTTTTTTTAAAACAGGAAATGAACCCATGGGCTGGCCCAATACCTAAATAAGTAACCCAAATTCACCCGACTTATTAATTTCTAATGGGTCCAAAAGGATAAATAAATTTTAATATATCAGTATAGGAAATTTGGGAAGTTTAATGGGTGAAAAAGGATAAAAAACAATGGATTTATAAAAGAAACAAATCCAGTTTTTAAAACTGGGAATGGGCTCACGGTTGGCCCAAATCATGAAGTAACCACCCTTTCTTCAAAAACTTCTAAACAAGCAATGGGGATCCCAAATTATGGTGGTTAGAAATATATGAAACTTCAAAAATCAAGATTCATCTCATCAAATAACCATGAAAAGGATCAGTATTTCTAATGGGCCTGATCAATACAAAGGCAGAAAAAAAACCGTGTGTGACAATTCTCCCCACCATTAAAGCTTTCCGCCCCCGGAAAGCCATAACACTTTCCGGCTGAAAAAAAACAACACCGAAGGATTCCAGAATGTACTCCCCACCATTAAGAATCAACTAGCACTAGAAATGTTCTTAGGATGAAAATCCAGGAGACCCATGGTGGGTCTCCCCACAATTAGAAACCAACTAGCAATGAATAGACAAGAATTGAACATGAGCTAGAGTTGGGACTCACTCACACAAGCCCAAAAAAGACCTCCTACAAAAACATACTATACCAAGTTAATAGAGTTAAAACATGAACATATAAACCACCCACTCCCGAATGGAGGGGACAATAACTTTGTTGACACATTCAGCACAATTCTGGACCCCCGTCACTTGGGGATGAGAGGGAAGGGGACCCAATAATTTGGCCACTGAAACAACAAAAGAAACAAAGAAACTACCAAAAACTCTCCCCCTATGAATAGGTAACACCAAGACTGCACCTAATTTTTACAGGTGGTCCACACAGGGACATTGATTGAAAACCCATGTCCATGAAGGAATAACCATAGACACTGTGTGAGGGGTTAAGTCCACCACGCTTGTTGCGACAAAGAGAAATTCATAGAAATGAGGAACCAAACCATTGACATAGTAACTAACTTACCAAAACAGAGGAGTAAGGATCCTAATCTAGCACTCCACACCTCTGTTGATTTTCTGACTGCATGAAAAGCTTCACTCCGAGGCCTATGGCTGGAGCCCTGATTCTTGAAGCATTTTCTGCACCGCAGTCAGGTGATAAGGATCACACCACTCAAAAAAAAAACCACACTTGATCACCAAATAAGAACCTTCATCTAAATAGGAACTCATAGATACATATCAAAATTCTATATCACTCCAAACGAGGGGCAGAATGGACAAGGAATACGACAAAACACATCAACATCACCAAACACAACTGCTCTGTCCAAAAGAATTATCATGACCTAGAAGCACTTTTAATAGATCCCAAACATCTCTCTAATCCAACAAACAAGTTGAGGCATCATCAAAAGAGGTGGATTTAAAATTTGAAAGTAATCCTTAGGTTGATCAGCAGGAAAGATTTCCAATGCAGAACTATCCATGGCCACATCACAACATCAAACACATTTTTAGAAACCCAATGAAAATTACTCCAAAACCGAGCCACCAACAAGATCTCATCACTAGATAGAACAAGAGTATGGATTCTAGATCAAATGGAAGCTAACCAAATAAACAACTCTTCTACGACATAGAAAAATCAAGCCACATAACCATTGGTTTTTAAAAAAAGGACACAATTTTCATCTCTAAACAATTTTGAAAAATCAAACTAACTTGGTGGGTTTCCACATTCACTAATGGTGTTTCATCAAGCTCACCGACATGCACATTTCCATGCCACCCCTAGCACCCAACCACCATACCATATAGTACATACTTCCAAATATAAATAAAACCATGCATATGAGCACCCATGAAAACACCAAAGGCTAAAATTAAACATCATAATTCAAAAAAACAATTTACCTTCAAAAGGAACACCAACCACCAAGTCAAAAAACATTTTCATGTCTCACAAAAAAAAACCACAATTAATTAAGAACCATTTTCTTGAAAACCTACCCCTTTTCATTTTTAATTTTTTTTAAATAACCAAGCCACTCCAAACAACCCCTTCCCATTATTTTTTTTAAAAAAACCAGCAATGTATATTTTCATAATCCGAGGTCCATTGAGACCAATAACGTTTCTAGTAAAACACCAACTGATCAAAACTAATTTCCAAAACTAATTTATCCAATTCAAAAATGTTATAACATCCTAAAATACCCCATTTAAAAAAAAGATCCAGAATCACTTTAAAATGATTCAGAATTTCAAAACTTTTTATTTCAAGAAACCACAAGTTTAGATTATGGATAATCCAATCCCTTTAAATCATTTCTTCTTCCCTCCATTTTT
This sequence comes from Viscum album, assembly GCA_963277665.1. Lineage (NCBI taxonomy): Eukaryota > Viridiplantae > Streptophyta > Magnoliopsida > Santalales > Viscaceae > Viscum > Viscum album. The sequence continues at coordinate 1,006,562,977 of OY728126.1, forward strand.
TTCCACAAAAACACAACCTTCCAAAACCATTATTATATTTAATTATTGAAAACCCCATTTTTTCACTTTTGAAAATATAATCCTTACATTAAAACCCATTTCCACAATTCTCACACAAGGATTTTAAAAACAAAAATTCTGAATTCATGAAAGGTTCAAGAGACCCAAAAAAGGGAACTAGTGTCGGTGGGTGACTTGACTATATGGTTGACGACCATATGCCAAACACAACACCAACACAGAGAGACTTATTAAGACCATTCCCCAGCTCCACATGGCTTTCCAGGCCCTGTGAGCTCACGAAGGCCATTGGTCAGACTCCCCTTGTCATATCCAAATACCAAACAATCAACTAGAACAATGGACACTAATAAAACTGGACTCCCATGGAAACCCAAGGATTAGAACAAGAAAGAGTTTGCGACGCTCTTCTTGCACTTACCCCTCAAGTCCCAACAATACTACTCAATCTACTTTGACATCCCCAAAATAACAAGGGTGCTCTAAAAAGAAAGGTCTGCTAAGAGCCAACCTCATTTGATACCATTTTGTCACGAACCAGCCCGAGTCGACCCTGAACCGGTCACCCAGGACAGCCCGCGACAAGTCCCGAGAGGCGTTCCTGATCCTCCCAGGATGGTGACAAGTACCAAGGGCATCAATAGAGTACACAAGGGAATGATTTCGCCCATATATAAACAATAAAACAAACAGAGGAAATAAACGGACAACCCAAAATGAATTTATATAAAAATTGAACTAAATATTATTTGTACAAGAAACAAAAATTAGAACAAAACCAACAACTCAACTGAACAATCCCGATGAACAACTAACTCCATGTGACACTTCTGGTCAATCTCCAACACAATGATAAAATGTCACCCAAGGTGATCGAACTAAAGATGAAACCTTTACAAGGGCTAAAAAGGAAGAAGACTATAGGCGTGAGTATTAAAACTCAGTAGGTCAGCCCGGTATTTTATTCCCAATGCACATTCCTTTAAAATAAAAGAAACATCAATTTATAGTTTTAAATTAAAGATTTGAATGTATGGTTTTAAAATGAGGTTCCATGCTATAATAATTATCAGACAAAAACATGCATGTTTAATAAACAAAAATGCAAGTAACAATTCTTTTGAAAGAGGTGAAACTTCAAAATGAAAATAGTTTTCAAGAGGTCTAATTTAAATAATTTTAACATTCAAATAAATAACACATACTACTGAATTTACCAAACAAACACACCGTATGACGACGATGAGTACAAAATAGCCAATGAGCACTAGTCACGGGAATACCCCTAGGCACTAGTTAGTTGTGAGCCACAGGTACCTCGTATCTCGGTGAAAGTAACCACAATAAATATCCATTCTTGTGCACGAGCCACTAGTAGGGAACATACCCAAAACCTAGTGGTCCCCAATCATCTTCATCATCATATTTTAGTTAGTGTTGTCATCGTCAAACTTGCTACGTGAAACAGAGGCCAACCCCCACAGAATCACTAGCATACTAGTACACGTCCACCCACCTAGATACCCGATATTCCCTTTAGTGCTCAATCAAGTTACACATATTATCATAAACACATTTCAAATCAAAATTCCATTCCAAAACCATAAAAACACAAACAGACCATAATCTTTATTCACATTTCTTACACTGATCAACAAATCGCTAAATATTTTGGTAAAACAATTTCATGAAGTGTATTGAGGCTTTGCACATAAAACTCTTTCAAAATCACTCTTTAAATTATAAAAACACATAAAAACAAAACCAAATAATATTTGGAAGCCCAATAAACATTTAATAAATTAATTTAATGGACCATAAAACAATCCCAATTGCACAACTTGTTATATACAAGTAAAACACTCCTTCATTTCTAGGAAATGCCAAACGGGCCTTTAAACATTTTCTCAAAAATAACCTTTGATGAAGGTATGAATTTTAATTTTATTAAGGATCTGTATAAACATCATTTATAGCAGCAAACCTCATTCATAAATCTCTTATAATACTCAGGTTACATATTCAAAACACAACCATTTTCATAAAGATGTGAAACGGTCCATTTTTGGGAAACTTGGGCCAAAATATGTTGTAAATCAAAACCCACTTGTTTGTAAAAACAAATCCAAATTGGAAATAAAAATAAGTACCCAAAATACCATTTATAATTCTTCCAATTCCTTTATAAATCCAATCAAATAACTTTTAAATCACACATCACACATAAAATCCAACCGGGCAATTTACCGAACACATGTCATGCCCTTTTTAAACAAAACAATTTATTTTATGTACATGAAAAGGAATAAAACACCAATTGAATGTCATATTTTCATTAAAGATAATGTAAAATGTTAAAAATACCATAAACCAGATTATAAACCTCACAAAATATTTTCAAAAGATAATGGAACATTTAAACAAACACTTGTTGAGCACTTTCATGACAAAACAACACTACCTTTCACATAACAGTGATTAAACAATGACTTTGCACACCAAGAAAATTATAAAAAGGATTAAAAAAAATAATAAACATTTATATCAGTATAGGATAATATTAAAATGATGAAACTTCTATGATAAAGTTATGTGCAAGGGATATCCTACCTCAAATCTTTGGAGTAATTGAAACGCACACCCGAAATCACCCGCCGCGGGTTTATAAAACCTAAAACTATAAATACCAGACCTAAAAAAACATAAAACCCATAAAAAAACATTGTATAACAAAACCCTAGGTCTATCAAGACTAGGGTATAATATAAAACCAAGAAATAATGAAATGAGGGGGAAGAGGAAGAAGAAAGGAAAAGGAATCTCACCTTTCATCCTAAAAAACTCTTCGTCTTCCATTAGATCTGAATCCCTATATAAAAGGGAATGGCTTGAAAATTCTTGGAGAGACGCCTATGGTCTGGAAAAACCAGGGGAAGAAGATTGGTGGCTAAAAGAGTATTAATTTATTGATTTATGAATGATTAAAGTTACCTTGGAAATTCTGGGAGATTTGAGATTTCCTGAGAATTTTCGCCCTAATCCGCGACCCACATGAGCTCCAAAGAGGTAAAATCGATTATGAGGGTTAGTATAGGGTTATTGGATTCTAGGGGGAGGTGGAATCACCGAAAAATAGTAAAAAATGAAAAAGATATAAATGAAACAAATTATTTAAAAAAAAAAAAGAAATGGGCCCATTGGTTGGCCCAATACCTAAATAAGCAACCCAAATTCACCCAGCTTATTAATTTATAATGGGTCAAAAAGGATAAATAAATTTTAATATATCAGTATAGGACATGTGGGAAGTTTAATGGGTGAAAAAGGATGAAAAAAATGGAGTTAAAAAAGAAACAAATTCAGTTTTTAAAACTGGGAATGAGCTCACGGTTAGCCCAAATCATGAAGTAACCACCCTTTATTCAAAAACTTATAAACAAGCAATGGGGATCCCAAATTATGGTGGTTAGAAATATATGAAACTTTAAAACTCAAGATTAATCTCATCAAATACCCATGAAAAGGATCAGTATTTCTAATGGGCCGGATCAATACAAAGGCAGAAAAAAAACCGTGTGTGACACATTTGTTCCCACCATGAGAGTGGCACCAAGCAAGATAAATCATGAAGCTATATGAAAACCTTACCTTTACTTGTATTCCACAAAAATAAATCATTATATACTAAAAGGAATATGTACGGTTTGATGAAAACACTAGTAGGATACCACCATAAATCTATACAATGATTTTCAACATGTAACTATTAGTTGTAACTTTAAAATGAAACAAGTTTCATAAAATAATACAATTTAAAAAAAATTTACATAAATATTCTTATTTTTTTGTTAAAATATGACATATTAAAATAAATCAAGAATATGAAAAAGTGCCTAATAAACAAATAGCGAACAATGATCAAAACCATCCATGAAAAATCATAAGAAAAACATGTGAGCATTAAAGAATTAAATGTAACCATAATGAATAAAATTAAGCATAAATGGGATATCTCGTTTGGGAATAAGTAACATAGACAAAAAAAGAACACATTATAAAGAAAAAATGAATCATAGGATACTGAATACTACCACAGTCTATCAGTATCACAACTATGACCCCTAGTGGTTCCAAATCACAACAGTCTATATATTCCCATAACTAAATACACTTAAGGTTCCCATGTTCTATGTTTTCTCAATACATTCAATTAAAACATTACCATAATGTAATAAAACATTTAAAAAAGAAATTATTTACCACTACCATTATTGAAAACTAATTTTGAGTAAAAACTATATTTGAGTAATTTTATCAACCACATGAAGTGTGTAAAACTATTTGTAAAGAAAAACCCCCACTTTCCATTTTCCATTAAAAAATATAAATTCATAAATTATACCTTATTTAAATATAATAAACCACTTTAATTATCCAAACTAAGGAAAAAATAAATAAAAATAAAGTGTTTCATGAGAATAAACCATTATAAAAAGACACCTACCTTTTCAACAGAGGAAACCTAGTATCCTTTAAAAAAGGTGATTGTAAACGAAGATATTGGGACCAAAAAATCCTTGATGCATATTTAACAACATAAAATTTCCATAAAAACCCAAATATCACACCTTTGAATCACTTAATAGTTTCGATATTTAAAGAAGAGGAGAGATTAAGGAGTGATCTTAAATGTGGTGGATAAATTAGGTTATAATAGGAAAACACATTAAAGTAATCCACTAAGACTAAAGGATAATCATGAAAATAGTAAAATTAGAACCTATTATAATGTTAGTAACTAGATAATTCATGATAATAAAAGATTATAGTGATATTTTGGTTAAAAATGAGCAATGATATCATTGTAATTTTATAATTTTATGAAAGTTATATGGGTCACATGGTTAAACAAATCATATCCAAACCACATGGTCCCTAGTTCCCCATGTAAATCAAAGAACATGGTTACTTAAGAAATGAAGAACGAATAGAAAAACCATGTTTATTCCATGAAACCACCTCTAGAGACAATTTATACCTCATAAATTATTTTCTAGGATTCTCACATGGCTAGGAAAACCATTCTCAAAATGTAAAACACACTACATGAATCAAAGATCCATTTCACATTATTACAACATGGTCACTACAAATAATAAAAAAACCACGTGTCTATATTTTTTCTCTTTAAACTATAAAATCTAAACCCCAACCCCTGAAAACCATAATATATATAAAACATGCTCAAAATAAAACATAATTGTGGCCTGAAGGGTGTCACAATTATCCAAACCATGCCATTATTTGTCCCTAAAATAACTTAGGATTATGGAATCATAAATAGATAAGGGAAATGTCACATAAATAATGATTCATGATCCCACTTTTCATGGTTATCCCATCTTCACTGCCAAATTACATAGAATAAGTAAATAATTTTACCACACAACACCTTATTATGAAAATACATAAATTGAACTTGTTTCTCAACCATTGATGTGTTAGACTCAATATCAACATCCTTCCATTCTAAAACATGATAGGAGTATAGTTTTTACCACCTTAGGTAGGAAACATAGAATATGTTAGGAATTAATGTCAAGTAAAATTCTAATTCTACATGATATGATACCTTTCTTAGATGTTTGATTATTTCAAAATGGATAATAAGAACTAGTGCTGATTTAACCTATCTTCCCAAATGATGATGTCCCAAATGAGGTGATACCATTAGAATAACCTGATAACCCACCAAAATATATAATGGGAAATGAAATTTTCCACAGAATAATTTAGGATACTCTGAGATATCACTAACATCTTTTAGATCAACTACATTTTTTTTGAATTTTATTCAACATGACTCGGTCTAATTAAAGAAAACTCTACCAACTTTGTCCAAAATAATGGTGATATATATGGATTCCAAAAAAATTATTAAAAAGGGATCATTTTAATCAAATATGGGTAACTATTATTATAGGTAAACTCAACCATGGTAATAATATTTTCTTATAAACCATATAAATCATATATGCAAGGCTGAATAATATCCTTAAGAATTTGAACAGATATCATAGTTAATTCATCCATAAGATGGTGATACTACAGGCTTATCTTCAATTAGGTATCTAATTACTATTATAAAAATTTAAAAAATGATGTAAAATTTGGATCTATATTATGGAAAATAGTACATGAAACTACCAAGTTCTTCATAATCTATTACACATATTGGTGCTCGATCTATTCCACATTCATTATCTAATTTATTGGAAGTAAATGCGATGATTTTTGAGTTATTCAATAATCAACCAAATTTCATTTTCTGATTAGGGTTCCATGTTAAATTGATAATTATTTCTATGGATATATCATCCCAATTAAACACTATAATGGGTAAAACTATAACAAACTGATAGGTCTCTATTACTCCACTTTAATCTTCTATAAAGTAGGGTATTGTGATATAAATTCCTCAATTTACAACAACATCCCTATAAAACAATAATGAAATCTAAAATCATGTTAAATCATGGGTTTAAAATGATTTATATACTAGATATATTGATGTAAAACATCCATAAACTCCTACCTATGATATATTAGAATAACTGATATACCTCAGAAATTAAAGACATCATCCAAAGACCAAGACCAATCATTAAAGGTTTCCGCAACATTAATGATTTCAATAAAACAATAAAAAATGATTTATATTACTTTTAAAAGAATAATATGACCATAAAATGATTAATTCTCATTCAAACAAGAAAATAACACCAACCCATAAACTTCTTGCACATCCAAGATCATCTAAGAGAATATACTCATCAATTGTTTTTCATAGATTCTTTTACCACTTGAGTTAGAAACATAACACTCACACATCAATGACCATATTCACCTTTATAGGTGTGTATGAAATATAAATATCAAAATTATGAAGATACTCAACCCATTTTCTATTTCATAGGTTTATATCCCTATAGGAAAAAATATATTTTAGGATCTCATGATCTGAATATATAGTTAACCTCTCTCCAAAGAGATAGTGGTACCATGTTGTAAGAGCATGAATCACTATAGGCAATTTGAGGTCATATTTTGGATAATTATTTTCATTAGGGAACAATTATCAAGATTCGTAAGCCACCACTTATTTTACCTTCCTTATTACACATCCTAATATCGTACCTAAGGCATCACATAAGACAATATAAACAAACTAGGTTCTAGAAGAATCAAAATTAGATATGAATTCAACCTCACTTTCAAATTATAAAATAATATTTGAAACTTTTCATTCCATTCAAACATAATAACCAAATAGATAAAATCAATCATATGAGATATAATATAGAAAAAAGACTAAATAAAAATACTCTAATAATTAGAAAAACACAAGAATATATGGATATCAAACACATTATTGGGTTTCTACCAAGACATCACAATCCAATTATTTATAGGATTCACATATATACCCCTATATGACATAACATAGACCCAAAATACAACTTATTGGATCAAAAATGACATTTAGAAAGCTTTCCATATAGAATATGTTTCTTTATTTGTTGTAATAACCATATAAAAATGATCTATGCTTTTTTGATAGAATATCAAATACACAAAAATATCATCCACAAAATAAATCATGAATTATTACATGAACTGATGAAACATATGATTCATTAGATCAATAAAAACTTTAAGAGCGTTAGTAAACAAAATAAAAAAATCAAATATTCATAATGTTCATACATTCTTAGGAATCCTTCTCTAAGACTCTTAGCTAATTGTACCCAAATATTTGATAAATCTTAGAAAACCAATGGGGTCCTATGAGTTTATCAAAAAGATAATCAATCCGAAGGAAAGTTTACTTGTTGTTAATTGTCCTTTGATTAATCTTTTAGAAGTCAATATAAAGATGGAAACATCCATTTTCCATCTTTACAGGGAGAACTATTGAAGCCCAAGTTGACACACTTAGATGAATAAATCCCTTATACTCAAGTCATCAAGATAAAATTTAAGTTCCTTAAACTCAATAGGTTTCATACTATTTAATGGAAAGGAGATGGGACTCATCCCCAAGAGAAGGTAAATAACAAGCTCAATCTCTTAGGGGTGTTATTCTATAAAAATCTTCAAGATCTCAATGAAATAATTCATTATGGAAGGAATTATACTTTTTAAAATTTGGTTGAAAATGGAATTAAACATCTATGAAAATTGTAACTAGATCACTCAGGAATCAAGAGAAATATTCCCCACACTCCTAGATCAAGAATCCAACTCACTCTAAAAGACACGAGTAACCCCATATGGAGATAAAAACCTAGTCCAATAATGATAAAAATATATATTGACCTTAAAATAGACCATCCAATTCATTCTAATGATGATTCCAAATATATCATGATCATGGATTAGGAAATCCAATGTGACCTTATGGTTTGTGATTATGACTTTGGACTCAAAAGACTAAAAACCGTTCTCCATCAAAATTCCCAAGAGAGTAGAAAAATCCATCTAAAATATATACAATCCAAGCATAATCCAAACATGTTAATAAATATAGATGATGAAAAAAAATGAGATGAACCGGTATCAAAAAATTCATTGACTATAAAGTATGAAATAAACATCAAACTTTTCATAGTAGTTGCCCTCACTTCATATTTGTATAGTTTATACTCCATTAATGATCGATCTCCATGATACAAAGTCATAAACTCCCATGAATTTTCCAAATGAAATGTCTCAAGATAAAACTACTAATTGAAGGAATTCTTGAAAGTGTTCCAAGTGATATCTTCATTTATTTTAATTATCATGATGGAATCCCATCACTTACTTCATGGTCTTCAAGAATTTAAGTATAAAATCTGTAACATCCCGCCCCAACTCATTGGCTTAAGAGGGAGGGGGAATGATACTTGGCCTTTAGTGACATTCCCAAGGCACCAAAGGCTGAAAATAAATGCCGAGGGATTCGAGAATAAATTGGGGAATGATTTTCCCTTGAGACAAAACCAACCAACCAAAAAATCCACTACCCACAAACTATATGATGCATGTCACAAAACAACCAAATTCATACACTAGAAAAAAGTCAACCAAACTATTCCATAAAAATCCCACATGCTAAATAAAACCAAGAAAAATACCAAATTACTAAGATTAAGACTACACAACAAGACCCTCAAGAACTAGGACAACATCCATAACTCCACACCAAGATCCATGCTCCAAGCACCACGATGTCACCCAAGCATCATGGCGAACTGCAAGAAAAATGAGATGCCTTACTCTTACCTGTGTCCCGGAATAAAACATCTTCAAAAGCACCCAAGTGACAAAGAAGGGGTTGAGTACAAATAATCAATAGGTTTTCCACATATTACTTCCCTACACATGCAACTAGGATAAAACTGTTAGTACATTTATATAAAATAGATTATATAAAACATTCAATAGTGCACCAAATTTTAACAACACCAAAAACTCCTTTACCAAGACATTTTCAGCCAAAATCCGAAACACAAATGAAATCCAAAAAACTATTCCACAATCCATTTCCCCATTTACATTATCATAACAAGTTACATCTTTGAAAAGAAGCACACAATAGAGAAACCATTATGCTGGGACTTCCACCCATCCCGTTCAACCCATTCTAAACTAGTGGTGCTTCACAACCACTATCCATCATGGTGGTACTTCCGACCACTATCCATCATCTTTTATAGTGATACTTCCTGCCCACTTTCCCACAAAATTTCAACAATCCACAACCAAGTATATAACCCACCAAGGACACAACAACATGCAAACAATCATTTCCATCACATGCCAGTCGATTTCAATAAATCACCCTTTTATTGATACCACGCTTAAATCATTTTCCATGCCAAACAAAATTTCAATAGAACAATATATTTATTGAAAACCATATTTCACAAAAAATTTTTCATAATCCACCACTAATGATTTAAAAATAAACATTTTAAAATCACACAACAAATCCCCCTTTAGAAACAATAACCCATTTACCCCCAAATCCCCCAAATCATCACAAAACGGGTTTACAACAAGATTCATACATCATTACCACAATTAATTTCAAGAAAAAAAATTAATTGTAAAAACAACAATAGTTCTAACCAAGTGGAGTCGAGAGAGAAGCGACCCACCTTTAGGCTTCTTGTGAAATCGACCCACAAGCAACCACACCCAAATATGGAAAACCGCTCCATGAAAACCTCTCAAGATCTCCTTACCTATTATCAAAAATCCTTAAAATAAACACCCAAGGAAAACCTAACCCAATATCTATACAAAACAGGTGTAGATCTAGTAAACTGAGGGAGTGGAAGATGTAGATATAGAGGAAACCACAAATAACCATGAGAGGAGAATTACCTGAGAATAATTGCCATAAATACACCAAGAAACCCCTTATATTTGCTTCTAAAACTTATGGGAGAGCACCTATAACCTTTGAGAACCCAAAATCCTGAGTGAGGCTCGAGTGGGAGGAAGTTTGGAATGAAATGAGGCAACCCCGAGGGAGACTGGATTTAAAAATCCCATTTTAAGTTGCCACAGGGTTAGCATGCACGATTTGGAAAACCGTGCACTAACCATGCACATGCCACTACCTAAAGATAAAGGTTATACATAGTTTCCTCACATAGTTTGGAAAACTATGCATAGGCCATGAAAATCCCACTGTCTCCCCTTTCACGGTTTCTTGGAGAACCCTCATGGTTTTCCCTAACTATGCTCAAACCGTGTGACCTTAGAAAAGCCTCCAAAATTATTCAAAACCATTCCAAACTCTCCCAAACTCTTAATAAATCATAAAAAACACTTTAAACACATAAAAAGGAATAAAAATTCTTCATAACTCAAATTAAGGGTGCTAATTCTCTCCACAATTGGACTTTCTGTTGTCAGAAAGTAGGGAACCCTTACTTTGCTGAAAGAGCTCAGGAAATTGCTCAGCCATTTCTTTCTCTCATTAAAAAGTCTCATATTAAATATGACCATGCTGACAAAAAACATGAAATAAACCAACTACTTTACCATGTAATACCTTTTCTTTCCTATCCACAATCCCCACTAGCACATGCACCAAGGAAGCATCCGGTTCTAGATCAACATGATCAAAACGAATCACATGGTCATGATCCAGCTGATACTTTTTCAACGACGAAACATGAAACACATTGTGCACCATACTAAACTATAGTAGAAAATACAAATGATAATCCACCTATGAAATCTACTAAAGTATCTTAAAAGGACCAATATACCTTGGAGATAACTTACCCTACTTCCCAAACCAACAATGTCCCAACCTAATAGAGATTCTCAAAACACAACATCACCCACCTTGAATGACAACGATCATCAATGATGGTATGCATATGATTTATAAAGACTTTGATCCATCTACATCCTCTTCTCGATCAACTTGATCTTTTCCATAGTCTCTTGTACAAGGCTCAGTCTGATCATCGAAGTCTCACCCATTTCCACCCAACATAGTGGAGAACTACATAGATTCCCATACAATGACTCAAAAAGATCCAGATACATTGAATCCTGATAACTGTTATTACCGAAGAACTCCACCAATGGTAAGTTCTCATGACATGAACCACCAAAATCCATCACACAAGACCTTAAAATATCCTCCAAGGTTTGTATCATCCTCTCAGATTGGACATCCATCTGTGGATGATACGCTATGGTCATAGTCAATTGTGTACCAAGGGATTGCTGCAAGGATTTCCAAAAAACAAGATGTAAACCTTGGATCTGTATGTAATAAAATTGAAAATTGAACACCATGCCTCTTTACTACCCACTGGATATAGAATTTTAATAGATACTCCATCGTATGAGTTTCACGAATCAGGATGAAATGGGCCGACTTTGTGAGCTGATCCACAATCACCCATATGGCATCGTGTTTCCTGACCATTCTTGGAAGAACTATCACAAATTACATTACTATCTACTCCCATTTCCCCACCAGGATAGTTATGTATTTCAAAATGACTGTTGGATGGTGATGCTCTACCTTGACTTTCTGACAAGTCAAACATCTCAAGGCAAACCCGGATACATCCCTTTTCATACCAACCCACCAAAACTGTGCTTTCAATGCCTTATACATCTTATGAATTTCAGGATGGACAACCCACCTGGAATGATGATAATCTCTGAGAAGTTTCTCTCAACAAGATACTTTCACCAACATTCAATTCCAAAAACACAAGACTGAATTCCCATTCAGTTCCCACTTCTCAATGGTCTCTCCACCATTGAGTTTTGTCCTCATCATCATACACTCAGAATCTAATTATTGTGCCTCTTTAACCAAAACATCCAATTTATGAACCAACAAAACCGGAATGAAGACCGCTCTTCCACCCTGGTCCCCACATTCCAACCACATATCGGCTATGACCAACATCAACTGCCACTGATCCAATGCCTATTTCACCACTTGAGAATATGATTTTCTACTTAATGAATCTGCCATCAAATTTCCCTTACCCGGTGTATATATTAAGTTAAAATCAAACATCTGAAGATATTCCATCCATCTTTTTTTTCTCAAGTTAAAATCCCTTTTTGAGAAAATATGCTTTAAGCTCTTATAATTGGTAAACACTGTGAATTTATCACCTAAGAGATAATGATGCCACATATTTAAAGCATGAACTACTACCTCGAAATCAAAATCTTGTATTGGGTAGTTATTATCATGAAACCCCAACTACCATGAGCCATATGAAACCACATGACCCCCTACATGAGAACACACCCCATCCCTAATCCTAATGCGTCACAATACACCACGCACCCTTTCCCTGGTTTAGGAAAAACCCATATTGATGCTGATGTAAGGTGAACCTTTAACTCTTCAAAACATTTTTGACACTAATAATCCCATTGAAATGGGATATTCTTCCTTGTCAAAGCTATCATTGGTGAATCCAATTGTGAGAAATCACAAACAAAATTTCGATAATACCCAGCTAGACCAAGGAAGATCCATATCTCGAAAATATTCATTGGAAGTTTCCATGAGATAATAACCTCTATCTTTTTTGGATAAAATGAAACTCCCTTATCAAAAATAACATGTCCAAAAAAACAAACCTCCTGTATCTAAAAGTCACACTTTGATAATTTGGCATACAACCGATGGTCCCTCAAGATCCCCAACACTATCTCCAAGTGATGCTCATGCTCTACCCTTATCCTCGAATACACCAATATATCATCCAAAAATACTACCAAAAAAGAATCCAGATATCTCTAAAATATTTGATTCATCAATTCCATGAACACCGCTGGTGCATTCGTTAGACCAAAGGGCATAACCACATACTTTTAAAGGCCATATCTAATTCTAAAATCTATTTTTGGAATATCCACCTTCTTCACCTAAAATTGGTGATATTCTGATCTCAAGTAAATATTAGAGAAGAACTGAGATCCCCTCAACTGGTCAAACAAATCATCAATGTGTGGAAGTGGATATTAGTTCTTTATCATAACCTGATTAAGTCTACGATAATCAACACAGAGATTCAAGGTTCCATCTGCCTTTTTAACAAACAAAACTGGCACTTCCCATAGAGACGTGCTAGGCTAGATGAACCCTTTGTTTTCTAACTCATCCAACAACAACTTTAATTCCTGAAATTATGTTGGTTCTATTTGGTAAGACGAAAGTGAGATAGTACTAGTCCCCAGAAGAAGATCAATTTTAAACTCTACTTCCTCATGGGTAGAAAACCCGATAATTATTCAGAAAATACATCTAGAAACTGATCCAAAAATACTGAAAGAACACTATTCTCAACACCTTCCACCGATTCCAATGATAAAGCCTCTAACTGATTCAAGATAATTCCAAAAGATAGTGCCAACAAATCTGTTGCACCCAACATTTCGCTCTTTTCCTCTATAAATAGATATTCAACACCATAATCCATCATAAAACTCACTGTTTGTGTATAGAAATCAATGTTGACCTTAAACATCGCTAAGAAATCCATTACCAAGATTATATAATAAGCATCCATATCAAGCACTGATAAATCCCACATCAATTCAATGCCATCCATAACTAAGCAACACGCTCTACATATGAAGGATCAACACTCTATTTGACCTAGATAAGTTTGTTGTTTCAAAACAGAATGCATCATTTCTATATGTAAACCCAACAAATCAATGATGCAATAAGAAATAAAAGAATGAGAATCACCCACATAAAACAAAGATTGCATAAACATTGGATTAAAAAGAACAATACCTCACACTGTGGATGGTTCCGATTGATCATCCACCATAACCTGCTCAACTTCAAAAAACTGCTTTTTGCTAGGATCTACTCTTTATTACCCTGCTGAGGCATCATGGTATTCTGAGAATCACCATGACCCACTTTACTCTACTATTGAGGTGTATGCTGCTGGCCCCACCCCGTCGAGGAATAAGACCCTTGTGACCCATGAGGAGTGTCATGGACACCCGACCTCAGAGCATTCTAACAATACCACTGAAGATGTCCCATCTGCTTACAATTATGACATGATCGAGGCTGTGCTGTGAAATACCACTTGATGTGGCTTGTAAAACCACACTAAAAACATCCATGCTTACTCCGAGGCTTTGGGGGGAAGATTCACTGATCCTGCCATCAGATTCTGATCCATACTCCCACCCAAGAAATATGTTTCCCTCTTCCTCTTGAACCCAAAATTCCAGTTACCACTATTTCCCATGGGAACCAACATACTTTCCTTGAATGTATCCCCTAAAAGGTCTGACTCATCTACTACAACTCCATTCACCATTTCTGTGAAATCATCTATACTCAACACCATAATCTTGGAATGAATTTTCTGGTTCAACCCAGCTTAAAAAATTCATGCCTTCAACAATGTAATAGCTGCTACCTCTGGTGAAAACCGTTCTAAACTCATAAAATTATCTAAATATTCAATTACCAATATGTTCCCTTTCTTAAAACTGAATAAATACACTGTACATTGAATTATGAATGTATGAGGGTTGAATTTTTTATTAAACAATTCCTCAAAATCCTCCCATGTCACACTCTGGTCTGTCTTGGCTTAGACCACCAGCTCCCACCACTGAATGGAAAGCAACATATATGTGGATAACTTCACTTTCAGCTCAATCAGTGTTCCCAAGAAGTCAAATATCCTATTCATTCTATTCATCCATGCTTTATACCTTTCTGGCTCCAAATCACCCCTAAACATGGGTGAATTCTGCCTTTGAAACTAAACCACATGATCCACATGCCTTGGTTCATCCACTTTATTCCCACTTTCCACAGCTTGGAAAGATTTAACTATACTATGAACTAGTTACTGGTTCACCTGAGGCTTAGGTGAAACCAAATTTTCAGCAGCTTCCTCTAGTTGGTCTCTACGATGCCTACCCAGTTCCATTTCTATCAACACAATAACAACAATAAGTCTCACTCCCTTAACAATAAAGGGTATTCAATTTTCAATTTCAATTACATAAAAACTATCACAACTAATATTTCCAGAAGTTCACATTTCCCATATTACACTATTTTGAAAAATCCATCATGTTTGGAAAATCAACCCATTTTCAAAATACTAGTAGTTTCCATGTTTCAAACCCTTCTATTTTGAAACCCAATCCAGATTTTCCAAAATCCACACATTCATACCACACCATAGATCATTTTACCCCAATGAATTGTTCATCCTAGTGGGGAGTCAATTTTACCATGCATGCTGTGCTCATCTCATTGGCTACATCCACAACAATGAGATTTATAATGCCTATAAGTGTCTCCAAACACTTATGTACCCAAATCTCTAGTAAATTGATGTTTAACATAAAAGGGTTAGCTACGTCCTTTTATGATATACATTCCATGTTCCGACAATCCTATGCCCTGATACCATCCTGACTCAAGTAATAGATCAATAAATAATGCCAACACCAAGACTAATGATCAACACCAAGGATCAAACAATTTCACTCAGTTGAAATCCAAGGACCGAACAAACTGATACCACTTGTAACATCCCGCCCCATATCATTGTCTTGAGAGGGAGGGGGAATGATAATTTTCCTTAAAAGACGCTCCCAAGGTTCCAAATCCTAGTAATAAATGCCAAGGGATTCAATAATAACTTGGGGAATGATATTCCCTTAATAAAAAAACAAACCAACAAAAAAAATACACTATCCACAAACTACATGATGCATGTCACAAAAAAACTGAACTCATACATTACCAAAAAGGAAACCAAAATATTCCATAACAATCCCACATTCAAAATAAAACCAAGCCAAATACAATATTACCAAGAGTAAGATTACACAAAAGACCCCCAAGAACTAGGAAACTATCCATAGCTCCACACCAAGCTCCATGCTCCAAGCACCACAACGTCACCCAAGCATCATGACAAACCACTAGCAAGATGAGATGCATTACTCTTACCTGTGTCCTGGAATTCAAAATCTTAAAAATCACCCATGTTACAAAGTAGGGGGTGAGTAAAAATAATAAATATGTTTTCCCCAAATGACTTCCCTACACACGCCACTAGGATAAAGTCGTTCACACATTTATATAAAACAGATTATATAAATCATTCAATAGTGCACCAACTTTAAATAAAACCAAAAAATCCTTTACCAAGCCATTTTCACCCAAAATATACAACACATAGGAAATAAAAACAACCATTCCATAATCCTTTTCACCCATTAAAATTATCATAACAAGTTCCATCTTTTCAAAACAAAACACAACAAATAAACCATTACGCTGGGACTTCCACCCATCTCATTCACCACATTCTAAACTTGTGGTGCTTTATGACTGATATCCACCATGTTGGTACTTCCAACCACTATCCATCACCTTTTATAGCGAGAATTACTAACCACTTTCACACAAAATTTCAACAAGACACAACCAAGCATATAACCCACCAAGGCTACAAAAACATGAAAATAACCATTTCCATCACATGCCAATCCACTTCCATAAATCACCCATTTATTGAGACCACCCTTAAATAATTTTCCATGCCAAATCACATTTCAATAGAACAAAATCTTTATTGAAAACCATATTTCACAAAAAAATTTCATAATCAACCATTAATGATTTTAAAATCAACATTTTAAAATCACACAACAAATCCCCCTTTAGGAACAATAACCCATTTATCCCAAAATCCCCAAATCATCACCAAATGGGTTTCCAAAAATATTTTCATATCATTATAACAATTAATTTCAAGAAAAAAAAATTAATAGTAACCAAATCCACTAGTTCTAACTAAGTATATTCAGAAGAGAAGCCACCTACATTTAGGGTTCCGGTGAAATCAACCCACAAGAAACTACACCCCAATCCAGGAAACTGCTCCATGAAAACCGCTCTAGATCTTCTTACCTATTATCAAAAAGCCTTAAAATTGACACAAAATGCAACCCCAAACCTAGATCTACACACGATGAGTGTAGATCTAGAGAACCGTGAGAGAGGGATATGTAGATCTAGAGGAAACCACAAAGAACCATGAGAGGAGACTTACCTGAGAAGAATTGCCTTCAATCCACCAATAAACACATTTTATTTTCTTCTAAAATGTGTGGTAGAGAACATAAAACCTTTGAGAACCAAAAACCCTGAGTGATTCTCAAGTGGGAGGAAGTTTGGAATGAAATGAGGCAACCCCGATGGAGCCCAAATTTAAAAACCCAATTTTTAAGTGGCTGCACGATTAGCCCACAGGGTTTGGAAAACCGTGTGATAATAATGTGAAAAACACTACCTCGAGATAAGGGGTTCACATGGTTTCCTTGCATGGTTTGACAAACCATGTGTAGGCCATGAAAATACCACTGTCTCCCCCTGCACAATTTCCTAGAGAACCCTCACAGTTTTCCCTAACCTTGGTCAAACCATGTAACCTTAGAAAAGACTCCAAACATATTCAGAACCATTAAAAACTCTCAAAACCTATTCATAACTCATCCCAAACACTTTAAACACATAAAAAGGCATAAAAGGATACATACCTCAAACTAGGGGTACTACATAATCCCACATTCAATTCCTCTTGAATCATCGAAATATGAAAAATGCATTCTATTATCTCATTACATCCCTCAAGTTCATGGGATACTTTGTTACTATTAATTATTGGTGTATTGATTTTAAAATCCAAACCATATCCAAAGATCCATTCCTAGTTTCTATCACCTTATTGACTGTGGGACTGAATATATTAGATTATTACTTCCACAAAATCAGGGTCAAATGGATGTTTTTATTTAGTACGTGCCTAAAAGGTCCTTCCCTATGATTCCATTTTGTATCAAATATAGATTATTTTACCTAATAGATAACCCAATAGGTAATGATACAAGGTTTGAATCACAATCCTGATCACTATGGTCTGGAAACAAGCTCCTAGGTATTAAAACACATAACTGTGGGAAATATTTAACCCTGAAATCATGAAAAAAAATGTTTCCTATATAACTAGAGAATAAAAATTATGAATTTATATAATTTAAGATTAATTACCTAACCATGAGACATAAAAAAACCAAGTAATAAGGCTTAACCTAGAAATAAACCAAAACCATGTGTCCATGTGACCATCCATCACCACCATCCGAAAAAACTATGAGAGTGAAATCAACCAAGAGAATACATAAAGATATAAAACACCCTTCCCTTTAGTTTTATCCCTCAAAAACAAATCGACATATTCCAAAAGGAATATGATGTGTTTGAAGAAGACACATAGTAGGATACAACTCTAATTCAATGTAATTTTTATCACCATGAAATCATTAGTTCAATATTTAAAATGAAACACGTTTCATAATGGAATTTAATCTGATAATATATTCTATAAAAAATCATTTGGTTTCTTTTAAAACATTCCATATTCAAAATAATGAATAATTTTAAAAAGTGTATGAATTGTAAATAGTGGATAATGATTTAAAATATCTATGGTAAGTCATAAAATAAACATGTGAGCATTGAAGAATGAAACACCTCCTTCATGAATAAAACCAAAAACAAATGGGATCTATCCTATGGTAATAAATAACAAGGACACAAAAATAACTCTAGATAACACAAACATAAATCCTATTATATTATGACTTTATACTATTTATTTGTATCACAACTATATCCCTTAGTGATTCCACACTCAAAAAAATTTGTATATGTCTACAACCCGATGTGCCTAAAGTTCCCACATTTTCTATTTTCTCATGATGTTCAAGTAAACCATTCACAATTATTTTAAAAAAAATCTAAAATAAACAATACTACTCACACTCTTGAAAAACCATTTTGAGTCCGAACTATCTTTGAGGAAATTCATTGAACACATGTAGTTTATAAAACTATTTGTAATGAAAAATTCCTTTTAAAACCATTTTCCATGACCCTAAATATGTGAATTCATAAATCATGCATCATTAATATCAAATAAACTATTTTAATTTTACCATCTAAAGAAAAATACAATAATAATAAAGTTTTCCATGAGAATTAACCAATGTATATAGACATCTATCTCACCCATAGGGGATACTTAATCACCTTTAAAAATAGTGATTGGAAATGAAGAGATCAAGTACTGACAATCCTAGACCCACATAAAAAATAATAAATTCAACCTAAAATTTTCTAAAATTTTACATGAAATCCCTTAATATTTTAACAACACAAAGTAGAAGAGTGATCGATGAGATATCTAGAAAGAGGAGGAGACGTTAGGTGGAAATCAGAACATTCCTTGAAGACATCCACCAAAATCAAATAAGAATTACCAAAAGACCATTTAGAGAACCCCAATAACATCAATGAATAGATGGTATAAGATAATGAGATATTAGGCTAAGATTATAGTAAAAAAATTAAAGGTAATGAAAAGAATTTCTATTATTATGAAATTTTTATAATCCTTATGGTCAATCCACATGGATAGAAAAACTATAACCCTACCATGAAACCCCCTTTACCACACGAATACCAAAGTTTATGGTTATTAAGAAAATCCATTCAATTAAAAAAACCATGAGAAAGTTTTAAAAATTTCTATGAAACTAAATACAACCTCACATATGTTTTGACTGGACACTCACATGATTAGAAAAACCATTCTCAAACCCTAGGAAATTCCACTAGAATCAATAGATTCATTTCACACGATTATAACATATCATATATAGAACATGCGTCTAGATTGTTTTTCCCAAAAATCCTAAATCATGATCCTTGACCCACAAAATTATTTATAACCATAAGAAATAAAAAATATGATGAAAATAAATCATATATATGACTTAGAGTGCATCATAGTTCACTTATATGTTCTGGAGGTCTCTTCAATAAACCCTAAAGAATGAGTTGAACATTAGAATGACCTATAACCCTAAGACTGATATCAAATATTAAATAACTATTTAGACAAGAAAATAATTGTTGAGATATTTATTAATTGATTCCAATTTATGTTGGGATCAATGTCTTCAATTGGATGAGTTTCCATACAATAATTTTTTCCATTCCATAATTCAAATATACCTATAATAAGCTCTATATTTGAAGAGATATAGGACCCATATATTTTTCAAATAAGTTTGAGGAATTTAAGCTACTTTGAACTGACCTTAGGAATGAGATTACATATAAGATAAAATCTATTAATTAACATATTAATAGTTTTTAGATTTTATAGATGAGATATGCAGAATATCATCAATGGGACACATACTTCAAAGTTTGAGATAGAATTATCCTTTGAATATCATCCACAAGGAGTTTAATGATGTTTTAAAAGAATGAAATCTTATCTATGGGTAAATTTTTATCTTTGGTATACATTATTAAAAAGGTGTTGTATCATATTGAATAGAACTTTCAGCAAACATTGTTCATGTTTAAGATTTGTTCTATTTATCCCTCCAGAGGAAGAACATAAATAATCCCTCACATATAATAAATACCAAAGTGGTAAAATTTTAGTGTCGAATCTCTTAATAAGTGAAACAAGTGATAATATTTGACTATAGAGACAATATTATATGTAGTAAGACAACCCCCATTTTCAAAGTAAATTAGTGAAACCTTAAGTATAAATAGAATACAAGGAAACCCTCTGATGTAATGAAACAAAAGCACCCTCATCTATTCTTGACCAAGGATCTGAGTTGAAATTTCAAGAATTAAATTTATAAAGTGGAGAATACTATAAAAAACTAGAATTTTATATATGGGAATTTTCTACTAAATAAACATTTATTTCATATTTAGTAATATAGTATATTAAAAAACACATTCATAAAATAATAAAATAAAAAAACTTTATTAACTTCAAAAATTATATTTATATAATAAATATCCCCTATAAAACTAAAAGTAGTAAAATGGTAATACAAATATAAAAAAAAATAAAATAGCTAGAATAAGAAATTTTAGAACTTTTTTATCTCTAAGAAATATAAAACCTGCTAAGAATATTATAAAAAATATTAGTAATGAAATCAACAATTTGAAAATGGATAATGTAGTACCTTGAGAGGTATTTAAGTGAATGATGAATAGATTAATTAGGATGAATTTTTAAAAGTATAATACCATTATGACTTTTTATATAGTAACCTGACCATTTGACTATTAACCAAACTATTAGAATTCTGATTTTGACATTAAAATATTATATTAACTTATAAAAAAGTAAAATGGAATGTAAATATTAATGAACATAAATAAATTAATAATATCTATATTCTAAATTAATAAAATAAATATTCAAATTAGAAATATTGAGAATGTGTAAGTTCATTTTCTAATGAAGTTTACTTTAATTTATTTTTTAAAAACCTTAATGTTCACGTTAATAATTAAAATATCCTAATATGGAAAATTATTTTGATAATTTTGATAATTTTTTTAATTGAATTATCTATAAGGGAGTTTTTTATAATTATTTAAAAACATGATTTTTTAGGTTAAAAATAAAAATATATTTTTTATATAAATAGTATGATTTAATTACACCATTCAAGATTCAATAATTTCCTTATTAATTATATAATGTTATAATTTACCAGAAACACACACACATATAATAAGATAAGTGGTTCATTTAAAATTAATATAGTCAATTTCTAAAATTAAAAATTAATTTATAGTCTAAAAATATTAAGTACTCCCATAAAAACTATTTTTTCATTTTTATGATCTCATTTTATGTATACAAATAATCTTTTATATATTTTTTAAATATAATTAATAATTTTAGTAATAACACTATTTAAAGGTTTAATTTTAAAATTACAATTTTTTCAATATTTTAACATCAAAATACATATATACTAAATGATAAATACTCCCTCTCTATACACTTGTAAAACTTCTTAAAATACATCTCTTAAAGAATAATATCTGCCCAATTTCTTCTTTAAAGTCCCTTCATACACTTAGGGACATTATTTATTCACAAAAATCTAATCCATTAGATAATTAAGGGTAATGGAAAAAGAATAACATGAAGAAGGTGGTAAGGATATCTCATCGTTTCCTTTTATTTTCCTCTTATGTTATTCTATTCTTCTACCCCTTTCTAATAAAAACCATTTAAAATTAATTTAATAGTTTGATAAAATGAGGTTAATGATATTAATATTCTATAAATATGATATATAAAATATATATATATATATATATATATTATATATCTCTCTCTTCATTTTTTATAATTTCCCGTTAATGGTTAGTTCGTCGCCTATGTGGACATTGTAAAGTCATTATTTATCACCTCATTCATGGATGGTTAGAAAATATTATTTATAATATATAAAAATGTTATTATGTGTATTTTTAAGATTCATTCATTAATTTTACAAATTTATAAATGTTATTTAATCTAAACAATGAAATTCAAATAAGAGTAGAAAATATAAATATAACATGATATCCAAACATTTATAATTTATCAATGATTATTATGAAATAAAATCCAATAATTATACTTGATTAAAAGTGAAAAAAATTTAACTTTTAGTTTTATTTTTAAACTAAAATGAGTTTTTTTATACTAAAGGCATTAATGTGAAGAAACAAAACAAGATCTAATGGAAAGGGAATCTCAATCTTTAATTTTTTCTTGTGGGTTCATCACATTCTTCTATTTGTTTTGAAAATGATTCTTAAAAATCCATTATAAATTCCTTTCCTTTATCTTTCTATTTTTTCTTATATGGATATTAATATTTTTTACTTCATTAAGATTCTTTGAAAACCACATATATTTATTTTCCAAAAAGGATTCATTTTCAAAAACATCTTATTTATTCTTTTTGAGTTTTCCCCCTTCTCACAAAGACCAATAATTTTTTATGTACATATTTAATGTCTAAAAATATTTTTTCAATTATTATTTTTAGAATAAATATCATTAATCATTGAAATATTATTTAGGAAATAATTTTGAAACATATTAATTTTCATGGGTTTATTTCATTGATTTTATTGTTATATGGTTCTTATTTTTTGTGGAATGGATGATTTTGAGCATATTATTAAGTGATGAGTGTACTAGGAAATATATCAATACAATGAATTGGGTAATGTTATATATCTCATTATATTATGTGTATTAGGTGTGAATGTGATGAATGATTTTTTCACAATTTATGAAATGATTATTTGTACACATGTATTATGTCTGGTGATAATGTAAGATTTATAAAACTATTAAGTGTGTAATTTGACCATAATGTTAAGATTTATCATTATTATACATATTCCACATTCCATTACCCTTTAAAATGAATACATCATGTTTATGATAGTGGTACTTTTCTTATGATATGATTATGATGATTATGAACACACATGAGTTATGTTAACTCATTTTTCATATTATTTTAAAATTATTTCTACCCCCATTATGATTTATCTCACCCATTAATTTATGTATGTACTTAGGTGATTGGATAAACTAATGAGAATATGAAAGCTAAATGGAGGGCTATGATAAAGGAATAAAATAAATTTTAATGATTTATGGATGATTATGTTGTAATAACCTATTTTTAGAAAAATAATAAACCATTAGATTCTTGAAATTATTTTTGTTATTATTTTTATCTAAAAACGATTAGATAATGATGTGTGAGAGATAAATATCACTATATACCTTAAGTTACTAGGAATTTATGTACCACTAAGAATGGAGTTGAATTAGTGGTATCCTATTGAATTTATTGTTAAATGAAAATAATTTTTTTAACCCATTAGAGTCTTGATACACTCAACATATAAAACATACCCATACATGTATGCTATAAATATAAATGAAGACAAGGAACAAATTATTTTTTCAAGGTTCTTCCCCAATTTCATTAACTACATCTATGTTTTGTTTAGGTCAAGTTTGGGAAAAAAATTCCACTAGAATTAATCAATAATTACATGTATAAAATTAATCTATCATCTTTTCAAAAATTCATTTACCAATACTAATTTCACTCGATAGGTGATTATAATGGTTCCCACAAATAATAATGTCATGACAAAAGGATGTGAGTAAGACGACTTTTTCTTCTTGTTGCTTCTATAATAAATATAATAATCCTTCAAGACTTTATTATGATATGAATATATATGGATAAAAAAATCAATTTCTCAAAAATATTCATCCAAAATATCAATTATTGAAATATCAAATTCAGTTCATTTTAACTCAGTGATCATATGGAATTTAGGTTCTTTTTCCATAGATCAAAAATTCTCTAGAATCACTAATCTTATTCTTTAATATCATGGATATTCCTGATCATATAGGACAAACACTTTAAATATTTTCTCTTGAAGTCACAATATTAGAGATCTATAAACTAATTTACTAATTATATATCTATCCTTGATCTGATGTATTTTGTATCAGAGGTCTATATTTCCCACCTTCTTCAAATCTCATCCAACTGTCTTTAATGATTTCAATGGTATCATCATATAACTTCATAAAAATTCCCATAAAACTAAGGGTAAATAATATTCATGTATTCCATAAATATATACTATAATCATGGATTTAACATTTTAAATATTATATATTTTACATCCAACTCAACATCTTCACATTGAATTTGACTTCACCTAGAGATTAGGTGAAATAACCTGAATTATTGGAATCTATTGGTTCATCAACTTCCATAAATTATAAAATTAAAATCACCTAATTTCTATATTTTTATACTGAATCTACATCTATGATACTTATTATTTCAATACTCATTAAAACTTTGAACATAACTCAAACATTTCTCCCTAGATTTTGATATTCTATCATCCACTTCTCAAACACTTTATTCAATCCCTTTCTATTGGTATCTCATCATCTATATAGACCATAAACATAATTTCATGTCATAATAACATTCATTCATATTAATATATAATTATCTCTATATTATGATCACCATGACTTCCATGTGCTTGAACTTCATAACATCTAATATTTTGGACTGAAAAATTTTCACATCACAAACCACCTTATAGGATATGACTCTTAACTATCACCATTGACTCAAAAGTATAAAAGTTATTATTTCATATTTTTGAATTAAATTGACTTTATTCCAACAATTTTAATCCTTTGGGATCATATATTATAACTTCCATTTCTCAGTATCAACCTACTTAACTTCCGTTTCTTCATTTATTAGTCATATCTTCTAAACACAATAAATATTTGTCCTGTAACTCTTATTCCTTAAAAAATTTAACTAATTTGGAATATTATGTGACTCTAAAATAACTATGATGTTTGTATTTTTTAATTTTTTCCTAACATTGTATAACTTAAGTTTCAATCTATCTTTTGAAGCACCTCCACCTCATCAAATTTAGCTAATTGATTATCTCTTATAGTTAGTTATATTGTCTTCCATGTATCAAATAGTTTACTTATTTTTGAGATATTACTACCCTTATGTTCCTCATTGAGAGTTTTTCCATTCCATATTTAACCTAATATTATCTAAAATTAATTTTATGTAATCTAGTGCAACCCTATACTTTTTGAATATTTTTAAAATATTCTTAATTTCAAACTCCTCTTTGGATCTACTTCATAATATGGAAACGAAATTTTAAAGAATCCTCAATAATTATTCAATATTTTTTAATTATTCTCTATATGAATTATATAGGCCACATCATCTTAATATTAATATCATTCTCTTTAGGTGAATCATCTGGTTTCTAATAATTTTTGCTCAGAATTTTTCTACCATGTTCATAACTTTAAGTTATAAATCATGTGTAATGTTTGGTCATAGAATCTATCCAGCATAATAAATATCATGATGATTAAGACCTCAAGAATTCATTACCTCAACTTTAATTATTCCTTAAATACATTATCACTTGTAAGGTTGAAAAAAATACACCACATTCAACAATTTCATTTCCTTTTCAATCTAAGACTCTGGATTTTTTATCCACACAAAATAATCTAAATTAAAAAACAGTAAATATGATAATCAAAATATATCAATTATAAAATAGAAATATCCTATAATCACACTAGTATATAAAATAATGTTTTTGGGAAAATCACATCCTATGGTGATAAGAAATTTTATATCAAGTGACTTTGTTGAACTCTTCCTCAATTAACTCACAAAAATTTTCAACACTTCTTTATTCTATCCCCCTTTTTATAGGAAAAATATCTATATATTTGAAAAATATAATCTAATAAAGTTATGTATTTTCTCTATCATTGAGAATATAATATATATAAATGTTTGGTTTTTCTATAACTTTATTATGTTATAAGGGAATTATACATATAATGTGTCATCCTTAAATCCTAAAATATTTCCTTTGGCATAGATTTGGTGAGAACATCAATAATTTGATATTATTTTTCTATATAAAAAAACTTTACATCTCTATTAGAAACTTTAACTATGATGAAATTATATCTAATAACATTTTTATTTTGATTATTGTACTAGGTTCTTAGAGTGATCAATCATATTCTAAATATCAAAAATAATTTTCAATGGTTTCTCAATAATTTCAATTAAATATTCTAGTTTTTAATTCATCCAAAATACCATCTATAATCGTTTGTGTGAAAATAACCTTTTTTCATTTAGCTATACTTAAATTCATAGAAACTTATTTCTTACAATTCTAAGTCACAAAACATTCTCTTTAAATGAAATTTATTTTGTATGTTAATTTTTTATTAGTGATATGTACTTCCCAATATGCATTAGTGAAACCCATTAGGATTGATTTCTTAATTATACAATAAATCAGACTATATTTTATTATTTATTTTATATAACTAAGAATTATTTAGGTGTCCATATTGCATGATTCTTTTAGATCACTTTGATATCTACCAAATAGATATACTATATATATAATATTTGGTCATGATTTCATAATATAAAAAATTATTTTGATTAAATTGATGAATTATATTTGATTTAGACTCTTTATTACATCATCCTTACTCAATTTTACACAACTATAATTGATGTTGTAAAATACTATGAATAATCCATACCAAACATCAACATCAATTACTTGGAACATTTCTACTATTTTAGGATGATGTAACTGAATATTTGTGGAACTTATTACCTAATTATGAAATTACACTCTCTAAGTATTAATATCTACAAATTACTCTTTATATTTTTAGTAAATTAATAATAAGTATTAACCCTATCATCAACATAAATTATTTCATTAACATAAATAATGATAATTATATTACTAGAATTTACAACCTTTATATTTAAGTTACAGGTAACATCTATTTTAGAAATGTTGATTTTTTTAGAAACAATCATGTGTGGATTATCAGGAACACAAGGGTGGATTTAGAACATACTCAAATTTTATCAATTTATAAACAATTGTTTCATCACTATCAAGCTTAAAAACCATAGGTTTCCCAATAAAAATAATCTTCTTCAAGATATCTTTTAATAAAAGTAGAAAATATAACCATTTGAAAAACATTCTCATCCATATGAGGTGAAATGATTAAAGACATCATGAGAGTTTCATGTCTTGAAATAGGTGAAATTTTTTCTTCAAAATCCAAAACTTCTACTTATCAATAACCTTTACAAAATAATGAATCCTTATTCCTTGATAAATCACCTTTTTCATTAATTTTATTCCTAAACACCCACTTATTTCATATAACATTGTTTCTTTCTAGTCTTGGAATATGATATGTTGTGTCATTTTTTCTAATATGATCCATTTAATCATTAATTACATTTATCCACTCCTTAGGTTTAATGAGTTCTAAAATTGATTTCGATTTAACCTATGAAATAAGTGTTGTTTTATTTTTGAGAATTGATATCTTTCCGGTCTACATTGGATCATCTTGATTTTTCATAATATTTAATTTTTTTAATATACTTATATAACTTATAAAATAATACATTATTTCATAAAAAACCACTTTCTACATATATATATAGATCCAAAAAAACATGAACAAGATCAAGTTCATGATCAACATTGTTTCTATAACATTTTTGGAATTTTTAATTATTTATTCTATTAATCCTTCAAAATATTCTTCAAAAGATTCCATTGTGTGAGATTTATTTTCATTGACGTTCAAATTATAGGAATCAACCAACTTGTGTAGTTAGATATTTTGACACATATTAATTCTATATTTGGGTGATTATTATATGAATATTGTTTCACCATATTTTTCATTAAAAATTTCAAAATTTGTATTTTTGATCTTCAATCAACATGTAGTTCTAAACACCATTAATTACATTACTCTAGGTTTATTTTTATTCTACATATTATATAGATTTATTTTTTATTTCAGACTAAAAAATTATTTTTATTATATAAATATATATTTACCTTCTCTCTAGAATAATTTAGATAGTTTTACTCATCAAGAATAGTTCATCCCATTTCAATAAATCACATATTCTTCCTTTATATAACTCCATTGTTTTGGGACTATATGGATAACTATTTAAATATTTAATTCTATTATTAGAAAATTAGGATTCAATTGAGATACTAGTAATATTTATTCTATTATCAGTTCTCTATATTTTAATGTAGGATCTATATTCTATTTCAAATCACATTATTCATATTTTTAACATATCCAAATCATAATATTTATGTTTTATAAACATCAATATTTCCATTATGGTAAATTCATTAATAAAAGTGATAAAATAAAGATAATGTTTAATGAGACGATGCCACAATAGTCCATTTAACTAATAATGTATAAGTTCAAGTGGTATGGTGGAATTAATTTCTTTCTTTTTGTGACCATCACAGGTTATCTTCCACTTCTTACACACTATATAAATTAAATCTTCCTTTATATTCACTTATGGAAAATATCTTACCATATTTTTATTTTAGAGTATGCTCATCACCCTTTGGATAATATGGATAAGACTCATATGAAAAATATTATTTTCATATCCATCATTCGGATAACATGAGTTAATTAGATCTCAAATTTTAGTTAAATTAAAACCTTTTATTTCCCACTTTTTCAAAAATCTTTCAACCATCAAGGATTTTATGATATGTGATTCTTTTTAAAAAATTAATTTTCTCCCAAAATAACAAAATTGGATAACACTTAGTAAGTTTTGTTTAAGCACATCTATAAAAAGGAAATCCTTTGACATTAACTTTTGAGATTTAATTTCAGTTATACCAATTTATCAATTATTTAATGAACATCCAATCACCAACATAACCAATAATCTTTCATATTCTTAAATATTTTTCATGATTTTGTATTACCTATCACATTATTAGAATTTCAATTATCGAGTATCCATGAAATACATTTTCTACTCACTTTCATCACAACTTCCATTATAAGTGAAATTTAATACTTTTTACCTTTTTGTAACGTTATTTTTATATTTGATAAGATGGAAATTATCCATGAATAATAGTAAACAATTCCACAAAAAAATGCCTTGGTTGGTCACATATTTTACAAATTTTCTAGTTAAATCTATTCTGAGTAGATAGACTTAATAAATTTTTGTTCACAAAAATTTCCTTCCTTAATTCATTCCCCATCATTAAGAAGTTTCTTCTATTTTATTTAGGGATACTCACCCTTAATTCATGACCAATTCTAAGGAGTGATATGTTGTTCTAAAATATATAGAATTTTATCCTGAAGAATTCATTGATCCAATAATAAAAATTAATTCTGAATCATTCATATTTATATGATTTCTGTTTAGGAAGATGTCATTAAGGTCTAGAGGTACATTTTATTTATAATTTTAATTATAATGGGGAAAAATATTATTTAAATTACTCTTAACATCCATTAGTGTATAATATTTTCAACATTTCTTCTTGGCCCAAAAATCCACATTTTTTATTCTCCAGACCTACATCTCTAGTTAAACAAGATTTACTATAGCAACCTAGGATTATCATACATGGATATTACTTCTTTTTAGATGAATATTAATTAAATTAAACAAAAAAATTCATAAGGACCATAATAGTTTATTAACTTTGTAAAATTGAAAAATAATCTTATAATCTTGTGAGAGATATTCAATGATTCCCACAAAGATCTTCCTATTTATTACTCTTTATAGAATTACCCTATATAAAACCATTATTCATAAACTCGGGAATGAAACATAATAAAGGGTGATATAATATTATTAGTGAGGTTAAACATAATAGATATCAATATATGACCATATGAAATCATAAGATAAGTAAAAGGGTATGTGATCATGGTAATAATTTATGAAGTTTATACCCAACCTATTTTAGACAATAAACACGATTCATGGAATGAAACATTATCATTTCTGAAAAAAGGGCCCATAAGGGTGATGAATAATCATAATTCTATCATGAACTATAAGATCATGTCATAAAAGTGTGGTAACATCATAAATATATAAAACAATTTCACATTTCAAGGTTAACTACCACGACTATCAACATAGTTGATCAAGACTTATAACCTACTTCTCAATGTGGATAATGACACACCTATATACCATATTGGATAAGGACACGCCTATTTACCATAGTGGATTAGGATACACTTTTTTCCCATATCAGGTTAGGAAACAACTATTTCCCATAGTGGATCAATCTTGTTGACTTGTTTTCCATATTTATTTAAAGATATTTAAAGATTTATCTAATGAATTGAAGTGAGATATAGGTCCCAACCATATCATAATGTAAAACATAATTTTTTGTGAAATAATATCATAAAAAAATAATCATATGATCAAATCATAACTCATGTAAATAAAATTATTTTCATAAAAACTTCATCAATTCATGATAGCATAACCAAAGAAAAATAAATGGGTTTCATAAATATTTCATTAACATAAACATAAACCATCCATTAAAAGAACAAGGATGGTATCATTTAATTATATCCCTAGTTAATAATAATTAACATCATAAATTTACATCTTAGTTGGAAAATAATTTTTAAAGGACACTTAGACCATTTCTTGAAGAAAATATACTTTCGTCTTTGAATAAAACTTTTTATAAAATAAAATATTTGGAAAATAATTTTATTTTAAAATAAACCTGAAAAATAATAAATTAATATTTAGAAATAATTTAAAACATTTATTGAGGAAAATATATTTTTTTCTTTGAGAAAAGGTTTTTCAAACATTTTTGAAAATATTTTCTTGAAAACAGGGTTTTAGAAGAAAAATAGTTTTCAACCAAAAAGATGATTTATAATAAAAAAATTCTTTTGAAATATTGAGTACATAAAGAGAGTAAAATGAGGGGATTAAATTAATTCTAATTACATAACCATAGAATAATAACATTAATTAGTTTCTTGGTAGATATATCATAATATTCCATCACCGAAACCATAATAATAAACAATCCATATAAATGATGAGATTCAAACATAAAACTCTTACCATTTTGGTAACCTTGAATCGTAAGACACATAAAATAATATCATTAAAAAAAGTTAAAATAATATTTAAATATGTATATTCATGATATAACTTGTAAAATGGTCAGTATACACCTCATAGAAGTGTATAGGTTCATAACGTAACTTACGTCCCAAAGAAGACAAATTTAGAGAAAAATATTTTATCGATTTATTAAATTTTGAACCATAAACCCCCTACAAGATTGATAATAAAATGGATATATAAATTAAAATAATTTTAATTATGATCATAATAAAATAAATTCAAGTTTAGTAAATATACCACATAAAATAAATAGGTGGTGAATATGTATGTGTGTCATAGAAGTAAAAGGTGAGACAAAAATCCCTTATCGTAAGTCTCATCTTCCTTAATAATCATCCAAAAATCCTATATAATAAATATAAGTTTATTATAAATATATTAAATAAAAATAATCACATACATCATACCATATATGATTCACTTACATCATTTTATTACCCGTTTATTAGAAATCCCATATTAAAGTCATGTTTTGGGTAATAATAATTTTTTTTCATATATGTTTTGATTTGTTATTTTTGGTCAAATTACTTTGATGATGGTTCCCTGATATAAATAATGTGAAAAAATATATAAATATAATATAAATTTAGTATATATTTCTTTAGAGTAATCAAAAAATTTTAGTGTTGTAAAATGAAATACACCGTTGATGGAGGCGGTATGCCATACGTATGCATGAATGCAGTTTCTATTTTCTTGTAAGATTGAAATAAATAAATTTAAATGATATATAAAAACTTAAGAATTATTTTTATGTCATATATATTAAATTTTTATATTAAAACTATCCTTAATACCTTCCATTTAAAATGTGAATGAATCATATTCCTTCATGAGGCGGTAGTCTTCCGTACACACAAGCGATGTTATCATATTAAAAAATAGAAATATTGAAGGTATTCATGATAGAATAATTAAAAAGTAATAAAAATATCTTAAATATCACATATAAACAATAAAACCATCATTATGTTCAACCTTGAGAGGTGGTAATGGAAAAACGAATGACATCAGTTCGTGAGGTTGTAGTCCGCCGTACACACGTATGATGATTTCATTACCTATTTGATGGAAGTGTAGATAGTTTTAGGTAATTAACATAACATAAAAACATATATGTATATGTAAGATACTTTTTTTAATAATATAAATTTTTTATAATAAAAATTTAATGGGGTGTAGGAAGAAATAAAACAAAAGAGCTCATTGATGAACATTACCTCTTCTTCAGGTATCCTCCTTAAGTTTCCACTATAATCCTTCATAGGATGGATTTATGCCCAAAATAAGGATTCAAGGATGAGGGGAGGAAATTTGGGAAGTTATTTGGTAAGGTATTTTCTTAATAAAAATGGTTTTATGGAGTGATGAGGAGAGGAGATGTGGTGACCTTTTATAAGCAGGGGAGAGGACACACTTGATATTTTTGAAAGGAATTGAGTTCTCCCACATTTTTCATATGTAAAAAGGGTCCAAAATGGGTAATTATAGAACCTTATAGGTTTAATTGTATAAATAATTCCACAAAATATTTTTTATAAAAGTTTATAGGTTATTTTAACCATTATTATTTTTATTTTAACCCCTCATAAACCCATTTTTACCTTAACCGCGATAATTAATTTTAAATGCATTCATTATTAATTTTGGTTAAAAATTATGATGAATTTTTTTGATAATATAAATTATTATGATTAAAAATATTGAATCCATTTTCCAAATTCCATTCACATAATTGACATAATTTCATTTAAAATTAATCCCATAGACACGATTAGAAAACGAGTTTTTAAGAGAAATTGTTCAAAAATTTAATAAGTTTTTACGTAACATTTTTTTATGAAATTTATTATAATGACCTAAATATGATTAATTGATATATAACTAGAAATATTTAACTTAAAATTAATTTTTAATATTATTAAATTTATAAATAAATTAAATAAAAATCATTTTTTAATTAAAATCTAGTATTTTTTCACTATTCATAAAAATTAAATATTTTCAAAAAATTCCCAAAATTTTACCATAAGATAATTTTTAAATTAATATTTAAAAAATGAATTTTATTTTTTAAAATAAATTATATTAAATTATTAAAAATTAATTTTAATATAAGTGTGCCAATGGCGATAAAACAATTTTTTTTAGAAAATACAATTTTAAGCATAAAATTGTATTTATTCTTATTTATTTTCGATAAAACACATAAGATCAATGTTAAAAAATTTATTGAATATATAATAGATAAATTTAATTATAATCAATAACTAAAAGTGATCCATTTAATTTATTGAGGTAAACTGCATTTATGTGTATAAAAATAGTTTTTTCAGAAAATAATTCCCTATATTTTCAAAATATTTTTATTTTCATTTATAATAATTAGTCACAAAATAATTCATTATATGTACATGTTTAAAAAATATATTTTCATAATTTTTTAAATCCTATTTATACCCTCCATTCCAATAGCTCGGTGATAAAAATCATATTAAATAATACCATTTTTAATAATATGACACATTTTGTTTAAAATTATTGTTGTGTGTAACATAAGATAATATTGGTTTTGAATGTAACAAAATCTAAAATTAGTTTTGTGTGTAACATAAGATATCTAAAATATTATATTTGTTTGAAAAAAATTATTTTAAAAAATATTAGGGTGTTACATTCTACCCTTCTTAAAATGAATTTCACCCTTGAAATTAATCACCTTGATACCAATAGCTAAGGCCACTTCTGTCTCATTACATCCCCCAGGTTCCCACGTAGATTCTTTAAGTTGGTGGTTTCTCAAAAACAATTTACCAGGTTAGTGGTATTTTTTCATATAATTTTCTCTATTTGATCCTGAATCTCCACTAGTCATTCCTCATAAGAAATCTCATGTTCCAGCGATACAACCTCTGTGTTCAGTACATGTGATGGATTAGGTATGTACTTCCATATTAGTGATACATGGAACACATATTGATCATGAGAGAGGTTTGGTGGAAGAACTAAATGATAATATAATATCCTAATATGATAATTTATTTTAATGGGATTGATATATATAGGGATTAGTTTTCCCTTTTTCACCCATAAAGAAAATAAAAGAAAGACCTTATCACAAATTTAAAATTCTAGATCACGTTGAAAATTATTAACATAACATGTGTGTAGAATTTCTATAGTAATTACATGTTTTTGAATTTCTCTAACCTTAACTTCCATTTTATTAACTAGATTAGGTCCCATTAGATTTCTTTTTTCAACTCATTTTACTTTGTATAAAGGGGTTTATAAGGATCCATCCAAATGATTGGTGAAAGATATTATTATAAATAAACTCATATAAAGTATGGTGTGATCCAAAAAACTTTTATATCCATTGAATAATATATTATCATATCATATAAGTTTTGAATTGGTCTTACAGTACTGAAAATCAACACTATATCAAGAGCTTGCTGAAGAATTCACCAAAACTTTGAGGTAAAATTCCTATCCTGATCAGATATAGTTGACTATATAACCTTATCAAATCCTTAATTTATATTATTTAAAGTTGATAAAAGAAAAATATTATCTGATAGTGACTAAGTGTGTTGAATTTTTATGGTGATCAACTATAACCCATAATTACCTCAACATCAAAGATAAGGTAAACCCTAATGTTTTCTAGTAACTTTAATCATATGTCCATGAAGTGTATAGGAATTATTCCTTAAATAAATCTATCACTAAAACATATAAAAAATGAAAGGGTTTTATTAACATAAATTTATTTTAAAATATCCTTAATATTTATAAAATATTGTCACATGAAACCTCAAAAGGGGTGTCAATGACTTTGACCTTATGATCAAACATAAACTCATAAAATAATGGCGGTATCAATAACTTTTAAATTAATATTACATGGAGAAATATAAACTTACAAAGGTTAATTCACCCTTTATTCCTTATAAAATATATTATCTTATACAAAATAATGTCCATTGGAATCTTGGGTTGAACCTTATACCTATAGAATATCAAATGTGATTTTGTTATTTTGGAATTCATATAGAGGGAGACAATCACATGAAATTTCACTAAAGGTTGAACAATACTATTTTCATTGGGACCATTCATACAAAGTCAAACAAGAAATTCACAACCAAGGAGGTGAAGATAAGTGTTACCTAATTATCATGATTAACTTCATCCATTGTGATTGCATAAGTTTTCCCTTTTTCCTTTGTCTTTAGAGGATATTATGTCTTATCATCCACATTAGCCTTTGGATTGGGAAATTTGTAATGAACCATATTTTAAAGAAGGTATATATCAATAATTTTTGGTTTAAATTCCTTTAAAGGACCTTATAATGCTAGCCAATAGAGTCATGGGGGTCACGAGGGTGTTTGAGGCTTTTTTGAAGCCCAAAACCCTAAAAATTTGGAAAATGAATTGGGTTTCATAGTTAGTAAAAATTGTGAAGGCCATCCCACATGGTCTCCACTAACCATTTGGAGTAAAATAAAGGATCAATAGGAGCCTAAAAATTTTACCACAACCATTAAACCCTAGGAAAACACCTATGAAAAAAACCATAGAGCTTTGATAGTGTAATTTTACATGGTTTGTGCATGATCATGAAAACTGTGTGCCTTTACTATGTGGGGTCTCTCCTTGGGATGTGGCTTGATAATGGTTAGTGAAAATTTTGTTCAACTGTGTTCCCAAACTGTGAACCACTATATTTGAGGGTGAAATTTTATTTTTACCCTCATTAAACTTATAACATTATTTTTCCTTTTCCTCTTCATTTCAGTAGTTGAGCATTTCTTCTACTCCCATACATTTTCTTCTCCTTCAACATAAGCTTTGAGATAAATATCTCATTCGGACACCAAATAGAGATAAATATAATAAATTTAATATCTTGAGGTGAGATCTTAAGTTATCTTCCCTTATAACTAATTTTATATTTGGATCCATTACTCTATTTAGGTGCAAAATTTCCCCCCAATTTTCTGGGTTTTAGAGCATTTCATAAATTTCTCCCAACCTACTTTAAATCTAAGGACACTATCTGACATGGAGTTATCAACAACCCTAAGGTAAGCATTATCATTATTTCCCCCCTAATTTTTGGTGTTTTTATAGCCTTTTCGTTGTTCCACACATTGGTATTTTCCACATATCACAGTTTAATTGAGTTATTCATATTAAATTGATCTACACACCTTGATATTTGCTTGTTGATCCTTGTTTAGTGGATTAGAGGATGATAAACTCAGTTATGGAGACACCTTGGGTGTGAAAACTTTAATTTTTCATTGTCGTTAATTATTTAATTGTATATAACACCTTCTAAGAATTCATCTTAGTTTAAAAATGGAATATCCCATGTTAGGTTTATGTTTAATGAACCCAAAGAACCTCTTAAGTGCTTAGACCAACTTAATAATGGAATTTCCTATGTAGGTAAATTCCATGTTGACCATGAAACATTCCAAATGACTCTTTGATCCTTATAAATTAAAATTAAATGTTTTTATAGATTCACTGGAATGTGTTTAACATGATAGATTGTTCATGATGAGTTTCCTTAATAAAATAAAATAGATAGATTAAGTAGAATGACCTATAATGGGTGGAAAGTCCACACTATTTTCTTATGATTTATTAAATTCTCATTATGGATTATAATGTATTGTTTGTAATTGGACATTAATATTGAGATACATGAGAGGTAATGCCTCATGTATTAACTATAAATATTATTACACCTAGATATAGGCTATGGTATGATGGTAAGGGATCTGTTGGGAATGATGGTTTCATGCTTCCTTATATCGGGTGTCGAGCATGAAATCTAACACCACTGATACTATTTGGATGGTGGGAATGATGCATCACATCCCTTGATTTCAGTGTTGATATGTTGACACACTCACCATCTCAAGTGACAAGCATGGTTTCTCCCATTCATTATGAGATTAATTACCCTATTGCTTGAGATTATAGGCTCATTTAGACCAGTCATAGATGTATGAGTTATGCCCCAGTCAAGACAAAAACTAGTATTCCATGTATATGGACACTTACATCTGCATGTACTTGATCCACATAGGTGGATGAAATATATAAATATAATATATATATATATATATATAATTACTACATATATAGTGACTGATCAGATATTCATTCCGACCATTATATGATGTAGGTAGAGCCACCAAGTGACCTTTAGGAACCTGAACGAGCTAACATTTATTATTTAGCATTTTTAATTCTTTAATTATACCCGAACACTATTGTTTAGCTATGATCATCATGTGGATTACTTATAAAAGCTGTTGGTGGTGAGCTACTGGGATTTTATCTCACACACTACTTAGAATACCTTGGGTACCTGAGAAGATTATATGACAGGAGGTATAGATAAGGGAAAGCACTCTACTTCAAATCCTTGATATGCATTCCATATAGATGGATCATAAGATCAGAGGACCCAACATATTCTAGAGATTATAATGGAGCATATTTTTATTTTTTATAGTTTTTGTATGGAATTATTGTATATACCTACTCTTTATTCCTCTTTGTATATCAGCATTCCATGCACCCATGTATATGACACTGCCTAGTGGATTTTTATTATTATTTAGTTTCTTAGTTATTTATTCTTCTATTTCTTATTTATACTGTCTACTTATATATGCTTTCATTATTGTATGTTTATTATTTTATTCGCTATGCCACTCTGATATGAGGTTATAGTCTCCCAACCATATCATCTTTAAACCCTCTCTACTAGTTAGAAGCCTCTACTATACGGAGAGGCATGATTGAGACCATTTGACCCACTGAATCCAGGCATGGGTTAGGTGGATCCTAGATTGGGGCATTATAAAGTGGTATCATAGGTAAAATGTTTTCCTTTTTCTTACTATTTGGGTATTATATAGGAGACTATGAGTTAGAGGAATTTGGTAATGAACTTGTGCCTGGACGTAGCTAACCCATGTACCAGGGAAACTCAGATTACCTAGGATGAGAAATTTTTATTTTTGATTATGCTTATCATGGTTGATACAACCTCACCATTGGGTGACACACTTATTTTGAGGTGTTACTATTAATGGTGTTATTAAAATGATGATTTATTTTCCATGTCCCAATGAAATGAGGGAATTTAATTACATGCATGATTATAGGAACAATATGACTAATATGCCATGGATTTTTTCATAATACATTTAATTTCAGCGTGAATTTTCCTATTGGATATTGTTAGTTAATTGATTATCTATGGAAATGTGCTGAATTTCCTTGTGGGGTTTGGAAAACATAATTAAAACTTAAAGTGCCTACCCTAACCTAATAGTTTTGTTTTTCATAGGTTAATGCAGACAACTTAAGTAGTCAATTATGGAATGTTGAGCCATGGACCATTGGTCTCATGGGATAGAACGTGTTATGGTATGGGTTAATTTGATGCCATATTTTGGTTCATAAAGAGTATGGGACCTTATGGATTGGAAACAGTGATCTGTTTAATTCAACCATTTAAATTTATTTAAATATTTTAATGAGTACAAATTACAATTGAATATAACCTATCAATTAATTATCCATCTTATATATGTGAAAAAAATACCTAGATTCAAACCAGACCTTATGAGTGGGTAGTTGGTGTGTCTCTTACATTATTATGGACTATTATGGTCTTTCTCCATTACCTAGTCCATAAATTAGGAGTAGATAGAGAGGTATGATCTATCTATAGGAAGGATATGTGTTTGTCCTAGTTTTCTATCTGCAAACTTTCAACTATTAAGATCTCTTTTGATGCATGCATTTGGAATTTTATTATCAGGCCTCCATGTTGTCATCCTGTCATATTTTCTAAAGGTGACGATGAGCATAAACCTGAGGTAGTATACCTTGATCATAAAATGATTCCTCATGTAGTTCCACATGTGGAACCACCTCCTAACCCTAATATGGGAACTAAAGCACAGTTTTGAGAGGGATTTCAATATACTATAAAAAATATACAATGTGTTGTTTGACCTACCCTGAGTGTGGAAGAGTTGACTCAAGAATTCTAAAAGAAGAATCCTAGAACTTTTTTTGGGGGGATGGAAGACCACACACTGCTGAGTCATGGATCAAAGATATTATTTCCATATTTAAGAATCTAGAGACATCTCCAAAGTTAAGGGTTAATCTTGTAGCTTATATACTACGAAATATTACCAAGAGGTGGTGGAATATTATTACCCAGAAAGATCAACATAGAAATATAGTTTTGGATAGATTTCTGAACTATTTTCTTTGACTATTTCTTCCACCTAACTCTAAGGTATTATAGAGATAGGGAAATTCATGAACATGCTATATGGAAGTATGTATGTTATGGAATAATTTGATCATGTTACTAATTTGTAGCAGTACACTCCTACTCTTGCAAGTGATGATATTAAGACTGTTAATCAATTCAAGGATGGGATAATTTACACCATTCAATCATATTTAAATATATTCAGGCTGACTACCATTTCTAAATTCATCAACTAGACCCTTATTACGAAGAATAATTTAAGGGAAGATGATGGTGAGAGTCAGGGTGGTTCGGTACCTAGAGCTACTAGTGTTATTTCTTTTGGAAAAAAGTGTTTTTTAAGGATACTCAAGGAGGTAGCAGGATTCATGCCCCTCGTGCTAACAACTTTTTGATATGTCAACAGTGCTAGAATCTGGGACACATGAAGCCTCAATGCTTATGATTCCTAGTGGAATGCATAAGTTGTGGTAGGATATTCCATATCCATCACTTTTTCTAGACGTTTCCATCAGTGCCTAGCGAGTGGGAATATACTTATACCCCATGTTTCATAGCAATATCAGTAGTATAAATACTAGAAGGATGATGGAATACCCCTGATTGATCATGAAGAGGTTTAAGTTTAGGTATAGGTAGTCAGAATCATGATTCTCAGCGTTAGGATAACGAACATTCTTAGGGAAGTTAGGTAGTAACTTAGGGCCACATTACTTTCTAGTTACATGCATTCTAGTCTATGCTAAAGGAGTAGAGAACCATACCTTTTACTGGTCAAGGTACTATTCTAATATCCTATACTTTAGTATTTACTTTATTTAATATAGGAAAATATCACTCATTTATATATGATACTATTATGGAGATCCTGGGACTTGATATAAAAAACTTCTATGGAATTATGAATTGAGATACCCCGTTAGGTATTCGATCAGAGGGAATTCACCATTATAAGGGATGCACCCTTGATATAGGCATATAACTTTTCATGTGGAATCTTTTTATCCCTGACATGATGATTTTTTAAATAATCATTATGATGGACAAATTAGATCCCTATTGAGACCATATAGACTTTTATCATTAGAGGGTGATGTTTACATCACTAGAGGGTGGTAGACGTGTACATAAGGGAGAATGGGATGTGCAAGCTACATGATAAGGACTCATGTAGAAGAGGCTAGGAAGTGTGACAACTTAGATCACCAGTATTTTCCTTGAGGACCTGGGGTTATAAACTACTATTTTCCCTCCAGTAGTAGAGTATTTCAGGGATGTATTTATTAAAGACTTATCTGTTCTACCTCTAGTGTGAGAGGTGGAATTCACCATTGAGTTTATTCCAGAATCATCAATAGTGAGTATTCCCCATTATAGTATGGAACCTATGAAGATTCATGAGATCAATAAACAATTAGAGGATATAGAGGCTAAAGGATTTATATACCCCAATACTTCTCCTTAGGGTTCACTAGTCCTTTTCACTGGGAAGTCATAGGGTATCTTCAGACTTTTCATAGATTACCATCGATTGAACCAAATCACGCTAAAGAATCAGCATCCACTACCTAAAATAGAAAACCTATTTGATCATATATGGGGATATAGAGTGTTTGAAAAGATAGATATGAGGTCGAGCTATCATCAG
Organism: Viscum album; assembly: GCA_963277665.1. Lineage (NCBI taxonomy): Eukaryota > Viridiplantae > Streptophyta > Magnoliopsida > Santalales > Viscaceae > Viscum > Viscum album. The sequence goes on from OY728126.1 coordinate 1,006,605,168, forward strand.
GTGCATGTCAAGTTATCAGAAATACCTCACACAACTTTTAGAAGCAGGTATATCCTATACAAGTACCTAGTTATTCTGTTCAGATTCATGAACGCACATTCTATTTTTGTAGATCTAATGAATAGGGTTTCCAACCATATCTAGATTCATTCATGGTTGTATTTTTTGATGATATCTTAGTATATTCAAATTCTAGAAATGACCATGCCAATAATCTTGAGATCGCTCTGAATACACTGAGTGAGCATTATCTCTATGATAAGCTTGGTAAATGCCACTTTTGGATTAACAAAGTTCACTTCTTGGGCCAAATAATCTTAGAGTCAGGAGTTTTAGTAGACCTAGAGAATGTAAGATCTATAATTTCTTGGGATTATTCTAAGATCATATTTTACATTCAGAGTTTCTTATGGCTAGCTAAGTATTAAAAATGATTCATCCAGAATTTCTCATGTCTTTCACCACTGCTTACGTGCTTAACAAAAAAAGGGTTGACATTAATATGGTTAGAATATTATGAAGCAGAATTTAAAGAGTTGAAGGGATGTTTGACTTCAGTTCTGATATTGATTCTTCCAGAGCCAAGAAAAAGATATACTATTTACTGTAAGGCATCAGATATCGGGCTCAAAGCTATTTAGATGTAGGATGAGTGAGTCGTCGCATACAAGTATCATCAGTTGAGGCCTCATGAGTGTAATTACCCAATGAACAAACTTTATATCACTATGGTTGTTCATTCTCTATGATATTAGAGAAAATATCTACTTGGAGATCATTTTGTGGTGTTCAATGATAAAAAAAACCTAAGGTACATATTTACATAGTAAGATCTAAATATCAATCAATTTAGGTGGGTGGAGTATCTACAGTATTTTGATTTCTAGGTTGCCTAAACCTATGGTAAACAAAATGTTTTAGATGATACTTTGAGCCAGAAGACTTAGAATCAGGTAGTTCATGAATCTAGTGGATAATGGAAACTCGTGGTCTTACTCTCAAATATGCACATTGAGGTTCAGGAGGAACTTGATCAGACTATCATCTCAGCATTAGCAGTGACATATACTATTCTGGAACAGGAAATAATGAGGTATATATTTAACCCTTAAGTCCTTATCCTAAGGGTAAGAATCCTGGATGATGATACATCTTTAGGTTGGACCATGGATGGGTCCCAACAAACATCAAAGAAGATCTTATGTGAGAATTTCACAACTCATCAAGGGAAGTTAATCCTAGTGTCACAAAAATTTAATGAGATTTATAGTTCCAGTATTGATGGCCTAGTATGAAATGTGAGATTGATGACTTCATCACTTGGTGTTCCACTTATCAGTTGGTGAAGGCAGAACATCAACAACTGGTAGGGATTTTAAATCCATTTTCCATTCCTGAGTGGAAATGAGATGATAACTTAATGGAATTCATGATTCATTTACCCAGATCACCTTGTGGAAAAGATATAGTGTGGGTTGTCATTGATTATTTGATGAAGGTCGATGACTTTTTTACTTTTGTGAGAGACCTTCATGGTAGATGATCTAGGGAAAATGTACATCAGGGAGGTTATATGTCTTAATTGATATCCTCATTCTATCATTTCTGATAGATATTCTCACATTACACCAGAGTTATGGAAGGGGTTTCAGAAGGACTTGGGTACATAGGTGATTTTGAGTATGACCTATCACCCACATATCGATGGATAAATAGAGAATTCGATTCAGGTTTTAGAGGACATGCTCCATGAATGTGTCCCTTATTTTTGGGTTCCCTAGGAGAAAAACATTCACCTCATCGAGTTATCTTATAACTTCATATTTTAGGCTACCATCAATATGAATCCTTAAGAATCCTTATATGGTAGAACTTTCTGTTCACCTCTTTGCTGGATAGAGGTAGGGGATGCAGCTATTCTTAGACCAAGTCTCATGTAGGATAATATAAAGTAGGTCCAGATGATTAGAAAGTACATAATGGAATCTCAGTCTATACAATAGTCATATTCCAACAGACACCAACAACCTCTCGAGTTTGAGGTCAGAGACTTGGTTTTCTTACGAGTCTCACCTAGGTTAGCCTACAATCATATTAATATTTAGGGTATGCTCTCTCTTAGGTTTATGTAACCTTTGAGGCTATGAAGCAGTTCATACCATTGGAATACTAGATAGAAATTCCTTTTATGTATCAGTCTATGCATGATGGTTTTCATGTATCACATATTCGCTGATATTATCAAGACCCATAACATTTCTTTCATCGTAATGAGGTTGAATTGGATGTAGATTCTTCCTTCGAGGAGTACCCTATTCGTATTGTTGATCGGATTATGAAGACACTCCTAGATCGGTCAGTTCCTTTGGTATGGGTTCTATGATATCACAAACAAGTGAAAGATGAGACATGGGAATGGGAAGCTAATATATGAGCTCAGTGGTTAGAATTCTTTACTGATGATACCTCTTTACCCTCATAAGGCCAACTCATGGATAAGTTTCTTTAAAGAGGGGAGGTTGTAATGACCAGTATTTTCATGGAGGTATGAATTGTTAGTTTTTGGTTTAAATTCCTTTAAAATCCCATCATAATTTTTTCCAATGGAGTCACATGGGTGATGAGGGTGTATGTGCCTTGTTCGGAGCCTAAGACTCTAGAAATTTGGAAAATGAATTGGGCTGCATGGTTAGTAGAAACTGTGCCACCCTACCCCCATGATCTCCACTAACTATGTGAGGAAAAAGAAAAGGAGCAACAAGAGCCATGTGCTTTGTTTGCAATCATGTGACACCAGGTGATTTACCATGAAAAAAACTATAGAGGTTTGATAGTGTAATTTCACATGGTTTGTGTACAGTTAGGAAAACTATGTGGCTTAACCATGTAGTGCCTCTATTGGGGCAGTGGCTTGAGAATGGTTGGTGTATAGTTTTTCCAATCATTCTGCCAAACCGTATGCCCCTATATTTGAGGGTGAAATTTTATTTCTCCCCTTATTAAAATTGAAACTTTATTTTTTTCATTTTCCTCCTCCTCATTCTAGTGGTTGAGAATTCCTTCTCCTCCTGTAGATTTTATTATCCTTCAACCTAGGATTTGAGATAACTCTTGCATGAAAATACTAAATAAAGATCCATCAAAGGTGTTTAATAGCTTGAGATGATCTATTGAGGTCTATCCCCTTCAATATAGATTTATATTCAGATAAATTTCACTATTTAAGTGCAAGATCCTTTTCCCTATTTTCATGAATTCAGATCATTTCTTCAATTTCTCCCAACCTAATTAAAATTTGAGGCCTCCATTAGATGGGGAGTCATAAATGTCACTAAGGTAGGTGGTATCATCATTTCCCTATGATTTTTAGTGTTTTTATAGCTTTTCCATAGTGCCAAATGTCGACCTTTTCTGAACATCACTATTTAATTGTGTTATTAATAATAAATTGATCTAAACACATTCATATACATGCATTGATCCTTGTTTAGTGGATTAAAAGATGTTGAACTTAGTTATGGACACCCCTTGGGTGTGATAACTTAAATTTTCCTTTATGGTTAATTTTTTGATTACCCAGAATGCCTTCTAAGCATTCATATTGATTTAGAATTATAATTTTCTTGTCTTAGGTGAATGTTTAATGAAACCAATTCATATACTAAGTGATTTAAACAACTTAATAATGGAATTTACCATATAGTTAAATGCCTTATTGAACATGATACCTTACAAAGGACTCTTTGATCCTTTTAAATTGAAATTCCATGTCCTGATAGATTCAATGGAATGTGTTTAAAAGGATAGTTTTTTCACAATGGGTTTACTTATTAAAATAAATATAATAGATTAAATGGAAATACCTATAAATGGTGGTAATACCACTCAATTTTCTTATGCTTTATTAAATTCTCATTGTGGATTATAATGCCTTGTTTGTAATTGGACATGACTATTATGATACATGAGAGGAAATGATCATGTATTAACTATAAATATGATTACTCATAGATATAGGCTATGTTACGATGGTAATGGATATTTTGGGCATGAATTTTTCATGATCCCTTATATCAGGTGTTGAGAATGATGTCTCACACCACTAACACCATTTAGACTATGGGAATGACACACCACGTCCCTTAATTCAAGTGTTGACATAATGTCACACTCACCATATCAAGTGATGAGAATGGAGTCTCCCACTCATTATGATATGTTGGGAATGTACCATATTTCTTGAGATTATAGGCTCATTTAGACTGGTCATGGATGTCTAAGTTATGTCCCGGTCTAGCCAGTACCTAGTATTTTAGGTATATGTCCACTTACATTTTCACATACTTGGTACATATAGGTGGATGAAATATATAACTATACTATATATATATATATTAATAATATATATATATATAGTGATTGATTAGACATTCATTTTGGCCATGTGCTGATGCTGGTTGAGCCTCCTGGTGTCCATTAAGAACCTGAGCAGGCTGGAATTTATTATTCAACATTGTTAATTATTTAATTATACATACACACTATTTTTATCTATAAGCACTACTTGGGTTATTTCTAGACACCATTGGTGGTTTCATAATAGGATTTTATCTCACACCTTACTCAGGATTCCTTTGGTACTTGAGAAGATTATATGACTGCAGGTATAGATATGGGAAAGTGCCTTACTTCAGATCCTTGATATGCATTCCTTATAAATGGAGCAAAAGATTTGATGACCGGTCATATGATTGAGATTATAGTGGATACGATTTCTATTCATTTTATAGTTTTTGTATAGTATGATTGTATATGATTATTCCCTTTCCACCTTTTTGTATATCATCATTCCATGCACCAATATATATAAAACTGACTAGTGGATTTTGATTATTATTTAGTTTCTCAATTATTTATTCTTCTACTGCTTATTTATTCTGTCAGTTTATATATATATATATATATATATATATATATATGCTTACACTATTTTAAAGTTATGATTGTATCCATTTTTCCACTCTAACATGAGGGTATAGTATTCCCACCATACCACCTTTATACCTTCACTGCTAGTCAACAACCTATGGTTTACAAGGAGGCATGCTTGAGGCCATATAACCCACAGGCTCGGGAACAAGTTATGTAGATCCTAGGTCAGGATGTAACAACATTTATTTTCATAATTACCAAACTTATTACACTTGAAACACTCGAGTGTGGGAAGTGTATTAGTTTTTTTCCTCTTCTCCTTCATTTCATTAACCATACAATTAATTGTATTTAAACATTCTTGAAATTTATTCTCTACCTTTTCACATTTTAAGCTCCTCCCAGTTCCATTCAAGTAATTCCCTTTATTCTTTTTCCCACATTTCTATCATACATATACCTATAATTTCTTCCCACCACTTAACTTTTTATGAGACTTTATCTTCCTTTTATTATCAAATCTATAGGCATGGTAGGAATATCCAATTTTCATTTCTACCACTACTTCACATAGAAAAAATTATTCATAGATAATAAAGTCTCTTATATCCAAGGCCTTTTTAATTATTGGTTTAAGGCCATTAAAGAATTGATAAATTCTTCTTTCATGGATAATTATTAAACCAGATGAATGCCTTGAAAGTATTGTAAAATTATTTTCATAAGTACTAATAGATTCATCATCATTTTTCTTAAGATTAAGGAATTCATTATCTGTATTTGTTTATAAAATACAAGGGAATTACTTACTAAAAAATATCCCCTTAAACTCTTTCCATTCTTAGATCCAATTTCTTCTTATTCCCTCATGTTCTTAATAAGAGTCCACCACTGATATTATTCTCCTTCCAAATGATAAGGAATAAAAATAACTTTAACATGCTCAAAATATTGAAGAATGGAAAATATATTTTAAGTTATATTGATCCATTTCTTAGAAAATAATGGATTATTGGAACCAATAAAAGAAGGTGGATGCTGTCTAATAAAGGACTCAATAGAATTTTGTTTCCTCCATTTCTTCTTTAGAAGTTCAACATGACTAATAGATTGAGAAAGTTGTTTGAGCATATCAAAAATATTTTTCATTCCATCCCCCGTATTCTTTGGCTTCTCAAGAAGAAAATCATTTCATTGTTCATTTAATTCAGCATTAATATGGTTCTTTTGGGTCCTAAAAATTGACAAAAACCATAAATTAGAGTTTGAGAAATACTAATCATGGTGGAAAACCACATAATCATGAAAAATAACTTATAATATGTCTAAATCATGACACCTTCATTACAATATATTACTAATTAGGTTTATCCTAGGTCATTCATAGTCAACATATATTTAAATCCTTCATGATGGTTCGAATGGAGTTTGTGAATTTACAAATCATATCCCCTGGGAGTTTCAAACTATGAATGTAGAAAGGCCTATTGTTGTGAACAAATTCCTGACTGAGTCTAGATCAATGCGGTGTTTTTTGGGTTTTTACTAATCGGTAAATCTATTCTAGATTCACATCCATTTATAGTATCTAGAAAAGGATTTAATTTCTTTGAAACCAATCACTCTATCCTTTTCCAAAATTATATGGAATTTTCTTAAACATTGATTCATTAGTATAATTATCCTTAGATACATCCCTAGACATATCCTTAAAAATAAACCTATAAATATCACTAAATATTTCTCAAACTAATTTTAAAAAGGTTAACTAAACCTTTAGTTTGATACCAAATATAGAGACCTCAGATTCTCATACATGAATATTGCATATTTTTAGATGAATATTATTTATATTATAAAAAAAAATCTTGAGTACCATAATAGTTTTGTGCCTTTTGAATCATGAAAAAAAATCTTTTAATAAGGTGAGAGATCTACAATTTTTCCTATAAAGATCTTCCCATTTAGTAATCTTCATAGAAATACCATACAGAAAAAATTTATTCATCATAAGGTGAATGGAAACATAAGAAATGGTGAGATCAGATGCTAATTAAGGGTAAGAAAAATATATATCAATCTATGATTATATGAAAGCATATGATAAGAAAACGTTTATGTTATTATGAATGTAATTGATGAATTTTATATCCAACCTGTCATAGATCATAAAGATGATTTATTGCATAAAAATTTATCATTTCTAAAAACATAGACTATATGGTTGATGAATCATAAAAAATGGATCACCAACCATAAGCTCATGTCATAAAAGTGTGGAACCCTCATAAATATAGAAAACCATTTTATACATAAAGGTTATCTACCAAGACTATCAACATAGTGGATCAAGAATTATCACCCATTTTAAATTTTGGATCAAGATACAACTATTTATCATAGTGGATTAGGACACACCTATTTCCCATAGTGTATCAAGACATACCTATTTCCCATAGTGTATTAATACACACCTATTTCCCAAATTGGATCACGCACATAAACTTGTTTCCCATTTTTATCACATGAGATATAAATATTTTACCAATGTATTGGAGGGAGATATAGTTCTCACCCATATCATAATGAAAAACATAATTTTATATTCCATAATATAATAAAACATTCAACATATATTCATATCATAACATGTGTAAATAAAATGAGTTTAATATACATTTTATTAATTCACCATAGCATATCCCATAATAAATAAATGGATTTTGTAAACATTTCATCAACATAAATAGTAAATAGAAAGAAAAATAATAATGATGGTATAATTAAATATTATCCCTAGTAAATAATAAGTAACATTATTGGTTATCATCTTATATGGAAAATAATTTTAAAAGGACACTTAGACAATTTCTTGATGAAAATACCCTTTTATCTTTGAAAAGAACTTTTTAAAACATAAAACATTTAAAAAACTTTCTTTGATAGTAAACATGAAAAATAATAAAGTAATATTTAAAAATCATTTAAAACATTATTTATTTAAATAATCTTTATTCTTTGAAGAAAAAATTTAAAACATTTTTTTCGAAAAAATTATTTTGGCCGAAAAAGATTTTTTGACAGAAAAGATAATTTTCCATAAAAATATTCTTTTAAACTCTTGAGTGTATAAAGAGAGTAAAATTAAGGTATAATATTTATTCTCATGACATAAATATAAGAGTATAAAATCCATTAGTTTCTTGAGATATATATCATAGTATTTCATCATTAAAAACATAATCTAAAACAATCTCGAAATAAGATGAGATTGTGACATAAAAATCTTACCACTTTGGTAACCTTGAATTGTAAGCACCATGAAATAATATCATTATATGAAACTTAAAATATCTTTAAAATAATTATATTCATGATATAACCTGTCAAAGTGTAATTATATACACCTCATAGAAGAGTATAGGTGCATAACATAACTTATGTCCCAAAGAAGGAAAACTGAGAACAAAATATCTTATAGATTTTTAATTTTTGAACCCTAAAAACCCTAAAATGGATACATAAATACCCATAACTTTAATTATAATCATAAAAAAATAAATTAATGGTGATTAAATACACCACATAAAATGAATGGGTGGTGAATATGACACGTGTCTCATAGAATTAAAAAGTGAGACAAAAATTCCTTATAGTAAGTCTCTATTTCTTTAATACCCATTAAAAACTCATGTATAATAAATATAAGTTTATTAAAAATATATTAAATAACTGTAATTAAATATTTATTACCATATATGATTTAATTATGTCCTTTTATTACACATTTATTTACAATCCCATGTTAAAGTCAAGTTTCGGGTAATAACTGCTTTGTTTTTTTATATATGTCTTGAATTGTTATTTTTGGTATTGTTAATTTGATCATGGTTGTATAATATCCATAATTTTAACAATTATATAAATATAATATATTTTTTATATATTTATTTAGATTAATTCATAAAATTTAATGATGGAAAATTAAATACACCGTTCATGGAGATGGTAGGCCGTATGTACGCATGAATGTTGTTTCCATTTTATGATCAGATTAAAAGAAATAAAGTTAAATGATATATTAAAAATAAATAATAACTTTTATTCCATAAATATGATATGTTTTCATTAAACTCATCCTTAATACCTTCCATGAAAAGTATTCATGAATCACATCGTTTTACGAGGCGGTAGTCCGCCGTACACATGAGCGTCATTATAATCTTCCCAAAAAATAGAAATCATGATGGTATGTTTGATATAATAATTAAAGAGTCATAATAATATCATAAATATCACATAAAAAATAAACCCATCATTATGTCCAGTCTTGATGGGTGGTAAAGAAAAAATGAACGACATTGGTTTGTGAGGCAGTATTCTGCTTTACACACGAATGATGATTTCATAACCCATTTGACGAAAGTGGAGATTTTTGTAGAAAATAACCTTAACATAAAAACATATTATTATATTAAATATACGTAGGTTATTATATAATCATGATATAATAATAATTTAAGGGGGTGGAGTAAAAAATAAATCAAAAAGCTAGTTAATGAATGTTAACTCATCTTTGGGTATCCTCCTTAGGTTTTCACTAAAAGACATTATAAGATGCCTTTATTACCAAAGAAAAGGATTATAAGATGATGGAATAAATTATTTTAGGTTATTTGTTTTAGGTATTTTCCAAATAAAAATGTTTTGATGGTGTGAAGAGGAGTAGAGAGTGTGTGACATCTTAAAAGTGGGGGAGAGGACACACTTGTTATTTTTGAAAATAATCGAGTGATACAATGTTTTTTATATGTAAAAATCATAAAAAATGGGAAATTATCTAAAATTATAGGTTTAATGGAATAAATATGTCTATAAAATAGTTTATTAAAAGTTTATAGGTTATTTTACACTTATATTTTTAGTTTAACTCATGGTAAATCCATTTTTACCTTTACCGTGACAATTAATTTTTTGCTTCATTTACTATTCATTTAGGTAAAAAATTAATTTAAACTTATTATATAATATAAATAATTATTATTAAAAATATGGAATCCATTTTTTCAAATTATATTCATAGAAATGAAATTATTTAACTTAAACTTAATCCTGCAAACATGATGAGAAAACAGGGTTTAAAGAGAAAATGTCAAAAAATTTATGAAGTTTTTATATCAAAATTCAATATGAAATTTATTAAAATAACTTAAATTGGATTAATTGATGTATAATTGAACAAATTTAACTTTAAAATAAAATTAAAATATAATTTATCTTAATAAATAAATTAAATTAAAAAGAAATTTTGAATTTAATGTTAGTATTTTTTCACTATTCATAAAAAATGCAACGATTCAGAAAAATACTAAAAGTTTAACGTAATATAATTTTTATATTAATATTTCAAAATAATTTTTTTTGAAATAAATTTTCATAAAATCTAAAAAATTATTTTAATGTAAGTGCACCAAAGGCGATGAAACTTTTTTTTAGAAAATACAATTTTAAGAATAAAATTAGATTTATTCTTATCTATTATCTAGGAAACACATAAGATGAATTTTAAACATTTGATATAATATATAATATATTAATATAAATAAAATCATTCACTAAAATTTATTTTTTAATTTATTGAGGTAAACATGTTTGTGTTCATATAAATAATTTTTCAGAAAATGATTCCCTATATTTTCAAAAGGTTTTTATTTTTATTTCTAATTAAGTGGTTATTAAATAATTAATTACATATAAATGAATAAACCATATATATTCACAATTTAGTTAATCATATTCACACCTGAAGTTCCAAATGCTAGGTGATAACTATTATAGTAAATAATTTTATTTTAATAGTATGACACATTTCATTTAAACTCAGTGTTGCTTGAAACACTTTCTAATCTTAGTGTTTCATGTAACAAAAGATATTGAAAAGATTAAATTTATTTGAAAAAAATAATTTTAAAAAATATTAGGGGGTTACATTTACTTTATTGTTTTAAGTGAGTGAAATTTACCTAACCTTTTGAGATAATATTCTTATTAGCCTAATATGATTTAAATTTAACATCCACTACTTTGTTTAAATCATCAGACACCTTTTTCATTGTATTCATAGCATCAATACACCATGATTGTGTCTTATTTAACTCATATTCATTAATATCAAGTTTCTCATGAAGACTTATCCCCATTTTATCTTTCATCTCAACCTTCAATATTGGTTTTTTAATTTCATTGATTTAGACATATATTATTTTGAGAAATATCTCTTTTCCTTCATTAAAAATTTCATCTTCTTTCTTAATCATCTTGAATTCATGAGTTAAATATTTTTCTAAAGATATAACTGAGGTTATGCTTTCAACATATTCACATTGTTTGATTAATCACCTAGCCCTTTATCACAAAATTATGTTTCTTCTATTTTTTCAACATGATTGAAGGTCATAAAAAGTTACAAAACATATTATTTAGATGAAATAATTTTAGTTGTATAAAATTAACCTACTTTTATAAATAGGATTATTATTTTCATTTTGATGACTATTTTCATACATCAAGAAAATCAAATAACAACCTTTGATTTTTTCTCTATTTTTTATTTATGGTTTTTCTTCTAGATCATAATCATTATAATCTCATCCATTCTTCATTGGAAAATTTCTTAAAAAGTTATTGATTCAATAATACATATAATATTTGTGTAGTATTTTACCTTTCTATAGATCATTACCTTTTTAATTATTTCTTGAGATAATAGACACAATCCTCTTATACTATTAATCCTTTTATTCACCATATTCTGATTCATTGAAGTACACACCCTACCATTCTTGAATTTTATATTTCTTCATTATTTCAGAATACTTTTAATCCATGATAATTTCCTTGAATCACGAATATCTCCTTATTTAATAATTGAAAAATATGTTATGTAATTAATCAATAGATAAAATAATTTTTATATTTTATAGAAAAACATGTAGATCATACATGTTTGGGAAGTCTTTCATTAACTTATTTATGATATCTAGACATACTAAGTATATTATGATCCTAATATTTTTCTAATAATCACATTTATTCTTGTGAAAATGATATCAATAGATTCTTTATATGTTATTATCACATATTTAAACATACTACTTTGTATCTGTAACTTTACATAATTATCATTCACATTTAATTCAAAAATTATTTCATGTTTATATATAGTTTCCTTTCATTTTGGAGACCCGCCACCATCATATAATCTTTATCTCATAAGAAAAAAGTAATATAATTCATCACCTTTCCTTCAAAATCCATGTTTTTATTGTCATCAAAATTATTGTGTATATATTTTTTCATTTTTGGAAATCCCAAAGTATATAGATAAAAAACATCTAGCACATGTGAAAGAAAATATATTATCATATTAAACTTTAATCAATAATATTTTTTATACAAATTATAAATTTCCTTTCTATGTAATAAATTTAAAATCTCAATATAATATAAAGTAAGGTTATTTTATAGAGAATTTAGGCATCTATAATACCACATGACATGTATAGGAATATATGTACCATTAAGAATGGGGTTTTAATAAGTGATACTCTACTATAATTTTCATTAAACTAAAATAAACATTTGAAACTTTTAAGATTCTTGATCCACTCATTATATAATACTCATCCTTTCACATATTAAAAAAATATAACTAAATATAAGGAACATAGATTTTTTACATTGTTATTATAGAAAACCATACATTTAATTCATAGATATTACATATTAATCGATTAATATTCAATTAATTTTACAAAAAACTCATGGAGATTATAAAGGTTTAGTGTATTTAGAAATTGTGTCACATAACAACTAGTTCATAAGTGAACTACATAATCTCCCACTATGTTATTAAAAACAAGCACCCTTTATAATAATATCATACTTAATACCATTATTCATATCCTAGGAAAAGGAATCATAAGAATGGGTGATCTTAGATGATCTCTAAGGGTAAAAAGGGAGATATAAATGATAACATAAACATAACATGAGAATAAGGTTATGAGAACATGAGTATAACATTTGAAAACCATACCTTATATTACACAAATCATAATATTGATTCCTTTAATAAATCTTGACTATTCATAAGACATGAATCATAAAGGAATCAATGAACAAGAGACATGGGAGAAAAAAATAGGAAAAGTTAATAGAGTTATATTATAAAAAAAATCATGGGAAATAATTTCATTATTAACCAAGGCTTCACTACACGGAATATCACGGTGAATTGGTTCACTCCCTAAACCATCATAGTAGTCAATATTCACTCTAAATACTATCATAGTGGATTGGTTTCACTCACCAAACAATATTAGTAGTCAAGGTTCACTCCCTATTCCATCATAGTGGACCAGGTTCACTCCCCAAACCATCATAGTGTTACGGTTCAAACTCAAGAATATCAATGTTGATAATTTCCCTTAATGAACTGGGTTTACTCCCCATTCAAGTCCTGTTTATCTCTTGAGATTTCAATATTTATCAAAATAATTAGAGGGATATATAATATCGGTACCACCAATCACATAATTAAAATCATTCATATGTGTTCCATAAGATTATAAAACATTCATGATATCAGAATTCATGAATAGAAATGGGTATTAAAATAATTTCATCATATGAAAACCCATGGAATATAAATGAGTTATAAAAAATTTCATCATTACACAACCCACAGAAAAAAAACAGGTTTCATAAATATCATTTCATCATAAACATAAACCATATATATAAAGAATAAGGATGGTAAAATTGGATCATATCCCTAGTTAAAACTTAAGTAAAACCAAAGGATATTATCTTAGATGAAAGATGTCTTTAAAATATTAGTTGCAAAATGTTTTGATAAAAATACCATTTTTTCATTGAAATCAGTTAATTAAAAATGTACCAAATATTAATGAAAACACTTTATTTTAAAATAACCTATATAAAAATTAATGGTAGTTTAAAATTATTGATTGTAAATAAAGGTATGAAATTATATTTATACTGTATAATTTAAATAAACATTACTTTTATACTTTTATAAAAATCCAAAAAAGCACCTCATTCATAAAATGAAAAGAATATTCCTTTTAAATAATTTTTTAATAAGTAAAACATGGGAAAAAATATCTTATAAAATCATAGGATAATATTAATTTTTTTTTATTATTTTATAAAACATGGATATGTAAAAAAAAATTTCAACCAAAGAGAGAAATTAAGTTGATTTAACTTAAAAACATTCTTTTAGTATATTGAGTAATTAAAGATGGGAAAATGAAAAGAAAACATGAATTTAAAAAAACCAAAGTATAATAAAATTAATGAGTTTATTGAGAGTTATATTGTAAGATTTCATCAGGTGAGATTTAATCATAAACAAACTTGATAAACAATGAGATTGTTATATAAAACCCTTACCACTTCGCTAACTTTTTAATCATAATCCTGATGAAAGAAATAAAATTATATGGATATTTCTTTAATAATAATTTTTATATTATTAATAATAAAATAAATTCACATTCCTTATATACACCAGATAAAATAAATAGGTTGTGAATATGGAATGTGTATTATTAAAAAAAAAGTGAGGTGAAAATCCCTTAACTTGAGTTCCACTTGATTTGAAAGAAATATGAACTCCTATATAATAAATTTATATTCATTATAATTATATATCAAAATAATATACATAAATATAATATCATATATATTCATTTTAAACATATTTATAATCATTCATAAAAGATAGTGATAGAAAAATGAATTACATTGTTCATGGAGATGGTAGACTGTACGTACACATAAACATTTTTTTTTTCACTTTTCATCAGAAAGAAGGAAATAAAGTTAAATAATAATTAAATATTAAAAATTAATTAATATACCATATAAATCATATATATTAATTATTTATATTCTTTTTACCATCCATGTAAATTTTAAATAAAAAACCAATCACATCACTTTGTGGAAGTGGTGGTCTAAACATACAAACACACACAAAATTTTCATTTTCCAACAGATTTTAAGGTAAGAATGATGAAAATATATTATAATTACATAATTATAATTATATCATAATTACTATATGTAAAAATTTAATCCATCATAATAACCAATCAAGAATTATGGTGGTGGAAAATTTATTGTATCGCTATGTGGAGGTGATAAGTTTTACATATGCGTGAGCGATATTTTCACTTACCATTTGATGTGAAAGAGGGTAGATAATGGTGATTAAATAATTATTATAAAATTATTTTATATTTATAAAATGTAATTTTTTATTTTAAGATAATTTTTTTTTATTTATATGAGGTAATGTAGATTTAAAAAGAAAGTTATTGGGTTATGGTGATAATATATTCATTGAAATAACACCATTCAATCTCCACATGAGGATCCTAGTGTTGGAATTTTGATATAATGAAGATAAGGTAGCTGAAAATGTAATTTTTCATGGTATGGTCTATTTATAATTCTCAAGGTGGCGTGAAGAGAGAAAAGAGGGGTACTTTTTTATAATTGACGTGAGGGACACTCATGGGATTTCTTAAAAGATTAAAATATAATAAAGTAATTATATATCTAAAATGAATCCAAAAGGATATTTATTTTAATCTATGATAATATAGGATTATAATCACAACAAACAAATTTTTTTATAGGTTTATGTGGTTTTTTCATCCTCATCTTTTAGTTTAACGCTATTGTTAATATTTTTTACCATTAACCATGGTAATATCTTTGTTCACACTTAAAGTGTTATAATTTTACATATAAGGTGAAAATTAACTCATAAATGACTAATGGATGACATTTTAGACCATATTTTATCAAAATTTTTCCATATTAATATTTTTATGTTTTTAAATATTTTAGTAAATTTTTTTAATAATAATTCATTAATGTCAATTTTTACACTATTAATTTGATTTGACTTAAAAGACATAAATACAATGTTATAATTTTAAAAAAACCATTTTAAAATTAATTAATATTTTATATTTATCTCTAAAATTAATCAAACACTATAATTCAATAATATAATATTACTTTTAAAAATTTTAAAATGATATATTTTATTTTTCTATTGATTGAAAAAATATTGTCTTCATGTTTCATAAGAATTTAAGGAAATAATTTATTCATAAAAATATATAAATAAATTATAATAATTAATAAATTTTAATTATTCACAAAATAGACATTTATATTCATTCATAACTACTTTTTTCTTATATGAACACATGATAGATTTTTAAATCATAGAGAGTAACATTTTTTAACTTTGATTTAAATAATTTATTGGTCATTTTCATAGATAATTGTCCATTAAAAAAATAAATTGAAAAACTATGGTGATAAGTTCCAAATTAAAATGATCCAAAAAGAAATATGATGAAAAATTATGGCCTTATCACTTATTTTTTTACCTATAGTATCCCGATTTACCTTTTACTAAGATGATATATTTTATCATAACTACTATTAATTTTGAGTAAAAATAAAAGGGTTTTATTTAAAAAAATTTAACCTTATGATTAAATATATGGTATATATTTTTCAATATTAAATTTATAAAATCACATAAATTAATTTTAAAAATAAGCACAAAAAACTCCATGAAAACCCCTTTTTAGAATATTATATTTTTAGAAAAAAACAGGGTTTATTCTTATCCCATTATTAGAAAAAATATTAAATGAATTTTAATAAATTTTATTGAATATATATTATATAAATTTAATTAAAATAATTCAACAATAATTATTAATTTAATTCATTAAGATAAAAATAAATTCTTCTCATAAAAACAATTTTCAATTTTTTTACTTACAAATGATTTTTATAAATATTTAAAATTAATTGATAACCAATGAATTAATTTTATAACTGTGTAAACATATATTTTTAATAGTTTATTTAGTCTTTCTCAAACCTGAAAATCCTATGTCTAGGTGATAACAATATAATTAAATAATAGTATTTTAATAGTATATCAGAGATCATTTAAACTTGATGCTACATATAACTCAAGATCTCTAAAAATTAAAATTATTTAAATGGAAATATATTCTAAAATCTAGGGGTGTTACATTATACCACCCCTAAAAATTAATTTCTACCTTTAAATTCATCACTTCGATAGAAACAAATGAGGATATCCCTATTTCATTACATCCTCATGTTGCCAAGTGTCTTATTTGAATTTTTTATTCCTCTAGGGAACCTGCACAAGGTGATTAGTCTTGTTCCATAGAACATTATTTCTATGGGAAAATATTTTTGTTGGTTGTTATTACTAATAATGATCATGATTTTTTCAGTACAAAATATGAGTGAAGTATATGTGATTGATTAGTTATGTTCTTCTATATGAGAGATACCTAGAAGACATCATGATCCTGAGAGAGGCTCTGTTGAGGTGCCATGAGATAAGCTACCATCCCTACTTGACCAAGAATCTTGAATGGTCCAACATACACAGGGATAAAATTTACTTTTTTTTCATGAATATCTTAACCATATTACATAGAGTTATTTTCTAAAACACATTCTCACATACTTCAAATTCCAGATCACACTGATGGATGTCAGTATAACTTTTCTTTCGACAATGAGTTGCCACAATGTTCTTATGAATGTATCTAAATTACTCTGATATTTCCTCATCTAGCTTAAGTCCCAATATATTTTTTTATCCAAATTAACCACAACATGTTGGAGTTATACACTTATTTTCCTAGAGGGATTCATAAGGACCCATCTAAATGCATGATTGAAAGTTATTATTGTAAGAAAACTCAAATACAAAAAGTTTTAGATCCCAAATACCTTTCAAATCCATATAAAATGAACTCAAAATAACCTATAGGGTTTTAATGGTTCTCTCAGAATGAACATATTTATAAGGGTGATAACCAATATTTAAACATAGCTATATATCCAGAGCCTACTGAAGACATTTCTAAAACATTGAGGTAAACCATGGATCCAGATCAAACATAATAAAATACGGTACTCCATGAAACCTTACTCCTGAATTTATGTATATCTTGAGAATCCGATATAGATATAAATATTCTCACATGTAAATTAAGTGTGATGAATTTATAAAGAAATTTAAAACAACTCATATAAAATTATTCCCTTTAGATTTTTTGGGGAGTTCTCTAAAAAAATCCATGGTGATATTTTCCCATTTCCATTCTAGTATGGATAATGGTGGTAAAATCCCATTAATTTTTTTTCTCAGACATAACGTGATGACATACCAAGCATTTAGATATAAAATCTGAATTATCTCTCTTTATTCTATCCCAATAGAAAAATATTTTAGGTCTCAATACATATTTTTACTTCCATGTTATATAGAGAATAGATTACCATGATCTTCCTCTAACAGATACTTATTCAAATCTAATATGGATGGAATACATAAATGATTCTTGAACCTTATCATTCCATAATAAAAAACTTTAAAGTTAACAAAATTTCTAACCTTTTTATATATCTCTACATCATCATTTTTTTCACTTTAATCTTCACATAGATAGATGGTTGCACACTCATTTGTGAAACTTATCATTTCTACCCTTTCTTAAATATTTCATGATAAATACTTTAAAAATATAGAAATATTAAATTTTTTGTGATCCTCATCATAGATAAGCTAACTTGATCCCTTTGACTCAAAGCATTATCCTCCTTTTTCTATTTCATAGGTTTATAATGTATTATGTATTCAAAACATTTAATCATCTCTAACCATATTCTCTAGTTCATATCCAACTTTTTATACGTGAAAATATAATTTAATATTTTATGATATATATATATATATCACACCATTATTTTAAAAGAAAATCCTTCCATATCTTTAATGAAAAAATTATCGTAGCTACCTCAAATAATGTGTTGTGTAATTTTTCTATTCAAACATAAATCAGAATAAGGAATAATCTATCACTATATAATTATTCATGATACCACATCCAAATAAATTATTTTATAAATCACTATATATTATAAACCCTTCTTCACTGAATGTTAAAGTAAGTATAGGCACACTGACTAACATTCTCTTTTGTTCCTTGAATTATTCTTCACATTATTCACATAAAGAAACATAGATCCATTTCAAGTTAAATTGTTGAGTAGAATATAAAGTTAAGAGAAATTCTCAAAAAATCATTGATAATATTCAAAAAAACCAAGAAAACTTTGTATCTCAGTTGTAGTGGTTGGTCTGGGCCAAGGTTCTATAACTTCTGTCTTTGAAGGATTTACTTATATACTCTAACATGAGATTATATGACCAAATTTTAAATCATTATGAATCTAAAATTAAACTTGTTAAATTTTTTATAAAGCTTCTCATTACTTATGTTTTTCATCACAATTACCAAATAATATTCATAATATTCCTTTATATTTGAATATATAAGAATATAATCTATAAATACTATCACAAACTAATCAAGGTAATCTATAAAGATATCACTTAATAAATTAATGAAGATATTGGGGGTATTAGTAAGACCAAATGAAATCACAATATATTTATATCATCCATACCTTGTAAAAAATTAGGTCTTGGGTATATCCTCCTTTTAGACACTCAATTAATGATATCTATAATGATGAAAAATATTGAAAAAGTATTGATCTCTATGTTGTTTATCAAAAAATTCATCAATATGAGGAAGATGATAGTTGTTCTTGATTGTTATATAGTTTAGTTTTGAATAATCAATGTAGAGTAAAATTGATCCATCCTTCTTCATGAAAAAATAACAGGTTCACCCTAAGGTCACTCACTTGGATAAATAAATACCTTATCAACATTCTCCTTGATATTATTCTTCAATTTCTACAACTTAATCGATACTATTCTATAGGGAGTCTTTGAAATAGGTGCATCACTAGGTATGAGTTCTGTTTAGAATTCAACTTCATGATTTAGTGGAAGATATAAAACTCCTCTATAAATAAAATAAAAAAATCCCACACAATTGGAATATAATAGATTTTTAGCTTCTCCCAAACTATCTAATATAAAACATCCCTCTTGAATAGAAATTAGGACCCATAAAATGGATATGATTTCTATTATATTTTCATATTAGTAATCAAACTAATATACAATCATAGGTTGGTTTGAAATATAAAATTCGACTTCTATTCATTATTAATTAATGTGGGATATATGTAGAGAAAAAAAATCCATGTATAAAATTACATCAATATGAAATAGAGGGAGAATAAAAATATTTTATGAAGCACATTTCCATGAATATAAACCGATGAAGAATTATATATTTGAGATACAATCATCATACCATTAGGGGTTTTCACTACTATTTCAACATCTAATCATTATGGTGGTATTATGATACCATTAAAATATTATTTATATATAAAAGAGTGGATACATCTATATTAAAATAATACATTAGTACTTATAGAGTTGATGGTAAGTGTAACATTCACCACATAATTATCTTAACCCTCATAATAAACAGTGATCATATGAGATTTACCTTTGCATCTAGGCTTAAAAAGTTACTAACATTGATCTTCATCATTAACATTATGATTTGGGATCTAGATAACATAATTCCCATACACATTGAATTTTGGGAACCAGAGTTTGTGTAGTGATTTTTGAATATCTTTCTCTATATTTTCATCATGAGCTAACTTCTTCACATCACTTCGGCATTTGATTTCCTGGTGACCTTATTTTTTATAATTAAAACATTTTATAGTATCATTAATACAATTTCTACCATGTTTACTTGAACACATTGAGCATAAAGGATGGATAATATTCTAATATATATGGTTTTTAGGATTTCATTTGAATTTAATCTTTATTTTCTAATAAAAACCATGAGATTGATGGGAAATTCCAATATCCATTTCAACCTTGATAACACATCAAAATATTTCTTCATATCTACTAAAGTTACTTATGTATAATACCCTTTATAGTTTTGGTTTTAATCGACTAAATAATATTTCAACATTACTTTCATGTTGGATGATAATAAAAGAAGCATACCTCACAAGCCTTGTAAAATATATCTCATAGGCACCAACAAATTCATTATCATTTATCTTTAGTTCAAGTATTTCCTTCCCTATTTTCTTATAAATAATTTTAGGAAAGTAATTAATGAAAAATAATCTTTTAAACTCATCCCACTCCATGGATTTAATTTTATCATGTTTAATCAAGTTCTTGATAAGATTACACTATTGGTCTACTTCACCTTCCAACTGATAAAAATCCAAAAATACTATTCCCTATTTTGAACTATGTATAATGAAAAATTTATTTTTAGGGGTACACATATATTTCATAGAGACTAGTGCATTTTTTGACCCACTAAAAGAATGTGGGAGTTAACTCATGGATTACTCAATAAAATGTTCTTCCCTCATTTTATTATTTGGAAGCTCAACATAGTATATAGATTAGGAAATTTTTCTAAGCATGGAAATAATTTTTTTTATTATAGATCCTATAACATTTGGTTGCTCAGGATGATACTAATTGAATTTTTTATCACATTCAATATTAACATGGTTCCTTCAGGTTCGAGCTATTGACTAGAACCAAAAATCATAGTGTGAGAATCAATAATAATAGTTGGAAACTATATAATCATGAAAAATAATTTATTTTATGTCTATATTATGACACTATCTTTTAAATCTAAAAATCACTAGGTTTTACCTAGGTAATTCATGATCATTATTCAAATCCTTCATAATGGTTGGTAAATAATTTTTGAATTTACAAAAAATATCCCACAAGAGTTTTAATATAGATGTGTAACAAGGACCATTTTTTTCAACTAAATTACAATTAATTCAATGACCAATGTACCTATTTCAAAGTTATTACATGTTGGTACAACTAAGATAGAGCCACATCCACTTATAATATCCAGTTAGGGATTTAATTGTATTTAAACCAAATTTATTTTCCTTCTCTAAAATTATATGATATTTTCATACCCATATAATTATCCTTAGACTTATCCCTAAGATCCTCACTATAAATTTCTCATCCTTTTTACAAAGGTTAACTAAACTCGTCCTTTGATACCAACTATAAAAACCCATTATTTTCATACATAGATATTACATCTTAATAGATTAATAATCATCTAATTTTACCCTACCATGCCTAGGGACCATAACAGTTTAGTGTATTTGGAAACATGAATACATAAACAACTAGTTTATAAGTGAACTACACCATATCACATTTGGTTCTTCATAACCGGCACCTCCTCATACATATCATACATAATACATTTTTTTTTCATAACCTAGGAAAAGGAAACATAAGAAAGGGTGCGATCATATGCTTTTTTAGGTTAAACATGTGAGATATCAATGATCACATAAACATAGAATGATCATAAGGGAATGATAACATTAGTATAACATTTGAAAACCATAAACCTTATAACATAGATCATAATATTGAGATTCATGGAATAAATAATGGAAATTTTTAATACATGAATCCTAAAGTAATCCAATGACATGAGACAGGAGAGAATAATATTTCCATAAGATATAGATTTTGGCATACAAATAATTATATACAATAATTTCTTTATTCATCAAGGCTTCACTATTAGGAATATCATAGTGGATTGGGTTTATTTCCCAAAAAATTATAGTAGACATGGTTCACTCCCAAGACTATCATATTAAATTGGGTTCACTCACCAAAACATCATAGTAGTCAAGTACTACATCCAAGACTATAGTAATTTATTAGTTTCACTCCCTAAATGATCATATTAGTCAAGTTTCAATAAAAAGACTATCATAGTTGTCAAAGTCCTTTACTGAACCATATTTACTCCCCATTCCTTTATTATATATATCATGAGATATTAATCATTACCCAATGCATTGGGGGGATTTATAATTACAATACCACCCAAAAAATAATAAAAATCATACATATGTGTGACAAAAGAACATAAAAAATTCATCATATAAGTATACATGAAAGGAAATGTGTTTTATAAACATTTCATCATAGCATAACCTGTAGAAAGGAAAAGGGTTTCATAAAAATTTCATCATAGAATAACCTTTGGAAAAGGAACTGGTTTCATAGGCATAATTTCATCATAAACTTATAAAATCCATATAAAGAATAAGGATGGTACCTTGGAAAATATTCTTAAAAAAATTAAGTTTCATAAAAGGATGTCATATTAGATGTTTTTAAAAGATTTGTTTGAACATAGCCTGAGGAAAATACACATTTCTTTTGGAAATCACATATTTAAAATTTTCCAAATATTAAGGAAAAAATTTTCTTTAAAAATAAAATCAATAATTTTTAATTTATTCTATAAATAATTGAGTGGTCATGATTGTGGTAGATTATTTTTATGTCATATAAATAAAAAACCCTTCCTTTAATAATTTTTAAAAAAGTCAAAAAGTACAAAGTTTGGAAAAAAAATAAGATTAATTTTAAACAATTTTGTAGGAAGTAAAATATGAATAAAAATGAAATTCAAAATCATAGGGTAATATTGAAACCCTTTTTATAATATTTTTAGAAAACATGGATATAGAAGAGTTTTTTTCTACCAAAGAGATAAATAAAGTGGATTTTCCTTAAAATGATATTTGAGTCTCTTGAGTACATAAAGTGAGAAAAAAGAAATTAATACATGTATTATCAATAAATAAAAATAGACTAAGATAATTCATGGGATTATTGAGAGGTATATAATAATATTTCATCATTTGAAATTTAATCACAAACAATTCGGATTAATAATGAGATTGTAACATAAAACTATTACCACTTTGGTAACTTTCGAATCATAATCCCCATGAAAGAAGTAAAATTTGATAGATATGTAAATACCTATAATTTGAATAAGAATAATTATAAAATACATTAATGGATAGTGTATAAACTATATAAAATAAACAAATGGTGAATATGTCATGTGTCCCGTAGAAATAAAAGTAACATCAAAACCCTTACCTTAGATGCCACTTAATTTAAAGGCATTGTAACCACTTGTATAGTAAATTTAAACTTAAATTTATTATTATTAAATATAATAATCATGTAAAAACTTATAATAACATATATATCCATTATATATATATTTATAATAATTTATAAGATATAGATATAGAAAAAATAATTTCACCATTCATGGAGACGGTAGGCCGTGCGTAGACTTGAATGCTACTTTCACTTTTCAAAAGAAAGAAAGAAAAAGACAAATTATAATAAATTTTACAAAATAATCTTTATATAATAGAAATAATATATATTCATTATATCTATCCTTATTACAATCCATATGAAGTGTAAATTAAAAAAAATTGCATCGCTTCATGGAGGTAGTAGTCTGCACATACACACGAGTAACATTATCATTTTCCTACAGATTGAAAGGTAAATGGTAGATGGGATACTATAATTATATAATTATAAATATATAATAAATATCATATATAATTATTAAACCCATCATAATAAACATCAACGAAATATGGTGGTGGAAAATGAATTGTATCGCTACGTGGAGACGGTAATTCATACAAACATACAAGTGATACCTTCACTTCCCATATGATGGGAAAGTGGGTGGACAATGGTGATTAAATAATTATAAAAAAATTAAATATATTTGGGATTATTACTTATTATTTTATGATTTATATCTAGAATTAGAGGTGGTAATGAAGAAGTTAAAATAATGTGATAAGGTTGAGGTAATTACCTCTTCTTTTAAAGAACATCATTAGATCTTCTCCTAAGGATACTAGGGTTGGAATTTTGGGAAGAAAAGAACATATATAATATGTATAGGGAAGTTTATAAATGATTTTTTTTAGTGTATGATCGATCTAGAAGGAACAAGGTGGTGTGAAGAAGATAAAGGAGGGGTGCCCTTTTACAATTTAGGGGAGGGTTACCATAGGGATTTTTTAAAATAATGAAATATAATAGAGTTATTATCAATCCAAAAAACCTTCAAAAGGTAATGTATTAAAAGATAATCTAGGATAGGGTTATAATGGAATAAAAAATAAATTTTTTATAGGTTTAGGTGGGGTTTTAAACCTTGTCTGTTTGTTTAACCCCTTAGTTAACCTATTTAAACGATTACCACAGTAATGTATTTTTCACAATTAATGGGTTATAATTTTACATATAAGGTAAAAATTGTATAATAAATTGAAATGAGATAAAATTTTATACTATATATTATCTACATTCTCCTCTTTAAATATTTTTACATATTTTAAATAAATTAACAAAATATAATTTTGATAAAATATCATTAATGTCAATTTTTAGACTATTTATTTAATTTGACTTAAAATACTTAATAAGAAAGTTATAATTCAATTATAATACTCTAAAAAATAAATAATATGATATATTTATCTAAAAAATTATTTAAACACTATAACTCACTCAAATTATATTACTTTTAATATTTTATAAATCATTTATTTTATTTTTCTATTAATTGAATAAATTCTCTATTAGCGTTGCACAAGAATTTAAGGTAATTATTTAATAAAAAACAAGAAATAAAATACCATTATAAATAAAATTTAATTATGAAAAAACTATATATTTATATTCATTTATAACTATTTTTACCCATGTGAACATATAAGAGATATTTTAATCTAAGAGATTGAAATGTTGTAACTTTCTTTGATTTAAATATTATATAAGCCATTTTCATAGACATGTGTCAATAAAACAAATAAATTTAGAGAATAAGGTGATATGTGTCACATTAACTTCATAAAATAATAATTATGATGAATAATTATGGCCTTATCACTTATTTTTATCCTAGGTTATCCTGATTTACCCTTTACTAAGGTGCTAAATTTTACCACAAATACTATTCATTTTGAACCAAAATAAAAAATAGACTATTTACCAAATTTAAATCTTGTAATTAGAAATATAGAATAATTTTTTCATGATTCAATTTTTTATAATTTTTAGAAATTAATTTTAAAAATAAACGTTCAAAACCTAATGAAAACTATTTTTTTTGAAAAATATATATTTAAGAATAAAACATGGACTATTCTTATCCCATGTATAGAAAAAATATTAAATAAATGTTAATTTTTTTAATTAATATTTAATATATTTATTTTATTTAAATCAATCAACATTAGTGATTAATTCAATTAATTATGTAAAAAACACATTACACACATAAAAAATGTTTTCCAAAAAAAACTTCTTTTTTTTACTTTCAAATGTTTTTATTTATATTTATAATTAATTTATAACATATAAATTAATTATATAAATATGTATCCATACATTTTACATAATTTAGTTATTCCTATTCATACCCTCCAATCTAATGGCTTGGTTAAAACTATCACATTAAATAATAATATTTTAGTTGTATATCACGATTCATTTAAATTCGGTGTTGAATATAACATAATATATCAAATAAATTAAATTAGTTATGGAAAAATATATTCTAAAATGTCAAGGTGTTATAGTTTTACATCATTGTGTGATACTAAACCTATAAAGTTTTTTGGTCTAACCATAGATTTAAACTTTCTAATAGAATCAATCAATAATAACCAGTGGTAAGGGAAGGTTTCATCCATTTCATAAAATTTTTAGACAACACTAAACTCTCTAAAAAAGGTATCATATTGGTTATTACTAGTTATAATGTTACCGCAAAATTAATTTAGTAAGATAAATTTTTCATTAAATTAATTCTACAATGAATCCCATCTCCCTTCATGTGTTTAGAATGATTATAATTTTTACTACTAATGAACTCAAATTTATAGAAATTGTACATCTAGAAATTTATCTATCAAAATATCATCATACAGTCTTCTCAACATAGTGGTAATCTAGAATTTAGGTTCTTCTTCTACTAATCCCAAATTTATGAAAATCACCACTCTTCTTATTTGACCTTATGGATATTTTGGTACATTATGGTTGGGTTCTCTAAATATATTCTCTATAATTATGAATAATAAAAAACTCTAAATGATATTAATAATTATATATCAATCCTTTATCTAAAAATATATTCTTTTAACTCCATATATACCATGTTTATCAGTTATCTGTTAACTACAATCAATGATTGTGAAGATATTGAAATTAGACCTATTTAAAGCTCCCGCAAATCTAGGCATTAATTGCCATCATGGATTCCAAAAATCATGGATAGAATCATTAATTCATATTATTTTATATTTTAACTTTTACATATAGTATAAAATCATCAAAATTAATCTTTCTTATATAATATATTAAGTTAAAGTTTCTAATTCATTTTTATATTCCTTTTCTTAGAATTTTAAAAATTATGAAAGAAAACCTCATTTTAATCCTATATTAAATTTAATCCTCCACATATGTGTTACATATTATTTTGTAGCTATTTAATACTCCAAAAATAACTCTGTGATATCTTATGATCTTCTAGTTTTGTAACTTGTATTTCTCAGACACATTATTTTAACCTCAACTTAAAGTATCTCAACTTTAAAAAAAAATCTCAAAATTTATAATTATCATATCATATGACCACCTTCACATATGATCATATTTATATTATGATTTTTATAACTTCCACATGCCATAAAATCATGAAAGTCAGTCTTATTAATATAGATAATTTCATATCAAATACTACCTTCTAGGTTCTAACATGAGAACTATATTCTGTAACTCTGATGTAAGAGAGTTATTCATTAATATTAGTGAATTCACCTGAATTCATTTATTAATCTTTAATTTTTATAGAATATCTATTATAAATTATATTTATTAGTTTCATCATTTTAAATATCATTTTCTTTAGATTTTATTTATACCTTCTAAACACCTTCAAGATCAATCTTTCGATTATTCTACCCTTATAAATTCTAATAATATTGAATAATTTTTGACTCTAAAATCACTATGATGTTAGCATGATTGAAATATAAAAGTATCCTCAAATGAAATAACTTTTAAACTTTTAGGATCCACAATTTGGGTTATATTACATCAAAAAATTATTCTCTAATTTGGTTCACATCCCACTGGGGGTTCGCTATCCTACCACCTTTGAAAAGGCCATATACTGAGGAGGATTGCTCATGGGAATAATATTCCATTCCCAAGACTCTTACATTCATGATGTGGAACTTATGTTGAAGTTTTTTATGACATGAAACTTAATATTTATACTATAATTCCTGATATCCAACAACCCATGATACCAAGGGAACACACAACATTCAATTGGGACTAAAAATTCACTCCCTCAGTGCTATCCCAAAGAATGAAAGGTTTATAACTAGAATTTTATACCAATTGATTAAATCCAAAATTGGTTCTATAGACCCTACACCATAATTTTGTCCACTTTGAATCATTGGATCACATATTTGTTCCTCAGTAGGGCTCACTGCCCACTAAGGGAATCACATCTCCCCACCTCAAAAAGTTCCATGCGATGGGGAAGATGAATCAAGGGATTTATATTACATTATTATCCATAATGACTAATGTGGGATTTTTTTCAAATGAATTAGTATGTGACACTCATTGTTCATAGTGTGAAACCCTAAATCCCACATCCCTTGATCCCTAGGACATTCACTGCATTCAATTGGGACTCAACAAAGGCTATATTCTAAAACCCCTTCATCCACTAAAATTTAACCAAATTCATGACAGTTATTCTTATTCATTTTAGATTCCATGTATCAACATGTTTACTTATAAATGTGATTTTATTCCTCTAAAATTTTTCTAGAAGAGTTTTATCTTTGATCATTTGACTTAATAATCACGAGAGTTAGTTTTACATAATCTTGTTTAACCTAATACTTTTACAATATCTTCATCATGCTCTTGATTTTGAACACATATTCTAGGATAAATCATGGTTTCATCGAAACATTTCTAAATGAACTCAAGAAATGTTCTATATTATAGAATTTTTTTTATATTACATTCAGAAACCTCATTATCTTCACATGAAAATCATCTTTCATAGGTGAATCATCCGGTTTCTATCATCCAAATTTCATTTTATAGCTACCATTATTATAAATTCTAGTCCAAGAAGATTTTTTCCCCAATCCTAGTATGAAGACACCACAAATCATATCATCCAAATTTATACCACCATAATTTATATATTCACCACCTTGTTTTACTCAAATACATTCTAACATAAAATTTGGAAAAAATATACAATACCTAAAAAAACTATGCAAGTTCTTACAACCTAATGAAGATAATGAATAAGAAAATTATGAAATTGAAATTGGTTAAATATTTTTCATGTGATTATGATTATTTTTATATTAAGGTATTATATTATCTAACTGATTTCATTTTAGTTTGTGGTTGTGATTTTATTATTTGAAAATCATACCTAAATTTTTTAAGAAACATACATATTATAATATGAAAAAATATTAATCATGTGATTTATAATTGTCAACATGTAATTTTTTGACATGTTAAAGATTTTTTTGTGAATATTTATTGATAATAAATTATAGTAGTGATTATTATAGTTTAAATTTTTAGGGTTAATAATATTGTTCATAATTGATTAATAAAATTGGGATAGTATAAAAGGGAATATTTCAGAGAATTAATAATAGTGGCCACATACATTCAGTTCATGGTTTCATTATGTTTTTTTAATTAATTAAATTATTATTGATAGACTATTGAATTATTTTGATTCTAGTATCATAATTTTTTGGCCATAAATTATATAATATTAGTGTTATCATGCTGTTTAAAATTTAAAACCATTTTAATGATGACTAAAAGGTTGAGAGTGTAATTTTTTTTGAAATTGTTATGGTGGTCGAGTATTGTGGTTGATAATGGGATGGTATGGTTAGTATTTAAAAGTATTTTAGAATAATTTATAGCGGTTGACTTGATATTGAGGTTATTATTAAAAGTTATTATTTCATTTTCATTATGTTATCTGAGTGTATAATCCATGGTGTTAACATTATTTTTAGAGGAGTAGTTCTTTCATAGAAACATAGAGTTATGGAATGGTAAAAAAACTAAAAAATTAATAATTTGGATGAGTTATGATATTTTAATGATGATATTTTTATTTACTATGTAGAGGAGGTGTGGAATAAAGGATGTGATAATATTGTGTCATAGTAACTGAATATTATGATATTGAATAAAATAAAATTTCATTCAAGTTAACTTAAATATTAATTAGAAATTGATTATGAAATATTATATTGTTTTTGTTATATTATTTTTAATAAATTTTAAGTAATAATGATTAATCCTGATTATTTTTGTGTGATTATATGTTTATTGTATTTCTAGTGGTTAATATTTTTATCAAGCTTATCCTGTAGGAAATTAGTTATTTTTTGAATTTTTGGTTAGATATTGTCCTTATGGTTTTTGTTATTATATACTCATTATCTTCTAATATTTCTTAGGATATACCACCAAAGGTATAGAAAATTACTCATAATAATTTTTATGGGTTATATGTTTTTTCTCGACATATATGTTTTCAAGGATATAGATAAATGACTACTCCCTCTACCCTAATTTGTCTTCCAGGCATGGTACGGTATGTCTGGATGTTCATTCCATGACTTCTTGTAATTATATTACAAATAATCATATGGTATACAATGTCTAAGAGATATGATATACATGTATATAAAGGTTATGTAAGATTAAGGTTATAATGTATACATGTATGAATACTATAATAGATTATAGTTATTTCATGTTGAAGGACCCAAGATAAACATGTCTTTATTTTAAACCATTTTTATAAATAAAACATTACTTTTCCCAAATTTACATAATAACCCCATGAATGGAAAATTTAATTTCTTTGAGGAACATATACACTAGAAACTGATTTAATGATACTTATGAAAATTTCTCCATAACATAGGTGCACTATACACTCACATAAACATCTCATAACTTATGCATATCTTCAAAACATAGGGAATGTTAAGATAATAAATGTGTGGGATTAAATTCTATGTAAGGGTAATAATAATAGATAATGGTTAAAGATTACAAGTGAGAATAAGATGAGCACATAGGTATAATCAAGTTATATGGAGATAATTTAAGATAATCATACTAAATAAAACATAGATAAAACATTATGAGTTATGTAATAATTCAAGAGAAATGAATTAAAACATTGGGGAAAAATTAGTTAATAAACATGATCCAAGAGTGCATAACATTAAGACACATTAAGAATGGAAAAAATTCAATAATTTAGGGATTTTTTTGAGAAAAATCATTATTACATGCCTATATATAAAAATTAATTATGCATACACCTGATTTTTTTTTGTAAATTCATTATGCCCATGAATGTGTAAACAAACTCGTTATGCCCAAAACTGACTATATCAGGACATATCAACTTAAACCAATAAATTGAAGGGTGATATAAGACCCCTCCATCTTCATCCTTATATATGTGG
The DNA here is from genome assembly GCA_963277665.1 of Viscum album. NCBI lineage: Eukaryota > Viridiplantae > Streptophyta > Magnoliopsida > Santalales > Viscaceae > Viscum > Viscum album. The sequence goes on from OY728126.1 coordinate 1,006,636,731, forward strand.
TCCATTAAAAATCAACCAACATCATAAATAATCCATTCAAGGAAAATATGTTTCATATCCCTTTTAAATGAGATCATATAAGGATAAAAATCATAAGTCAATTAGTAAATGTGATAAACCCAATGAATATAAATTTGTATAAAATAATATTCTATTTAGATACCATTCGATAAAGTATATTTTATTTACAACATATTGATAAAGGGTAAATTATTTTCAATAATATACCAAAGCAATCGATGTATGAAATTTAAGTGAACACCCATCAGTCAAAGGAATTAATATATGGAACTTGTGGAGAAATGGTATTAGAAAAATAGTTATGGTTATTAATTAGGGATAATTAGGAAAGCCAAATGTGGTGATGGATATTTTCATTAATAGAAAAGAACATTACATAATCCATCTAGATAAATAATGTTGATGGTATAATTTGAATAATGTCCTTTACTTTGTATAAGATATGTTAAAAATAATTATTTAGTTGAAAAAACTAATATTTAGGGGTTTTATAAAAATCACATTGGAAATAAGAAATAACTAGATCTTTTGAATGAATTTTAAAATAATTATTCTATAAAACTAGGAGGTAAATAATTTCTTTTTGTAATCCATGAAATCTTAGGTGGCAAATTTCTTATAAAATGTAAAAGGAAGAATAATATCATTTATTTTTGCATCCTCTTACAAGGATGCAATATTAAGTGTCAAGATAAAGGTTCATGAGAGTGAGGGTCTCGCCTCTAAGAGGATACCATGTAAGGATTACTCTAATGTTTCTAGAAACGTGACTACCACATAGTCATCTAATGTGTCAAGGAAAGTGGATATAGATATCTTGGAAATCTTCAATAGGGAGAAGTCTCAATCTGAGTGGGAGACTGCTGGTGACTCTAATTATGGAAATGATATGCCGCATTATGATATCAAGACCTATTATTTGTGGTTGTGGGTTTTTTCTATTGTTTTATCCCATCCACTTCTTTATTGTACTTTTTTTCTTTCTTTTTAATAAATGGTCAGAAGTTTTTCTTTTGGCTGGACTTTCTTGGTACAGGTCCATTTAAAAGGTATTATTAAAAAGTTGAAGTAAAAAAATTGAAAATGTTTACATTTTTGAAATATAATTTAATGATATCACCTTGATAAAATATATATATATAAATATTTATGGTTTTCAAGATAAAACATTTTATTCTGAAAAAATGTAATTTTTTAAACATTTTTTAAAATCATTATGGAAAACCAAAATGATATAAAGAGTAACAAACAAACTTTTTTTGAAAGAGGATAAGAGAAATATAGTGGTCATATGAGAATGTAAATAATTATCTTTTCAATTATCTAGGGAAAATTTATGGGGAATGGAAAATAGGGACATTTAGTGGAAGCCATCATAAAAGATGATGAAAATTATTGTTAACAATGATACACTTTTTGAGAAATAAATTTTATCATGTTAAAAGATTGGAATTAAAAGGTTTTTTTAAACTTGATTGGAAGATAATGTAACATTAAATAAAATATTATGGTGTAAGAAACAAATATTAGATAAATAATTATAAATAGAATCATTTTATCTCAATTAGTAAGGTTCAGTTAAAAAAAACCCTTACCATGTTGGTAATAAACGAATCAAAATAAAATGAGAGTGATATATAATTAAATAGACCTTAAAATAACATGATATGAAATATATTCATTATAATAGAAGAAAATATGTAAATTATCGACTATGAAAATAAATGATGGTTCACATTATCAAAAATGGATCAGGGAGTATAAAATGAGACAAAGAAACCCTTTTGTTGTTTCCCTGTATAGTCAAATGTGATCTAAATTCTTATAAATAAACATGAATATATTAATATTAAAATTATAATTATTATTTATATCTATAAAAGTGTAATAAATTCGTTTATAATTATCCTCAACATGTATATTATTGATTTATTATCAATTTTTAATATTTGAGGAGTGTAATCCTAATCATTTTGAACTAGTTTCAAAATAGTAGTTTTTTTCATCACTATTCTCTCAAAGATAATAATAATGATATCGTAAAATTTAATAGAATTTTTGTTTTATAATTATTCATAATGTTATATTTTCATTCTATTGGAGATTTGGTTATTATCCTTAATGATGAAATTAGCGATGAGCACGTTTCAATGATTTTTAATTAATGAATATTGGTATTGCAACTAATGATTTTATTATTAATTTTAAAATTTGAGAATAAAAATTAAATATTTAATTAAATATTTATATATCATATTATTAGTTACTAATTTTACATATTAATCCATGATATTATTTTATTCCATTGTTAATGCAGGTAGTTAGACTCAAACAAACACAAATATACTATAATTAATGGATGATTATGATTATGAAAGTGGTTAATTTTGGAATAAATTAATTATTATAAAATAATAACAATATTATATTTAATTTTTTAAATAATATTTTAATAGAATGTATTAAATAATAGTGAAAATAGATGAAATATGTGATACATTACTCTGTCGAGGTGGAAGTCCGCAGATGATTAAATGATGTATTTCTTTTTTCTTAATAGAAATTGGGAAAGGTGTTTAATATTTATTCCCATATAATAGTAATTTTTTTATAAAAATAACAATGATTTCATTTTATATTAACAAGAAAATTATTTTAGATAATGTAATAAAGAAATGAAAATATGTTTGGAAATTACGAATACCTACATTGAGGACTAGTTATTTCCTTGTAAGACACATTAGAAATAGTGTTCTTAAGAAAATTTCAAGTGACCATAGGCTCAAAAAAATAATTCTCATTATATGGGAATGAAATATATTTTAGTTTCAATAAGAAAATCATTTTTTGGAGTGGTCTTGAAAGGGTGGTGAGCAGCCCCATTTATAAGTTTTGTGAATGACATTTTTTGTAAATATTTCAAATGAATTTAAAGGGGGAACATGTGTCACATGTCACAATGACTAAAAAATGGATAATAATGTATTGGGGGATGATATATGATCACAAATTCATCATCCATTCATTTTAAAATATTTTTTAAACAAGTTTTACATCTTTTACACTTATAATTTTCAATTTTACCATTTTTTTCTTTACCATGGTTACTAATTTATACCTATTTAATTTACGTTTAACAACCAAAATAATTTTACCCTATTATATAATTTTTTAATAAGTATTAAAAATATTAATAAAATTTTATCATATAAAATTTTGGTGTGTATGAAAATTTATTTTTTACATTAGCGCATGTATCATGTAAAAACCTATTTTTAGAAGAAGTATATTTTTAAGCATAAAATTTATGTGTAAGATAAAATTATAAATGTATTTTATTTTCATGATATAAATTTGTTTATTATAAATATGAAAAAATATCACTTTTCTTTCAAATAATTAAAGAGTTAAATTTTCCTTAATTAATATTTAATTAAAAGAAAAGACAAAAAAATTAATGGTAATTATTACTTAGGTTGTTAAACATTGGTTTTCTGAATTCATAATTTTATTTTTAAATGTACAATATTACTTTATAAATAAACAATTTATCATGAAAAATGTTTTATAAGTTATTATGTAATACTTAATTCTTGATATAATAATGAATACTATAATTTTAGTAGAAAAATTATTTTTCATTATTCACTAAAAATCAATTATTTAATAAAATTTAAAAAAGGCATATAATAGGATAATTTTGACATGTTGGATTTAAAAATAATGTTCATATTGTAAAATTTAAATTTATAAATTTATTAATTTAACTTTTAAATAAAATTTCAATATAACAATATGAACTACTTTTATTGAAAAAATGACATTTTAAATCATTAAGTGATCTTAATATTACTTCATATCAATTTATAATTTAAATAAGGTGAATATATTAATCCACTTATATAATAATATTTTACATGTGTTCAATTAAATTTATGAGGATTAAATATATAGCACTTAAATAAATAGTTCTTTTGAAAAATATATATTTTATGTTAATATAGATTACCAAACAACATTAAAATTATTTATTTATAATCTAAAATATTAATTTAATAATAGTGTAATTTTTTGAAATTTAAAAACCCATAAGATTGTATTTTAATAATTACAGTATTAATAACAATATTTAATGTATATATATATATATTTTATGAATTTTAAAATTGTATTTCGCTTTCATTATTTTTTATTCAAGAATAATATTATTTTAAATTTACAAGTAAAAATTCATGAATTCATTATACATGTTGGATACATGTATATCCAATGGCCATATTTTTTATAAACATATTTTCAATGATTATATTTATAACAACCATATTTCGATTCTATATATATCTTTACTAAACTCATTCATTACATTCAAACTTCTTAATTCACACTTATCATTTGTATAGTATTCATTTTATTTATCAAAAAATTCCTTTTCATTTCATGATGTTCTTCCTCAATATAGGTTTTTTTGGCTATTGATGATCCTCAAGGGTGAAGATGAACCAGGAGATCTCCTAGTTTGGAATATCTTATTTTTTGCATTTATTTTTCACTTTTAAATTATACACATTTTAAGCATGGAATAATCCTTAGTGTGTAATACATAGTTTCAAGTTATTTGGTTAAAATATATTACTACAAATTAATAAAGTGTTTTTAGAATAATTATTATACGATATGACTTATTACCTAATATATTTTAATTCCTTTTAATAAATAATAAAAAGATTAGAATTATAATCAAAAATATTATTGAAAGTGTATACTTCTTAAAAACATGGGGAATTACATTATACCCCCTAAAATAAATTTTCACTTCACATTTTTAATTATTACTCACTATTTAATATATTAAAGATTATTATTAACATATTTATCTATTATGTAAAAATCCCCAATGATAGTTCTTTTGGTTTGATTTTGTTTATTAACAAGGTTTGAGGTTATTGACAAAGGATGTTTGTCAAAGAAGGAATGAAAAGCATGAATGTATGATCTTGTGATGGATCACACAAATAATTAAAATACAACAACATTAACAATCACAAGATTTACATTGGATCTCATGACGAAATATCGTGAAGCACATGATTTTCTATGAGTCTCGTGATGGGATCTCATGAACACTCATGATTTACTTCAGATCTCTTGATGGGATCTCAAATATTTATCATGATTTTATTTAGATCTCACAAAAGGATATCACTTAGTCATCATGATTGTATTTGAAAATCACACTCAGATATTGTTCAAAGAGAAAATAGGAATTGCTCCCAGATCTCACATTAAGTGCGAACAAGGCTCACACCCGCATCTCATGAAAAGCATGAGAAGAACTTGAACCTAGATCTCAGAGAGCATGTGATTCCAAATAGTTTGACAATTGTATGTAATTTTCAAAGTTAAGGAATTTTATTTATGCCTATAAATAGCCCTAAACCATCCTTAAACATTGATGAAGTTTTTCTTAAAATATTGATTTGAAGAAATATACATGGAGAAGGTTCACCAAGAGATCTCATGAAAGTGGTTCAAGGAGAGATATAATGATATAGGTTCACAGAGAGATATTTTGAAAGAGGTTTGTGGAGAGATATCACAAAATAAGACTCACACCAAGACCTCCTATGAAGCATGAAAGCAGTCTCACACCAAGTAACCATGCAAAGCACGAAAGTAGTCTCAGACCCAGAACTCACAATCATCATGATAGATGACACATGGAAGGGTCTCAATCCAAGGTCTCATTATAGGGTCTCAAGCTAGGGTCTCATGCTAGGGTCTCTATCTAGGGTCTTATGTCAGGATCTAATGCAAGGGGTTATGCACCAGGGTCTCACACATGGGTATTAGACTATAATCTTCTGCATAGAGATACACACCTACATTGACCTATGAATAAGTATCTTTTTTAATATATAAATTCTAAATATGAAGATGAAGAATAACATGGAGGATCTATACCATTTGAAAATACTTTCAAAATGAGTTCATTCACTACTACATACAAGGAATTAAAAGGAAGACTTGACATGACTTTAAGATCTTTCCAAAGTAGAGGTAATTACTGTGTCTACAGCAAAGAGAAGTTTGTTCTAGTTGTTTGGAATGTTGAAGTAATACATCTAGGTGTTTTCATAGAAGTAAAGAAGAAACCCATAAATATATTCAATAGAGCATCTATATAAATTTGAGGATGTATTCATTATTTATAACGAAGGGACCTAAATTTCCTTAAACTATGTGTAGATTATTTTCCAAAGATGTGAGGGAAGGAAGAGGAACAAGATGATCCTTTCCACCAACAGTGATCCATTTAAAGAGAGTTAGGGAGTGACCCTTGTGAAATCAATGAGCTAACTCAATGTTGGTCTGAGTGGATAGTCAAGAGGTGGTTAATTGAGTTCCAATTAAAAATTTCTGTTAAAAATATTTATATTAAAAATCCCCCAAATTAAATAACAAGCTAAAATGTAGTGAATTTGTAATACAGTAAAGGTTCAGTTAGGTTATCAAGAGATTGATTATTTCTCAGTTACTCTAATATCTAGATTAGATTAAATTTTGAAACTAACCAACTGGTTTACAATAAATACAAACACTTTCTAGTTTAACTATCAGAGTAACTTTAAAATAGATTTGTATTTAAAGTACATAGAAGTGGAATATTCAATATAGATTTAAAAAAAATAAACATGCACAACAGTTTTAATGAAGAGGTTCAGTATCAAGATGAGACTTAGTCCTCTCAAACAATTTTATATAAACTATGATCCACACCATGGATCAGGCTTTACAATAGTACTCAGACTGTCCAGGTCCTCAGACCTCTACCACATTTCTACGTGGGAAAGCAACAATAACAACAACTCACAGGCTGTCCAGGTCCTCATACCTCTACCACTATCCACAGTGGGATACAAGAGTGTAAGGGAAAGATTGAGTGAGGATTTATAAATCCTAAAGTTTAGCACAAGAGACAGTGTATTCCTAAAAATACAGAGCACACACACTGCTCAAAATGTAAATAAATGAAACACAATAGAGATAAACAAATAGATATGAGTTTAAAATTATCTATGTGTTTTGAGTGAAGCTCTAGACTCCTTGGATTTATACAGATGAATCTTTGAGTCTTTCTCTTGTTTTAGTTAAGAAAAAAAAGTGACATTTTTGTATTTGACTTCCAGGTCCAGGTTAATCAGCCTGATCAGCTTGAGTGTATGTGAAATCATTGCAGCTCTTTACTCATTGAATTTTCAGGTTCTACAGATTCAGTATGTATTCTTCCTTCTTCTTCTATGCATGTAAGTCCTTGTGTATCTCCAAAATATTTTCTTGTATATGCATGGAAAGACTGACCGACGTGTCTTTAGTAGTTCTAGTTTACCTTATATACCTTTAGCTCTGGAAATGGGAATGATTACATTTTTATAGGTATGAGGTATGGTTCCTGATATGCCAACAACTATCATTAATTAATAGAAGATGCATTAAAAATATAAAATGTGGCCGTTGCTAAATAAACAATAAAACTAGAGTTTTAGAGAAACAGTGGCTGGTTTCCATCAGTAGCTCTTTGTATTAGTGAGATTATATTGGTGGAATTGAGTCAGTAGGTCTATAATGGTAGCTGTTACTCTTTATAATGGTAAACTATGTATCAATGATAGTAAATCTGTATCGGTAGCTCCTCTTATAGGTAGCTCTTCTGTATAGGTATCATTCTTGTATCAGTGGCTCTCTCCATCAATAAATTGACTATATCGGTAGTTGCTTGTATCGGTGGCTCTCTCTATATCAATAGACTTCATATCAATAGATGTCTGTCTGTCTATATTGGTAGACTTTATATCAGTAGCTGTCTGTTTGTCTGTATCAGTAGACTTGATATCGGTAGAATATGTCTATAACAGTGACTCAAAAACTTAATACTTATCTGTTCTATGAAAATCATATCCAGAGTGAGTTAGTATTATTTCAAAACATTTATAAACATAGAAAAAAATTTATTAATATATTCCAATGATTATTTTTATATTTTTGTCAACTCAATAGTAGGATGACATAATTTAACATATATATAGAATTATCAAAACATATTAAAACATAATTGAGATTATCAAAACAGGTGAGGTCAACAATCTCCCCCTTTTGGATAATTTCAAATTATGGTATTATAATCCAAAATAATAATTAATATATCAGTATAAAATACATTGGGTCTCACTTCTTAGTGTGAGTAATGAAATTTTAAAATGGATCAGAGAATAGAGTATTACATGAAAATGTATCAGAGGCATGGAACAACTATATCAGAGGGAGAATTAGAAAAGAAATGTACCAAAGGTAAATGTACCAGAGGTAGAATTGGGTATGAAACAACTGTATCTGAGGGAGAATTAGAAAACAAATGTACCAGAGGTAAATGTACCAGAGGTAGAATATATTATGCTCATATTTCTCACCCTTCATGATTAGAAAAAAGTAGTAAACAATGAATTAGAAAAGTAATTGAAGGTAAAAGAAAATAAGATCATATATATTTCATGGGGAAAAAATACAGAGAAATAAAAAATTGAGGCAAAAAGAGTACAAGTGATCCCTATCAAAAGTCCTATACACTATTCAATCCACCACCTTAGCATGTGATTTGGATTTTCCCTTGGAATCAGAAGAGGATTCAGGCTGGGTAGATGTAGGTGGAGGCTTGGGAACACCAATAATGATCAGAGACTTGGAGCTCTCTAGGTGATCATATGAGAGAGACTTCTGATTGCTTGAGCTGGTGTCACCTGAGCAATGGAGGAAAACTGAGTAGAGGCAGGCAGAGCTGGAGGTACAATGATAGGAGCACTATCTACATTCAAAAATAGTAGCAACAGATTCCTAAAGTCCATAATGATTCCTCCTCCTATTTCCATAGCAGAGATAAAGTCATCCTTTTTATCCATAAACTTGTCTAGAGAAGGAGTCAACTCCATGAGCTAGCTTACTTGTTATCTGAAAGATTGAGTGATTGGAGGTAGTTTCATGTTATTTAATAGAACCTTGAGATGATTGTTCAACTGATGTTTAGTATAGAACCTTTGGAAATAGTAATCAACTTTGTCTTTTACCTATTTCTAAGAAGCAGTGGCCTCTCTCATAAAATTATAAACAATTTTCCCTATATCCCAAGTGGTAGTCACCACTTTGGTCAAGGAAGTAGAGTCTACAGAGCCACTGGTGGAAGACTGTCCAATCTATTCTCTCATCACAACTCGAATCTGATCAATATCCAATCAAGGCCTGGTAGTACTCAGAGGTGAAATGGTAAAGGCTACTATTTCCTTAAAATATTTAGTCAGCCCACTAATGATATTTTTTACAACAGAGTACTGGGTGCTAACATGCTGCTCCATGGAGTTCTTAAATTCCTCAAAAACTGATACCATCTGGATAACTACACTTTTTACAAATTCAAAATCCTTTTATGATTGAGATTTAGAGCTCATATAAGATTCCAGAGAGACAACTGATTTCCTTAGAGATTCAACTTCCTCTACCAAGCTTGAAACTTGATTCTGATAGGACTTGACTTCATCCAAAACACCATATACCGATTCAGTCATCACAAATTGAATAGATGATATTAATGAGGTTTCAATTCTTCTCATTTCTTCTAAAAAACAGGTCTTAAGATCATATTTCAACTTTTATAGATCATATTTTCTTGCTATATCCTTAGGTAAAGTTTTAGAAGGTAGATTCTAAGAGACTGGAGGTCTACTGATGGGTGTCTCAACTTCTAAATCAGGATAGTCCAACCAAAAAACTACAAAACCAGGGTCTTCGGCCCAGTCTTCAATCTCATGATCTAATGAAACATTACCATGTCTAGTGGGATACTACCCCTTAATCTATTCATTTTCCTATACATGTACATCAATAGTAGCTTGAGTAGGCAGGTCTTCCTCAGATGAGTTTTCTACAACTCTATCCACATCAGGTGTCCTAGCCCAGGGTGACTGAGGACTAGATGCAGGTCTGTCTACTTGAACAATTTTTTGAGTAGGCATTGAGGAGTACCCAATTAGTGGACTGAGACTCAAGCATGCAGAAAAAGATTCTTCATTTTCAGATTCTTGTTCTTCCTCATTTTCTGGAGCAGGCTGGTCTTCCTCATCAATAGGGGATTTTTCATTGCTTACTCCCAACACAATTTCCTTTCCAGATGATACAACTTCAGCAATTGTAATTTGAGGCAAGTCTAGATCCCCTCCATCAGCTACAGAGGTATCCTCCTCATCAGTATCATCACTATACTGAGGTTCCTCTTCATCAGGTCCTAGACCTAGATCTCTTATGTCTCTTGTCATATTGGGATGGTCAACAGGGTTGAACTTATCATACACCTTCTCATCATCAATAACACATTGCCTTATCCATGGGTTCCATCCAATATTCAAATACTTACAGATTGTGTTTGTGATGAAAAAATTGTTCCTCACAACTACTGTCGCATCCTGAGACTCAGCTACTCCTTTCACCTTGATCATTACTGAAATCAACTTTGCAAGGAATAAAGCATTGGATTTTGACTTAGGCCTGATCATATCCTCAATTTTAATCATCAATATCCTACACATATTTACCTTGACACCATGCCTCAGCAAATTCAAAAAATAAATATCTTGATATCTAAGATTTGCAAAGTCCCCTCTTCTTGGACTTAGCACATGTTGGATGAATTTGAATAACAACCAGTTTTCTCCATCCATCTCAGCAGACACTACCTTTCTTTGTTTTCCACAACCAGTGATCTCTTCCAAAGCAACCTCATAGTCAAAAATGTCACAGGTAGGAGGTATTGTCTTCAAGGTATACCCAAATACACCCTCATGTGGGACTTTCTGAAATTCAGACCATTCAACAGAAGAAAAAGAAATTTCCCTACCATTCACTAATGAAACCATTCTGTTTTCTTCTTCATACTTTTCAAAATGATCAATAGCATAAAACTCCTTAACCAACTTCAGATAATGAGGTCCATTGTTGTTTGAAAAGAATTATAGCCACACCTTTTCCTCCAATACTCTTAGAACCAATTAATTTCTAGGCAATAACCATTCCTCATTAAGTTCCTTTTCGATTACTACTTCTCTATTCTACAAATGCAAGGTCACTGCATGCTTCCCCAACCTTGTTTTACTTTCACTACCACTACCTTTAGTTCCTGTTTTCTGTTTCTTCTCACTTGGATCATCACTATCATCCCTGACTATCGAGAGTTTTGTTTTTTCCATCTACAATAGAATAAATTAGGGTTACACGTAATGCATGGGATTGAGAAGTGATGATTGAGGAGAGTTTGTGGTGGATTGAAATGTTACTAAGGCTTAGTTTTTATCATTTATGAATCAAAATGTAATAAAAAGAAATATACTGAAAACAATAAGAGTTTTGGCTAAAGAAAATGAAAATTAGACAATGCATGACATATCAGTGACAATTACCAGTGAGAACACTGATGGTGAGGTTTATCTATCGGCGAGGTCTCTAGCGGTGAGGTGTCTTTAGCGGTGAGGTTTTCTAGTGGTGAGGTGTCTCTAGCAGTGAGAATTTGTCTAACTGTCAGGATTTTGCTAACGGTAAGGATTTGGATAACGATGAGGATTTGGCTAATGGTGAGGATTTGGCTAACGGTGAGGATTTGGATAACAGTGAGGATTTGGATAACAGTGAGGATTTGTCTCTATAAAGTCAATCATTCTTAACTCATGTATAATGTAACTTAACCTATCTAAACTTAAAGTCTTGGTGAATATGTTAGCTAACTAATGTTCAGTACCTATAAATTCAAGAGTAATATAAAGATCAATAAATTTCAAGGAAATTTGTTTCTTAAATTATTTGGGATTTTACGAGTACGTAGTTTCTGACAGCACCTGATTCCGAGGTCCGGAGTTCCCGGAATCAATTTCTGAAGTTTGGCTCTGGTAGGTTCAGTGAACGAACGAGTGGGTTTTTCTATCTTTTGATCCGATGCTCAGAATCGTAATCCGAGGGAACCGATGAAACCATAGTGGTGGTAATTGCTTAAGAGGACTTTTACCAAATGTGCGTTTGCTCGGGAGGAGATGTTTAAAAATAGGGGATTAAATAAAAAGTGAATAAAATGTGTGGTACAAATTTTATTCTTATCTTAGGATGGTTATATCCTACATGGAGTAGTTGGTATGGGACCCACAAGACCCTAACTACCCATGTTAGGATATTTTTGATGTGGGGCCCACACGAACCCCACCCCTTCACATTCCTTAAACCTCCTCTAATTCCTCTATTAAGTGGGTGACTTCTCCTCTCCTCACCTTCCCCACTTTAATTCATGCCAACATAACACCTAATTAATTAGACAACTCAAGTTTAATTAATGATGTGATTTTGTTTGAATTTTGATTTTTTAAATTACATGGAAAAATAATAAAATAAGGGAAGGCCTTATTTTATTTGGTTAGTTCTTGGTTGTGTGAGAGAATTTGGGGGGAGAGAGATCTTTTCTCTTTTTGAAGAACTTCATCTTCACTGGTGAAGAACTTCTCCACTTCAACGAATAACACTAATTCTTCGATGAAGAATGTCGACTCGGCGGTTTTGGTTTTCTCCATCCTCTTCTTCCTTCGCGACAAGGGAGGAGACGCCGACGACAACGAAAATGATGCCAACATCTGCGGCACTTGACAACTGAAAACTTTCTTCGAGTTAGGGGTGTGTTTATGAATGAGGAACATTGTTTTCTCTTCCATGTTATTGGTTCTCTATAAACCTTTTTCTATAAAACTAATGCGAAAGGAATCAGACCAAACTAACACGGTCTGATTCCTCCACCGTTCTTTTTGTATGGTGTTCTCAAACCGTTCTTGAGCGGTCAATCAAGGCAAGTTTTTGGAGCCGATCGGAGGCCCAAAAACATCGAAAACAACCTCAGAACATCAGGATGAAATAGGAACGAGAGTTTTATTGCAAACGGATCATCGGAACAAAGTAAGGATGACTCGAGAGGCGTGATGGATAGAGGCGTCATTTCTGGAAGATTCCATAATACACAGCATGTCCTTCCAAAGAACACGCCGTGTAGTACAAGCATTCCGTGGAAGAAGTAATGGAAATCAGAAGAAGTGACACACGGCGTGTGACACCGGTCACACGACGTGTACTTTCCACACAGTTTGACAGAGGATACTTCGATGGACATGGCATGTATTCAAGGGAAATATACAGACACAGATAGAAATACACATCCATGAGTCACGACGTGTATTATCTTCATTAAAAGGCAGAAGCATCTTTGCAAGGCTCGGCGTGTAATCTGAGAGATACACGAACACATGCAGAATCACACAGCGAAGAGGCACAATGCGTACTAACTTCACCTTGGTAGAAGCGACTTCGTGATGACTCGACATGTATTCTGGGAATACACGGACACATGGTGGAGTACACGGGCAGGTACACCACCACACAGCCAGGCATGGCCAGCGTACACAGAGCCGACCCCAGAAGTTTGGACACGGCGTGTAAGCATACCACACGCTGTGTACTTACTTTTTACACTAACAACCCTTCGAAATGGGCTGTGGTACACGGACAGTACCCAGGGACTGATGACATGGCGTATAACCATACCACACACTGTGTACTTACTTTTTACACAACCAGCCCCATGACATGGGCCATTTCACACGGACAGTACCCGGTGTATGATGACATGGCATGTATCACTTACCTACATGTCGTGTACTTTAGAAAAATGGCTTGGTTGTCTTGTTCTCCATGACGTGGGCATGTTTTAATTTTTTCCCCTATGACGTGGGACGGAACTAAGTGATACATTAACTCTAGTCTTTGTGATGGTTGATGTATCCACCCATTTTGAATCGAGGAGCAGACCCTCTTGGAATCAAGTGTGTTGTGTGTGGGAACCCTAGAGATGGATGCGACTGCGACGATGATGGTGACTGTACTTAGATCCTACCTGAGTTCGACAGTGAGGAGGACTATACTTGTGTCCTACGTGGGTTCGGCAGCAAGGACGACTGTACTTGGATGCTCCGTGGGTTCGACAGTGATGACGAATGTACTTGGATCCTCCGTGGGTTTGACAGCGATGGTTACTATACTAGGATCCTATGTTGGTTCGACAGCGATGACTTCTATACTTGGATCCTATGTGGGTTCAGAAGAGGAGATGATCCAGAGGCTACATCTAATCATCTCCACCCCTCTTTCTGATTAGTACACTTGTGTGAGCTGAGTCTTGAATTTCAATTCATTATCATCGACATGATTGACTTGCTTTCCTGTGTGGATTGAGTTGTGTTTTCTGTGTGGAATAGGTTTTACTTGGGCTCGTGAGTTGGAGCCAAACTAGAAATAATGAATTAGGTATATGTATGGGAATATACCTAAGTAGAGTTGGTTGATACTTTGTGTTTTTATCCTTCCTTAGTGGTTTATCCTTTGTGGATTCTGGGAGACCTTCGGGGTCTCGGGGTCCTTAATGAGTATCGTAAACTCACCCATGCATGGGCTATGCCCACACTATGTTGTGTTGGTGGAAGATGACAGACAACGCTGATCGTGGTTGAGGCTTGTGGAGCGGGACAATACCCAGAGGTGGACTATTAGGCGGGACGTACACGGAGCGGACGAATGGACCCGAGGAGCCGACGAGACTATCTGTACCCACCCTTCAGGTGGGAACTCTGGAGGACAACTTGGTGGTTGCTGATTTACTTTAATACTGCTGTTATTTCTTTTCAGTTGTACTATAATTTCAGTTGGGTTTGTATTCTGGCCCATTTACTTTTCAGCACTTACTTTTGTACTCAGTTTACTTAGTGTTTACTTCTGCTTGAGTACTCTGTGGAGTTTTTTATCTTATATAAAGGCAATGCGTTCCATTTTGTCGGGATTTACACCTTTGGTGCTAGTCGCCAGCCCCTATCCTATGAAAGGAAGTCTTGGGGTAGTCACGAAACGTGCCCCGAGGATGGGTCATGACAAATTGGTATCAGAGGAGTCAGTTCTACCATAGAACTCAGGACTCTGATAAATTATTCTGTGTGAAGTAATAGTATTTAGGGTATTGAGTGTAGTTATCAGTACAGGGAGTCCAGTGTTGGTGTGGCAGCCGACGTATCCATACGCCAGGACCCTGACTTCTGATTTCGAACTCAATGCACGAAAACATTGATTGCATGTGTGTTTCAAATGTTTTATTTGTGATTACATTATGTCAGCTCACCAGGTATACTGTATTAACCGTTGAGTACCTGTTTCTTTTCAGGATGACCCCACGACGGCAGCCAGCTAGGGTTCCGAGCTTTGTGTGAGATGGAATCCCACCGAGCGATGAGGCCTCGGTGTAGGGCCCCATTACAGCGTAGGCACCAGCGGTACCTCTACCCGCCGAGCCACCGACGCCACCGGCCCCGACATCTGAGAGTGCATGTTGCCTCAGTGCACTGAATGAGTTTCAGCATCAGAGACCGCCCAGGTTCCGTAGGGAGACGGACCCTCAGGCAGCCGAGGATTGTATGAAGGCTTTTTTTCGAGTTTTAAGATTAGTGGGGACACCAGCAGATCTTATGGTGATCCTTGTGGCGAGTCTCCTGCACGCGACAACAGGTAGATGGTGAATCCTGATGCTCTAGGTGCACGATAAGGCATCTCTCCTTTGGTTAAAATTCAAGAGCCTTTTCCTCTCAAAGTTCATTCCATCCACCCTTCGTGCGGTGCACATCCAGGAGTTACTACAGTTGCGGCAGGGCAGCATGTCAGTAGCCCAGTACTCGGTGAGATTTACTGATCTTTCACACTACTCCACAGACATGGTACGAGACCCATTCTTCCGAGCCTGGACCTTCAAGCAGGGACTGAGGCATGAGATTAGGGCATCGATGATCTCCCTTGGTATTCTGACGCAGGTAGGAGTACTGGAGAGAGCCCTTCTTTTGTAGATCTTTCTTGCTGAGCCTTCACCAGTAGCAAGAACTACCACAGGGTGGCACGTAGCAGAGTCTTCTATAGCTGGTAGTAGACAGATATCGCAGAGGTCTAAGCAGATCAAAGAATCAGGTGGACGACCTCATGATACTAGTTTGAAGGTGTGGGGCACACGCAGCAGATCCAGTCATTCGAGAGGCAGATAATTCTATGCATGTGGCAGGCAGGGCCACATGGCTTGTGACTGCCTAACCCACCATGCAGAGGAGCAGCAGACAATTGAGGGACCACTCAAGCCGAGACATAGGTTCAACCATGGCGGTCTGTAGGGAGTAGGTGGACGAGACAGAGGAGCTGACCGAGAAGCGGGTGGTGGGTGATGCTTTGAGGCTCTACCACCACCACTACCAGGAGGTCCACCACGACCGCAGGGCGCTGGCAGACGTGGGCAAGCTCAGCTTCAGGCAATGGAGTCCTACGACCACGGTGCACCTAAGATGATTCGATGCACTATCTGTGTCTACTACACCCTTTCTTAAGTTCTTATATACACAAGAGCGAGTCATTCTTTCATTGCCGCTGCCCTTGTTCGGAGCTCGAAGATTCCTACGGAGCCGTTGGCTCGATCCTTACGACTAGAGACTCTTACGGGAGTAGACTTGATGATTACGCACTGGTGCCGATAGTGTGAGATTACTCTAGGAGGAGAGATCTTCGGTTGAGATCTTCTTTTAGCGGCATCAAGGCCTTACGACGTCATCTTGGGCATGGATTGGTTATCTACAGTCCATGCTCAGATCGACTGTATTAGGTTCAAGGTGTGGTGTGTCCGCACCTATGGGAGCAGGTTCACCTTTACCGGCGAGAAGGGAGCCTTTTTAGCGTAGGATAGACTTACACAGTGGAGAGGACAACCGATCACTCATCAGTTGGCTAGTCTCATCCTAGGAGCAGTTGATGTGTAGAGTCTGAGTTTCCCTATAGTGGTGGATCAGTATGTGGACGTTTTTCCTGACGACGTTCCAGGACTACCTCCTCACAGAGTGGTAGAATTCTATATTAACCTATACCCTAGGACAACCCTGATATCTACTCCAGCATATCGGATGTCTCCCGCTGAGCTTCTAGAGCTATGGGTACAGTTGGAGGACTTACAGGGCAAGGGATTCATCTGACTAAGTGTTTCACCCTGGGCTTCCCTGATTTTGTTTGCCAAGAAGGCAGACAGGAGCATGCGACTGTGTGTCGATTACCGTCACTTGAATCAGGTGACCGTAAAGAACAAGTATCCACTTTAGAGTATTGACGAACTCTTCGATCATCTCAAGGGAGAACAGTGGTTCTCAAAGATAGACCTCAGGTTAGACTATCATCAGCTCAGAGTTCGAGACAAGGATGTGAAGAAGACGACCTTCAGGTGTCTGTATGGCCACTATGAGTTCTTGGTTATGAATTTTGGCAAAACCAACGCTCTATGAGTTTTCATGAGTCTCATGAACAGGATCTTCCAGCCTTATATCGATTGATTTGTCGTAGTCTTCATCGACAACATATTGATTTACTCGACTACTGAGGAGGAGCATGCCTACCACTTGCGGGTTGTATTGGATACACTCCGAGAGCACCATATTTTTGGTAAGATCTCGAAGTTTCAGTTATGGATTCGAGAGGTCCACTTTTTGGGACACGTCATCAATGAGGTGGGAGTTGTGGTGGATCCTGCGAAGATCGAGGCAGTGTTAGCTTGGGAGCCACCCTGGAGCGTGACGGAGGTACGAAGTTTCCTAGGTCTAACTGGATACTATCAGAGATTTGTGCCAGACTTCTCCAGAGTTTCAGCACCATTTTCATCTTTGAAGAAGAATTGGAAACCCTTCGTATGGTCAGATATATGTCAGAAGAGCTTCTAGGAGCTGAGATAGATATTGACTAGTGCATCCATCTTGAGGCTAACAGAGGAGGGTGTAGGGTACGTAGTTTACTATGATGAATTAGGGAGCAGACTCGGGTGTGTCTTGATGCAGGAGCGGGTAGTGATCGCCTATGGTTCATGACAGTAGAGGCAACATGAGTAGAACTACGCTACCAATGACCTGGAGTTAGCAGCAGTGGTCTTCACCTTGAAGATGTGGAGAAACTACCTAATGGGTGAGAACTTTACAGTCTACTCTGATCACCAGAGCCTTAGGTACATCTTCTCGTAGAAGTACCTGAACCTAAGACAATGGCGATGGATCGAGTTCCTTCAGGACTATGACTTTGAGATAGTCTATACTCCTGGGAAGGGGAATGTAGTAGCTGATGCTCTCAGCAGGAGGTCGGGCATTCAGCTACTTGGAGAGGCGACAGAGCACCTAGCCGCGTTGCAGATATCCTTCGTGGATAGAGATGGAGCAGCCTTTCTATAGTCACTCACATTCACTCCTCCACTACTTCAGCGGGTCAGAGAGGCATAGTGTGGGGACGTTGATTGTGAGACGCGACATGCACAGATATCCTCAGGACATGCACCTGATGGATTCTCCGTAGGAGGAGAGCATGCCATCTTTTTCATAGAATGTACCATGGTACCAGTTGGATTATGGGAGGTGGTTCTAAGAGAGTTTCACATTTCCCCTCTAGCGGTACATCCTGGAGTAGAGAAGATGTACCCGGATCTTAGACTATTGCACTGGTGGCCAGGTATGAAGAAGGATGTGGCAGAGTTCGTTTCACGATGCCTCACCTACCAGTAAGTGAAGGTGGAGCACTAGGTACCAGCAGTCTTGGTACAACCCTTAGAGGTCCCGGAGTGGAAGTGGGACGGGATAAATTCAGATTTCATTATGGGACTTCCACGTACTTCTGGAGGACATGACTCAATTTGGGTGATTGTCGAATGACTCACCAAGTCATCCCACTTCTTACTTATCTGAGAGCAGGGCTCAGTGGAAAGCTTGGGACGCCTATACATTCAGGATATCGTATGGCTTCATGGTGTGCCATCGTCTATTGTCTCCGATTGAGACACTCGATTTACTTCCTGGCTTTGGAAGAGGTTGCGGGAGGAATTTGTGACGCAGCTACACCTGAGCACCGCTTTTTACCCTCATACGGATGGCCAAACGGAGAGGACCATACATACTCTCGAGGACATGCTCCGTGCATGTGTCCTTGACTTGGGTCGCAACTGGGAGGATCACCTACCCTTGGTGGAGTTTACGTAAAACAATAGCTACCACTCTACCATCGGGATGGCACCATAAGAGGCATTGTACGACCGACCTTGCAGATCACCTCTGTGCTGGACAGACCCTGGGGAGTCAGCACTTGTAGGACTAGAGATGGTCCATGCCACGACAGAGAAGGTACAGATCATCCAGGAACAGATGAGTACTGCTCTGAGCCGACAGAAGTCCTATGTTGATAGGAGTTGGAGACCACTAGAGTTTGAGGATGGCGACCACGTTTTATTACGGGTCTCACCTCGATGTGGATTATGGAGATTTGTCCGGGGAGACAAGTTATCTCTACTATTCATCAGACCATTCTAGGTTCTCAGCAGGATAGGCGAGGTGGCTTATCACCTGGATCTTCCACCTCAGTTGCACCAGGTGCACGACGTCTTTCACGTATCTCAGCTGAGGAGATATGTGCATGACCCGACACATATCATTGATCAAGGGGAGCTGGACATCGATGACGGGGCGACATTTGTGGAGGTCCTGGTGGAGATTGAGTATCAACAGGAGTGGGTCCTATGTGGATGGTCAATTCCACTTGTGCAAATCAGGTGGCAGCACAGGAACCTCCAGGAGAGCACGTGGGAGCGGGAGGCTCAGATGCGTGCACAATACCCTCATTTGTTCCCCTAGTTTATGATGTATCTTTATGGGGACATAAATCCCTGAGGTGGGAGTAATTTAAAGACCCTTAAATTTCAAGGAATTTTTTTTTCTTAAATTCTTTTGGATTTTGCGAGTATGCAGTTTCTGACGGCACCTGATTCCGAGTCCCGGAGTGCCCAGAATCAATTTACGAAGTTTAGCTTGGGTACGTTCCGTGAACGAATGAACGGGTTTTTCTATCTTTTGAACCGGTGCTCGGAATCGAAATCTGAGGGCCCCGATGAAACCAAAGTGACGAAAATTACTTAATAGGACCTTTACCAAAGGTACTTTTTCTCAGGAGGAGTTGTTTAAAAATAGGGGATTAAATAAAAAGTGAATAAAATGTGTGGTACAAATTTTATTCTTATCTTAGGATGGTTATATCCTACATGGGGTAGTTGGGGCGGGACCCACAAGACCTTAACTACCCATGTTAGGATATTTGTGAGGTGGGGACCACACGAACCCCACCCCTTCACATTCCTTAAACCTCCTCTAACTCCCCCATTAAGTGGGTGACTTCTCCTCTCTTCACCTTCCCCACTTTAATTCTTGCCAACATAACACCTAATTAATTAGACAAATCAAGTTTAATTAATGAAGTGATTTTGTTTGAATTTTGAGTTTTTGAATTGCATGGAAAAATAATAAAATAAGGGAAGGCCTTATTTTATATGGTTAGTTATTGGTTGTGTGAGAGAATTTGGGGAGAGAGAGATCTTTTCTCTATTTGAATAACTTCATATTCTTCGATGAAGAACTTCTCCACTTCAATGAAGAACACTAATTCTCCGACGAATAACGTTGACTCGGTGGTTCTGGTTTTCTACATCCTCTTCTTCCTTTGTGACAAGAGAGGAAACTCCAATGATGACGGAAACGATGCCAACGTCTGCGGTGCTTGACAACCGAAAACTTCCTTCGAGGTAGGGGTGTGTTTACGATTGAGAAACGTTGTTTTCACTTCCATGTTATTGGTTCTCTCTAATCCTTTTTCTATCAAACTAATGCAGAAGGAACTAGAGAAAACTAACACAGTCTGATTCCTCCTTCGTTCTTGTTGTATGGTGTTCTCCAACCGTTCTTGAGAGGTGAACCAAGGCAAGTTTTCAGAGCCGATCGGAGGCTCGAAAACATCCAAAACAACCTCGGAACATCAGGACGACCTAGGAATGAGAGTTTTGTTTCAAACGGATCATCAGAACAAAGGACAGATGCCTCCGGAGGCGTGCTGGCCAGAGGCATTGTTTCTAGAAAATTACAGAATACACGGTGTGTACTTCCAAAGCACACACCGTATAGTACAAGAATTCAGCGGCAGAAGTAACATACATCATAAGAAGTGACAAACGACGTGTGACACCGGTCACACGGCTTGTACTGTCCACACATTTTGACAGAGGAGACTTAGATGGACATGGCGTGTATTCAATGGAAATACACGGACACAGACAAAAATAAACGGCCATGAGGCATGATGTGTATTATCTTCATTGAAAAGAAGAAGAGGCTTCGCGAGGCTCAGCGTGTAATCTGAGAGATACACAGACACATGCAGAATCACATGGCCAAGAGGCACGACGTGTACTACCTGCACCTTGGCAGAAGTGACTTCATGATGACTCGACATGTATTCTGGGAATACACGGACACAGGGTGGAGTACACGGGCAGGTACTCCACCACACGGCCAGGCATGGCCAGCGTACACGAAGCCGACCCCAGAAGTTTGGACACATCATGTAACCATACCACACGCCGTGTACTTACTTTTTACATGAACAACCCTTCGACATGGGCTGTGGTACACAGATAGTACCCGGGGACTGAAGACATGGCGTGTAACCATACCAGACTCTGTGTAATTACTTTTTACATGACCGGCCCCATGAAACGGGGCATTTCACATGGGCAGTACCCGGTTTCTGATGAAACGGCATGTATCGCTTACCTACATGCTGTGTACTTTAGGAAAATGGCTTGGTTGTCTTGTTCTCTATGACTTGGGCACGTTTTTCTTGGTTTTCTCCTATGACGTGGGACTGAACTACGGGATACATTAACTGTAGTCTTCGTGACAGTTGATGTATCCACCCCTTTTGACTCAAGGAGTGGACCCTCCCGGAATCGAGTGTGCTGTGTGCGGGAACCCTAGAGTTGGATGTGACCATGACAACGATGGTGACTGTACTTGAATCCTACATGGGTTCGGCAGCGAGGATGACTGTACTTGGATCCTACGTGGGTTCGTCAACAATGACGAATGTACTTGGATCCTCCGTGGGTTTGGCAGTGATGATGACTGTACTTGGATCCTCTGTGGGTTCGACAGCGATGGTTACTGTACTAGGATCCTTTGTGGGTTCGGCAATGAAGAATTCTATACTTGGATCCTATGTGGGTTCGGAAGAGGAGATGATCCATAGGCTACATCTAATCATCTCCACCCCTCTTCATGAGTAGTATACCTATGTGAGCTGAGTCTTGACTTTCAATTCATTATCATCGATATGATTGACTTTCTTTCCTGTGTGGATTGGGTTGTGTTTCCTGTGGGTACTGGGTTGTACTTGGGCTCGTGAATTGGAGCCGAACTAGAAATAATGACTTAGGTATATGTATGGGAATATACCTAAGTAAAGTTGGTTGATACTTCGTGTTTGTATCCTTCCTTTTTGGTTTATCCTTTGTGGATTCTGGGAGACCTTCGGGGGTCTCAGGGTCCCTACTAAGTATCATATACTAACCCCTACATGGTCTATGCCCGCACTACATTGTGTTGGTTGCAGATGATGGAAAACTCTGATCGTGGTTGAGGCTTGTGGAGCAGGACGATACCTGGAGGTGGACTATCCGGCAGGACGTACACGAAGCAGACGGACGGACCCGAGTATCCAACAAGACTATCTGTACCTGCCCTTCAGGTGGGAATTCTGGAGGACGACTTGGTGGTTGCGGATTTACTTTAATGATGTTGTTCTTTCTTTTTTAGTTGTACTGTACTTTCAGTTGGGTTTGTATTCTGGCCCATTTAATTTTCATCACTTACTTTCGTACTCAGTTTACTTAGTGTTTACTTTAGCTTATGTACTCTATGGAGTTTGTTATCTTATATAAAGGAAATGGCTTCCCTTTTATTGGGATTTACACCTTTGGTGCTAGTCGCCAGCCCCTGGCCTATGGAAGGCAGGTTTGGGGTAGTCATGGAGCAGGCCCCAAGGATGGGTCGTGACAAGTAATATCACCCTTTTAGTAATGATCTCTCAAAAAGTGTTGCCTTACATCAATGTTCTTGGTCCTAGAGTGAGATATGGGATTCTTAGAGATATTGATCAAACTAGTGTTATCACAGTTTATAGATACACGTCTAAATTGATATCCATAGTCCAATAATGTATGTTTTATCTATAGAATTTGTGCACAAAAACTACCAGTAGCAATATATTCTGCTTCAGCAGTAGACAATGAAACAGAATTTTGCTTTTTTACTACACCAAGATATCAGGGACTTACCTAGAATATGACATGTTCTGGAAGTGCTATTTCTATCCAACTTGAAAATAGCAAAGTCAACATCTGAATAAATTATTTAATTGAATGATTTTCCTTTTGGATAAAATAATTCTAAGTTATTAGCATGTTTAAGATATTTGAAAATTCTTTTAATAACAAGAAAGTGTGACTCTTTTGGATTATCTTGAAATCTTGCACACATACACAAACTAAACATAATATTTGGTCGACTAGCAGTAAGGTAAAGTAGTCTTCCAATAATACCTCTATAGTTGGTTTGATCCACTGGTTTTCCAGTGTCATTAGCATCCAACTTACAAATAGTACTCATAAGTGTATCAATTTCCTTAATACTATCCAAACTAAAAAGTTTTAAAATATCATTTGTATATTTACTTTGATTTAAGATTATACCATTTTATTTTTAAAAACTTGAAATCAAAGAAAATATTTGGGTTATCCCATTAAACTTATTTCAAATTCATTTTTCATAATCTTTGAAAAATCAATACACAAAGCATTTTTAGAAGATCCAAAAATAATATCATCAACATAGATTTGTACTATCAAAACATCTTTGGAAATTCTTTTAATAAAGATAGTTGGATCAACAATCCCTTTAGAAAAACCTTTTGAAATAATAAAACTAATAAGTCTATCATACCAAGCTCTTGGGGATTGTTTTAAACCATATAAAGCTTTAGAAAGCTTAAAAAATTGATTTGGAAAATGAGGATTAGTAAATCTAGGTGGTTGTTCAACAAAAACATCTTTAATTATAAAACCATTTAGAAAATCACTTTTAACATCCATTTGATATAACTTGAAATTTAGATGAGCAACATAGGCAAGTAGAATCCTAATAACTTCTAATCTATCTACAGGTGCAAAGGTTTCCTCATAGTATATTCCTTCTTCTTGACTATATCCTTGTGCAACTAGTATTTCCTTGTTATTAATGATATTTCCTGATTCATCAATTTTATTTATAAAAACCCATTGAGTGCCTATGGTCAAAGTTTCCTTAGGTCTGTCAACTAATTCCCAGACTTCGTTTCGTTCAAATTGATTTAATTTTTCTTGCATAGACATTACCCAAAATTCATCATTGATTGCATCATTGATATTTTTAGGTTCTAACTGTGAAAGAAAAGCTTGATGTTCAACATGATTTCTTAGAGAATCTCTAGTTTGGGTTCCTCTATCTAAATCTCCCACAATAACATCTAAAGGATGGTTATTTAGAATCCTAGTTGGTCTGATCAAGGTAGGACTAGAGAATTCAGATTCTTCAGCAGGTTTGGTTTCAATAGAATCGGGTTCTGGGAAATTTCTAGAATTACTTGTTTTTATAGTAGGTTCACTGCTTTTATCATTAAGGTCCAGAACAGACAAATCTTCTTCTGGATTTTCAAGAGAATACTTAGGTTCATGCAGATCAGTTTCATAAAATCTGATATGTACTAATTCTTCCACACATTTGGTTCTTTTGTTAAAGACTGTATAAGATCTACTAGTTATAGAGTAACCTAGAAAGATTCCCTCATCACTTTTAGAAGGAAACTTGTCAAGATTATCCTTAGTATTGAGAATAAAGACTTTGAAACCAAAAAATCTAAAGTAACTAACTTTATGCTTCCTATTATTCCACAGTTCATAAGGGGTCTTTTTTAGAACAGGTATAATCAAAACTCTATTTATAATATAACAAGATGTATTGACAGCTTCAACCCAAAAATAAATAGGTAAGTCATACTCATTAAACATAGTTCTTGCAATTTCTTGAAGGGTTCTATTCCTTCTTTCAACTACACCATTCTGTTGAGGTGTCCTAGGGGCAGAGATGTTGTGATTGTAGCCATTGTGTGAGAAATATGATTCAAATTCATGATTTTCAAACTCAAGACCATGATCACTTCTCAAGGTTTTAATCTTAATTCCACTAAGGTTTTCTACAGACTTGGATTATTTCATAAAGTAAGAGAAAGATTCACTTTTGTGAGCTAGAAAATATACCCAAGTATATCTAGAAAATCCATCTACTAAGATAAAAACATAGTGCTTACCATTTAACCTTGAGATTCTAGAAGGTCCAAAAAAATACATGTGAACCAACTCGAGAGGTTGAGAAGTTGAAACTTCTTTATTTTATTTAAAAGAAACTTTATGTTTCTTTCCATTTCAATAGGGAGTACAAACTTTCTCTAATGGGAATTTTTATTGGGGTAGTTCTCTAACTAAATTTTTCTTAGTCAGTTTCTTAAGTGAATGAAAATTGCAGTGTCCAAATCTTCTGTTCCATAGCCAAGACTCTTTATAAAAATCATTTAAATAGGTAACCTTTTGTTTGGATAAAGAATTTAAATATACAACATATACATTTTCATTTCTCAGGGCAATAAATACTAAAGCATTTTTAGAATCAAATAAATTTCATTCATAATTTTCAAATATAACATTGAAAACATCATCGCATGACTGAGAAATTCTTAACAGGTTGTATTTTAGTCGATCAAAAAATAATAATTTAGAAATTTAAATTGAATCAGTGTAACCAATTTGACCTAAACCGATGATTTTTCCTTCTGAATTATTACCAAAGGTGACATGCCCTCCATCAACTTTGATTAAACTTTTGAAACATGATTAATATCCAATCACATGACTTGAAAATACATTGTCCATGTACCATATCTTCTTATAGGAACTCTTCAATCAAGTATCCTACAAAATAGGTTTAAACATAAAATGATTTTGGTACCCAAATTTTCTTGGGTCTAGGTAGGTTACAAAGAAAAACCTTAGGCATCCATATTTTTCTAAGATGTTCCCCATTAATATCATCTTCAAAAGATTTTGAATAATGTATTATGTTTGGTCTAGTAGAGTATGAAAATCTAGATAAAGCAATTGAATTTCCAAAACTAGAACTAGCACCAAACTGTCCAGTTTTTGGAATAAATTTATTCTTAACAACATGTCTCTGTCTAGGTTGGTATCATAAACCTGTAGTGTACTTTGGTGCAACTTGTTTTCAAATAATTTGAGTTAGAGTATTCTTTCCATTTGTGAACTTCTCTAAGTCTATTCTAAGTTTCTAATTGGACAATTTAAGTTGAGTATTCTCCTTTAACAGTTGATAATTCTTTTCGTTTTCTATACTAAGATCAGATTTAATAGTACTAGTCAAGGAATACTGTTTCTTTAACAACTTATTCTTATCTTTTAGCTCATTACAAGTATCTTCTAACATATTATAGTATTCAAATAATTCAGATTTAGATATATTGTTGTCACTATTTAAATCAATTTCATTCCCAGAATAATAATCATTCAGTATAGGGGAGACAGGTACCTCAGATGTTTTAGTCATAAAACACATGTTGGAATGATTCTTTTCAGAATCAGAAGCCTCAGACTCACTTGTTCTATCTTCTAAAGCACTCTATGTTGCCTTCATAGCTTTCTTATATTTTATTTCCTTGTATTCGTATTTATTCTTGAACTTCAATTTTGGAGATTCATTTATATGTCCTTTCCTTTTACATTCAGAACAGACTATCTCATCATCTTTATCAGCTTTCTTCAACTCTTTATTCCATTCACCTCACTGGTCATACATACGCTTATAGTTTGGTTTTCTGAAAAATTTCTTATTCCTATAGAATTTCCTGAATATCCTGGCTATTTGATTCATCTCTTCATCACTGTCTAAATCTGAACCTCCACTTGCTGAGCTTTCAGTCGATGTGTGAACTTTCTCCTTGCCCTTTCTCTTTGAGGTAGTAGACTTAAATTCCACTAATCTCTTCTTAGGTTCATCATCTTCCTCTTTGTTTAACTTTAGTTCTTCTTCATACATCATAAATTTACCAATTAACTCCTTAACAAGTAGTGAACTTATATCACATGACTCTCTTATTGAAACTGATGTGCCTCTCCATCTTTTTGGCAGACATTTGAGTATTCTCATGATTTTCTCCTTTTCTGGAACAACTTTTCCCAGGGATCTCATAGTATTAACAATTTCATTGAACTTGAGATACATGTCAGAAATAGGTTCATCAGGCCTCATTTTAAAATTTTCATATTTAATAGTGTAAGTGTTTATTCTCATTTATTTCACGTTGGTTGTTCCTTCATGAGAAACAGCCAAAGTATCCAAGATTTCATGTGCTGTTTTACAAGAAAAAATTCTGTTAAACTTTTCATCTCTTAGAGGGAAGTAAAGGGAATTCATGGCTTTACAATTATTGTTGTAATCTGATTTTGTAGCATCATACCAAGTAGCTCTAATAGTCTTAAAAATATCATACTCATATTCTATATCAGTCCAAATATCAAATCCTATACTTTCTAAATGAATTTTCATTTTGATTTTCCATTGGGAATAATTAACACCATTAAAGAAAGGTGGCCTGTTGGTAGCTACACCTTCTAGTTTATTATCCATAATAATATTTTAGCAAATATATTTAAAGAGATAAAATTTAGAACTAACAGAAATTTAAGATCTTTAAGATAAAACTAAAATCATAGCTGAAAGACATAGTATTTGGAAATACATTATTAATAACAACCCTCTAATACCAAATTTCGGTTAGATTGGATACTCAAGAGGGGGGGTGAATTGAGTTCCAATTAAAAATTTCTATTATAAAGATTTATATTAATAATCCCCCAGATTAAATAACAAGCTAAACTGTAGTGAATTTTTAATATAGTAAAGGTTCAGTTAGGTTCTCAAGATATTGATTAGTTCACAGTTAATATAATCTGAAGATTAGATTAGCTTTAGAAACTAAACTACTAGGTTATAATAAATAAAAACACTTTCTAGTTTAACTATCAGAGTAACTTTAAAATATATTTGTATTTAAAGTACTTAGTAGGGGAATATTCAATATAGTTTTAACCAAAATAAACATGCACAATAGTTTTAACGAAGAGGTTCATTATCAAGCCAAGACTTAGTCCTCTCAAACAGTTTTATATAAACTATGATCCACACCCTGGATCAGGGTTTACAATAGTACTTAGACTATCCAGGTCCTCAGACCTCTACCACAGTTTTACGTGGGAAAGCAACAATAAAAACAGCTCATAGGTTGTCTTGGTCCTCAGACCTCTACCACTATCCATAGTGGGATACAAGAGTGTAAGGGAAAGATTGAGCGAGGATTTAGAAATCCTCCAGTTTAGTACATGAGACAATGTTTTCCTAAAAATACAGAGCACACACACTGCTCAAAATGTAAATAAATTAAACAAAATAGAGCTAAACAAATAGAGATGAGTTTAGAATGCTCTATGTGTTTTGAGTGAAGCTCTGGACTCCTTGGATTGATGAAGATGAAGCTTTGAGTCCTTATCTAGTTTTAGTTAAGAAAAAGAGAGTTTCGTTTTTTTATTTGACTTCCAGGTCTAGGTTGATCAGTTTGATCATCTTGAGTGTAGGTAAAATCATTGAATCTCTTTACTCCTTGATTTTCCAGGTTATACTGATTCAGTATGTATTCTTCTTTCTTCTTCAATTCATGAAAGTCCTTGTGTATCTCCAAAATATTTTCTCATATGTGCATTGAAAGACTGACTGATGCGTCTTTAGTAGTTCGAGGTTAACTTATATACCTCCAGCTCCGACAATGGGAATGATTACCTTTTTACAAGTATGAGGTACGATTCCTGATATTCCAACAACTATCATTAATTAATAGCAGATGCATTAAAAAAATCAAATGTGACCATTGCTAAATAAACAATAGAACTAGAGTTTTAGAGAAACATTGACTGGTTTCCATCAGTAGCTCTTTATATTAGCGAGCTTGTATCGGTGGAATTGAGTCAGTAGGTCTATAACGGTAGGTGTTACTCTTTATAATGGTAGACTATGTATCAGTGACAATGACTCTATATCGGTAGCTCCACTTATCGATAGCTCTTCTGTATAGGTAGAATTCTTGTATCGGTGGCTCTCTCCATCAGTAACTCACCCATATCGGTAGATGCTTGTATCGGTGGCTCTCTCTGTATCAGTAGACTTTATATCGGTAGCTGTTTGTTTGTCTGTATCAGTAGCTGTCTATTTTTCTGTTTCATTAGACTTCATATCGGTAGACTATGTCTGTAATAGTGACTCAAAAACTTAATACTTATCTATTATATGAAAATAATTTCCAAAGTGAGTTAGTATTATTTCAAAACATGTATAAACATAGATAAACATTGATTAACATATTCCAATGATTATTTTGATATTTTTGTCAACTCAATAGTAG
The DNA here is from genome assembly GCA_963277665.1 of Viscum album. Classification (NCBI taxonomy): domain Eukaryota; kingdom Viridiplantae; phylum Streptophyta; class Magnoliopsida; order Santalales; family Viscaceae; genus Viscum; species Viscum album. The sequence continues at coordinate 1,006,666,398 of OY728126.1, forward strand.
GATGACATAATTTAACATATAGATAGGATTATCAAAACCTATTAAAACATAATCAAGATTATAAAAATAGGTGAGGTCAACACTCTAAACATTGTAAAGGTAGTGAGGCTGGGCATATAAGTGATCTCGACCAAACCTTGTATTTTGGTAGTGATCCTTGGTGTATTGGGTACATCAGAACATTTACATTATATGCTCCTGGGACATATCCAAGTGAGGGTGAACCAAGTATTTTTTTCTCATGCATGCTTTCATTTATTTTTATACATTTCTATGAGAAAAGGATAGAATAGTGTTTTTTTAACGATGAAACAAGATCTGAATGGGATTTTGTTTTAATTTTTCATATCCTGACCCCCCTCGTAGGGTATTTAACCTAGTTGGGATAAAAATTGTTGTCATAGAGAAAGGTTGAAAGTCAGTGGTTATCTATCATTGGAAGAAATGGATTTTTTTCATAAAAAAGTGATTATGATCTTCAATGGAAAAAATTTTCAATTATAGAAGAATATGATACATCAATACTTACAATCTATAAGAATTAATGTCTTTATGGAAGTGATGCATGGAATTTCAACCAATATCGATAGTTATACTTTATGAGATGTTTATTGAAGGGAGTTGGATACTGACACCGAAGAAATAAATTCATTAGGGGGATCCCTATCTAATTCTATCTATATAAAGGTCATGTTGTGTAAGTCATCACATTCTATGTGGGAAAAGTTGCTAAATATTTATGAGGGAAACTTAAAATTAAGATACAAAAGGTTGTAGGTTCTATAGAACAAGTATGAGGATCTCAAAATTTACCCTAATGAGTTTGTTGATGCATTATTTTACTGTGTGAATGTTATTTGGAAGACATAAATTGTCTTAGAGAAATTATTGAAGATGTAAAGTTTTTTAAGTGCATCTTGAGAATACTTCCACCTTGGTTCAATCTAACAGTTTTTTTATTAGAAGATAAAGATTCAAAGTAACTAACAATTGATAGCTTTCGTGGTAGTCTTGTTTCATATGAGATGAGAAATGATAATAATGAGTATGTGGAAATGGGTAAGTCAAAAGAAGTGTAATTCAAGGAAATGAAGAAGATATCTATTGATGGTGGGTAGGAATAAGAAGATATAGATAAAGTCATGTCATTCCTTTCATCAAATTTATGAATAAGAAAATAAAATTTCAAAGGTAAACTTCCACTTGCATGACATCAATGTATAAAGGTTGTAAATCTTGCAGATATGTTCTATAAGAAGATTTAAGATAATGATGAGGATGAATTCCAAATTCCTAGGAAAAATTATTCATCATATGTGAATGGTAAGAAAATTTTCTTCAAAAAGAATAATATGATTTTAAAATAAGATAATAGTTTAGAAGAATATGAGGTAGAAGAGTTGGGGGACTACAAGGATCATGAAGCAGATGGTATGGTTGTAGTTTCATAAATTCCCAAACAAGGTAATAAAGTGACAATGAATAAGTTTAAGTCAAAAAAATAGTTAACCTTCAGGTTGAATTAGAATATAAACTTGAAGAGTTAGAAATTTAGAGAGAAAAACAAAGAAATCCAACATAGTGGTTCATGATTCCAAACTCATTATGCAGGAGTGGGAAGAAGAGAAGTATGAGCTGATAGATGAAATGGAAAATATTTAGTTTTCAATGCTATAGAACTCAAATACGATTGGTGATTAAAAGATAAATGTTGAAGGAAAAAAGGGTGATTGATGGTTTGAGTAATAAAAAAAGATAAATAAAAACTCATTGAAAAGCTTTAGGAGGAGGTTGTCAACCTGTGAAGGAAATTTGAGAGATTAGGATAAATTATTGACTCCAAAAAAGTAGTTCAAAAAGGTAGTTGAAAATATAAAAATAGATCTCAAATAATTGATAAAATGGAAAAAAATGTTAGGATAAGGAAATGATAGATCCAAATATTACAGCTAGAATGGTGATTGATCGAAAATAGAATGCAATAATGGTTGAAGTCAGAGAACAAGAACCCACTCCAAGATTAAAGATAGATTTTTGTATGATTTAGAACCAAAATATATAGAGAACCCAAGGGAAAACTTGTAGTTCAGTAGTGACACATAGGAATATACCTCTCATTAGATGTTATTGTTGTGAAAAGATTGAACACTCACAAAATGTCTGTTGCATTTCCAAAAGGTATCAAAAAGAACATTATCAAAAAAGGAATCTATAAAGTGTTCAACATTATAGGATATCATTTTATGGTCACTAATTCTGCTGTGGAGGATTCATACACATTAAAATATTTTTATCATCCATAATGCAATGGAATGTACCAAAGAAGATTGAATGTGATCATAAGAAGAAGCTAAATGTATCATCAAATAATTCGAAAATGAAAAATCTATTTGGATCTCTACAAGATAAATATGGTCTATCATACTCCAAGGAAGATCAATATTATTAATCTATATTGGGTATGAAGTAAAAAACAAGGATAAAAAAAAAGAGAGATGGACATTAAATGGTTGAAAAAATTGATTTTAAAGCATCATATCACATTGAAATATGGATCATTAATAGTGGATGAACCTCCCATATGACATGAAACAAAGAACTTGTGAAAGGATTCATATATGAAAAATAAGACATTGTGAGATTTGGTAATGATGAAGGCCTAAAAATTATTAGATCGAGAGAAGAAAAGTTTGGGGGAAAAGATGTGAAATGTGCGGATGTATTGGTTGTTGAAGGTATCAATCAAAACTTACTAAGTATCAGTAAATTTATTTATTTAGGAATGCCATAAAATTTTACAAGAAATTATGTGTCATCAAGGAAAAAGATGGTGTAGTTTTTATACAGTAAAATCATATGAAATGGAATCTCTACCTGATGAGTGGAGAAGAATATTTGTACTTTATATCAAAGGAAGAAAAAAATATGACACTAATGTCTTTGTCACTTGATCCAAACATCATTCTAAGATCTAGTGAAATGTGATGTTTCTCGTGACCACCCTAGGTTATCACGTGATCATAATCATACGTGCAATTCTTCTCAAGAAAGAAATTTCATTCAAAAGGAATATTAGGCAGAAGTTAAAAAGTCAACAAAAGTGCTTGAGTTGGTGAATACTGATGTGTGCATACCTATTATACCAAGATTTATCAATGGGATAAGATATTATTTTCTCTTCATTTACTATTTTAGTAGAATGGAATGGGTTTCATTCATCACTCACAAGGCTTAGGTGTTTAGTTTCATAACGACCTATCGAAGGGAAGTTGAAAAGATGCTAGGTCCAAAAAACTAAAAGATCCAAATAGATAATGGAATAGATTTCACAAATATCAAAGTGGAGGATTATCTTGGGAAACATGGTATAAGGCATTGAGTTTTAGTAGAAATAATTTCACAACATAATGGAGTAGTTGAGATAATAAATAGAATTATCAAAAATATGGTTATAAAAATGCTCATTGAGAAAGACCTTCCAGAGAAGTTTTGGAAATAAGTAGTGAAGAAATCAGACTACAGACCAAATATAGTATTATTATGTCCAAAATAATAAAGGACTCCTTATGAGATATGGTATGGAAGGAATCCAACATTGAAATAATTCTTAAAATTTAGAAGTAAGTGTTTCATTATCAATAAATAGAAACACTAGAAGTTTGAATCCCATGGAGATAAAGGGATATTTATTTCCTACTCAAAGAAAAGAGAAGCTTATAAATTCTTCAATAAGAGGCTAGTAAAGGTAGTTAAAAGAATGATGTAACTATAGTTGGGAATGAGTAGAATCTTTAGAAAATACCTAATCAGACTCATAATGATAGTGATTAAGAAATAAGAAGATCAAATGATGTTCCTGTTCTAGAGGATGATTTGGAAGAAGATTTAGATAATAAAAATGATGAGAATAAACTATTATTTTTACAATGATTTAAGAGAAGAGAAAAAATTTATAGACAGAACATAATCAGGGATTAGACAACACCCATGTAGGAAATGAGGATGGAGACTATACAACAAGAATCATTCTTATCATAGGTAGAGCTTAAATTGTTTGAGGAAGTATCTGGAGATGAAAAATGGGTTTAGTCTATGAATGATGATATTGATCAAATTGAGAAGAATCAGACATGGGAGATTGTTTCGAAACCAATAGATAAAATTTCATTAGGATTAAATGGGTCTTTAAAAATAAGATGAATGTAGATGGAATAGTGATTCGAAAAAAATCATGATTAGTGTGAAAAGTGTACTCCCAAATAGAGGGTATTGATGTTGATGAAGCATTTTAATATGTTGTGGGGCCAGAGACAATCAGATTATTCTTGGCCATAACAGTGAAAAGAAGGCTCAAAATTTTCCATATGGATGTCAAGTTAGAATTTTTGAATGGGGTTCTATTAGAAGATGTTTATATTGAGCATCCATATGGTTTTATAATTCATGAATATGAGAACATAGGTTTTCAGATGAATAAAGTTCTATATGGGTTGAAGCAAGAACCAAAATCATGGTATTCAAGAATAGATCATTTTTTTAAAGAAGTTTATTTTTTAATGTGATGGATTTGATTACAATCTATATGTTAATAATTATAGTAATAAAAGGATTATAGTGATGATATATGTTGATGGTATAATATTTGGTGGATCAGATGAAGCCAAGTTCAATAAGCTATTGAAATTCATGAAAAGTGAGTTCAAAATGTCAATGATTGGTGAATTAATGTTTTCCTTGTATTAGAGGTGAAAAAAATGAAAGAATGTAACATTGATTTCTCAATATAAATATTACAAAGATGTTTTGAGAAAATTTGGAGTAGATAATTCCAAGGATATTAAGACTCTAATGGATACCCATATGAAACTTTCATGGGATGATGAAGACAATAAATTTAATGTCACAGAATATAGAAAAAGCATTGTTAGTCTATTATACTTTATAGTGATAAAACCTATTATTGTTTTTTCACATGAAAAGAATCATAGTATCAATGCAATCCCAAGGAAAAACACTTTATTTTAGTGAAAATAATACTTTATTATATCAAAGTAATGATGATTTTTGGTTAACTGTAAAAGAAAAAATCTCACTAAGAGTTATTGTGATATACAAATGATGATTGGGCCAGATGAGTAGATGACATAAAATAAACATTAATTTGTTAATTCTATCTTGGTGGTTTCTTTATTTATCAGCTAAGAAAGAAACAAGATCTCATTTTTTTGAGCATTGAAGAATATGAATATATTACAGATACTCAAGAATGCATGCATTTATTATGTATGAAAAAATAGCTTGACGAAATAGGTGTTGAAGTGAATTCTATGATTAGAATCCATTATGATAATTCATGAGCTATAATTCTCATAAAAAATTCCTTCCATCACTCAAGGTCAAAGAATATTGAAAGAAAGTATCATTTTTTCAAGGAGAAGGTGAAGCAAAGGATTTTTATATTGGATTATGTGCCTATAGAACTATAGGTTACAAACATTTTGATAAAGGCCTTACCTAAATAAGTGTTTGAACATCATCAAATGACTCTTGGTGTTTAGTAAAGACCCCACACTTGAAAAAGTGTGTATGTGGGACCCCCTATCCCAAAGGTATGATGTGTTTTTCCCGGATATGATGATATGTGTTTTTTACCCTATTGAATAATATAATGAAGTAACCTTCAGGTTTGTTGATAAATGGGGATAAATTGTGGCTCTAAAAGGGGAGAAAATGTCTTGGAAGGGGAAGATGTTGATAGGGGGAGAAGCTGATAGGGGGAGAAGTGAAGTAGGGGGAGAATTAAATCCGATGATGCTAAATATGATCAATATAATGTTATATATCATGAAATATATGGTTTGTGATGAAAAATGTTGATTGGTTTTAGAATTAAGTGTTTCATTGACGAACTTTTAATGCTACTATTTTTTCTCATGATGAGAATGAATCATGTGGTATTAGAGTGTGTGTTGAGTAAATCTTTTATCCCTATCAGAATCAAAAGAGGTGAATTTTTTGAAGAATATAGAATAAGATTTAATCTGGTATCAAAATATGATGATTTTTCAACAAAAAAGGAGATATTGTTAGGAAAAAATCCATCATGATGAAAATTTTAGATTTATTGTGTATGTTAAAAAGGATTGAGGTTATTGATGAAATCAGGTTGGAAAATAAGACATGAAAAGTGCGAATGACTGATCTAATGAAAATCATGAATGTCTGATCTCATGACAGACCATGAAAATCATTAAAAGACAATAACAATAAAAATCACAAGATTGAATTTGGATCTCATGATAAGATCTTGTGAATCACATGATTGTCTTTGAGTCTAGTGATGGGATATCACGTAACACTCTTGATTGTTTTTGGATATCAGGATGGGATCTAAAACAGTTCTCATGATTATCATTGGATCTCTTGAAGGGATATCACATAGTTCTCATGATTTCCTTTAGAAATTGCACTCAGATCTTGCGAAAATCACAAACCGGGCTCACACCTGGATATCACACAAAGTGAAAACATGAATCTCTCCCGGATCTTATTCAAAACATGATAATAACTCAAACACGAATCTTATGGAGTGTGTGATGATGATGAGGTGGATGGATGTAAAAAATTTGGGGAGTTAAGGTGGTGTATTTATTCTTATAAATACCACTAACCTTTCCTAAAAAAATGTTGAAGTTTTGATTAAAAATTGATCTCAAGTGACATCCAAGAAGAAGGTTCATGGAGAGATCTCATGAAAGAGGTTCATGAAAATATATCATGAAAGAGGTTTGTAGAGAGATCTTATGAAACTATAATCACCCCAGAATCTCACGCAAAGCATGAAATCGATCTCAGACCAAGGACTCGTGCAGAGAGTGGAAGAGGTCTCGCACTAGGAACTCACACTCAGCGTAAAAGTGGACTCATAGAACGGTATCATGTAAGGGTCTTTCACCAGGGTCTCATTCTAGGGTCTCATGCTAGGGTATCATTCTAGGATCTCATGCAAGGGTTTATGTTCAAGGTTCTTTCCCAGGGTTGTTAAACTAGAATCTTGTGCATGGAGATACATGCCTATATTTCCCTATGAATAAGTATCATTGTTATATCTGAATTCTGAAGAAGAAGAAAAATAACACAGAGGATCTACACCATTCAACAATACTTGTAGAAGGAGTTCATTCACTTATACATAAAATGAAGTGAATGGAATACCTGACATATCTTGAAGATCTTTCCAAAGCGGAGGTAATTTCTGTGTCTACAACAAAGAGAAGTATGTTCCAGTTGTTTAGAATGTGGAAGTGTTGCATCTTGGTGTTCCCACATAAGTGAAGGAGTATATCAGAAATAACTTCAATAGAGCATCTACATACAGTTGAAGATCATTAATTATTGGCAATGAAGGTACAAACATGTATATAAACTATGTGTGGATCCTTTATAGATTAGTGATCAAAGGAAGAGGAAGAAGGTGATCCTTTCCGCTGGTAGTGAGCCATTGAAAGAGATTTAAGAAGAGACCCTTGGGAAAAAAATGATATAAATATTTTAATGGTAGTGAGCCTAGAAATATAATTGATATAGAATGAACCCTGTATTTTTGCAGTGATGCTAAGTAGATTTGGTACATCAACACATTTCCATTTTATGCTCATTGGATGTAGACCAGTGGGGGTGAACCAAGTAAAAATGTTCTGTCTCATTCATGCTTTAATTTCTGTTCATACATTTATATGAGAAAGGGAGATAATATTATTTTGTTTAATGACAAAATAAGATCTAAAGGGGAAGTTGTTTTAATTTATCATAACCTGATTCACCCCCCTCTCAAGTCATTTTAAATAGTTGGGATAACATTATCATTCAGGATATAATATTTATTATGACTTATACATTACTCTATTAGGCTATATTAAGGTACTTATCTTTAATAAAAAAAATTAATCTTTTATAAGATCTTATAACCAAGTATTCATATACCCTAATCATATATTTCCCATAAAAATACTGTATCTAACCCATTTTAATATCCATGAAATTAAACCACATAAATAATTTATTCTACCATAAATTTAATATATCTTTAATACTCAAGTTATTCCAATTACATGGTCACAAAACCAAAAATCATCATGTTCCAAAAATTTCAGTAACTTCACTAAAATATAATGATTCAAATATCATTCCCAAGGTTACCAAAATTATATAGATTAATCTTTCCAAAAATAAATCAAAGCTTTATTATCTCATCATCATGAGTATATTAAACCATTGAGTTTTCTATCCATCAATCATGTCTTCTTCAATAGATTTCCTTTAAAATACAACCTTATCATAAAATCAATTCTCAGGGTTATTGATACCATTTAATATATTATTCCATAACATCAATGAAAAATGACTATATAACAATACTTAGTCATTTCACATAATCTTTAAAACATTTTAGGAATATACTAGAATATCATCGATGAATATATCTCACTAATGAAAATAACTATGTGTATCAATATTAAATTTATATTTGGATATTAATCTCACTGCCATAGGTAGGACTAAGAAACTCACTTTTTCTAGAATAATAGAAATATACTAAAATTATAAACCATTTAAGAATTATCTATTATTTGGTTATAAGAAAAATTGTTCTATATATATATATATATATATATATATATCTTTCTCAACATCATATTCATGATAAAGTTTTAACCAAATATTGAAACCTAAAATGGTTATCAATAAAATCAGAGTAAAAGAGAATATGAATATATAAACTAAAATATTAGATGTATTATGTAATGACACCTTAATTTCATCCTTCAATATTTTTATTTTAATATAATTTTCTTTTAGTTAGGTTATCCAATATATATTAGCTTAATCCCAAAACCTATAATAAACATTATTACAACATCTTAATCTAAAAAATAATTGAAATATATTCCCTCAATGTTCGACATTACCTTTATTTGTAATAGTACTTATGAATTAATATATAACTTAACTTGTGAATATCTATGTTTTAATAAATTTTATCCATAGTTGTTACCTATATGGATTTCTAAAATACATATTATAAATTACTTTATAATGTTTTGTAAATATAATATTAATTAACAAAAATAATATCCCTTGTAAGTGTATATATAGGTGTTTATTCTTGGGGCCACTCATTCTGAATTAGATTTAAGATTGAGTTAATAATTAATAATATCCTTTTAGGGTGACTACGCCTAAGTGCATCTAGGTCATATCTATATCCGCTTTCGAGTATCTAGATAGAGATTTAATTTCTAAAAAACCACAAAATATTTACTTTATAAAAACATTAGAATTTTATACAATACATAAAATTATCTCTTTGACTTATCCATAGGGTTTTACATAAATTTTACTTATCTTATTCCACAAAATAACTATACTTATCCTAAAAAATATCTAAACCCAAATATAATACCAATTATAAAGAACCAAGATAAACATTTATTTATTTCAAATATTTTACATAAATTAAACATTACATCTCTAAAATCAAAATAAAAAAAATTAAGAATAGAAGTTTTAGTGACTTTGAGGTTTAGTTGCAGAAGAAACCCATTTTATAAAATTTGTAAACATTTACCCATAATTTATCCACACTATAATCTCTTATTAATATATCATAATTTATAATCATTTTCATACTTTGGGAGTGGAAACATAATTAACGGGTGAGATCATATTCTCAGTTTGGCTTAACATTTGTGATAATAATCAACGTTCATAATTGAGCATTAGAATAGAATATAAATATAATCATAGTATATAAGGATAACATAATATTATCATACTGAAGTAATAATTGATCGAAATTCATGATTCATGTAATAAGTCAAAATAAATGAGTCAAAAGAGTGTACAAGCATTAGTCAATAAATAGTATCCATTAGAGTATAAAAGCAGGGCTACTTAGAAAATTGGCACTAACATTAGTATAAGGAAAACATTTTTAGAAAACAAATTATTCCCACACCTATGTGATCAATATAATTATGTCTATTACTATTTAAAAATACTCATTATACTTATGTATGAATATATCTTGTGATATTATATTAAAAAAATTAATTAGAGGGTGATATAAGACCCCATCTGTCATCAACCTTACATATGTGTTCCACTTAAAATAAATCGGCATTATAAGGTACCCATAGAAATAATATGGGCCCCATATACCTTTAAAATGGGATCATATAAGGATAACATCCATAATTAAATTAATAAACTTGATAAACCCATGGAATATAATTGGGAATCCAATAACATTCAAGATAGATACAATTCAACAAAGTATATAGTATTTACTTCATATAGATAAAGGGTATATGGTTTAGTCAATAATTTACCAAATCAATTGATGTATGAAATCTAGGTGAAGACCCCTAAATCAATGGAATTTAAGTAGGATTATCACAGAATAAAGGAATGTTAATAAAAGTTATCCCTATTCACAGGAGAGGATTTGGAAAGACAATAGTTGTAACAAATAATTTTATTGATAAAAGAGAATATTATATAAACTATGTAGAGAAAAAATGTGATGGTTTAATTTAAATAATTTCATAAATCATGAATAATATAATTCAATGAATAATTATTTATATGAAAACAAATTATTTAGTAGTTTTAGAAAAACAAAATTGGAAATATGAAATATTATTAACAGTTTGGAAGGATTTTAAGAGATTTTTTTATAAAATAATTGGAAAAATAATTTAATTTAGTAATATTAAAATATATGTAGAATTTATAATATAAAATGATTTTATTTTAAAATATGTTTTCACACCAAAGAAAAACATAAAAATCTATTTTTATAAAAATTTATTAACATTATTCTAAAAAATGAACATACGATTCATTTCAGAAGTTATTTTCAAATAGGTGAAGGGAAATTTTTTAAAAAATATATTTTTGAAAGAGAAAAACGAATAATTTATCCTTGTATATATATAATGGTTATTGAAATAAATTTGGGGTGAAAGATAAGACATTTGATTTTGAGTATATAGAAAACCTTTATAATATTTTGAAATATCATTAATGAAAACCCATATTGTAAATAGAGTAACAAAAACTCATTTATATAAAGAGGAAAAGGGACATATATAGGTAAAATGATATAAAAATAATCAGGTTTCCAATAATAATGGATAAAATTAGTCTGAATATAAATTTTTGACAATGAGTGGAAACTATCATCAACGACGATAAGAATTATTCAAAAAAAATGTCAGCTTTTTGATAAAGAAATTCTATCAATGTAAAATATTTGTGTTAAAAGGAAATTTTCCACTATATATGAATATAATGTACCAATTAATAAAATATTTGGATGGAATAAACAATTATTTGAAGAATTATGTTTATAGAAAATAATTTTAACACATTGAAGGGTGTTGAGAGAACTGAAACCCTTATAATAATTGTAAAATAAGCCAAAAAAGAACATTAGGGGGAGGTAGAATTAAAATGAAATTAAAAAATCATGAGATTAAATACATTAATTATACATTAAGGAAATATTAAATGGAATACACCATAAAAATATGTCATAGTGTGGAATATCAATCATTTCTCAAGGTATTGAAAATGAGACAAACACAACCTTACCTTACTTCACCACATAGTTGAATGAACTCTAATATCCTATAAAAATATTACTATGTTTATATTTTATTTCAAAACCATATTCATATATATAATCTTTTATAAAAATTATTTATAATTTTTCTCTACACCTGTATTAGTTAGCTATTATAAATTTTCAATATAAGGTGTGAGTAATCTTGATCGTCTTGAACTAGTTTCAAAATATCATTATTATTCATCCTTATTATCAAAATGATCATCATTACTAGATCATATTAGGTAATAGATTTAATGTTTCATTTTTATTTATAATGTTATAATTTCATTATTTTGGGGTATTTTTATGCTTGTTGAATATGAAATTGGCAATGAGCATGTTTCAATGTTTTTAATGAAAAGATGTCGGTGTCATAATTAATACACTCATTAGAAATGATACCAATATTAAAATAAAATCAGATAAATATTTTCATATTGGTAACATATATTATCATAAATTATTTTATCATTGTTATCCATGATATTATTTTTTATCACTTTTCAAGTTGGTAATTGTAATGACTCAAACAAGAACATAATATAATAGATAAATGATTATGATTATGAAATTAATTGGATTTCTAAAAATATTATAATTATAGAAGAATATTTTTTGGTTAAATTTATCATGTTGTATAATATTTTATGGGAGTTTACATAATTTTAAAAATAGATGAAAATAATGTTACATTACTTTATTAGGGTAGTAGTCCACATACACACAAATGCCATTTTCATTTTTTTGAATAGAAAAGGGGAAAGGTGGTTAATAGTTATTTACATAAAATAATATTATTAAATATACAATAAATATATATCTAATTATATATAAATGTGAAAATTAGATTATTTAGGTAAGAAAGAAATGAAAATATGTTAGGAAAGAAGTACTTTTGTTGATAAATTTAGTTTTCCCTTTTAAGAATCCATGGAAATAGAGGTCTTAATGTAATTCATTGTAACCACAAGCTTAAGAAAATAAATAAGTATTATTAGGGAAGGAATAATATAATATTTTAAATAGGAAACTTAATTTTTGGAGTGGTAATGAAGGGGTGGTGAGAGGAACCCTTTATAAGTGGTGAGAATGGAATTCTTATGAGTATTTTAAATAAATATAAAGATAGAACACGATTCAAATTTTAATAAGACTAAAAAAATTAAAACAACTGATTGGGGGATGAGGTAATGTTTATAATCCCTAAAATATTAATTTTAACACAAGTTTTACTCATGTTTTTTCCCCTTACAATTATCATTTTTACTTTTACAATTTTTGGTTTTATTGGTGAAACTAATTTTTACCTAAGTAAATTAATTTTAATGAATAAAAATAAAATTTTCTTTATTACATAATATTTAAACACTAATTTAAAATATGAAATTAATTTTATCATATAAAATTCTCTTATATATGAAAAATTAATTTTAACCCGATCCCATGTAAATTTAAAAACTTTTTTTTAGAAGACTTGTATGTTTAACCTTAAAATTTATGTGTAGGATAAAATTATCAATGTCTATGATCTTAATGATATATTTTTTTAATTATAAATAAAAAAAATTATGTGGCTTTAAAATCAATCTAAAAATTAATTTTACCAAAATACTATTTTATCAATAGAAAATACCAAAAGAATATTTTATTGGAAAAAATTACTTAAGTTGTTAAAAATAGGTTTTCTAAAATAAAAATAGTATTTTGAAATTTGCAGTTTTACTCAAATAAATAATTGATCATGATTTTTTCATGTATTTGTATTTTATAGTTTCTTTTTGATATAGTCACAAACACTATTTTTTTGCCACCAAAAAATATAAATTTTTATTAAGCCACTTTAAGGAAAAGTGGGAAACTATAGTTTACAATACATAGATACCACTACATGATGAAAAATCTCACAAATTGATTAAACACAATACTAAGATTATTTTATACCGAAAATAAATATAATTACCATTATAGAATACTAACCTTGGTATTTAGATCCTTTCTAATAAGCTCTCCAAGGTGGTTAGCCATTCTATCCATTGTCTCTATGAATTCCTTTGAGTTGATTTTTCATTGGTTGAAGCCCTAGGACAATATTTGGTCTTATTTTTCTAACCAAAAATCTTTCTCATCAATGGAGTCAACTCACAACCTTCTTTCATATATTATTTCAATCTTTTCTTTTGAGGCATTGAACCATACAGTTTTTTATGCATTTATTCCTTTGAATGGAGGATGAGATTTAAACACTCCCCTTACTCTTCTTTCACCATTCATGTTTTCCAACTATGTTCTCCACTTTCCCCATTCTTTAAGGCTTTTATTTCATTATTTAAACCCTTCTTGTCTAACTTAGTTTCCATCGGTTTAGGAATGTATGAATAATATTTGTATCCCTTTGGTTTTTTCCCTTTAATAAAAAAATTCATTATTCATTAATCAATAAAAATAAATTATTTCATTATTTTTAAAATTCATACTAACCAAATTTTTAATTGATGGATTCAAAAATGATGTTCATTCTTTGAAATTAAAATTATAAAATAAAAAATTAAACTTTAAATAAAAATTAAAAATATAAATATGAATTGACTTTATGGAAGAAAATTACATTTTTGAACATTGCATGCTATTAATAATATTTAAAATCAATTTGAAAATTAAGGAATTCTAATATATTTGTTCATTTATATAATAATTATTTCAAAATCATTTAATTTAATTTTTATGAAAAATAATATAACTCTTAAAAATTATTTATTGAAAAATATCAATCATATATTAAATAATATTTACTAAATTTGATTAAAAATTATAATTTATAAATTAAAAATTAAATTTCATATTAATATTATTCATTTAATTTTATAAATACTTCATATCATACTTTATTATTAATAATAATACTATTAATATGTAACAAATATATATATATATATATTTACATAGATACATATATATATATATATAATATTTTAATATTATATTTCTATTTCATTATTTATTATTCAGGAATTATATTATTTTAAATTTACTACTAACAAAACATGATTTCTGTATAAAAATTGGATATATATATATATATCAAAAATTCATATTTACAATGACTATATTTTCAACAAACATAGTTCAAATGAACATATTTATAAAGACCATATATCATTCCAATATACAACCTTACTAAACCAATTCATTCAATTCAAAATTCTTAATTCAAAATTCTCATTTTTATTATCTTCATTTTATATCTCACAACATTCTTTCTTATATCATATGTAGTTCCTCATTCTAGGTGTTCATTAGCTATTAGTGATCCTCAATGGTGAAGATGATTGAAGAGATATCCTAATATGGAAGATCTTATTCTTTTCTATTCCCCCATTTTAATTTATGCACCTTTAAAGTATGTAATAATCCATGGTGTGTAATACCGAATTTTATATGGTTTTCTTGAAATATTTTACTATGAATGAATAAAATATTGTGAGTTTGATTTCTCTCTAGTATGACTTATTACCCAATCTATATAAATTACTTTGAATAAGTAAAAAATACTTATAATTATGAGCATATAGTTTCTGGAAATATTATTCTTTTAAAAACCTAGGGAGTTACCACATGTGTGTATAGGTATACGTTATATCAGATCAAGGAGTTGTTTTTTATTTACATGATTTCCAATGTTTGTTGGTTTAACCATTTGATTAAAATTATGGTATGGTGATATGTAAGTGATGTTCAATTTTTGATTTGATTATGTGGATGTGAATGTGATGTTCTTACTTGGATGTTCAACATGATTTATGGAGAGTATGGGAGTGCTAAGGCATGAGACATTGGGTTTTTGAGTTACTAGTTTAATGGGAATATGGAAGCATGTATCCCTTCCTGCTATATGTTTTAAATATTCCATTACCTATTTCTATGTGATATTTTGTTAATGATCCTTGAGTTTTATGGTAACATTGATGGTCTAATTTAGGTAATGAGTTGTTTTCATTTTTATTACCTAGGACTTAGTATTCTTCTCCCTGATTTTTATGATTGGTTTTGTAGAGGTTTATACTATGTACACACACCCACATATATATATATATCTTGTTTATTTAAGAACAAATGATGTATTTGGTGATCTAGTTAGGCCTTACTAGCTAATGTAGGTTGATCAATATTTTTTGGTGTTCATGAGTCCCTACAATAGGAATTTTTCACTTTATTTCCCTTCATAGTCTTACTTTATAAGAAATTACATGAATTGGGATTGTTTTGTTTTTATTATGGAGTGTTTTGGTGAATTATATATATTTATTAGGAATTTTAAGTATAATTAATCCAATTGTGTGTGTTCTACACCCTCACTGAAAGTGGTCTACCAATAACCTATTGTAGATTGGTTTTGGGGGTTTCCCATATCTTCACTTATGGGCCTTAAGGGGAACCAATTGGGTAGTATCATGAAAAAATAGTGTTATATCATTTGGTTGAGTGATATGATAGAGTTGGGGGATAAGTATGAGTAAGTATTGAATGGGGTTGAATGGAAATAATATTAGTCAAACATAGTATGTGACATAATAAAGGGATACTGGAAAGAAAAAATGTAATGTGCCCCCCTGTGATCTGATGTAATGAACATACATTTAATAAATGTACTAGGTAATTTGGTTATTCATGGAGGGAAGAGACCAATCTAAGGATCATGTATCAAATTCTTTTTTTTCACTTCGAATTTAATTGGCTAGATGATATAAATTATGAAGATTCTTAAATAAAATATTCCATATTACATGTTTAGGTAGTCCCTAATGTTTTTCTATTTTGTAGATATGTATACTAGATGGTATCCCTATAATGTATGTGCCAGTGATTAATAGTATGAGTCCATAGTAGTTTTCGGGAGTATTGTGATTGACAAGGATGCATAATGGAGGAAGACACTACATGAGTTTGAGCACCAAGGCTTGAAGAGGTATGATGAATCAATTTATGATTATGAAAATGAGGAATAATTATTTCGGGAAGAGATAAATTTTTATTGATCTATTCATGGAAAGTAAACTGGAATCTTTTGTAAATATTTATCTTCTATGGAGATACTTTTCAATTTTGGGTTTTATTCATTCCAGAACTAGAGGAGTAATATGTTTTGTGAGAGATGTTCCATGATATTTTCAAGGATGAGTTCATTTATTTCATGTAAAAATTGGCATATTGGTGGGATATTATTTATCTTATTTATGGTAATTATATAATTTGGGTGTTAACAATTCCATTCTAGAACCACCTATGTTGTGATTCAGAACCCCTAGAAGATAAAAATTCTAGAAAAGGTATTTTGAGTTGGTGTTTATTTTAGAGAACCAATTATAGGTCACCCTATTCACATTTCAACATTCCATGAGGTGTTTTTGATTATAGGTTTTATTGATAATGAATTGGATCAATCTAGATTAAGATAAAATGAATGTTTTAGGAAATATTAAGGAGAATAGTATTGATAATTGGTTCTTAGTTTCATGGTCAGTCGATGCTTCCAACAACATGGATTCATTTTTAGCTAAAATAACTTTATGTAATTGTATTTAACTACTTTTGAACCTTAACTGGGAGTTTATATATTGATTTCATTTCTTCAGGAGGTCTTGGCTATCAAAATATGGAGTGTCCAACTGTTCTCTGTAAAGGGTGTGGAGTTAGTACCACACTATTAGTTCTTTTGTAGTTGTGGTATCCTCCTATGAAGCAATAATAATAAGGTGAACCATAATTTTTTAGTAGAGAGGAGACATGGTGGGTATATGATAGCCCCATGATAATAATCATTATATATGACACAAGGTAGGGCACCACTGTTGAGGCGATAAACATATGATCTAGTTATTTCACGGAGTAGGATGCAAATAGATTGTAACAACCCGATATTTTATGATAAGTATTATTTTTAATTTATTTGATGTCATGTGTTTTATGCTACAACAAGATTATCTTGTGCTATACGCAACACCGTATTAGCTTGCAGTATACGCAACACTATTCTTAGATTGTGTTACACACAATTTCAAGCTTGTTTGATAATAGTCATTCTACGCAACATTGAGTGTATTTATATACATATTCAATGTATAAATGAAATATGGTTGGATTCTGTTATATGAAACAAAAAATTATTCTTGCACAACACGCAAACCTAACTTGGCTTTCATTACACGCAATCGCGACCTTCCTCGATAGCGTGTGTAGTACGCAATACCGGGTTTCACAAAACAATGATATATTGCTATAATATTATTATGGAATAGCTGTTATGAATAGTATTAACTAAATTTTGAATTTTATAACATTATTATTCATCTTACATATTTTTTAGAACATGGTATGAGAACAAAATAAATTTTTCGAGTAAAATAATTATTTTTCAAAAAATGCAGTTTTGCGGTATTTTGATGGGGCACCCACTTTAAATCTAGTTTTTGACATGATTATAAGTTAAATTTGAAAAAATAAAATTAATCCTTGGATTTAGGATATAAAAATTTAATTTTGATAAAGTTTTGATACTTTTCTAATAACTTTCATATTTTAATGAATAGTAAAAACACGCTATATTTTAATTAAAAACAACTTTTTTCATCGTAATAATTTATATGGTTAAATTATAATATTTAATTGTTTTAAAGTGTAAATATAATATAATTTTACTATTTAAGATAATTTATTTCATTATCATTGATTTTACCTTGAATTTGTAGGTTAAATCAATTCAATCTTTTGCAATGTTTTAAACAAAAACCTGTTTTGTTTCGACAACAAGATTAATTTTAATTTAATTTTTGAAACTTTTGTGTATTGAATTTAGAAAAATGGATTCCATATTTAAAATTAGTGGGTCCAAAATATTTTAATAATCTACTTTTTATTTTTGGGAATTATGAATAGTAAATACGATAAATTTTATTTACCATAGTTAAAGGTAAATCGGGTAATTAAGGGTAAATATAAGATTACAAAATTACCCCTAACACCTGCCAAAATTCTATTGGATGGCTAAAAGTTGACCCATATCACCTAATTTTAGGATGAAATTCATTTTATGGACTTTTTACAATAAAAATAATTTAATTATTATTAAAACCAAAGAAAGTGACAACATGTCACTCTCTTAAATATTATAAGTATATTAATTTCAATTTAGTGATAAAATTCATGAAACTTTGTAATGCCCCGACCCCAGCTACCCAGAGTCGGTGCATTACTTCGTAACATTGGCATGATCACAAGAAAGATCAAATCTCGAAAGACCGATTGGTTTAGTAGCCTTGGAAACACTAGATATATTCATAAGTTTTACATTACATCATAAAATCAAAAACTACTACAACAACATAATGTTTCCATAGTCCACACTACAATCCCCTCATAATATCCCTGCAGGTCATTCATAACTTACATCTTCACTTCCTGGGAAAAATAAAACATAGAAAAGGGGTGAGCTCAAATGCCCAGTAAGGATAACAATATAGCGGAAACTTTCATCAATAAGAATAAACATTTAAGGCAATGTATAACTAAAACAAAAGCCTTTTAAACATGAACTTTCAACATGGTATGGCATAAATAAAATGAAATAATGCCATTTACTTATTCACATGGATATTCCACTAATCGAATAATCACATGCAAAAATAAATAACCACTTTCATAATGTTGGAATGCATAATGCCAGACTATCATAACCACATAGCCAAGGCCTCGTGCCAAGACTACAAATAAGATTTTGTCAAGGCCTTGTTCCAAGACACTAGTTTGTCTCATGAGACCTACCGATGCATCGAGGAGCTATAGCGGGCTCCACCCGTCACTTATTAAGTCCAATGCATTCCCATATGAAAAGGTTTAAACATAACATAAACATTCGTATTAAAACTAGCATACGAAATGTCAATACTTTCACAATAAACTATGAATGGTATAAAAATAGCACATCCACAGTCAAACATATCACAAAACCTTCAATACAATATAGAAGTTTTGTATCATAATAAATCAACTTCAAATAATCTTAAAATTCATCAAAGGATGTTGACATAGATGAAATCAAAATTCTTTTTAAAGAAATATCTCCTTTTATTTTGAAATCATTTAAGATCCATATAAAATAAAACATTTTCTTTGAAAATATTCTTATAAGCTTGTAAGGAAAGCTTTGAAGATTTTATAACGGCGTAAAATAACCGCACCCGCCGTATAAGTTAAAAAAAAACATTCTTACCTCAATTCTGTCGAAAAGGTTAAAAAGGACCTTGTTTTGAAAACGACGGAAAGATTCCTTTATAAACCTCTTATAAAAAGTCAAACAAGGGTATAAATGACTTTAACCCATATTCTTGTAAATAGTAAAAATGTTTTGAAATACATTTTTAAGAAACATGGATGTGGATGATAAAGATATCCCAGTAGATTATTACGTATAAACAACCTCAGATAATGAAGAGATTGTGAAATAACCCTTACCTTGTACTATTCCTTTGTTGGGGTAGGTTAACCTCCTGTATAATGGTGAAATAATTGTTATTAAATTATACAAGAATCATATATATTAATATGATATCATATATGATCTTTTAACAATGATTTGTTAATAATATCTTAGAATTATCGTCGTTTCGGGTGTTAACTTACTCATTTTCTTTTATATGTTTTGTTACATAAGTCATGTTTGTTGTATCTTATTCATATCCAGAATGATATCAAGTCCTTAAACATAATTTTTAAATCATTAAATGATAATTATACTTGAATGGATACGATGGAGAATGAATCTCATCGCGTTCGTGGAGACGGTAGTCCGTACGTACGCACGAACGCTACTTCCATTTAATTTTTATTTTAAAAGAATCGAATCCAAATGATACATAGGTATATTACTATTCCAGTATAATATAATATTTTATATATGTTACTTAAGTTCATTAACACCATCCTTTATACGTTCCATGTGTGGTATGAACGAGTCATATCATTTTAAGGGGGCGGTAGTCCGCACTTCCTCAAATGAAATTATCGTATGTATATACAACATGAAACGAATAATGGTATGAAATACAATGGAATTACAGAAGCTTATATATAAAATATATATCATTAATATCATATTTAATTACATTTCCATCATAATGGCCCCCATGAGAGGTGGTAAGATGTATTTGAACAATCATCGTTTCGTGAGACGTTAGTTTGCCATCCACAGAAACATTATGTTCATCATCCATTAGATGGAGTTGTGTGTATGTGTAGTTTGAATCCTTCTTATAACAACATCCTAGTATATTGTGGATACTGGTGTTGTTACAAAAGAAAGGAAATAAAAAGAGTTTGGGGGTTGGAGAAGCAAAATAAATGAAAATAATTTAAGAGAAATCGTTACCTTTAATCTAGGTAACTCACTTTGGTTGGAACCAAAGGACTTATTGAAATGCTTTCTGCCTAAGGGGAAGCTTCAAGGAGGAGGAGAGGGATGTGGGGAGCTTAGTTGGGCAGAGTTTGGACGATCCAAGTGGCTTGAGAGGTGTGAAGAAATGAGAAGGAGGAGTGCCCTTTTATAAGAGGGGTGAGGGGCACCTTTGGAAAAGCTAGAAATATTAATTTATAATAAATTCATATTCGGTTTCTAATGGCTCCAAAGTTGACTATTAAAAGGTTAAGGTGGGGAGAGGTCGAAAACCACTCAACCAATAGAAGTTAGACAGGTTTGGGTCCTTATATTAACCTTATCTTTAAGTATTAACTCTAAGTTAATTAGTTTCACTTTTACAATGTCTCTTTGTATTTTTATATTATATGGTTAATAAACTTACCATATACATCCAAGCGACCCCCAAGTGGTCCATTAATGATTAACCTATCATTATATAAGTCTCTTGGCCGAACCTTAGATTTTTAGGAATTTAATATCGATTAATAATATAATATTTGTTTTAAGAACTCTTTTATGTCAATTTTGACACTATTCAATAGTTGATTTTTTTTGAAACTCATAACAGATTTATTACTTAGAACAAAGTCAATTAAATCAATCCTAATATATCATATTATCCTAGAAAATTAGTTTAATTCATTAAAAGTTTCATATTATATTTATTTGGGTATTTATAATATCAATTATTTTAATTTTTCACTATTATAGTAATTACTGCATCATCATTGTGTCATAAATAAAATAAATTATCTAATGTCTAAAAATTATAAATAAAATATCATTATGTAGGAAATCTTTTTTTCTTTCTAATGAATATTTATAATCTAAAATCCAACATGTATAACCTTATGTAAAAAATCTTCTTCTAAAAGATGTAAGCTTATGCCATTTTTGTATTCATTTTAACTTAATTAAAATAAAGTGTCATTATCACTCACAAGTGGATCCATGGGGTCCCAAAATAGACCCAGAGATGCCCATGGTCGACCATGTATCGACCAATAGGGTTAAGACACGTTTTAGGGTAATTTAGTATTATTATAATATTATTTTTTTACCCTTATTTACCGGATTTACCCTTAACCATGGTAAATAAAATATTTACCGCAGTAATTATTCAAAATGTCTAAAAATGAAAGTTACCTATTTACATAATTTGGACATCCTGATTCCAAATATGTAATCCATTTTTCCAAATTCAAAACACAGAAGTGGCAGAAATTAATTTAAAATTAATTCCCGCTGTCAAAACAAAAAGCGTGTTTTTAAGATATAATAACTATCAAAAGATTGGCACTTTTTTATGTTCGGTTTAATTGTAAAATTTTGTCTAATGACCAACATTATATTAAATTGTAAAAATATATTCTAAATATACTTTAAAACCACTCAAATTCATAATTTATCACTATTAATTATTTTGATTAAAAAAGTTGTTTTTAATTAAAATTTAGTAATTTTCACTATTCATCAAAATATGAAAGTTATCCGAAAAGTACCAAAATTTCACCTTAGGCTATTTTCGATATTCCGAATACAAAAATGAAGTCCATTTCAAAATATAAAATATATATTATTTCAAAATTTAGGTATTACTATTCATAACGGCCAGTTTGATTGGTTGTGGTGTGTGTTAAAACTCGAAGTTGCGTACAACACACGCTACTGTTTTATTCAAATGAAAGCGTACCGTGGAAGCTTGGGAAGTTTCATTTTAAATTTTTTGATGTCTCCATTTAGTCAAAAAGTTTAAAATATTGTATTTAAAAAGGTTTCACTAAAAGTTGATAAAAGTGCAATACTGAAAATGAATCTGTTCTTGCATTATGACTAAGAAACTCATAATATGGATTCTAAAATTATAAAGTTTAAAATTTAGTTAATACTATTCATGACCTCTTTTAATGGTGTGATTGAACTCGGTGTTGCATGTAGTGCAAGTTATTGAATTATTTTTAAGAAATAACACACTCTGAAATCCTGGGGTGTTACATTCTCCCCTCCTTCAATAAATTGTGTCCTCACAATTTTAAATTGTTCTTCGAAAATAAAAGGTTGAAAGTAGAAAATATATTTGTGGGAAAACCCACATCGGAAATTGGGTTACTAAAATTTAGTCTTAATATGAGGAAAAGAGAAATGAAAGGGTCACCACCAAATTATGATCTCGATTCAGAGAACATTGGTGGAAATTTAGAGACATATAATTGGAGGAAAAACGTAAATATTTATAGGTAGTGATTGAGGTCATCAATCACAAACAAGTATAAAATTGAAGTCCTTAAACTCATCAATCTATGATTATTTTAAGTACCATCGGTTCAACAAAATATAGGGTATTGGGATAACACATTTTTGACATTTCAAAATATCTTAGTTGAAATCCCACATCGAAAAATGAATTAATGAGGCCTCTATTTAAAATAAAGAGTGGAAAGTATGAAGATTACCGAAAATAACACATACTAGGGTTCCATGTAGGAAAATATGGATATGGAGGAGAAATCTAACCATCAATTATCTGATGGAGAGTGGTAGAGAACATGGCTATGAAAAGGCCAAAAATCCCAAAGCCATAAATTAGTGATGATTTAAGGTACCATCTAGGACAACATTTTTGTTCTAAGTTCCTTTTATTAATGTTGAGGAATTTATTTATGAGATTGGATAAGATCATAAGGAGATATACTTACTTTATAATTAGAGTTTTATCCATTAATAAATTTCTACCAAAACTCATCATTCACTCGTAAAAAAAATTCTATTTATACTATTCATAGAGGGTTCCAAAATAAACAAATTTATAATTCATCTACCAGATCTTTTAAAAAACTACTTTATTTAATCCAGGACATCTCGTGGGATAGTGGTAGGTGATACACCCTTGTCGCCCTTCGGTTGCGGGTTCAAGTCTCGCAGCCTTGCCGGACGCGACGGGTTGCCGCCCGACCTCCGGGTTGTCCTTTTATGGCAATCCAAAATAATCCAAACTAGAACTATCCAAAATACTTCTGTCTAAACTCACAGTCCAACATTTATAAGGAAGGTAAACATAATATAGATCCTTTTTACCCCGTAATAGAATATGAATACCTTCATCATGTATTACCATATTCCTTATTGATTACATTCATGCTCCCTTATTCCATATAGAATGCTGGATATACTTCATTAATCCAAAAAAGTTTTAAACCCCAACAATGATGGAATATACAAATCATTAATCAGTTCCAAGGTAGTCAAGAATATCCAATATAATTTATCCAAAGCAATCACATATTATTCCAAAATCACTACCTCAGTATCAGAACTGTATTATGATTTATCATTCTCTCAACCATATATTTTCCAAAAATTTATCCTGCTATTGAGTCACTTTTCTTTTTTCCACACAATCTCAAGTCCTTAATGAAATAGTACTTTAGTACAATCCTTATATACTCCATGATTATTGTAACAAGTACATTGTTGATACAACACTCAATTGACATAATCAACATAAGAACTCTAATCATCCCTCTTCATCTGTGGTAGTATCATAACATGATTATTATCCAATAACATCATTTGCGGCATAGTCTGATGACTGGGACATAGGTTTGCGTAGTGTCCAAACTCCTTGCAAATGAAGCATTGTACATTTGAAACCATTTTCTTACCCTTGCAGTCACGTACTTTGTGCCCTTTTCCTCCACACTTATAACAAACTCCCATTCCTTTCAGGCAAGTCCCAGGGTGTTTCTTTCCACAGTTACCACATATGGGAAAATTCTTCTTTTCCCTCTTCCCTTTATCCATCTTTCTCTCTTCCATCCTTTTCTTCTCTTGCTTCCCTTCAAAGCCATAGGACTCAGTAAACTCTTTACTTATCTTATCAACACATGATATTATTTCTTCATATGATGATAATACATGGGAGACTATTTCTCTTATAACTTCTAGCTTAATACCATGAAAGATATGATACTTCCTTCTCTTTGGATCATGTGCATTTCTTGGAGTTCTCATTCCTTCTACTGGGCGCCATTTCTAAACAATGGCATACACTAGATCAATTTATGAATCAAAATACATAATCTCATACTTATAAAACACTTAACATAAATTGAACTATTTATGGATATAATCCATAATCATAAAAATGTCTCCTTTGAGGATGTATATACTCATTAACCCTTCATAATGGTTTGTAAAGAAAATGAGAATTATCCTAAGCATATCCCCCGGGAGTGTCGTAACCAAGAGTGCAGCAAGGCCCGTTGTCGTGCACCAGTTCCCGTTCGAGTCTAGCTCAAAGCGGTGTTTTCGGGTTTTACCCCTAGGTACATCTGTGCCAGAGCCACCTCTACCTGCTCGTATCCAGACAGGGATGTATTGCTCGGAAAACTCACAAAATCTCTACAATACCAAAATTCTAGGAAGTTCTTCTATACTAATCCTCAAAGTTAATCTTAGGTCTACGTGCTCTAATCAGAGTTTATCTAAATCTAGCTTCCAAGGTTTGTACTAAACTTCCTCTGATACCAACTGTAACGCCCCGACCCCAGCTACCCAGAGTCGGTGCATTACTTCGTAACATTGGCATGATCACAAGAAAGATCAAATCTCGAAAGACCGATTGGTTTAGTAGCCTTGGAAACACTAGATATATTCATAAGTTTTACATTACATCATAAAATCAAAAACTACTACAACAACATAATGTTTCCACATTCCACACTACAATCCCCTCATAATATCCCTACAGGTCATTCATAACTTACATCTTCACTTCCTGGGAAAAATAAAACATAGAAAAGGGGTGAGCTCAAATGCCCAGTAAGGATAACAATATAGCAGAAACTTTCATCAATAAGAATAAACATTTAAGGCAATGTATAACTAAAACAAAAGCCTTTTAAACATGAACTTTCAACATGGTATGGCATAAATAAAATGAAATAATGCCATTTACTTATTCACATGGATATTCCACTAATCGAATAATCACATGCAAAAATAAATAACCACTTTCATAATGTTGGAATGCATAATGCCAGACTATCATAACCACATAGCCAAGGCCTCGTGCCAAGACTACAAATAAGATTTTGTCAAGGCCTTGTGCCAAGACACTAGTTTGTCTCATGAGACCTACTGATGCATCGAGGAGCTATAGCGGGCTCCACCCGTCACTTATTAAGTCCAATGAATTCCCATATGAAAAGGTTTAAACATAACATAAGCATTCGTATTAAAACTAGCATACGAAATGTCAATACTTTCACAATAAACTATGAATGGTATAAAAATAGCACATCCACAGTCAAACATATCACAAAACCTTCAATACAATATAGAAGTTTTGTATCATAATAAATCAACTTCAAATAATCTTAAAATTCATCAAAGGATGTTGACATAGATGAAATCAAAATTCTTTTTAAAGAAATATCTCCTTTTATTTTGAAATCATTTAAGATCCATATAAAATAAAACATTTTCTTTGAAAATATTCTTATAAGCTTGTAAGGAAAGCTTTGAAGATTTTATAACGGCGTAAAATAACCGCACCCGCCGTATAAGTTAAAAAAAACATTCTTACCTCAATTCTGTCGAAAAGGTTAAAAAGGACCTTGTTTTGAAAACGACGGAAAGATTCCTTTATAAACCTCTTATAAAAAGTCAAACAAGGGTATAAATGACTTTAACCCATATTCTTGTAAATAGTAAAAATGTTTTGAAATACATTTTTAAGAAACATGGATGTGGATGATAAAGATATCCCAGTAGATTATTACGTATAAACAACCTCGGATAATGAAGAGATTGTGAAATAACCCTTACCTTGTACTTTTCCTTTGTTGGGGTAGGTTAACCTCCTGTATAATGGTGAAATAATTGTTATTAAATTATACAAGAATCATATATATTAATATGATATCATATATGATCTTTTAACAATGATTTGTTAATAATATCTTAGAATTATCGTCGTTTCGGGTGTTAACTTGCTCATTTTCTTTTATATGTTTTGTTACATAAGTCATGTTTGTTGTATCTTATTCATATCCAGAATGATATCAAGTCCTTAAACATAATTTTTAAATCATTAAATGATAATTATACTTGAATGGATACGATGGAGAATGAATCTCATCGCGTTCGTGGAGACGGTAGTCCGTACGTACGCACGAACGCTACTTCCATTTAATTTTTATTTTAAAAGAATCGAATCCAAATGATACATAGGTATATTACTATTCCAGTATAATATAATATTTTATATATGTTACTTAAGTTCATTAACACCATCCTTTATACGTTCCATGTGTGGTATGAACGAGTCATATCATTTTAAGGGGGCGGTAGTCCGCACTTCCTCAAATGAAATTATCGTATGTATATACAACATGAAACGAATAATGGTATGAAATACAATGGAATTACAGAAGCTTATATATAAAATATATATCATTAATATCATATTTAATTACAGTTCCATCATAATGGCCACCATGAGAGGTGGTAAGATGTATTTGAACAATCATTGTTTCGTGAGACGTTAGTTTGCCATCCACAGAAACATTATGTTCATCATCCATTAGATGGAGTTGTGTGTATGTGTAGTTTGAATCCTTCTTATAACAACATCCTAGTATATTGTGGATACTGGTGTTGTTACAAAAGAAAGGAAATAAAAAGAGTTTGGGGGTTGGAGAAGCAAAATAAATGAAAATAATTTAAGAGAAATCGTTACCTTTAATCTAGGTAACTCACTTTGGTTGGAACCAAAGGACTTATTGAAATGCTTTCTGCCTAAGGGGAAGCTTCAAGGAGGAGGATAGGGATGTGGGGAGCTTAGTTGGGCAGAGTTTGGACGAGCCAAGTGGCTTGAGAGGTGTGAAGAAATGAGAAGGAGGAGTGCCCTTTTATAAGAGGGGTGAGGGGCACCTTTGGAAAAGCTAGAAATATTAATTTATAATAAATTCATATTCGGTTTCTAATGGCTCCAAAGTTGACTATTAAAAGGTTAAGGTGGGGAGAGGTCGAAAACCACTCAACCAATAGAAGTTAGACAGGTTTGGGTACTTATATTAACCTTATCTTTAAGTATTAACTCTAAGTTAATTAGTTTCACTTTCACAATGTCTCTTTGTATTTTTATATTATATGGTTAATAAACTTACCATATACATCCAAGCGACCCCCAAGTGGTCCATTAATGATTAACCTATCATGATATAAGTCTCTTGGCCGAACCTTAGATTTTTAGGAATTTAATATCAATTAATAATATAATATTTGTTTTAAGAACTCTTTTATGTCAATTTTGACACTATTCAATAGTTGATTTTTTTTGAAACTCATAACAGATTTATTACTTAGAACAAAGTCAATTAAATCAATCCTAATATATCATAGTATCCTATAAAATTAGTTTAATTCATTAAAAGTTTCATATTATATTTATTTGGGTATTTATAATATCAATTATTTTAATTTTTCACTATTATAGTAATTACTGCATCATCATTGTGTCATAAATAAAATAAATTATTTAATGTCTAAAAATTATAAATAAAATATCATTATGTAGGAAATCTTTTTAGCTTTCTAATGAATATTTATAATCTAAATTCCAACATGTATAACCTTATGTACAAATTCTTCTTCTAAAAGATGTAAGCTTATGCCATTTTTGTATTCATTTTAACTTAATTAAAATAAAGTGTCATTATCACTCACAAGTGGATCCATGGGGTCCCAAAATAGACCCAAAGATGCCCATGGTCGACCATGTATCTACCAATAGGGTTAAGACACGTTTTAGGGTAATTTAGTATTATTATAATATTATTTTTTTACCCTTATTTACCGGATTTACCCTTAACCATGGTAAATAAAATATTTACCGCAGTAATTATTCAAAATGTCTAAAAATGAAAGTTACCTATTTACATAATTTGGAAATCCTGATTCCAAATATGTAATCCATTTTTCCAAATTCAAAACACAGAAGTGGCAGAAATTAATTTAAAATTAATTCCCGCTGTCAAAACAAAAAGCGTGTTTTTAAGAGATAATAACTATCAAAAGATTGGCACTTGTTTATGTTCGGTTTAATTGTAAAATTTTGTCTAATGACCAACATTATATTAAATTGTAAAAATATATTCTAAATATACTTTAAAACCACTCAAATTCATAATTTATCACTATTAATTATTTTGATTAAAAAAGTTGTTTTTAATTAAAATTTAGTAATTTTCACTATTCATCAAAATATGAAAGTTATCCGAAAAGTACCAAAATTTCACCTTAGGCTATTTTCGATATTCCGAATACAAAAATGAAGTCCATTTCAAAATATAAAATATATATTATTTCAAAATTTAGGTATTACTATTCATAACGGCCAGTTTGATTGGTTGTGGTGTGTGTTAAAACTCGAAGTTGCGTACAACACACGCTACTGTTTTATTCAAATGAAAGCGTACCGTGGAAGCTTGGGAAGTTTCATTTTAAATTTTTTGATGTCTCCATTTAGTCAAAAAGTTTAAAATATTGTATTTAAAAAGGTTTCACTAAAAGTTGATAAAAGTGCAATACTGAAAATGAATCTGTTCTTGCATTATGACTAAGAAACTCATAATATGGATTCTAAAATTTTAAAGTTTAAAATTTAGTTAATACTATTCATGACCTCTTTTAATGGTGTGATTGAACTCGGTGTTGCATGTAGTGCAAGTTATTGAATTATTTTTAAGAAATAACACACTCTGAAATCCTGGGGTGTTACAAACTTAGAACATGAATAGTCTCCATAAATATGATAAAATTATCTACATCATATGAATTTATTTATAATTTTTAGGGATTAAATAATTATCATTAATTGGGACACAATAGTGATGCAGAAATTGTTTATCTAGTGAAAAATCAAGAATATAGTTTTTATTAGACTAATAGTGACCATAAAAGGCAAAAAACCCTGACTAAAACTTATTGTTCATGTAAATTTAAACCATAATCGTCCAATTGTCGAATATTGTACCATTTGGATCCTTATAAGAGTGATTATGACACTTATATTATTTTATTTTAAATAATGCCAAAGTTGTCACCTTCATAATTTAATAAATATAACAATTTAAATATTGTGATTTTAAGATGATAAATTCGATTAAAAGTATTATTGTGAAATTTAATGGATTTATATTCATCATAGGATTTTATTTTTAATTTTTATGCTACAAATAAGTATATTAAATAATTATACAAAAATGTTGTAGTAATTATTTTATTAAGAGATAAACCAAATAAATGGTTTTAAATATAATAAAATAAATATTATATGAACTATTTAATGTGCTCCAATAATTTTATAGATACGTATGACTTTTTATGAATCTATTAAAGCTTTTATTTATAACATATCTTCTGTATATATTTTATTTAAATTCAAATAAATGAATAGTGTCAAAATTGACACTATTGTTATTTCATAAAAATAACATATTATAAAATTATTTAAAAATCCCAAAAATATATAAAAACTATAAATTTAAGTTTCTATGTTCTAAAATGTTATAAAGTATCCAATTATGGAAAATTCACAACAAATAAGAAATTATTTGTTATAATTTAAAATTTAGAATGTTATTACCACAAATAAAATTAAATTGATTAAATAAGGATAAATCAAGTTGATAATGTTTAAAATAAATTTCTAACAGGTATAAACTTTATTTTATGATGATATTACAATACTATATCATCTAATATTAGAATATGAGTCATTTTTGGAGGATTTTAAGTGGTTTTATATTTATTATAAATTAATATTTTTAAGATTTCCATAGGTGCCCCTCTCCTCCCTTATAAAAGGGAACCTCCTCCCTGTCACATTTACACAACATTGAGCCTTAAAGCTCGGACAAAACCTCACCATTTCACTTCTAAACTTGCCTAGAAATATTCTTGAGGTCCTGGTCTTCTTAAAAGACCAATTTTAGTACCCTAAGAGGAGGTTTCAAAGAGGCATGTCGAAGAAGAGGTAATATCCGTTACTGATTCTTTCAAATTTATTTCTTCTTCTACTCCCTATTCTTTAGTTGTTTCATTATGAAGTAATAACATCAGTATCCCTAATATACTGATATGTTATTATAAATATTAAACAACCCTATTTCACCTTATATCCATCCTACGGAAAATAAAATCACCGCGCATGCGTATGTACAGAATACCGTCTCCACGCCGTGGAGTAATCTATTTTTCCACCAACACCTTACATGGATGGGTATAATGGTGTAAATAATAACTATATATGGATATTATAAAATCATACTGATTCTGATATATTATACCATCCAATAAAATTCTATTCAATAATTATGGGAACAAAATCATCGCTCGTGCGTACGTACGGATTACCGTCTCCACGACAAGATGAGATTCATTCTCCATGTTAACCATACATGAATGATCATAAAGTTTATATAATTAATAATAATAAAATATATGAAATAATAATTCTATTTTATTTATGTATATATATATATGTATGTCATCTATTTAGTTTCATTCAATTCAATATGGAAACGAAAACAACGTTCATGCGTACGTTCGACCTACCGTCTCCATGAATGATATATTTCATTCTTTTATAGATCTATAATATATATGTATATGATGAATATATATTATATATAAATCATGTTTTACATTTTTCAATTATGTAAAACAGGATATAAGTAATAATATCAAGAATGACAAGTCGAAACACATACGATAAATGAAATGATTTTACCCAAAACACTGCTTTAAAATGAAATTTACAAATGAATAGGTAATATAAAGTCAAAAGTGAAACATATATGATATCATAATAATGAATATGATTATTTAATAAGTCAATTAAATTATTTAAATCATTATATAGGAGGTTAGGATCCATATGAAGCATGTCAGACCTAAGGTAAGGGATAACGTTTCCAATCTCATTCTTATCCGAGATTGTTTATTTGTAAGTAATTACTGGGGTTATTGTTATAATCCAAGTCCATGTTTTCTAAAAGTTTTTTTTATGTATGTTTAATTTAATTTTTACCCATTTTGTCTTTTACTACATGGTATGTAAGGAATCCTTCTTTTTTTTACGTTACGAGGTACTTTTTGACTTTTCCGACAAAAGTACGAGGAGAATGTTTTTTTTAACTTATATGGCATGAACGAATTTTTATGGTTTCATAACGCCTCATTTTCATGAATCTTACTCGACAAGATTTTATGACTATTTTCAAAAAAATAATTTTCATTTAAAATTCCATGGCATTTTGTGAAAAGAAAATGATTTTCAAGATGAAAGGATATTTTCCTCAAGAATTCATTTCAAGTGTTTTATCAAAACCATTTTCCATCTAAGATGAAATTATTTTATATGTGTATATTTCAAGTATAATGTCTCTATGATTTACATGGTTTCAATTTTCTTATGATGAAATATCCATTTGTTTTATATGGATTATGTGATGATGGGATGATGTTTATGAAACCCATTTTATTCTTTGGGTTATGATGAATGTTTTAAGTTTATTTTGTGGCACAAGTAAGAATGATTTCATTATGAGATGGGTGGGAACTATATATCCCTCCAATGCATTGGGTAAAGATTTATATCTCATGAGATAAACATGGCTGGAATGGTAAGTTAATCAAGTTCAGTGTTACAGGACTGAAACAAGGAGTGAACTCGATTCAGAAAGGGACTTTGTCCACTAAGATGGTCTTGGAAGCAATGCCTTGGTAACTATGGAAATCATAATAAGTGCTGAATGGTTACCACAATTACATGTTTTATTCCCATGCTATTTTATCATGATTGATGTTCCATTATGATCTATGCCTTAGGTACTTCCATTTTTTATCTCATTGCTCAAGATTTTCATGTTTAAACATTATGGTCATGTTTTTAAGTTCAAATGTATATGGTTTGTTTTATTGTATCCATGATTACCCTTACTGAGCATTTGAGCTCACCCTTTATATGTTTTATTTTCCCTAGGATTTAAAGAAAGGTTTTAGGTAAGGAAACAAAAAGGGTAAGATTGTTATGGGAGTTTTTGAAGATCTTTCAACGTGATTAGATGTTTATATTTCTAGTTTCCAAAGACACTGAACTATTACAGTCCTTGTGTGTCTGTTTTTTTGTTATGTATTAATTATTCCGAAAAGTAATGTAATGTACGTGTATGTCAAGTTTCGGGTCTCTACAGTTGTTATCATAGAAAAGGTTTAGTCAACCTTTGGAAACTAGGATGTGAAAACATTAGTGAGATCCCTAAAGGTATTTTTAAGGTATGTTTCGGGATGTCCCTAAGGATAAGTATACGTATAGGATATAGTCCTAGAACTATGGTAAAGATCTTATAATTTAACCTAAAATGTTAGATATTTAGGGTACTCCCCCTTTACTATTTTTTTTTCCATAGCATGATTTTTTCCTCTCACACTATTCTTTTTGGGTTTTAGAAAATGGATGGAAACAGGAAGATTCACGATAATGGAGGATATGACGGACAATGGAATGATATTCTTCATGAGAAGCTAAATGAAACGAGATTTGGAAGTCCAAACATCATTATTATTCCTAATCATCAATCTCATAATATTATCAATAATCTCAACTTTGGTAAGTTTCCCGACTCAGATATAAGAGAAAGATGGAGTTTCATGATGATTATAGAGTAAAGAAAGTTCAATTTCCCTCATGTAAATCATGTGGGAAGAGGCATCGGGGAGATTGTTTCAAAGGAACTAGAAGATTCTTTGGGTGTGGAAAAGAAGGACACAAATCCAGTAAGTGCAAAGGAAAAGGTTCAGTTTACACCCTGGACAAGGATAATGGTATTGCTACGACATCAACAATGATTAGATGTTTTAAATGTGGAATGTCTGGGCATTATGCAAACCAATTCCCTAAGGGAAAATCTCATGAAGAGAATCAGCATGGTCATATGAGTAGTATTTATGTGGATGATGATGAAGAGACTACAAATGAAATATGAGATGAAAGAAATGATGATGCTCAATCAGTGGTTTAAGAAGTTAGTGGAATGATTATATGTTCATAAAGAATAATGTATGGTACTATGGAATAATGAATCATCTAAGGATTGTTACACTATTGTTTTTCCTAAAGTATTTGAAAGTATATGTTGAATGGTACTAGTAACCATGGAAGGTTATTCAGATATTTTTGGAAAATAGATGATATGCGCGTAATGAAGGGATAAGAAGATAATGAGATGTTTGATTGTATTCATGAGCTCATGACAGATATAAGGACTAAGTGATATTATGGTTTGATTATATAGATTTTTTGGGAATTTTGGTATGTGGAAAGAGTTACCATTTGACAGTATTCTTGTTTTCACTAAGGTTCTATGGTAATTTATGTTTCAAGATAATATATGACTAAGGTATTCATGTGTTTGGAATACAACCAAAAAGATATATCTTATGATATATGTGGGATTAATGCTTGTATTCACATTCTTGGTAGATAACCTTTCTAGTAATTGTTTTCTTTATACTATGACATTGGACCAAAGTATTTTAGATAAGCCTAAATATTGTAATGGATTATGTTGGACATAAGTTAGTATTGCTTAAGGATATAACTTTTTTCGATATTATTGATGGGATGTTATAGTAAAGTTGTTTTAGAAAAAGGAAAACCTGCAGGATGGGAGACATCCCATCATGTCAGACAAGGCTGTGGGAATCGAACCCACAACTGAAGTGTGACTGGCCTTTATCGCCTACCACTGGCCTACAAGAAGTCCCTGGTTAGTGGAAATTAGTTTTATTTTATTAAGCAGTATGATAAATAAAGTATAAGTCCATTTTTGGAACCATATACGATTAATCTCACCATAAGATGGACTTATAACTTTTTCTAACCTTTTGTTTCAAATAGATGGAATGACCCATCATTCTATCACATTATCTGTTAACACTTCACAAATAACAAATTCAACTTCATTTCTTTAAGAGATGCAGTGGAAATTGTTCAATTCACGAACAATAGTGAGATTGTACCAAAATCATGTAAGTATTCATTTTAATTCATCAACTTTAGGAAAATGATCTTGAAAACCAAAAATGTTGTCCTAGTGCCCTTATATCTGATGAATCAAATGGTACCTTAGATCATCACAAATCTATGAATTTGTGATTGTTTAATTTTTCATAGCCATGTTCTCTACCACTCTCCATCAGAACATGATGGTTAGATTTCTCTTCCATATCCATATTTTCACCTATGTTCTCCGATGTGGAAACCCAGTGATTATTTAATTTGGGTAACCATTTCGTTTCATACTTTAGTTAAGTTTTTGTATTTCATTTTTCGATCTGGGTTTCAATTAAAGAAACTTTCAAGTAGAAAACCATGTATAACCTAGACGAATTTCGAGGGCGAAATTCATTTTAAGGGGGGTAGAATGTAACAACATGATATTTTATGATAAGTATTCTTTTTAATTTATTTTATGTCATGTGTTTTATGCTACAACAAGATTATATTGTGCTATACGCAACACCGTATTAGCTTGCAGTATATGCAACACTATTCTTAGATTGTGTTACACACAATTTCAAGCTCATTTGATAATAGTCATTCTACGCAACATTGAGTGTATTTATATACATATTCAATGTATAAATGAAATATGGTTGGATTATGTTATATGAAACAACAAAGGAGTCTTTCACAACATACAACCCTAACTTGGCTTTCATTACACGCAATCGCGACCTTCCTCGATAGCGTGTGTAGTACGCAATACCGTGTTTCACAAAACAATGATATATTGCTATAATATTATTATGGACTAGCCGTTATGAATATTATTAACTAAATTTTGAATTTTATAACATTATTATTAATCTCACATATTTTCTAGAACATGGTATGAGAACAAAATAATTTTTTCGGGTAAAATAAGTATTTTTTAAAAAATGCAGTTTTGCCGCCTTTTGATGGCGCACCCACTTTAAATATAGTTTTTGGCATGTCTATAAGTTAAATTTGACAAAATAAAATTCTTCCTTGAATTCAGGATATAAAAATTTAATTTGGATAAATTTATGATATTTTTCTGATAACTTTCATATTTTAATGAAAAGTAAAAACACGCTATATTTTAATTAAAAAAAAAACTTTTTTCATCGTAATAATTTATATGGATAAATTATAATATTGAAGGGGTTTAAAGTGTAAATAGAATATATTTTTACTATTTAATATAATTTATGTCATTAGCATTGATTTTACCTTGAATTCGTAGGTTAAATCAATTCAATCTTATACAATGTTTTAAACAAAAACCCGTTTCTTTCAACAATGGGATTAATTTTAATTTAATTTCTACAAATTTTTTGTATTGAATTTGGAAAAATGGATTCCATATTTTGAATCATTGGGTCCAAATTATCTTAATAAACTACTTTTTATTTTTGGGAATTATGAATAGTAACTACGGTAAATTTTATTTACCATGGTTAAAGGTAAATCGGGTAATTAAGGGTAAATATAAGATTATAAAATTACCCTAACACCTGAAAAAATTCTATTGGATGGCTAAAAGTTGACCCGTATCACCTAAGGGTCGGATTAGATTCATTTTATGGACTTTTTACAATAAAAATTATTTAATTATTATTAAAACCGAAGAAAGTGAGAACATGTCACTCTCTTAAATCTTATAAGTATATTAATTTTAATTTAGTGATAAACTTCATGAAACTTAGAACATGAATAGTCTCCAGAAATATAATAAAATTATCTACATCATATGAATTTATTTATAAATTTTAGGGATTAAATAATTATCATTAATTGTGACACAATAATGATGCAGAAATTGTTTATCTAGTGAAAAATCAAGAATATAGTTATTATTAAACTAATAGTGACCAAAAAAGGCACAAAACCCTGACCAAAACTTATTGGTCATGTAAATGGAAACCATAATCATAAAATGGTATAATATTTGACCATTTAGAGCCTTATAAAAGTGATTATGACACTTATATTATTTTATTTTAAGTGATTCCAAAGTTGTCACCTTCATAATTTAATAAATATAACAATTTAAATATTGTGATTTTAAGATGATAAATTCGATTAAAAGTATTATTGTGAAAGGTAATAGATTTATCTTCATCATAGGATTTTATTTTTAATTTTTATGAAACAAATAAGTATATTAAATAATCATACAAAAATGTTGTTGAAATTATTTTATTAAGAGATAAACCAAATAAATGGTTTTAAAAATAATAAAATAAATATTATATTAAATATTTAATGTGATCCACTAATTTTATAGATACATATGACCTTTTATGAATCTATTAAAACTTTTATTTAGAACATATCTTCTGTATATATTTTATTTAAATTAAAATAAATTAATAGTGTCAAAATTGACACTATTGTTATTTCATAAAAATAACATATTATAAAATTGTTTAAAAAACACAAAAAAATTTAAAAATTATAAATTTAAATTTATATGGTATAAAATGTTATAAATTATCAAATTATTCAAAATTAACAACAAATAAGTAATTATTTGTTCTAATTTAAAATTTAGAATGTTATTACCACAAATAAAATAAAATTGATTAAATAAGGATAAA
This sequence comes from Viscum album, assembly GCA_963277665.1. NCBI lineage: Eukaryota > Viridiplantae > Streptophyta > Magnoliopsida > Santalales > Viscaceae > Viscum > Viscum album. The sequence goes on from OY728126.1 coordinate 1,006,704,236, forward strand.
TCAAGTTGATAATGTTTAAAATAAATTCCTAAAATGTCTAAATTTTATTGGTTGATGAGATTACAATCCTATATAATCTAATATTCGAATATGATTCGTTTTTGGAGGTTTTTAAGTGGGGTTAGATTTATTATAAATTAATATTTTTAAGATTTCCAAAGGTGCCCCTCTCCTCCTTTATAAAAGGGAACCTCCTCCCTCTCATCTTTACACAACTTTGAGCCTTAAATCTCGGTCAAAAACTGCCCATTTAACTTATCAACATCCCTATAAATATTCTTGAGGTCCTGGTCTTCTTCAAATACCAATTTTAGTGCCCTAAGAGGATGCTTCAAAGAGGCGTGTCGAAGAAGAGGTAATATCTGTTACCGATTCTTTCAAATTTATTTATTCTTCTACTCCCTCTTCATTAGTTGTTTCATTATGAAGTCATAAAATCAGTTTCCCTCATATAATTATATGTTATTATAAATATTAAACAACCCTATTTCACCTTCTATCCATCCTACAGAAAATAAAATCACCGCGCGTGCGTACGTACGAAATACTGTGTCCATGCCGTGGTGTAATCTATTTTTCCACCAACACCTTACATGGATATGTATAATGGTGTAAAGAATAACTATATATGGTTATTATAACATCATAATGATTCTGATATATTATACCATCCACTCAAATTCTATTCAATAATTATGGGAACGATATCATTGCTCGTGCGTTCGTACGGATTACCGTCTCCACGACGTGATGAGATTCATTCTCCATGTTAACCATACATGGATTATCATAAAGTTTATATAATTAATAATAATTAAATATATGAAATAATAATTCTACTGGATTTATGTATATATATATGTATGTCATCTATTTAGTTTCATTCAATTCAATAAGAAAACGAAAACAACGTTCATGCGCACGTACGACCTACCGTCTTCATGAACGGTGTATTTCATTCCTTTTATCGATCAATAATATATATGTATATGATGAATATATATTATATATAAATAATTTTTTTAATTCTGGAATTATGTAAATCAGTATATAAGTAATAATATCAAGAATGACAAGTCGAAACACATACGATAAATGAAATGATTTTACCCAAAACACTGCTTTAAAATAGAATTTACAAAAGAATGGGTAATATAAAGTCATAAGTGAAACATATATGATATCATAACAATGAATATGATTATGTAATAAGTCAATGACATTATTTAAATCATTATATAGGAGGTTCAGATCCATATAAATCATATCAGACCTAAGGTAAGGGATAAATTTTCCAATCTCGTTCTTATCCGAGATGGTTTATTCATAAGTAATTTCTAGGGTTATTGTTATCATCCAAGTACATGGTTTATAAAAGTTTTTTATGTATTTTTAATGTCCTTTTTACCCATTTTATCTTTTACTACATGGTATGTAAGGAATCCTTCTTATTTTTACGTTATGAGGTACTTTTTGACTTTTCCGACAAAAGTACGAGGAGAATGTTTTTTTAACTTATATGGAATGAACGGATTTTTACGGTTTCATAACGCCTCATTTTCATGAAGCTTACTCGATAAGATTTTATGAATATTTTCAACAAAATAATTTTCATTTAGAATTCGATGGAATTTTGTGAAAAGAAAATGATTTTCAAGATGAAAGGATATTTTCCTCAAGAATTCATTTCAAGTGTTTTATCAAAACTATTTTCCATCTAAGATGACATTATTTTATATGTGTATGTTTCAAGTATAATGTATCTCTGATTTACATGGTTTCAATTTTCTTATGATGAAATATCCATTTGTTTTATATGTATTATGTGATGATGGGATGATGTTTATGAAACCCATTTTATTCTTTGGGTTATGATGAATGTTTTAAGTTTATTTTGTGGCACAAGTAAGAATGATTTCATTATGAGATGGGTGGGACCTATATCTCCCTCCAATGCATTGGGTAAAGATTTATATCTAATGAGATAGACATGGATGGAATGATAAGTTTATCCAGTTCATTGTTACAGGACTAAAACGAGGAGTGAACTTGATTCAGAAAGGGACTTTGTCCACTAAGATGGTCTTGGCAGCAATGCCTTGGATACTGTGGAAATCATAACAAGTGCTAAATGGTTTCCACAATTACATGTTTTATTCCCATTCTATTTTATCATGATTGATGTTCCATTATGATCTATGCCTTATGTACTTCCATTTTTTATCTCATTGCTCAAGATTTTCATGTTTAAACATTATGGTCATGTTTTTAGTTCAAATATATATGGTTTGTTTTATTTTATCCATGCTTACCCTTACTGAGCATTTGAGCTCACCCTTTATATGTTTTCTTTTCCCCAGGATTTAAATAAAGGTTTTAGCTAAGGAAACAAAAAGAGGAAGATCGATATGGGAGTTGTTGAAGATCTTTCAACATGATTAGATGTTTATATTCCTAGTTTCCAAAGACACTAAACTATTACCATCCTTGTGTGTCTATTTTTGTTGTTATGTATTAATTATTCCTCAAAAGTAATGTAATGTCCATGTACGTCAAGTTTCGGGTCTCTACATAGATGTATGTTGTAATGTTTCCAAATCCAAGCAAGCCGGAAATCATGTAAGGTACTGTATATCTATTTTATACTGAGGTGTATTCCCTATTTTATTTTGGAGCTAAATAAAACTTCACTACAACCACCATAGTATAGGATATTTTAATTAATGGCGAGGAAGTTTCAGTACCCTTGGTGTTTACTATGCCAATTTGAGGTTGAGATAGCAAGTATGATTTATGTAATGGTTTTGTGATGATGGTAGGGAAACATAATAATTGGAGTGATTTTATTTATTTATATATATATATGTATGATTTAATAATTGAACTAAACTTGTTATATTATTTATAGGATATTATTCATTTCTTATGGAGGTGAGTTATATTATTTAATAATAACATTCAACATAATATGTACATTGGAGGTGGGATAACCAAATGAGTCATAGATATTCCATGCCTTTATACTCTATGATGATAGAGTTGATGTTGAGTTTAGAAGTGGTTATACCGGTGGTTTTTCTAAGTGTTTTAGAAGCGTGTCTTGTTTTTTTCACAAATAGGTTGTCATGATACCTCCTCAATGTGAGATCACGTTTTAGAAATAATTGAAGACCGAAGTCTGTCCAATTTCATTGTCTCTATATAGGATTTCACCATCTGAGTTGCAGGAGCTACAAATAATTATTGATGATATTCTAAAGACAGAATTTATTCAAACATGTGTGTCACATTTTTGTTCCATTCCTTGTTAAAGAAGAAGTAATATAGTCAAATTTGGATTCATATCATTTATCCTCTCATGAATTAGGTGATAGTGAAGAAATATTATTAACTTTAGTGGATTGACAATCAGTTATATTAGATGATGCGATTTGGATGGATTTAAAATATAAATTTATATTCATGGTTTCATTATACTAGAGATAAATATATTGATATTAAGAAGACTTGAATTAGGTTTCATTATGTGTGATATTATTTCTTAGTATTGCCTTCTGATTTCATGAACACAACATCTGTGTTTATAGGGATGAGAACTCTATAATTCTTGATTTCATAGAATAGTTTATGGTAGTGTCTATTGAAAAAATTAACATAGCTAATAAAATAAATATATTTTTTTAATATTAAATTTATTTTATACCCTCATATTAATTAATTAATTGAGTTTTAATATGTTTTGGTATTGAAGTAACATTTTAATGGGTTTTGTTAAAATATCTTAAAGTGACCCAAATCTTGAATTTTGAAGATTAATTATTATTTTTGAATAAATTGTATGGATCCATATTAATAATCATATATTATATTGTTTTATAGTAAAATGTGATGGTTGAAGCATTTTAAGGTTACTGTAGTAAAGAGTAATCTAGAATTAGTAAGGTTTTGATGTTATTTGGGCTTTAGAAGATAATTTTAAAAAGAAGCATAGTTGTTGAAAATTATATAATATCCCATAACTTGAATGTTTTATCTTCTATAAGTTGATTGATTTGGGGTGAAATTAAAAAATTAGTGTGATGAGTAAAAAATTATAATTTATACATAATATTTTTGGATATTAGTAGAAATTTTAAAAGCATGGGTGTATGTTATATTTTGAACCGATACCAAATTTTTTCTAGCGTAACCTTGAGTTGTGTAACATTTTATACCTTTCTATTCAAAGTAGTGTAACATTCCCTATATTGTATATGTTTTTTTACTTAGTGAAATTTCAACCAAGGAGCTTCAAAAGATATTTTTGATAATTTAAAGGGCACACGTTTGGTTTTATACAAAATGAAATTTCAACTAGATCACTCATGTATGATATTTTTGTTTGTTGTAATAAAAATAGTAGAAGACCATGCCATGAAACATTAAACCATTCCATAAAGAGTCTAGGGTATGTTTTAGTTCTACTTAAAAATTAGAGTTTTCCATGCCATGGAAGATGAGTAATTACTTGATAGATGCTAAACCAAAAAAAATAAATAAAAATATAAAAAATATCACATTGTGTATTTTTTAGTTGCATTATTTGGGATGAAGTGATCTAAATAAACATTGTTCATTTAAAACAAGGTTATATCTAATACCATTTCACAACATAAAAAAACATTTTTTTGTTATAGGAATAACATAAATTCTGATATATTTAAAACATTTATATACTTTCTATATATTTTTTTGATCATGAACATAAATTAATCGGATAAGATCTATGAATCAAGGAAAAATGAGGCACTAAAATCAATTATTTAACTAATAAAGGGGAGGACTAATTCAAAGATATGAATTTATAGGATTTATATAATATTTGGGAGGATATTAAAATTAAAAGTATAGAAATTTCATAGGGATTTACTATTAATGAAATGGAAAAATAGTAATCAACAATGGAGATGAAGAAAAACATTACAAAGGATGGATGTTTTTAATTTCAATCATCATTTAAGTTACTTTGGTAATTTTTAATTAAAAATATTTTTTAGTTTCTACTATATATTGATTAGAGGTTCATAAACCTTCAAGTTATTTGGATATGGACGAAGTCCCATTTTTAAAATTTTAAGCCTTTACTTCAAGGAATAAACTATTCTCTTATTAAATTCTTTCAATATTTTATAGTTGGATAGTAGTGTGAATGTGACAGTGTTAAATTTTTTTATCACTCATAATGTTTTTTATATTGTTTAATAATCATATCTCTCCCAGTAATAAATTTAGTACAAATATGGTAGTATAGTATATGGTATTTTTGAGTATATATAGATATCTAATAGTGTGGAAGGAAGTGAATTGTCTTGAATTTATTAAGACTACCTCAACCTGAATGGGATTTTCTTGAGTAGTCTGAAGAAATTTCATCTTTCTAGGGAAGTGGTGTAAATGTTCCTTCAAATTAATTTTATATCCCACTATAACACTAAACAATTCATTCCCCTTAATCAAGCTGTTGAGATAAATATTCTATAAAAACATAGAGACTTAAGAGGCATTGAAAATTTGAAAATATGTCTTCGAAGACATTATCTTATCAGAATTCAGTGAAATTTATATTGTTCACTATGAATCCATAATAATGGAATATCATCCTAAATATAACTTAAGAGACTTCTGCGATACCCACATTGTTAATCATAATAACAACATTTAATTTCTTAATTTCAAAAATACAATGAGTAAATGATTAATTAGATACATTTTCCCTATATTTAATGGTCTTTTTTTATGAAGGATCCAAAAAACATATTATGGAATATAACTTCTTATTCTCAATAGTCAACAAAAGAGAGGTATCCAAATAGAATGCGAAGTGGAGCGACTTTACATTCACTATAAAAAGTAGATAAATTATGCTTTTATAGTTAATATCCTAGAAAGATAAATTATTGGTATGACCTATAGGGGTTATTACTCTAGAGTTTCTTCACACATAATAGTGTATAACTATTAGGGTTGAGATATATTTTATAGGACAAGAATAATAAGAGATTTTATACAACTACTAATAAATATTTAAGATGTTTTGTTCTATTTATCCCCATCAATCCTTTAAGAATTGAAATTTTCTAGTATTATTCTATCAATTACATTTTTATTATTATGAAAATATACTAGATTCAATATTATGAGGAGATTACATTGATAAGTCCCTAGTATAATCTAGAGGAATAATATAGAATACATCTCAAAATTTTCAAAACTTTTATTAAAGAGGTATTAGTTCTAGAGAATTTCATGGAGTATGATCATCTAAATAACCCAATATAGAATGAAATAAAGAGGGATTAACAACTCTAGTTGGATTTATAGTTCAAAATTAGTCAATTTATCAATAAAAAGGGTATGCAGTATATGTTCTTTTAAAAACAATTATACATACCGATGTGTTGATGAATATGGGTCTGAATGTTGTACCACTATATATCTACAACAGTAATTTTAATAGCCAAATCATGGATATAGAGACAGTTATCATGTCTAATATGGATTTGGGAGTCAATAAAATAAATCCACACTACCATTTCAAAAATATTATAAATAAAATATATTATTCAAATAACTATACATAAAACCCAACAATAATGATGCTATCTAACCACTACCCTTATAGAAAAATAAACCCTTTGATAAACCCTCAACTAGTTTAAAACCACTTATCTAGAACTGAAATGTTTTAGAGTTAGAGAAATTTATAAATTAGGTGAAGGAATTAAGGAATCAACTAATAAACCATGTGTAAATACTAAAAAAATTCATGAAAGTTACTAGATCAACAATATTTAAACCATAATGGAAATGTGAGTATGTTAACAACTATATTTGGTAAGAATTTTGAGAAAAATTCCAAATTTTATACCTAGGTGGACAAACAAAACATAAAGAAATAGATATCTAAAAATAAATATGAAAACCAGCTCAGAGTAATGGAAGAAGAGGGATAATAAAATAATCCTAAAAATGTATACATAGATTAAAAACCCTTTAAAAAATAAATTATGGAAATTTAAGATCTAAAACTATAATTCTCCCCAGTAATGATATAATAATAGAAGATACAGGAGGAATAAATCCAAATTAAGATTCTAGAAACTTTCCAAAAATTGTAAATAAACATTCGTCTACATAAATATCTAAAAAATATTTGAAAAATATTCTTAGTTACTTAAAGAACATTAGACCAAAAAGGAGTCTTCTTGAGAATGATAGTGTAAAGATAAAAAAGAAAATTTTCATATTTGATGACACCATAAATACTAAAATATTCTTAGTTAATTATAATTTTTATATATTAATTATAATTTTATATTAGACCATGAAAAATGGTTATTTAAAATGAATTAATTTATAATCATGGAGATGGTAGACCTTAGATATGCATGTGAGACTTTCCGTTATTCAATGAACATGATAGAAAGAACTTAAGTATTATTGTATCTTAATGAAATTATTATTATTTAATAAATATAATATTATTTACTTAAATAAAATTATATATAACATCCATGGGATGCAGTGATGAAAAATTAATCACATCGCTTTGTGGAGGTGGTAATCCACACATACACACGAACAACGTTACAATTTTTCAGTGGATGGAATGGTAAGAAAATATATAATATATTATCTTTACATAATGATAAATATTACAGAAAAATAATATAAATAAATTAAATTAATTATTATATAATTAATAAGAGAGGGTTATGAAAAAGTAATTAGATCACTTTATAGGACGGTAGTCTGTTAAACACACAAATGACAGTTTCATTTCCTATTTGATGAAAGAGGAGATATATATAGATTTTAACATTAACTTAATAACATATAATTTTATGTAATGAAATGATTTTATTATTTTATCATGGTTTATGAATATTTTTAAGACATCAAAGAAGAATCAAAATGAAAATTCTATGTTAATATCTATACCTATTCGTCAGACAACCTCTTTAGGTTTATTTCTAAAGCCTTATTATTATGGTTTTATGATAAAATCGAAGACTCCAGGATGTGGGGAGGGATTTAAGGAATGTGTTTTTTTAGATAATGGATGAAATATAGTGAAAAAAATGTTTTATGAAGATAGGCTATGAGGTTCCCTTTTAGTTTTAAGGGAGAGGAACTCTTGGAATTACTTAAAGTATTAAAATAATATAAATTAATTTTCATCTTAATGTGACACAAAATTGATATAATTATAATTTGGGATGAGTATGGGTCTAAATAATCTCATATAATAAAATTTTTACATGCTTAGATTATGTTTATTACCATATATATTTATTTTAACCCCTATGAACCATTTGTAAAATTACTTTAATATTAATGTTTTTTTACACTTATGGGGTTATGAGAATTAATATTAAAAGGAAAGTAACCTATATATAGACCATGGTTGATATTATCAACAATATATTATTCATTTATTGATTATATGAACTTTATAAATTTAAAATTATTTAATAAAAAAATTATTATAAAATACCATTAACTTATTTATAGAACCATTCCTCTAATTTTCAATTGAAAATAACATAAAACGAATGGAATTTGAATCAGTAGTTGGGTTTTTTCTTAGTGTTAAACACCCTATAATCCTAAATGAAAATGGGGGTTCAAAACCCATTGTGTGTAGGTTACTATATCTATACTGTAGTGGTACTATATTAGTGGTGGTACTGTTGAACGGCCGGTACTGTAGTGGTGGCTGGGTACTATAGCAGCGGCGGGTACTGTAGCGGTTGGGCCTATGGGCTATGTAATGGGCTACATGACCAATGGGCCTTCGGTATATATAATGGGTATCCCTCTACCCAATTAAAATAGGTCTTTTCTTATCTTTAATAATAAAATGAGGCTTCGGCCCCAACCTTTAAAAAAATGGAATTTGAATCTAATGCATTAGAAAATCCCTAATATTTTATTTTTAAATAATAAATTAATGAAAAAATATAACTATTTCCAAAAATATTACATTTAGTGTTTAAAATAATTAACTTTATTGTTATACTACCTTAATATGCACTGTGTCAGTGTTTCATAAGAATTTAAGGTAATTTTTTCATCACTAAGAGATTTCCCTTTTTTATTTTTGCCCACTTAAAATATTATGAAAGAAAAAATCAAAGATAAATGGAAAAAAGGTAATGTTTTTTAATTTTGTGTGATTGGGGGTGAAATATACTCAACGAGCGAAATAAATTCATGTTTTTGAATTAATTTAAAGTCATATTACATTATTTTTAACCTTATTAACCAATTTTACCTTTACTGTTATTACAAAAATTTACTATGATTTCTATTCATATTGACCAAAAGTAAATGGGACTTATTTACAAAATTTAGAACTCTTGATTCTAAATATGGAATCCAATTTTCATGATTCAATTTATATAAGTGGTAGAAATTAATTTAAAGTTAAACTCACAAAATGGGATTAAAATTGATTTTTTTCAAAATTACTTTTTAAGTAAAAAAATGTTTTTTATATGAAATTAAAGTATAAAATTCATTCCAAAGTCTATAATTGATTTTTTAATCAAAATATACTAATATAATTTTTAAAGTAATCCAAAATATAATTTTAATTTATAAATACATGAAAATAAAATACAGTTTCCAAGAGTCAGTATTTTCACTGTTCATTGAAAAATAAAACTTTTGGGAAAATTATTAAACATTACTCCTATTCTAAATTTGACATGTTGAGTTCAAAAATGAAGTTCATTTTTTTGAATTCCAATTATATAATTATTAATTAAATATTTTATATAAATATATATAATGTACAAAAACCCAATTTAGTTATAAATAATACATTTTCCCTTTTGACTAAAACATTTACATAATATTCCTATAATAAATATAACTAGATAAATAAAATTAATGAAAATAAATATGTAATGAAATTATTTTAATATTAATATTACATGGGTTTTTATATTATTATTCATTTTGGAAAAATTTTCCTCCCAATTTTATTCATCACTTAAATTAGTGGGGCTATTCTTCCTTAATAGAATTTTAAAATTCCCATGCGTCTCCTTTAATATTGTGGTTTTCCATAACAAATTAACATTTAAAATCACCTTATTTTATAACACTTGATATATATGTTCAAATTAATAATTAAATGTTCCTTATATGAAATGTTTTCTTCCAAATAAACTACTTAAATGCTCAAAACATGAGATGTATCTTACACAAATTTTATTGACAAAAAAATGAAATAGGTATTATATATAAGGTGAACTCTGAGAAATGACCACATGATCGGAAAATAATAAAACATTATCAAGAATTTTATATGGTCAAATGATCCACAATATCAACTCTTCCTTTTTACCGAAACTCATATCAATATTACATGGAGAAACATTATGAAAAACAATACCACTTACCTGGAAAAAAGATATTTCCTCTGGTTATTTTCATAAATTTTCTTCCTACTAACCATCTTCAATTTTTTTTGAACCAGATTCAATTTCTTAAACAATTATTCTATGAACAATGGTACTATCAACTTTATTTCTCCTACTTTATCCTAAAAAAGATGCAGTCTGAAACTGATATCCATATAATTCCTACAAAGATTCCATCTATATAATTAAATGAAAAAATTTGTTATAATAATTTTAAACTTATAAAATATGTTATTCCCAATATCCTTGGCAATAAATTTAACAAGCATGATGAATTTATTATATGTAATGAATCATTCTCACTTACTATCCGTCATATCGAGTATGGAAAGCTATACTAAAATTTAATTCAGTATCCAATGATTTTTTAAGGTTGTTCAAAAAATTTAATGTAAATCTATGATAATGGTCAGATAAAATAGATAGTGTAAATCCATGTAACTTGGATATATCCTTGTGGTAATGTAAATAAATCTGATCTAAATACATAGTATCTCAAATAGCCTGAAAATGTCAAGATTCAGTTATCCAAAAAATAATAACCCAAATCGAATTTTTACCTCAAGAAATATTTTTAAATCACACCTTGAAATCCATTGATATATTATCTTATTTCCATTCTATCACTAAAAAAGGATCAATCATCCCATTTTTCCATTTTCATTCTACTTTAACCTATTGACAAGTAAAACATTTCATTGGAATGTAAATAATATATCATTTCCTTTTATCCCACCAATAATACGTTAGATTCTCTCTGTACATATTAGTGCTTCTATGATAGACATAAGATGGGGAATAATGAGATTCACTAAAAAATTCTATGTTCATATGGGAATCACATGAAATGTATAAACTTTTTCAAAATTTTATAACACCTTTTTCATTAAAATTATAATCTAGTAACTTAATGTTCTTAAATAATTCTACCTTTTCCTATAAAACATTATCCACCTTCCAAGAAAGAATAATTATTTCTAATAGATATGGTTATACTAAAACCTGAAACAATACAAGTGAAGTTACTACATGCATAATTTCCAAAACAAAATTTATCAAATCATTAACCAAAGGTCTGTATTCTTAATTTAACATGGTTATTTTAGAATTATATTTTTGATTCAAAGGATTAACTACTTTTTTTATTTTCTAGGATGGTAATGAATCATGCCATAATAATCCTTTATCAATTAAAACTAAATTTTATACCTCTTATTAAAATAATTCTAAGGGAATATTTACCTCAAATTTTTATGATCAGTATATATTTTACACATTACTCTATATAAATGATTCCTCAATATTTTTATATAATAACCACATCATATAATTACAAATCATGTGTAGGATAATTCAAGTTGGGAGGTTTTAATTGATGTTAAGCATAATTAATTACATAATCATTTTGAAATAGAACAAAACCAAACACCTTACAAAAATAACCACTTTAGATGAAAAATAAACCATTTATATAGGGAAAAAACAAAACTCAGTCATTCACCAATCTTATTTTTAGTTCTTAGAAAAAATAATCACACTATTTTATCCAAAATAATTTTACTCATTTTTCCATTAACATAGATTTAGATCTTGATAAATTTGAAAATTTGTAAACAAAACATCAATAATATCCTATTAATACAAGAAACCAATAAATCTTGGTAATAATTTTATGTATTTTAAATTCATCAATGACTTATCTTTTAGTAGGATCAAGAGTTATGCCATATTTATTTAAGATATATCCAATGAATGAAATCTGTTAGAACAAAAAAAATCATATTTACTAAATTTTCCATATAACATCTTTTCTTTCACATATTTAAAGGGAATAACTAGGAACTCATAATTATAATATCTTGTCAGAAACATCATCTTTAAAACATCTTCTCCTATCTTCAACTAATATTATTTTGACCTCAGATCAATCTTTAAAAAATACCATACTCCCTGGAGATAATAAAAAAATCATTGATATGAGGTAAATGATACTTGTTTATAACAATTAAGTTATTTATGGATATATAATAAATTTAATGTCTCATTGAAAACTATTTTTTAACAAATAAAATTTGATCAGTCCATGGTGAACTTCAATGATAATGAAACCATTATATGGAAACTAATAGAGCTATTTTTCAATCCCAAAATATCTACAGGAACCATTTGATATAGTATTTATAAAATTGTCTTATCATTAGGTACTATGTCAAAAGTAATTTCAACTTCCCAATCCGACATAATACTAAGAAACTCATAAGGAAATACATCCAGATATATATTCACTATAGGGACATCATTGATATTAACAATCTCCATATTCTCAAAATATGTGAATGATAACATTCATTTCCACCCTCTAATAGTGTATCATCATCTTGATATGTTATAAAATTTATGAAATAATTCTTATATATAAATATATAACCATTATAAAAAAACTTTTTTAGATCTAAAATATATATTTTCATAGTAAACAAAAATCCAATCATTAACCATAATTTCATTAAAATATACAAGAGGTAAGATAAAAAAGATTTTTGGTAGAATATATATATATAAAATAACATAAATATTCTTATAATTTATTTTCCCCTTAATAGTCCCCCTATTTATTTTTAAAAAATGTTCTGGGTTAATTTCTTGAGTTGAAATTTCCAATTTGTCAGATAATTTCTCAAAAATAAAAGACTATATAGACCCCAAATAAACAAGATAATGGTAAAATCAAGTAGAAAAAGTAGTGTACCAAGAAACACATCATTGGATGGTCCAACATCTACCAATATTTTTTCAATGGATATAAGCCACAAATATTTTGTGATATTTATGATTTATATCATTTGTTCCATTATTTGGAAATGTTCTCACATAATGAACCAAAAATATTTTAGTTAAAGAATATTATCATCTAAATTAATTATTTTAATGATAATTTTCATTTCAGTAAAAATCCAAATTTATAGACATTCCATTCCAAAAAAAACTTCCTATATTTAACAAAACATTTACTGGGTTTATTTTTACCATTACTATCACAATAAAAAAATGTGATTTTCTTATCATCATATTTCTTTTATGGGTTCATTCCCACACCTACCACATGAATCTTCGTTCAAATTGTCTTTATAAAATACATGATTATAAGAAAACCCCATTTATACCTTTATTTCACATAAAACAATTTTATCATAACATGTGAATTCATAGGAATTTATTTCCTTTATATACCATGGATTCAATCCAGAGTGAATAAAATTAATTTTACTATCAAGATCCTATATAAGATTTGGAACATACCTTTCTAAGCATGTGAAGTTTTCATCATACGCAACCACAAAATTTTCCTCCTTCTTTCCTAATTCCCATAATTGTTTTCCATCATATGTTGAAGAACCTTAAGAAAATATTTTTCAAAGAAAATATACTTAAATGCATCCAACTACATGGAATAAATATCTTCTCATTCTCTAGTATTAATAACCATTGACCATCATTGATCAAATTTATCTTAAAAATGATAAATTGTAGTAGTTACATCTTGATGATATAAACAACCCATGAAATTGAATGTATTCTATAATACATTAAACCATCATTTAAATATCACAAGTTCTGATGATCAAATAAATGTTAGAGGGTGTCAATTCATGAGATGATCTATTATAAACACATTCATGTACAATGAACATGGTTAATCTTTCACATGAATACTACCACAATTTATAACATGTGTCAACTGAGTTATGACGAAAAACATCTCTATTCCATTTATAATAATACTAGGTTTCTAATTTAGAATGATATTTTCCTCTGGGTGTCTTTCTACTTCATATCCTCTATTTCCTCTGTAGAAAACCATTCTCAATAGAAATTGTTTTGTTTAAGAAACAATGTAATATTAAAATTCTATACCATAATATAAATAAGTTATAATGTCTTAATATTATTTACATCCATTATCCAAAATTATAAAATTATATAATCCTTTTCTCTAATATGAACTATAAGGACCCAAACATTATTCAATCCATAATTTAATTTTTAAATAGGAATTTGTTTTCTTTCATTTTTGAAGATATTTCCGTGTTTATATTTTTACTGAATTAGTTAATTATTATTAAATAAAAAACCCACTCATTATAAGTGGACCTCTTCCTATTAGTAACCATTTTTTCCAAAATATACAAACATTAAAATAAAACACATGATATTTTCATGAAAAATATATATGATTTTTTAATTAGATTATTTGTTTTCCTAATCACCCTTAAAACGTATGAAAGACAATTAAAAACATAAGATGCAGAAAAAATCATAGTAAGGGACATAAAAAAAGAATAAAGAAACCAATTTGTCTATTTTTGAACCCTGGTATCATAAAATAGAGTATTCCTTTTATATAGTAATATTTGGGTATAAATATTTGTTTACATACATTTGAAATCAGTTTTACTTCCAAAAGTTTTTATAAAACAATTTTTAAGAAAATATTAAGAAAAAATTATAATCATTATTATTTCCTAGGAATCATGAAAAATTGTGAAATCTTTTTCTAAAAAAATACCATTTTACAATAGAAGTAAATAATTTTTCATTTGAAACAAATAATCATTACATTTACTTTGTAAATTAGTTTATTTCATTGAAAACTCATTAGAATGAATTTAAAAGTCCTTTAAGTGTCTTGGGATTCCATCTATATAAAACCCTTATGAGAACCCATACAAGTTTAATTACTAAAACGGTTATCTTTTGTCATAATTTTCTAGAGAAAATAATCATTAACCAATGTTTTTAGAGCTATATTGAGTTTACCCATCATCATGAGTTATATGAGATGAACCAATCATCATCAGATTTATCATGCTCTTCTTTTTTCATGATATATATCAAGATCAAATATCATCATAAAATTTTACAATGACCATATCATGCTTAAAACGTTTTAGGATTTCACCATTTCAATAAAAATACTTGAAAAACACTTTTGAAACCATATGAAAAGAAATTTTGTATACTAAAATACCATTAAAAAACTTTTAAAAATAACATAATAATAACAAAGTAAAGGAGGGTATTTTGTTGAATAAAATATCAATTCTTTTAAAGGAATTAAAACATAAAATAACAGTTTTGGTGGAGGGAAAATCCATTGACACCGTATACATTAAAATATAATATTCATTTTGTAAAAAAGTATCATAAAAATATTTATTTTGACAACATTTTAAATAAATTAAAATGTATCTTTTATAATTCATTACTATCCAAACATCAATAAAATAATTTTAAGAATATATAGATGAAATAAAAATAATTATAAAATCAATCTTTTAAATAATTAAAAATTAGGTTTTTAAGGTAAAATGCCCCTAACCTAGAGTCTAACTAATCATATTCATTATTTATCATACTGAATAATAAAATTATGTTAATTAAATATGTAACTAAAAATATTCATCTTGTTTATTATTCTTTTTATTTTATTTATTACCATGTTAAATACAATAACTTAATCAACTAAATTCACATATGCTGATTTGATCATATTCGGCTCATATAGCCAAAATGACTTTGGTACATTGAATATGGTCAGATAGGTCATTATTACATCATTCAAGAATAATAATCACAAAATAAATATAATTATTATAAATTAATTATACTTTTATAAATAACTAGGCATTATGATTTTGAAAAATGAATTATGATACGATCATAAAGATGGTAGGTCATATGTATCTAAGTGTAAAAATTCCATTTTTCAATGAAAAAGATGGAAGGAAGGTAAGTATTATTTTTCATTTAAATAATTATTATTATAAATTTTATATCATATTAAATCTTTAAATAGTCTTATTTATTCTATCCAAGTGATGTGGTAATTAAAAACAAATAACATCGATTCATGGAGTTGGTAATCCACATGTAAACATAAATCACATTATTAATTTTAAAAGGAAGGATAAGTAAGAAAACATATAATATTTTATCTTTAGATAATGATAAATACGTCATTAAAATCATATATATAAATTAAATCCATCATTATGTATATCTACAAGTGGAAATTATGGAAAACAAATTATATCGGTTCATGAGGTGGTAGTCTATCGTACAGAAAAAACAGTTCCATTTCCTATTTAATAGAAGAGGATATAGATATATATTATTCCATTAACATAATATTATATATATATATATATGTAATATAACAATGTTATTATTTAATCATGTTTTATGAATATTTTAAGGAGGTAGAAGAAGAAATAATACGAAAATTCATCGTCAAGATCCATAACACTTCTTCAGATAAATTCTTAATATTTATACCTAAAGAATTTATGAGTTGGTTTTAAAAAAAATGACTTCTATGACCTAGGTATGGATTTTATAATGTTATTAGGTTGGTATTTTAAAAAATTTATTGTTCAAAAAGTGTAAATTTGATAGGAGAGGAGTTTCCCTTTTTAAGTGAGGGGAGGGGCACTCTTGGAATTACATAAGTTATTAAATTAATATAAATTAAACATTATGTTCAAATGGATCTATATTGATGTAATTAAAATATATGATGTGAAAGGGTTGACATATTTTAATAAAATAAAAATTCTATAAGTTTATATTATTTAATTACCCAAATCTCTTTGTTTTTACCCCCATTATCTCTTTTAACACTTTCCACAATATGAATTTTTTTACGCTTAAGGGCCTAGAAAATTACTATTAATGGATAATTGAACCATAAATAGACCATGTATGATATTATCAACCATATAAAATTAAATTTTCTGAATATATAAAATTTATAAAATTTAAATGATCTAATAACTTATTTTTTATTATAAAATATCATTAATGTCATTTTTGGAACTATTCATTTAATTTGAAGCTGAAAAGAATTAAAATATAATCCATTATAATATCAATATTATTATATTTTTATTAAAAAAATTAATGGGAAAATATAAATATCTCAAAAAATATTACCTTGACAATTTTTAATATCATTTACTTGATATTTCTACTGATTGCACAAGCACTATGTTAGTTCCATATAAGCATTCAAGAAAATAATTTCATCACAAAAAATTATAAATAAAATACCATTATAAAAATAATTTCATTATTCTATATATAACCATTAATATTCATTCACATATTATTTTTATCCCCATGTGAACATATAAGATAAATTTCAAACCAAGAGATTGATATTCTATATTTTTCATTACATAAAATATTATAAATATAAAAATAAAAGCTAAATGGAAAAAATTTCATATTTTATAATTTTGGTTTATTATTAAAAAATATACTCATACAATGAAATGAATTCAATACTTTTAATGAAATTTAGGTCTCATAAAATTAATTTTAACCTAATTAACACATTTTACCTTTACAATGGTAAATTCATTTATTAACACTATTCATATTTAATAAAAATAAAAAATTACTATTTACCAAATTTGAAAATATTTATTATAAATATGGAATCCATTTTTAAATATTCAATCAATATAGGTGGTATAAACTAATTTAAAATTAATCTCATAAAATGCATTGAAACATAATTTTTTAGAAATATTTATTTTTAACTATAAAAATGTTTTTATACCAAATTAAAGAATAAAATACTATACAATGGCTATAATTTTATTTTTTTATTCATAAGTTACTAATTAAATTTTAAAAATAATCCAAAAAAATTACTATGTAAATAATTGAAATGAAAATATAGGTTTAACAAATCAATACATTTCACTGTTCATTGAGAATAATTATTTTCCAAAAATTTAAAAAAATCATCTTAAAATAATTTGGACTTGATGTATTAAACATATAAGTTAATTTTTATAGTTAAAATTTAATGCTTCTAATCTTTGAGGTTGAACCCTTTGTGAGTTTCCAAGGACAGGGGAGATTTGAGGAAGCTTGGAATAAATTCAGAGGGGTTTGGCTGCAAAATGATGGTGGAAGGGAGATTACACACCGTGTAAGTGTAGTTAATGACTTTTGAAGGGATGGTTCATGACATGTAAATATTTTGGGTAAAATAATAAGAAGGTGATACATTTTTTAGTGAAAACCAAACACTTAAATTTACACGACGTGTAAATGGATTACATGCCGTCTAAATTCCCTATGCAGCGTGTTAATAAATGGTGCAAGAACTCGACCGTTTCTAAAAATGTATATATAAACACACATTTCTATAATTATTGGTTACTATCAACACACTTTGTAATTTTGAGATCCCTTCAATCAAGGATCGATTCTAGCCTTCCTCCTTTGATCTGTGGTGACTCGTGTTGATCTAAAGTGAGTTCTCCCTTCATTTTACAGAGGGTTCTATTGATATGATATTGTTTCCTCCCATATATTCTCACCATATGATTGAAGATGATATCCCATGTTTTAAATGTGTTTTATATTGGGTTTTGGGGGTGCGGTTGTGTCATGGTGTCCTCAGATGGATGTAGTTCTTAGAGGATAGGTGATCAGAGATCCGTCACGTGGTCTGTTCTCGTGTAAAGAACATTGATGACTTTTGAGGTAGGGGATTCATTTCTTATATATATATATTTTAATTTAAATCATAAATTTATCCCAATTTATCCCTTTTTATGGAAATGAAATTGACCTAATAATTATTTTTCCAAATTAAAGGAATTGAATAGTGATCACATATCAGTGATGTTGTTACTATATACCATGATAATAGTTTGACTAATGATTTTCTAGAGAGTGTGATATATATTCCTTTATAATTAGCACATTTTTTATTCTATGGATTAGCATTTTATTCTTGATGGAAATTATTAAATAAATTAATTCTTAAATTAATTGATAATTAATTTTCTTAAGAATAAATAAAGAAGTGGTATGTTTGTAATAAATTTGATATTATAATTTGATGATAATAAAATTGATGAAATGTAGATTTTTATTTGTAATTTATCTTCCATATGATTAGTGTAATTGATAAATAATGAGAATTATGTTAACACTTGATAATAATAATTATCAAAATCATGTTAATTGAGAAAGGTAATTCTCTAGGTTTGTTAAAACCAGAATAAATACTAAGAGAATATTTTTACTTAAATAGATTTTTATAGATTTATGCCTTAGGTTACCCATAGTTGAAACTTGTTAATAAATGAATTTTTAATTCAATATGGAATAAAAACCTATTATGTGGTAAATATATTTATAGGGCATGAATTTTCTATTTTCTTAAGAAGGATGAATGCCTTTTTT
This sequence comes from Viscum album, assembly GCA_963277665.1. NCBI lineage: Eukaryota > Viridiplantae > Streptophyta > Magnoliopsida > Santalales > Viscaceae > Viscum > Viscum album. The sequence continues at coordinate 1,006,723,978 of OY728126.1, forward strand.
TGGAGTTATAAGAGCTCATTTTCTTGAGAAGGATAAATGAATTTTTTTGAGGTCCCATTTATCATGTTGATTGCTTGTTTGTTTCTTGCTAATTTTTGTTGTACTCTAGATATGATCCTTATGATATGAACATGGGATGGATGAGCCTGGGGGGATGATGTGTTATATGGGGTATGGAGGACCAGATGTGATGTGAGCCTGGCATGGCTGTTGTGATATGGGTATGGAGGATTAGATTATGTAGTAGAAGATGACACCTGTGATAGAGAGATGCATCAGTATACGCATGTGGGTGTTGGGGATGGTACCATAGGTAATGGAATGGGTTAAATATGGGCTTAACCATTGATGAGATGTTGAGAGTTGGTATGATCTCTTATGAATCTGTTTAATGGATGATGGCCAAGTTTCTTGTTTTATCTAGATTCATTTCACTACTACTTGAGGAAGATGAAGGTTCTTGGTTACATGTTTCCCCTTGGTGGAAGCATAAGATTATTTTCCTGGAGTACATCAATATTGAAGGATGATAATAATTAATTAAATAAATGTTTAACCCACATGGTTGGTTGATTATGGAATTAAAATACTTAAAATATATTAATCTTGATAAACCATGGACTTGGTTTGGATTATGCCTGGAGAGCATGGACTTTACTCTGATGATTAATGAAATACAATGCAATGTAATGTGGAATAGTGTAACCAGTTAATTAGTGGTTAAATAATTAATTATCATAATGAATTGATACAAAGTATAGAATGAATTTAATGTATCTTTTTTGTATTCTTACTTTCTTATAGGATATATAGTATTAGCAGTGGAAACCGAGAGTTCGAGAGACATTAACTTCAGTTAAGTATAAGAATAGTTTATTCCTATAGCGTGGTTGTGAGATATATTATATCATGTATATTCAGTGATTCATAAGATGTACCACCATTTTCAGTTAGGTAAATTGACATCTAATGGACTTTGGGAGGGGTTTTCCCAACATCTCAGTGGGAGGATAGACAGATGACTAAACCCTATGGTCCTACTCTCTTCTCTTAGTAGTTCTCATAATGGTATTCACATTAGTTAGCTTTCCCATATATGTTTATAGAGTTATGTGATGTCTTGTGGTTATTTCACAAACATGTATTACTATTTATAGTGTCCAAAGGATTATTATAGATATGTCACGTATATGCTGTGATGGTTTGAGGAACTTATTTTTTGTATGGGATATAATGGATTGTGGTATAATACCATATGTTTGACATACATCATATATGATTTGGTGGCTTCTAGGAATGACTTGGTTAATATATATTGTTATGTGGATGGGATGTCGTTGTTATGTTATGCATGAGGTTCATGTTGTGATGCTTTTCCCAAGTGTTTTCGGGATGTACTACTTTTGGAGAGAGGCACTCTGGACATATGACATTGGGGTAGAGAAGAAAACTAGTGGGGAAGTGGGAGAGGGGTACCCTTTATGATTTATTATAATATTATATGATCTCTTTCATGTGTTACTTAGTGATTATTATCCATGGATAGGTTCATAACGTAGTATACTTGTTTAGGGGATGAGTTAGTTTCACTATTGTTCACTGTGCTTTAGCATAATTTATTTATCTTTTGTATAGGTTGATCTAGGTAGGAACCTACTGAGTATATTTATATACTCACCCTGTGTATATATAAAATTTTTTATATTAGTTGGAGAAGGTTGGAGATTGGACCAGACTTTACTAGGTCATGGTTTAGTAGGAGTTGTTTAGGATTTGTGGTTGTTGTCGTCATTACCTTTTTGGTAAGTTTAGTTTCCCTTTCAGTTTTTTTTACAATATGATATTTCGTGTTTCACTTGGAATTTATTATATATATATATATATGTGTCTGAGGAGGTGTAGGTTGTTTTATTATTCTTATATCTCTCTTCCTCATGTTTCTCTTAGAGGGTAATGCCTCCCATTTTGTATGTTTACTATACCCTTGATGCTAGTCGCCAAACCGAGGCCTATGGGTGGTAGGAATCGGTCAGTCTCAATTTTCTCCCTTTATTTCAGTATATTTATATGGAGGGGGTCATGACATAATGGTATCAATGGTTTAGGATTGAAAGATATGATGGATTTTGGAGTTAGGTACAGGTGATGTTGCATGGGTTGGTAGGGAAATGGTGTCAACTAAGCTTAGTAAGTGATGTAAACATGGGATACCGAATATGATCTAGAAATTTATGGCCCCCTATGATCTGAGGCATGGAACTTTATGTTTACTGAGCGTACTAAACAAATTGATACTAGTTTCAGGGTAGATACCTATGAAAGGATCTTGCATCATTCTTCTTTGTGTCTGTGTTTGAAATGGGTAGAACTTGGGATAGGTTAAAACCTTAACAAGATAATTAATATTAATTAATTAATTGATTTTAAGTTTTCCATATTCATGGTTTAAGAGCTCTAATAGTCTATTCTTATTATAGGTATGGCTCTAGGTCGACATCCTCATTAGGTTCGCATCAAAGATGTTTAGTAGGATGTTTTACCAGATCACTGAATAGTGGAGGCTGATGATGAAAAAAATTGGAGGAAACTCTAAGAGTTTTATAACTAGAGTTTGTAGAAGTATTATGGTTCCATTTTAGATGCTTTCACAGAATGATAGTTAGAGGAGGTTTATATAGATTTTAGTTCAATTTGTTCTCGAAAAAATCTTTGGTTTCTGTTGGATGTGATGATATTTTTTGGAGCAGTGAGGTAGTAGTGGTTCTTGTTCTGCGGGGATTGTAAGGATTCATTAGTCTAATGTGATATTTTTTTAGACCAGTTTAGAGAATATTTTATTTCTTCGACCATGTAAGTGGCTAGTATCCAAGAACATCTTACCCATCGGTAGGGGATGTCCGATGTTCAAGAGTTCATAATCCATTTTAGGACCCTTCGGAGATATGATTCATAAATATTTCTAGATTTGGAGGCCATGGAGATAAATTTCATGGTATATTTTCAACCATAGATCCACCTCCTAGTCACCCCATTTATATTGAAGATGTATCTTGAGGTGCTAAAAAATTTAGAGGTTTTTCAGTTAGATGAGGGTTGGTCCCATCCCTCATCATCTCATTTATCCATGTGCAACAGATCTTAGAACTATACTAAGGGATCATAAAATGGGGTTTTCTTATGGAGGATGAGGTCATCAATGATGGGAGTGACTAGCCTTTTTGAGTAGTTAGTATGTACCAGGTGTTATGCTCTAGTTTCCTCCATTGAGGCAGTTTTAACTAAGGTAGTAACAACAGGTTGGTCCAGTTTGGGATCCTTAGAGAGGAGTTGAGGTAAGCATAGTACAATCCCAGGATGATCCTCATCCCCAGAGAGTAGAGTGTGGCTATGAATGTGATTATCTATAGGATTAGAGAGGCTATGAAGTATGTTTTGGTTATCTTCAGGCTTTATCATAGCCAACATAAGGTGAGCCTGATGTTTTCCAAGGTATGATTTTATTGTTTTCTATATGGGTGCATTCTTTTTTTGATCTAGGATTGACACAATCCTTTATATCACCTACCCTCTTCCATTCTTTGAGACTTGAGGTAGAGAGGCTTCTACTTCCCTTGGAATTTACTATTCCAGTTTGAGGTCAAACTAACTTTTATGAAATATGTAGACACTATGATCTAGTTCTGGGGACACACTAATCTTGGAGACATGTCCTATGTTTACAGATATATCCCTATGACATCATACTCAACATGTATTTGTTGTATTTGGTGCAGTATATCATGGATTGATTTAGGTGGAAGGTTATGTTCTGTGTTTATAATAGAGGTCTAGTGGTATTTGTTGGTGAGAGAGACCCTCATATGGGTCAAATTCATGTTCTATCCTTGTCTTATTTGATGGAAAGTTTGATTATAAGCTCATTGGAGGTTCAAAAATTTCATTTTCCTGGGGTTGTGTAAGAGTACCGTAAAGTATTTCTAGAAGAGGTTATAACATTACTCCCTTGACTAGAGATTGAGTTTGGGATCGAGTTACAACCAGGATTGTCTCCTTTATTGAGGTCCCTATATTGGATGGGGACTTCTGAGTTTCAATATCTATGAGTACAGATTGATGATCTATTGCAGTGAGGTTTTGTTCAGTCGAGTGTGTCACCTTGGGGTGTATCAGTTTTGTTCATGAATAAGGCTGACATTATCTCATAGATTTGTATCGATTATCGTCACATGAAACTAGTGATGTTGAAGAACCATTATCCTCTTCCAAGGACTAATGATTCATTAAATAAGTTGAATGGAGCAAGTTGTCTCTTGAAGATTGATTTGTGGTCTGGATATCCTTAGATATAGGTTGAGGATGTATATATTCACAAGACATCATTCCTTAGTCTTCATGGGCATTATGATTTCTCTGTGATGTCATTCAGTGTGATGAGTGCTCAAGGTATTTTTATGGGTTTTATAAATACAATGTTTAAGGAGTTCCTGAATAATTTCATGGTATTTTTCATTTATGGAATCATTGTGTACTCCATGTCTAAAGATGATCATATAGATCATCTAAGTTCCATTTTGGGAGTTCCTTATCATGGTCAACTATTTAAGAAGTTATTGAAGTTTGTGTTTTGGGCTCATAAAGTCTATTTTTTTGGGAATTTGGTATCCCAATAGGGAGTATCTTTGGATCCATAAAATATAGAGGAGATTGTGTCTTGGGTAGCCTCTAATATAGTGATAGAGGTATGTATTTTCTTTAGTATTTTTAGATATTACAAGATATTCTTATCCAATTTTTCTTAGGTTGAGACTCCTCTAATAGCTTTGAACTGGAAGTATCAGGTGTTCTTATGGACTGAACAATGTTAGGAAGATTTTGAGTACTATAAATAGAAGTTGGTCAACTCTACAGTTTGTTTTCCAGTATAAGGAGTTCAGTTTGATGTTTTCTGTGATTAGTGTAATCTTGCCTTTAGCTATGTTCTAATGTAGTTAATATCAGCTATTTCTTATGGATCTTGGTAGTTATGTCCTCATGAGAATAACTATTACAACCATTATCATGAGTTGGTTATGGAGGTTTTTTATTTGATATTGTGATGAAATTACCTCATTAGTGAGAATTTTATGGTCTTTACCAACCCTAAGAGTTTGAGGTATGTATTCTTCCAACTTGACTTGAAATTTACCCAAAATTGGTGTATGAAGTTTTTACAGGATTATGATTTTTAGATTTCATATATACCAGGAAAGGAGAATGTTGTAGCTGATGCACTGAGTTAGAAGTTACGTTGTGATGATTTGCATGAATCTAGAGATTCCTAGAGAGTGATAGAGAAACTCTCAATAATGAATCATGATATGGGATAGGTTAGAGGCAGATGTTGTCTTTTCTAGATGATAGTTAAGTTTTATTTGGTGAAGTTGTTGGAGGATTCCTAGTTAGGAGATTCTGAGGTGGTGGTCTATAGAGACCGAGTTGTTTTTGGTGATTTCTCTGATTGTTAGTATGAGGTTGTAAAACACGGAGTGTTATTTCATAGAATGTTATTGTTCCTTAAATGATGTATGAAATGGTTCTCCATGAGCTCCATAGTTCTCCTTTGGTGGTAGATACCAGTGTGAAAAATATGTATTGAGAGTTGAGAGGTTAATTTTGGTTTCTTAGGTTGAAGTGTGTAGTTGTATACTTTTTTTTCTTGATGTTTGATCTTCCAGAAGGTGAAGGCTGCAAACCATGTTCCCGATGGATTTCTCTAACTGTTAGATGTTCCCCAGTGGGAGTGGGAGGAAATCTAGATCGACTTTGTTACTATTTTACCCCGATATCAGGGAGGCTATGATTCTATATGGGTGATAGTGGATTGTTTGATGAAATCAACACACTTTATAATGACCAGGGAGTTGATCTCAATGTAGCTTTTATCGAGGTAGTATCTAAAGGAGGTGGTGTGACTCCAAGGATTCCCAAGGATGATAATTTCTAATTGACATTGTCATCTTACCTATAGGGTATGGAAAAGTATCCAACATGATTTTGGATCCCATTTACTCCTTTACATTACATTTCATCCACATATGGACGGTCAAAACAAGAGTACCATCTAGACTCATGAAGACATATTTCACTCTTGGGTCTTTGATTTTTAAGGTTCATGGGTGATTAACCTTCCCTTAGTTGAGTTTTAATAAAATAATGTTTTTCACTCCACCATTGATATGACACCATTTGAATATTTTTATTGTAATAACCCAAACCTTTATTAATGGAAATTCTTCTTGATCTAATTAAATGTCTTGTTTTGTAAAATGGTTGTATAACATATTAATTTCTTTGGTTTTGTGTTTTTGGATTTCAAAATACCATTAATAATTATAACTTTTTCTAATATAGCTGTGGAACAGTGATCACATGATTAGTATAAATACAAGGCTTTAAAAAATCCAAATTACTCAGAAAAAGGAAGCGATGACCTCATCCCGTAAAATTTATCCATACGAAGCCCATTTTTCGAAGCTTGGAAAGGATGTGGAATCATTGTGATTCTCTCTTAACCAAGCCCAAGACAAGCTTTAACACGTTATGCTCGAATGGAACAACCTGCATGAGAATTGTAAGTTGATAGAGATTACCAACCGAGTGATGTTATCCGAGACACCCCAGGGGTCTGTCACCATCGCACACCTTACCCTTAGGTATTAGGCCAATGTTATAAGGGGTTATGTAAAATACCCCATCACTATGATTATGTGCATTATTTTTTGTATAGAATAAATAATATAAATTCATTTTATTATTGTTACTTTTTAAATATTTTTTAAAAAACAAATAATATATTTAGTTAATATTCAGTTAAGAAATATATTTTGATGAATTAATGGATTTTTTAATTAAATAATATTTTATTGAAATATTATTAATAAATTTATTTTTATTAAATATAAATAATCTTATAATTTTTATGAATATAATTGTAATTATTATTAAGGTTTGAAAGCCATTTTTTTCCGAAACCATGGTTTTTCGATTAATGTCAGTTTTTATTTTAAGAGTAAAAATTTCAATATTTAAAAAATTATTTATATAAAATAAATATTATTTTTGGAATCATGATGTTGAAATTATCCAAATATGATTTTTTCATAATTTTTTGATACATTCGATTTTTTGGGTAAAAATTAAATACCATTTAATTATATAATGTGTTTTATGACATCATAATGACCCAATTGTGATGTAATAAAATACAATAAATGGGGTGTTTGGAAAATATATATTTTACCATTAAAATAATTTTATTTTAGGTTTGTTTTATTTATTTTACAAAGCTTTAGTGGACCCTCCAAGTCTTAAAAAATATTTTATCTTTTTAAATTGATTTCCTTGAGAGTGTAACTCACCTCCACATAAGCAAGTCTGATATTTTAAGAAGCTCGACCATTGGCCTTTTAAAATATTGTTTTCCAATCCCTTTTGAAAAAAACCATGGGCAAAACCATGGTTTGGTTTGTGGTTTTGATTAGTTTAATGTGGGGTGTACAAAACATAAATAATAAAGAATTCCCTCTCTTTTCCTATATAAACCCACCCAAGATCCCACTTACACTTAACTCAATGACTTTGGAGCTCAATCAATATCTTCAATCCTCTATATAGAGTCCTCCCAAGTTTCACCAAACTCCCAATAAGCCTCTCTCAAACCTCTCCCAATCCTTTGGGATCACACTTCCTTGTAAGGCATTCATTCCTTTCTCATTTTTGTCCAAAATTCTTTAAATTGATATACTCTTTTGATTTCAATTAAAAAAGTAGGGGTATGATTTAGAACCTACCCCATACTGTCCTCCTCATGTTTTAATTGATTATATACCTCTTTATCTCTCATTAGTGCCTCCCAATAACACCCGTTACAATGCCTAAATTCCGTAAGGAATTTTTATCTTCTCATTTACATTCAAGCAATTATTTTGTATTATGAATCTAAATTACATTACATATTTTGGGACATGTATCTATTTCAACCCTTAATATCCATTTAATTTACATATTATGAGACACACCTTTTTCTCTCATCAACCATTTTTATGAATTCTTATGTTACGCCGTTATGCTTCCGAAATTGCACTGCAATTTTTTTCAAGCCAAAGTCATTGTCTAGTGAATACAATACCCATATCTCTATCAAGGGTATTCACCTTTATGAACATTTAAATATTGATTATATAGTTTCATTTATGTATTACACACCTCTTATTCATGGATTAAATTATTATGTTTAATTAATCCATGTTGTGTGATCCATGTAGAACATTTATGAATGAAATGTAATGATTAAGAAGGGTGCACCCTGATAGCGCTCCAATGTATTGGGTAAAGATTAGTATCATGATAAGTCAAGTGAAATGAGGTTTTACTCATGATAATTCAAGTGCAATGAGGTTTTACTCATTCTCTATGTGCAATGACCCTTGGCTCATGCTAATATCATGTTAAATGTTGTTCAAAATTTCCATCTTATGATAATCATTCTATATCATGCCTTTATAATCATGTTTCTCTTATGATCCATTAATATGCATATTGCCTTATATGTACTATATTCTTAATGTTATGCCTTTTTTACTCCCTTACTGGGATTTATATCACACCCTTTTCTTATCCATGTCCTCAGGTTATCCTATGAAATGCTAACTACGAACGAATGTTGGGGTCATGTAAAAGAAGTTTTCAATAAAGATGTTGTGTTTTATGTTCTAAGTTGTTATGTAATGTTCCTAAGCCCCAAATACACTAGAACTATCGATATTATATCTTGTATCAAGTGAATATTTTATGTAATAAATTATGTTTAAGTGTGAAATAAAGAGAAGGGTTGTAATTGTTGGTATCAAAGGACATGTTTAGTTATTTTTGGGATTAGGATTAGAAAACCCTAGAGAAAGCCTTAGTGATAAGACTAAAAATAATAAAAACATACCTAAATTTTGGTGAGTATTGAGTAAGTGGATTATCAAGAAAATACATCCCTATCTAGATACGAGCAGGTAAAGGCGGCTTTGGCACTAATGTATCCTAGGGGTAATACCTGAAAACACTACTTTGAGCTAGACTCAAACGGGAACTGGTGCATGACAATGAGCCTTACTGCACTCTAGGTTACGATACTCACAGAGTATAATCTTTGGTAAATGTATAATCTTAGTATGAACCATTATTAAGGGAATAAAAATGCCCCTAAGAATATATGTTGGGAAGTAAATCATGGATAACCTAGATATAAGCCTATAAATTCATAAGTTTTGGAAATAAAATTAATTTAAAACTCATCCATTTTTGTCTTTGGATTACCCATTATGTGTTACCCCAAACTTTAATTTTATTCTATCCAATGTCCGGTAATAGGAGGAATCGGGCTAACAATTTATGCAGAGATCAATGTGATGACTATTTTAATGAGATCCCAATCTGATGGGAGTGGGAATCACAAACATTGTCACGATAATATCTCAGTTAATAGAAGTTTTGAATAGAAACATGGGTAAAGAGGTACATTCAACCCACTAAGAAAGACCAAGTTGCAATCGAGAGATTCATGAGACAAAGGCCTCCTACTTTTAATGGATCATATGACCCCTTGATCGTCAAACAAAGGATCAAATCCATTGAAAATATCTTCTCTATACTTCAATGTTCCGAACAAGAGAAGGTTCTTTTGGATGCTTATCGTATGAAGGGTGAAGCTGATCAATGGTGGAAATTGATCAAAAATACAAAGCCTGAGGAGGAGATAGAGGCATTGGAATGGAAGGATTTCAAGAATATTTTTTTCAATAAATATTTTCTGGGCACCATCTAACTTAAGATGTAAATGGACTTACTTTCGCTCAAGAAAAAAGAAGAAGAATCCATCAGAGTTTGTGAGGAAAACTCAACAAGGCTTTCACTATATGCCTTTGGCATTTTTTTTACCCCAAAATTAATGGTTGATCTCTTATTTGGTGGGATAAAAAATAGCTAATGGAAAGCCCTGGTGATCCGTGGCATCAATATCTATGAGTAAATTTTCTGATGTGCCGTTAAAGTTGAAATGGAGATTGGAAAATCACAGGGGTATCATGGGGATAAAAAGCGTAAAGTGGACTTCAATTATGGTGGTCCAATGGATAAATCAAACAGTGGTATGAAAATCCAGTACCCCACTTTCCAAAAGAGTGGAAAGAAGTACCCTCGAAATTGCCTAAAGGGGATGAGGAAATTATTTAGGTATGGAAGAGAAGGACACCTGGCTATTAAACGACGACAAGAGAAACCCAAAGCTGCGACAGAGGAGAGGAATGCTCCATTCGACCCTCAACACATTTTTAATTGCTTCAACTGCAAAGAACTGGGGCACTTTGCAAACCAGTTCCCTAAGAAAAGGGTTTTCAGAGGTAACCAACAACCTCCAAGGTAGCAAGGGAGAGCTTTTACCATCACTACTGACAAAGTGAACCCCGAAAATGAAGTGGTTATAGGTACTCCAGTTGTTCATTCAAGAATATCTAACATACTTTTTGATTATGGTTCTACACATTCTTTTATATCTCAAAAGTTTAGCAGAATAATCCTAATACGACCAAAAATCATGGAAGTAAAGATGCCAGTGAGTATAAAAAATGTAGAAATTATTGCAACCCATGAGTATAACTCCTCCCTAGTCACAATTTGTGGATTTAACTTCCCCGTGAAACATTTCATACTCCCTCTAGTGGAATTTGATGCAATTTTTTGCATTTATTGACTTTCCTTATATAGAGCCAACAGAAATTGCCGTGTGAGAGAAATCACTCTCCATATGGAAAATCAACCCCCGATTATATACTAGTGAAATGAGAAGGATGAATATTCCTTATCACCATATTCTTAAGTGTGAATATTACTGACCTATAAGAATACATATCTGGATAAGATGATTGAGTCCAAGGAAGCAACCAACCTTGAAGACTTTCCTATTTTGAGGGAATTCGCTGAAGTGCTTCCCGAGGAATTTTCTTGTCTACATCTTAGAAGATATGTTGAATTATCAATTGATCTTATACCTTGGGAATTTCCAATATCCAAGAATCTATATAGGAATTGTGGTTGTGGAGATTGAGTATCTGAAAAAACAACTACAAAAGAATATGGATAAAGGATTTATACACCCAAGTGTTTCACCATGGGGTGCAGCAGTCCTTTTCATCAAGAATAAGAATAGTTCAATGCGCCTTTGCATTGATTATCATGTTCCTAAAAAAATTACGATATAGAAAAATTGTCATATTCCTCAAATTGATGACTTGTTAGATCAACTATATGGAAAAAAATACTTCTTTAAGATGGATTTTCGGTTAGGATATTACCAAGTTAGGGTAAAGAAGGAGGATATCCCCAAGACTACTTTTCGTACAAGATAAAGGAACTATGAATTTATAGTAATGCATTTATAACCCACTAATGATTCAGTAATCTTTATGGACTTGATGAATAGAGTATTTATAGATTTCCTTGACAAATTTTTGGTAGTATTTATAAAATATATTCTAATATACTCTAAAAAAGGAGGATCATGAGGATCATGAGGAGTATCAATGAGATATCTATGGATCCCTCCAAGAGAGCTTCCATTGAGGGATGGATGAGGCAAACATTGGTAATAGATATCCATAGCTTCCTGGGGTTAGCTAGATATTATCTTTGATTTTTGAGAAATGTTTAATGATTGTAAAACCCTCTTACCAAGCTAACTTAGAAGGGATTCAAGTTTTATTAGAGTGATGAATGAAAAGACATATTCAAGGAGTTAAAAATAAGTATTATCAATGAAATCATGCTCACACTACACACAAGTGGATAAATTTTTGTGGTATTTAATGATGCTTCGAAGAAGGTCCTGGGATGTGTGTTGATGCAAAATGACAAAGTCATTTCTTATGATTCAAGGAATTTGAATGTTCATGAACACAACTATCTAACACATGATCTAGAGTTTGATGTAGTGATCTTCACTTTAAAAATTTAGTGACATTACCTCTTTGGGGAGAAGTGTGAAATATATACAGACCAAAAAGACACATGTATATATTCACATAGAAAGAGTTGAATATGCACCATCAAAGATGGTTATAACTGATCAAAGACTATGATTGATTAATCCATTACCACCCTGATAAAGTGAACAAGGTGGAAGATTCTCTAAGTAGAAAGGACCCAACAATTCTATCATTGATGAGAATTGAAAAGGATCCAATATTCTTAGATTTGATGAAGATGAACATGGGAATCATAAATAAGGGAAAATCATCAATAATTTCACAAATTATTTCTCAACCGTCTCTTTTGGAAAGGTTAAAAGATTCTCAAAAGGATGATGTGTGAATTCAAGAGAAAGTGAAAACTATCAAAAAAGGGGAATCCTCAGAGTTCAATGTTAATGAAGAAGGAATTATGAGATTTGGGTCAAGACTATGTCTTCCATCAAATAAGGATTTTAATAAAAAAATTTGGATGACGCATATAGTTCAAATTTCTCCATTCATCTAGGGAACACAAATATGTATCAAGATCTACGAGAGCATTTTTTGTGGGAAAAATGAAGAAAGAGATTGGTGAGTATTCTTTAAAGTGTCTGGTATGTCAGCAAGTGAGGGATGAGTGGCATAAGTATAAGGGGATGATGTAACCATTATCCAAAACATAATGGGAATGATAGAATATCACCCTTGACTTCATCACCAGACTTTCGAAGACATATAAAAAAACAATGCTATCTGGCTTGTTATGGATCATTTTACAAAGACTGCACACTTCATTGAAATTCTAGAGGATTTCTCATTAGATCAAATACAACACACACACACACACACACACACACACATATATATATATATATATCGGATATGTGGTAAGGATGCATGGAGTACCACTATCTATTGTATCTGATCGAGATCCAAGATTCACCTCTATGTTCGAGAAGAGTCTCCAACACACTCTGAATACTGAGTTGAAGTGCAGTATGGATTATTATCCTCAAAAGGATGGCCAATCTGAGTAGAATATCCAAAAACTAGAGGAAATGGTGATACCATGCTTAGTGGACATTAAAGGAGGATGGGATCAACATCTTCCTCTGGTTGAGTTCTCTTACAAAAACAGTATCCACTCAAACATCCAAATGAATCCTTATGAAGCCCTGTATGGGAAGAGGTGTAGAACACCATCATGTTAGGATGAAGTTGGGGAGTGAAAAATCCTAGGTCCAAAAATGGTTGAAGAAATGGTGGAGAAGGTTAAGACCATCCGGCAGCACATTAAAGCTACTCAGATTCAGAAAAAGAGCTATGATGATAATAATAGATGAGACCTATGGTTTGATGTTAGAGAAATGATATTCCTCCACATATCACCATGAGATAGAGTTATGAGATTTCGGAAGAAGGGAAAGCTTATTCCAAGATACATCCACACTTTTGAGATCCTTGATCGCATTGGATTAGTGGCCCATCGACTATAACTACCACCAAACCTATCTCAAGTACATGATGTATTCCATGTATCACTCTTGAGGAATTAAATACCTGAACCATCACATGTACTCAATCCAAAGGTGGTACCATTAGATAATGACCTCTCTAATGAAGAGAATCCGATGACGATATTAGATCATAGAGAAAAAGTTCTATGAAATAAGAGAATTCCCCTCATCAAGGTGTTGTGGAGAAACCAAAAGTCTAAATAAGTAACATGGGAATTAGGGGATGTGATGAAGCATAGTTACCCACATCTGTTTTAGTGTGGGAAACGAAACTTAAATGATGAAATATCTTAAGGGGGGAAGATTGTAACGAACCAAACCTTTATTAATTGAAATTCCTCTTGATCTAATTAAGTGTATTATTATATAAAACGGTTATATAACATATGAACTTTTTTGGTTTTATGTTTTTTGATTTCAAAATAACATTAATAATTGTTACTGTTTGCTAATATAGCTGTTGAAGAGTGATCACATGATTAGTAAAAATATAGGAATTTAACAAATCCAATTTACTCAGACAAAGGAAGCGATGACCTCACTCAGTAGAATTTCTATCTACAAAGACCATTTTCAGACCTTGGAATGAAGGTGGGTTTATTGGCTTCACTCTTGACCATGACCAAGCCGATCTTCAACATATTAAGCTCAAACTAAATCACCTATGTGAGAAGTAAAAGTTGATAGAGATTACCACCAGAGCGATGTTATCTCAGCCACCCCAAGAGTCTGTCACCATCGCACAACTTACCCTTAGGTATTATGTGGGTGTTATAAGGTGTTATTTAACAAGAATGAGCACTATGATTATGTGCATTATTTTTTTATAGAATAAAAAATATACATTCATTTTATTTTAGTTACTTTGTAAAAAAAATTTAGAGCACAAGTAGTATTTTTAGTTAATATTCAATTAACAAATAAATTTTGATGAATTAATAGATTTTTTAATTAAATAATATTTTAATAATATATTATTAATGAATTTATTTTTATTAAATATACATGATTGTATAATTGTTATTAATACAATTGTAATTTTTTTAAGGATTGAAAGCCATTTTTTTGTCAAAACCCATGAGTTTTTGATAAATGTTAGTTTTTATGTTAAAAGTAAAAATTAACATATTTAGAAAATTATTTAGATAAAATGAATTTTATTTTTGGAGTCAGGATGTTGAAATTATCCAATGGTAAATTTTACATAATTTTCCAAGACAGTCAAATTTTTGAGTAAAAATTAAATACCATTTAATTATATAATGAGTTTTATGACATCATAATGACTGAATAGTGATGTAATAAAATACTATAAAGTATTTTTTCAGAAAATATATGTTTTACCGTTAAAATAATGTGATTTTATGTTTTTTTGATTTATTTTAAAAATCTTTAGTGGACCCTCCAAGAATTATAAAACATTTTAACTTTTTAAATTGATTTCCTTGAGAGTATGACTCACCTCCGCATAAGCAAGCCTAATATTTTAAGAAGTTGGGCCGTTGGACTTATAAAATAGTTTTATTCACTCCCCTTTGGAAAAATCCATGGGTTGGTTTTTGGTTTTGATTAATTTAATGTGTGGTGGCCAAAACCTAAATAATAAAGAATTCCTTCTCCTTTCCTATATAAACCCAACCAAGATCCCACTTAATCTTCCCTAAAATCATTTGGTGCTCGTCCAACCACTACCATCCTATCTATATAATACTCTAAATGTTCCCCAAGCTCCCAATAAGCCTCTCTCAAGTGTATCCCAAGCCTTTGAGATCACACTTCCAAGTAAGGGATTTCTTCCTTTCTCATTTTTTCCAAATTTCTTCAAGTTGTTATACCCTTTTTATTTCAATTTAAAATGTTGGGTTATGATTTCTCACCTCCACCATACTTCCCTAATTATGTTTTAATTGATTATATACCTTTCTACCTCTCATTAGTGGCTCCCATGCACACCCATTACCATGCCGACATTCCGTAAGGAATTTCTCTCTTCACATTTACATTCAAGTAATTATTTATTATTATGAATTTAAATTCAATTATATATGTTGTGACATGTATCTATATTACCCCCTACTATCCATTTCATGTACATACTATGAGACACCCCTTTATCTCTCATCAACCATTTTTATGAATTCTTATGTCACGCTGTTATGCTGCCGAAATTACACCGCAATTTTCCAAACCAAAGTCATTGTATATTGAATACCATTCCCATATATCTATCAAGGGTATTCACCTTTATGAAAATTTAATTATTGATTATATAGTTTCATATATGTATTCCACACCTCTTATTCATGGAATAAATTATTATTTTTAATGAATCCATGTTGTATGATCCATGTGGCACATTTATGCATAAAATGTAATGAATAAGAAGGGTGCACCCTGATAGCACTCCTATTAATTGGGTAAAGATTAGTATCATGATACGTCAAGTGAAATGAGTCTTTACTCATTCTAATTCAAGGGATATGAGTTTTTTCTCATTCTCCACATGCAATGATCCTTGGATCATGCTAATATAATGTTAAATGTTATGATAATCATGCTATGTAATTCCTTTATTATCATGTTTCTCTTATGATCCATTAATATGCCTATTGCCTAAGATGTACTGTATTTTTCATGTTATACCTTGTTAACTCTCTTACTGAGCATTATAGCTCACCCTTTTCTTATGGATGTCCTCAGGTTATCCCATGCAATTCTAAGTTTGAAGGAATGTTGTGGTCATGTAAAATACATTTTCAATAAAGATAGTGTGTTTTATGTTCTAAGTTGTTATGTAATTTTACTAAGACCCAAATACACTTGACCTCTCAATATTATATATTGTATCAAGTGAATATTTTATGTAATAAATTATTTTTAAGTGTGAAATAAAGAGAACGGTTGTTGTAGTTGGTATCATAGGACATGTTAGGTTATTTTTTGGATCAGGATTAGAAAGCCATAGAAAAATCCTTAGGGATAATAATAATAATAATAAAACATCCCTAAATTTTGGTGAGTATTGAGTAAGTGGGTTGTTATGAAAATACATACCTATATGGATACAATAATGTAGAGGCGACTTTTGTACAGATGTATCCTAGGGGTAAAACATGAAAACACCGATTTGAGATAGAATCGAACGGGAACTGGTGCACAAAAATGGGCCTGGATGCACTCTTGATTACGACACTCCCAGGGGATATAATTTGGTAAATTCATAAACTTAGTACAAACCATTATTAAGGGAATAAAAAAATTCTTGTAATAATATATGTTGGGAATTAGATCATGGATAACCTAGATTGAAGCCTATAAATTCAGAAGTTATGGAAATAAAAGTAATTTATAAGTCATCCAATTTTGTATTTGGATTACCCTTTATGTGTTACCCCTAAATTTTCTTTTATTCTATCCAATGTCCGATAATAAGAGGACTCAAGCTTACAACTGAGGTGAAGATCAATGTGATGATTGTTCTAATCAGATGCCCAATATGATGGGAGTGGGAATCATGAAATTTTTCCCAATAATATCTTAGCTAACTCAGGTTTTTAATAAAAACATGGATCAAGAGGAACATTCCACCCCACCCCCTAAGAAAGAACAAGTCTCAATCGATAGATTCATGATACAAAATCCTAATACTTTTAATGAATCATCTAATCCCTCGATCACTGGATAATGGATCAAATCCATTGAAAATATATTATCCATCCTTTAATGTTCTGAGCAAGAGAAGGTTCTTTTGACTGCTTATCGTATAGAGGGTGAAGTTAATCAATGGTGAAAATTAATCAAAAATACAAAGCATGAGGAATAGATTTAGGCATTTGAATGAAAGGATTTCCAGAATATGTTTTTCAATAAATATTTTCCACACACACTATGACATAAGATGAAAAGGGGCTTCCTTTCCCTCAAGAAAAAAGATGACGAATCTGTCTGAGCGTATATGGAAAACTTCACAAGGCTTGCATGATATTCCTCTGGATTTGTCATTAAACCCAAATTCTAGGTTGACCGCTTCTTTGGTAGGCTAAAATCTAGCCTACAGAAATCCCTGGTGATCCGTGACTTCTATAGCTATGAGGAAATTGTCTGATATTCCCTCAAAGTTGAAATGGAGATCGGAAAAAATCAGGGGTATCATGGGGATAAGAAACATAAGGTGGAATTCAATTCTGGTGGTCCGATGGATAAATCCAACGGTTCTAAGAAAATCCATCACCCTACTTTCCAAAGGTGTGGAAAGAAGCACCCTGAAAATTTCTTAAAGGGGACAAGGAAATGATTTAGGTGTGGAAGAGAAGGGCACCTGGTTGTTAACTGTCGATAAGAGAAACCTGTAGCTATAATAGAAGAGTGGAATTCTGCATTCGACCCTAAAAAAATTTTTCATTGCATTAATTGAAATGAACCGGGGAACTTTAAAAACCAGAGCCCTAATCAAATGGGTTTTAGAGGCAACCAACAACCTCTAAGGCAGCAAGGGCAAGATTTTTCCATCACTACCACCGAAGTGAACCCCGAAAATAAAGTGGTGACAGGTACCCTAGTTATTCATTCAGGAATTGAGAATGTACATTTTGATTCTGGTTCTATGCATTCTTTTATATCCCAAAATATTTGCAGAACACTCCCAAAACCACCACAAATCATTGAAGTAAAGATATCAGTGAGTACAAAAAATGGGGAAATCATTTCAAACTAGGAGTATAACTCCTCCTCGGTCACAATTGTGGATTGAGCTTCCCAAAAAACCTCGTAATACCCCATATAGTGGAAATTTATTCAATTACTAGCATGGATTGGATTTCATTATATAGATCCAAAAAAAATTGCTGTGATAGGGAAATCACTCTCCATATAGTGAATCAACCCCTGATTCTGTACAAGTGAAAGGAGGGGGATGAATCTTCCTTAGCATCATCATATCAAGCGTAGATATTTATGACCTATGAGAATGCATATTTGGATCATATGATTGAGTCCCAGGAAGCAAAAATCCTTTAAGACTTGCCTTTTGTGAGGGAATTCGTTGAAGTGTTTCCTGAGGAATTGTATGGTCTTCATCCTAGAAGAGATGTTGAATTCTCAATTGATCTTATACTTGGGGCATTTCCAATATCCAAGAATCAGTATATAATGGATTTTGTGGAGCTTTAGTAAATGAAGAAAAAACTATATAAGAATCTAGATAAAGGATTTATACACTCAAGTGCTTCATCATGGGGTGCACAAGTCCTCTTCGTCAAGAAGAAGGATGGGTCAATGCGCCTTTTCATTGATTATCACGAGCTCAAAAAAATCACGATAAAGAACAAGTATCCTATGCACCGAATTGATGACCTATTCGATCATCTATATGGAGAAAAATACTTCTCTAAGGTGGATTTTCAGTCGGGATATTACCAAGTTAGGGTGAAGAAGGAGGATATCCCCAAGACTTTTTTATAAAAGATACAAGCATTATGAATTCATAGTAATGCCTTTAGGACTCACTAATGCTTGAGAAATCTTTATGGAATTGATAAATAGAGTCTTTAGAGATTGTGTTGACAAATTTTTGTTAGTATTTATAGACTATGTTCTAATATACTCTAAAAAAAGGAGGATCATGAGGAGCATCTATGAACTATACTAGAGAACTTGTGAAAGGAAAAGCTCTATGCAAAGTACATCAAATGTGAGTTCTGGTTGAAGGAGGTCTTATTATTAGGTCATATCATCAGAATCAATGAGATATCCATGGATCCCTCAAAGATAGCTGCAATTGAGGGATGGGTGAGTCCAACATTGGTAATAGATATTGGTATCTTCCTGGGGTTAACTAGATATTATTGCCGATTTGTGAGAAATTTCTCATGATTGTCAAACCCTCTTACCAAGATAACTTGGTAGAGAGTCAAGTTTGGTTGGAGTGATGAATGAAAATAAATATTCAAGGAGTTAAAAATGAGGCTTTTCAATACACCCATGCTCACACTACCCACAAGTGGATAACTTTTTGTGGTATTTAGTGATTCTTCAAAGAATGGCATGAGCTATGTGTTGATGCAAAATGATAAAGTCGTTACTTATGATTTAAGGAAATTAAAATTTTATGATAACAAATATCCAACACATTATCTAGAGTTTTCTATGGTGATCTTCACTTTAAAGATTTTGTGACATTACCTCTTTAGGGAGAATTTTGAAATATATATGGAGAAAAAAAATCCTCAAGTATATATTCACATAGAAAGAGTTGAATATGTGCCAATGAAGATGGTTAGATCTGATCAAAGACTATAACTTCTTAATCCATTACCACCCTGGGTAAGCGAAGAAGGTGGAATACGATTTAAGTAGAATGGACCCACCAATTCTATCATTGACGATAATTGAAAAGGATACAATCTTCTTAGATTTAAATAAGATGGACATAGGAATCATATAGAAGGGAACATCATTGATACTTTCCCAAATCATTACTCAAATGTCTCTTTAGGAAAGGTTAAAGGATGCTCAAAAGGATGATGTGGGAATTCAGAAGAAAGTAGAAGCTATCAGAAAAGGTAAATACCCCAAGTTCAATGTTAATTAAGAAAGAATTGTGAGATTTTGTTCAAGAATATGTGTTCCATCAAATGTGGAGTTTAAGAAATAACTTTTGGATGATGCACATAGTTTTAATTTATCCATTAACCCAAGGAACAAAAATATGTATCGAGATATCTGAGAGCATTATTGGTGGGAAAACATGAAGAAGGAGATCACTGAGTATACATCAATGTGCCTAGTATGTCAGCAAGTGAAGGCTGAGAGGTAGAAGTATAAGGGGATGATGCGACCAATACCCATACCGGCATGGAAGTGTGAGAATATCACCATGGACTTCATCACTAGACTTCTGAAGACATATAAAGGAAAAAAATGCTATCTGGGTTGTTCTGGATCTTTTTACCAAGACTGCACACTTCATTGAAATTCGAGAGGATTTCTCATTAGATCAATTGGAAAAGATATATATCAGAGATGTGGTAAAGATATATGAGGTACCACTATATGTTGTATCTGATCGAGATCTAAGATTCACCTCTAAGTTCTAGAAGAGTATCTAACACACTCTGAATACTGAGTTGAACTTCAGTATGAATTATCATCCTCAAACTGATATCCAATTTGAGGAGACTATCCAAATACTTGAGGAAATGTTGAGAGCATGCTCAATGGACTTCAAAAGAAGATGGGATCAACATCTTACTCTGGTTTAGTTATCTTACAATTACAATTTCCACTCAAGCATTAAAATTCCTTCTCATGAAGCCCTATATGGGAAGAGCTGTAAAACACCATAATGTTGGGATAAAGTTGGGGAGTGAAAACTCCTAGGTCCCAAAATGGTCAATGAAATGGTTGAGAAGGTTAAGACCATCCAACATCACATTAATGCTGCTCAGAGTCAACAAAGGTGCTATGATGATAATCATTGATGAGACCTAGATTTTGATTTTGTAGACATGGTATTCCTCTACATATCATCATAGAAGTGAGTTATGTGATTTGGGAAGAAGGTAACGTTTAGTCCAAGATACATTGTCCCTTTTTAGATCCTTGATCACATTGGAGTAGTGTCCCATCAACTAGAACTCCCACCGAACCTATCTCAAGAACATGATGTATTCCATGTATAACTCTTGAGGAAGTACATACGTGACCCATCACATGTAGTCAGTCAAAAGGTGGTACCATTGAAGAATGACCTATCCTTTGAAAAGAAGCCAGTGAAGATCTTAGATCATAGAGAGAAACTTCTATGAAATAAGATAATTCACCTTCTCAAGGTGTTGTGGTGAGACCAAAAGTTTGAAGAAGAACCGTGGGAATCCGAGAAATTGATGAAGCAGAGTTACCCACATCTATTTTAGTAAGGGAAAATGTAATTTAGAGGGAAAAATTTCTTAATGGGGGAAGATTGTAATGAACCAAACCTTTATTAATGGAAATTACTCATGATCTAATTAAATGTCTTATTATGTAAAATATTTATATAAAATATGAACTTATTTGGTTTTATTTTTTCTAATTTTTAAATACCATTATGAATTTTTATAGTTTCTAATATAGCCATTGAATAGTGAACCCATGATTAGTAAAATATGGGGCTTTAACAAATCTAATTTACTCAGTCCGAGGAAGCGATGAACTCATCAAGTAGAATTGATCTGTATGATGCCCATTTGTCAGACCTTGGAAAGGATGTGGCGTCATTGGGCTTCGATCTTGACCAAACCCATGCCAAGCTTCATCACGTTAATCTTGAACTAAACCACCTACATGAGAAGTGGAAGTTGATAGAGATTACCACCTGAGCAATGTTATCCGAGCCACCACAAGAGTCTATCACCATCACACACCTTACCCTTAGGTATTATGCGGGTGTTATATGGGGTTATGTAACAAGAACCTAGAACTATGATTATTTTAATTATTTTTGTATAGAATAAAGAACATACATACATTTTATTTTTTTACTTCATAAATAGTTTTTAAAGCACAAATAGTATTTTTAGTTAATATTCGATTAAGAAATATATTTTGATGAATTAATAGTTTCTTGAATTAAATAATATTTTAATAAAATATTATCAAAAAAATTCCTTTTTTTAAATACAAATGATAATATAATTTTTATGAATACAATTGTAATTTTTATTAAGGTTTGAAAGCCATTTTTTGTCAAAAACCATGAATTTTCGATAAATGTCGGCTTTTATTTTAAAATATAAAATTCACATATTTAAAAAATTATTTATATAAAATCAATATTATTTTTGGAATCAGGATGTCGAAATTATACAATGGTAAATTTTTCATAATTTTCTGAGACAGTCGACGTTTTGGGTAAAAATTAAATACCATTTAATTATATAATGTGTTTTATGACATCATAATATCCCAATAGTGATTTAATAAAATTATATAAATTAATTATAGGCCAATATATGTTTACCATTAAAATAATGTGATTTTAGGTTTGTTATATTTATTTTACAAAGCTTTAGTGGACCCTCTAAGACTTATAAAACATTTTAACTTTTTAAATTGATTTACTTGAAATTATTACTCACCTCCACATAAAAAACTCTAATATGTTAATAAGTTATGACTTTTTCATTATAAAATATTGTTTTCCACTCCCATTTGGAAAAAAATATGGGAAAAAACCATGGGTTGGTTTTTGGTTTTGATTATTTTAATGTGTGGTGGCGAAAACCTAAATAATAATGAATTCCCTCTCTTTTCCGATATAAACCCACCCAATCTACCACTTCCTATTCACTAAATGGATTTGGAGCTTGACCGAAATCTTCCCTCATCTCTCTATAATCCTCAAAAGGTTTACCAAGCTCCCAATAAGCCTCTCTCAAGCCTCTACCAAGCCTTTGGGATCACGGTTCCAAGTATGAGATTTCTTCCTTTCTCATTTTTATCCAAATTTCTTTAAGTTTTTATACCCTTTTTATTCCAATAAAAAATTTTGGGTTATAATTTTTAACCTCCCCCATAATTTCCTCCTTATGTTTGAATTTCTTAGAAGCCTTTTTATCTCTCATTATTTCCTCCCATGCACACCAATTACCATACCGAAATTTCGTAAGGGATTTCCCTCTTCTCATTTACATTCAAGCAATTATTTTATATTATGAATATAAATTCCATTACATATGTTAGTAAATGTATCTATATTACCCCTTAATTTAAATGTCATGTAAATATTATGAGACAAACTATCTCTCTCATCAACCATTTTTATGAATTCTTATGTCACGCTGTTTTGCAACCAAAATTGCACCACAATTTTCCAAGCAAAAGTCATTGTTTAGTGAATACCATGCCTATCTCTCTATCAAGGGTATTAAAATTTATTACCATTTACATATTGATTTTATATTATCATGCTTGTATTCCAAACCTTTTATTCATGGAATAAATTATTATTTTTAATGAATATGTGTTGTATGATCCATGTGGCACATTTATGCATGAAATGTAATGATTAAGAAGGGTGCACCCTAATAGCGCTCCAATGCATTGGGTAAAGATTAGTATCATGATACTTCAAGTGAAATTAGGGTTTTATCATGATAATTCAAGTGCAATGTGGGTTTAATCATACTCCATGTGCAATGAGCCTTGGATCATGCTAATATCATGTTAAATGTTGTTGCCACATTTCCATGTTATGCTAATCATGCTATATCATTCCTTTATGATCATATTTATCTTATTCTAGAATAATAATATTATTTCCTAACATGTATTGTATTATTCTTGTTATTCATTGTTTAATCTTATACTGGGCTTCATATATTACTATTTTCTTATTCATGTCCTCAGGTTATCCCATGCAATGCTAAGTATGAAAGAATGTTGTGGTCATGTAAAAGAAGTTTTTAATAAAGATGTTGTGTTTTATGTTATAAGTTTTTATGTAATGTTCCTAAGCCCCAAATAAACTTGAAATATTGATCTTCTATCTTGTATCAAGTGAATATTTTATGTAACAAATTATGTTTAAGTGTGAAATAAAGAGAAGAGTTGTTATATTTATGACCAACCTTTCCAGTATCTATTATGTTAGTCTGCAGTTTGAGAGGCAACAATTATTAGGTCTGAACTGGTAAAAAATACAAAATAAGATAGTTTGGGTAATTTTTGAGACGAATAAGGTATCACATGATCATCATAAACCCTATGCTGATCATAGGAGGAGATCTATATAGTTTTATGTTGGAGATCACATGTTCATAAAGGTTAATCCTCATCATAGGTAGTGAAGGTTTGTTCATGGTAGTAATATTTTTCCATGTTTTTTTGTCCTCTAATGGTGTTGGAAAATGTTAGATCCATGGAATATTGGATAACTCTTCCACAATATATGAGTGGGATATAAGTTTTTTTACATTTCACAGCTGCATCATTATCTTCATGATGAATCCCATGTCATCGATTGGGTCGAGATCGATGTTGATGATGATGTAAATTTTGAGGCATGTGGAGATCCAAAAACCACCAGGAGAAGGTGTTAAAAAGGAATAATATTCCATAGATTTATGTTTTGTGGGTTATAATGGCATGGAGTAGAGTACTTGGGAACATGAGTCAGAGATGCATGATCAATATACTGAGATATTTGTTGTTTATCTCTTCTCTCGTAAAACTAATCTTTTGTGGATGTTGATGTTTCTAGTTTATGAGATGGTATACTATAGTTTATTATTGTGTATTTAATCTCATTTTATAATTATATCTCCCAAGAGAGTGTTAGGATATATTTGTGGTAATTTTATGGTTTTGAACTTACTTTATCTGATGAGGTGGTTGAGCTCCTATAGTAGCGAGATCTTTGAGATGTATCTTGCGAGGTTTCTTTTTAGATGACTTCGTTTTCTTTTCTCTCTGGTTTGATTTTGATTCTCAGGGATGATAATATTTTGTTAGGTACCTAATTTAAGGTCCTAGATCTATGAGGTCAAACCCATTGTGAGTTTCCAAGGCTATGGGATCTTAGAGGAGGCTTGGAATTAGTCCAGAGGGGTTTGGATGCAAAATTTTGGAGGTGGAGAGATTACAACAAGTATAAGTCTTAGAATCCATGTAAGTGTGGTTTAAGACTTTTTAGGGACGTTTTTCAACATTTAAATTGTAATGGTTAAATAATGGAAAGGTGATGCGTTTTTTAGTGAAAACTGAACCCCAAAATATACATGATGTAAAAATAGAGTACACACTGGGTAAATTCCTTATACAGTGTGTTAATAAAATGTGTAGAGTCTTGGGGGTTTCTCAATACCTATGTATAGATACACCTATTTCTAATTCTAGGTGATTATAAGCACTCAAATTTATCATTTGTCTATCCCTTCAACTAGGTATCGATTATAGCCTTTCGCCTTCAATCCTTGGTGACCCGAGTTGATCCATGGTGCTTTCTTCCTTCATTTTATAGTGATTTATCTCAGTTTGATCTCTTTTACTTATGTATCTTCTTTCCATGTGAT
Source organism: Viscum album (assembly GCA_963277665.1). NCBI lineage: Eukaryota > Viridiplantae > Streptophyta > Magnoliopsida > Santalales > Viscaceae > Viscum > Viscum album. The sequence goes on from OY728126.1 coordinate 1,006,749,577, forward strand.
GGAATATGATATCCCATGTTTCTAATTGGGTTTCTATTGGTTTTTTTGTTTAGTTGTGCCATGACCTCCTTATATGGATGCCTTTCATGTGAGAGAGGTGATCAAAGATCCGTAATCTGATCCATTATTGTGTGAAGAACGTCGACAGATTATAAGGTAGAGGATTCTTTGATTCTCTATATATTGTATATGAATTCATAAATTTATCATTATTTAACCATTTGTATGGCAATAAAATTGACCTAATAATTATTGAACCAGATTAAAGGAATTGAATAGATATTTCATGTTGGTGATGTTGTTGCTTTATACCATGATAACTGTTTACCTCGTGATTTTCTAGATAGTGTGATATCTATGGATTTATTTTTAGCATGTTTTTTATTATATGTATTATCATTTTGTTCTTGATGGAATTTGGTAAATAATGTAAAGACGAAATTAATTGATAATTAACTTGATTAAGACTAATTAAAGAAGAGGCATGTTTTAATCTGGTTGATGTTGTAATTTGATGATAATAAAATTAATGCAATGTGATTGTGTAATTTTAATTGATCTTCCATATGATTAATGGAATTTACAATTAATGAGAATAATGTTTACAATTGATAATAAAAATTTTAGAAAGGAATGTTAATTGAGAGTGGTACTTCTATAAGATTTTTGAAACTAGAATAAATGCAAGAGAAAGTTTTTTCAGTAATATATTATTAAATATTGATGAATTAGGTTAGATTTAATTGGAAACTATTAATAAATGAATCAGTTAGTTAAATATTGAATAAGAAATAGTAATGTGATAAAGATAATTTTATAGAGCATGAGTTTCTTGTTTTATTGAGAATACCGAATTCCTTTTTTTTGAAGTCGTTAGAGCTCGTTTTCTTGAGAAGGTTGAATGCCTTGTTTTGAGGGCCCGATTGTCTAGTTGATTTCTTGTTTGTTTCCTTATACTATGTGATGTTATCTAGATATAATACTTCTAATGTGAGCCTAGTATGGATGATCTAGTATGGATGATGTGTAATATGGGGTGGGGAGGCCCAGAGGTGATGTGATCCTGGGATGGATGATGTGATATGGAGTGGGGGGGGCCCAAATAACGTGGCATCAAATGATGCCTATGAAGGTGATATGCATCATTATATGCATATGGGTGTCATGGATGACACTATAGATGATAGAATAGGCTAAATATGGGCTTAACCAGTGACTATATGTTGAGAGTTGGTATGCTCACTTATGAATTTATTTAATGGATGAGGACCGAGTTGATTGTTTTATCTTCATTCATTTCCCAACTGATTAAAAAAGATGGAGGTGATTGGTTTCATGATTATTCTTGATAGTTTCTTAGAATAATTTTCATAAATTACCTAGATATGTAATGATTCTAATAACTAATTAAATAGATGTTTAACCCACAAGGTTGGTTTATAATAGAATGCAGATACTTAAAAGATAATAATCTTGATGAACCATGAACTTAGTATGGATTATTCCTGGAGGGAATGTAATTTACTTTTTTGATTAATTCAATACAATTAAATTTAATGTGTAATAATGTAACTATTTAATTAATGGCTAACAAATTAATTAAAATAATTAATTGATACAAAGTAAATAATGAATTTAATGTAGCACTTTTGTATGCATGTTTTCTTATAGGATATATGGTCTTGGCAGTTGCAACTGGGAGTCTAAGTTGTGTTAGCTGCAATTGAGTCTAAGACTTGGTTATGTCTATAGTGTGTTTGTGAACTATATTATATCATACATATTCTATGATTCATAAAATACACCACCCAAGTTAGTTAGGGAAAGTAACACCCATCAGACTTTTGGGATGGTTTTTTCCCAACATCCCGGGGGGAGGATAAATGGATTACTACCCCCTCCGGCCCCTCTATATTCTCTTGGTAGTTACTAATATTGGTAGGAACATTATTTATCTTTACCATATATGTGTGTTGAGGGATATAATGTCTTGTGGTTATTCTAAACACACATATTACCATATATAGTATACAAAGGATTATTATAGTTTTGATGTGTATAGAATGTTATGGATTGAGGAACTTACTTGGTATATGGGATGTAATGGATTGAAGTATAATACCTAATGTTTGGTTTAAATTATATAGGATGTGGTGGATTCTAGAAACTACTTGGTTACTATATAAGGTTATGTGGATATGATGGTATGGTTATGTGACACACGAGGGGCATGTTGTGATGCCCTGCCGCGGTTCTTTTGGGTTGACTTACTTTTAGAGAGAGATTCTTGGGACACGCGACATTGGGGAAGAGCATACAACTAATGGGGAAGCCGGAGATCATGAACCTTTAATTTTTATTATTATATTATATGATCTCTTGTATGAATTACTTGGTGAGCATTATCTATAGGAAATTTGGGAACTTTGTATTCTTATTTGGTGATGAGTCAGTTTCAATATTGTTCACTATGATTTATCATTATTTCTTAATATTTTTCATGAGTGGATCTAGGGAGGATCATAATAATTATAATTTTATACTCAACCTAAGTATATATAATTTTTTTATTTCATTTGGAGAAAGTTGGTGATTAGGCTTGACTTTAATAGATCGTGGTTTAACATGAGCTATTTTGGCTTCGTTATTACTTCTATATTTACCTTTTTGGTACTTATGGTTTGTATTTCAGTTGTCTTAGTATTATATGACACTACGTGTTTCACTCGAGAATTATTATTATTATTATATATATATATATATATATATGTTTAAGTAGTTTTTTTGTATATTTCTTATACCCCCCTTCTACATGTTTTGATTAGAGGGTATTGCCTCCCATTTTGCATGTTTACAATACCATCGGTGCTAGTCACCATCCCAGGTCCTTCTGAAGGTGGGACTTAGTTATTAACCATATCTCTCCCCTCAATGAAGTATATTTGTGGGGAAGGGTTTGTGAAATAAAATTCTATAATTTAATTTTCAAACCTTTAAATAAAAGTATATATTGCATGAAAACCTAATTAGGTTAGAAATTAAGCCATTTTTGAATGAAAAATTAACCAATATTCTTATAATTAATATAACTATATAATTAAAATTAATTAAAATTAATTAGGAATGAAATTTACTAACTTCTAACATTACCTAGTTTATTTCAAACTGGGTGTTGTTCTAGTGGAGGATTTTCATTCCCTCGATGGTGCGTGAGGAATTTTCCTAAGAGTATCACAACTCACCCTCGGTAGTACATCATAGTAAGGATATGATGTTTCTTGAAATAACGAGTCTATTTTGGTGGAAAGGGATGAATAAGAAAATTCTAATGTTTTCATACTAGTTTGTTAACTTCTAAATGGATATGAATGAACATCATGATCAGGGGGGTTTCTTATAATGTTGGATGTTTCATAGTAGGAGTGGGAGGATATTTTGAGTGATTTTGGGATTTTTAACTATAACTAAATGTGGATATGGTATTTTATTGATGATAATGAACCCTTTAATGAATTTGGCTTACTTCATGAAAATTAAGGAGTCATTCATACTGTATTTCCTGTCAGGGAGGTATAATATGAGATTGGAAATCTTCATGGGGTTCTTAGGACGATCATTTCTAATAATGATCCCCATTTTACCTCCTAGGTAATAAAGGGTCTACAACATACTTTTGGATATCAATTATGATTCATTAGATAAATTCATCCATAGATGGTTGTTTTTATAGAGAAGTGAATCCTAACTTTAAAAGATATATTGACCAAAACCATTCTTGATATTAGATATAAATGGGTTAAGAAACTTCCCTTTGTTGAGTTTTTGTATAATAATATTTATAAATAACCTATTAAATTTTTTTGTTATAAGTGTTTTATTGTTTTCCTTCCATATATATATTCTTTTGGATCATGGTTAGAGAGATAAAAAATTTAGGGAATATAATTTTTTGTAATTAACAATAGAGAATGTATAGGAGATTCATGAGATGGTGAATAAAACTTATGATCATCATAAGTCTATTGATGACCATATTAGGATGAATTGACGTTTATAATTAGAGATTAGGTATTATTTAATGTATCTCCTCATAATGGATGGTAATGGTTTTATCAAAACAGTAAGGTTTCTACCTGTTTATTAATCCTTTCAAGTCAATGAATCATGTATGTGATGTTGTGTATCAATTGGCACATCCTCTATAGATTTATCAGATATATATTGTTTTCCACATGTCATAGAATCATTGGTATCCTATTTTTTAATCATATATCATAAACATGAGTGTTTTGGGTATTATAAATGTTGTGAAATTTAGAGAATGGCCTATTTGGACTCATAACTATCGGTAGAAGGTGTTATGAGGGTGATATTACCCTACTCCTTGTCCTATGATAGCATGGTGTCTTAGAAGACTATACGGGGAGTTTAAGTAGTATATGTGTGCTCAAAATATTGATTTTTATTATGAAAAATTTATTGAGATGATATGTATCACCTTGGGTTGAGTACCTATGATGATGTTGTGTGATTTTGTTCCTTTTCATATGATGATATTGATGCTCTCTTATTATAAAGAGAACCTTGTATAAGCGGTATCTAAAATGGTGTTTATTTTTGACCCCTTTTTGGGTTTCCTTTAATTGTTTGGTTGTAACTATGATGGAAGTGAATTTATTAATATTCTTAATATGTAATGGACTATTTTTTTGAACCCTCAATATGTGATTTCTCACTTGGTAGTACAATGATTTTTAGAGGTAGTCATGGGAGTGAGGGAATGAGTTCAGATAGTTCAAATTATATACCACACTATTATGATGGAATTATGGAATGGGGATTTTCTTTCAATATAGAGTTAAGGCCATGAAAATTTGTAGTGTATCTATTTAGTGTGGATTTTTTTGTCATGGTGTGATGCCTTATGTTGTGGTGTGTAGGGCTTCAAGAGAATATAAGTCATTCTTATATAAGGTGATTTCTGTGATTTATTGTTACAATAATTCTTTCGATTTAATATTCTGTGGGATCTATTATGACATAGGGAGTCTTTTTGAATAATGAAGATTTATTGGTTTCAATTTAATAATACTTGGGATTTGGTTTAATTTCATGCGGTGACTAGTTTCACTATGATATAATGAGTATTACGGGTTTCTGTATGATACCCATGGACATAATGTAAACCACATTGTTATCATTAAATAAATGATCATTGATTAAAGGGAATGGGGGATCCACATAGGGCTATTTTTTCATGATCATAAAATATAGTCTCATTAATATATAATGAATTCTTATCTTTAATTTATGTATTATTTTCCAAATTTATAAATAAATTTAGGGTGCCTCTCAAATTTATTCTATTTTCCCCTTCTCATGACTACTATGTATATGTGGGAGTGTTTTGTATGAACCTTTGATTATTTGGTAGATCATATGGAAATTGATTTATTAAAAGACAAACTTCTCCCAAAAAACCTTACATGAAATCCTATTATACATATTAAACATAATACTCCACTTCATTACTCGGGGAATTAATACAAAAAAAAATTGTGAGATCAGACACTCAGTAAGGGTATAAATAAAGGAAATCAATCGAAGATAATTTCTAATAATAATATTAAGAATATTTTATGATTATATAATCAAGTTATATGAAGGTATCAAAAAAAATTAACCCAATAAAAAATAATTCATAAATAATGAGTAAAAACACATATATTTTCAATAAAACATTTAATTATTTTTAGGAGTGTGAAAAAATGTATTAATAAACATGATACATAAAAAATAACATAATAAATTCATATAACATATAAACTTGACATAAAAGTAATCATATAAAATAATTTATTATGTCAGGGTTGAAATCCAATACCATCATCACATAATTTATAGAATCCCATGGCATAATGGATTGGGTTCACATCCCATTCTCTAAAAAATAGTGGTTTGGGTTCAATTTATAGTCCTTTACATACATTATAATAAGATATAAAGATTTTACTAATTAATTATAGGGATATATAATTTCAGTCCCACCCATCAGATATTGAATATATATATATATATATATATATATATATATATATATACGTGCCACATGAAAATGAAATAAATTCATATTTATATCCAAATATAATTCTCCCATGAGAATTAATTGGGTTTCATAATAATGATAAGAATTAGTAAGGGTGAATTATCATTTTAATGATGTGGATGATTCCATTGAAAGATATCCCTAGTGAATGTATAATAAAATTTAAAGGATATTCACATAGATAAAGAAACACATTATAAGGCCATTATAATGTCTCCAATAAAATAATATATAATATCATTTAAATTTTTATAACATTTAAAAATTAAATAATAAATTAATTAATGTTTTTATAGTTTTTTGGAATGTATAATAATTAAATTGGGGAATCATGGGAACAAGGAAATGAAGATTTATAATGAAAACCAGAGAAAACAACGGGAGAAAGAGACTATAAGAAAATCATTAAAAATTATTCTTTTTACACATTTTTTATCTTATTCAAAATAAATAGAAAATTAATTTAATCAATGATATCATATTTAATAAGATCTTCATAAAATAACATGAAAAACATGAATATATAAGAAAAACATTCTTGACAAAAAAGAGATAAACTAAATTCCACTAAAAATAATCATTTTGGTTAAATTGTGAAATAAATGGAAGGAAAAAGTTATTATGAAATTTAAAATTTATAAATAAATATATTGTATTTTATTGATTATTATTTTTAAATAACATAAAATTTTACAAAATGTAAATTTAGAGCAAGAAAATCTTATTTTAGAAGTGGGATTGTAAATGAATTCCTTTTGAATTTGGTAATGTTTGAATTTACAAAAATTGTTAGAAAGAATGCTATATATATTTTTAAATATCATTAATTAGATTATTATTATTATTGGATATATCCATGGGGTAGTATATACACCACATAAAATAACATAAGTGGGGAACTATGAACATATCTCAATAAAAGGAAATCTGGATGGGAAACCCTTAAATTTACTCCAGAATTCCTTAAAAGAGATTTATCCTCCTTTATAATAAAAATAAAAATATTAAAAATTTATTAAAGAACCATATTCCAATATACTACCATTTAGATTTTTCAATTTTAATCACATTTTACAGATATATTAGTTATTTTTTAAATTTATATCATTAGATGCTATTGATTTTGATTATTTTGTACATATTTTATAATTGAGACATCAATCCTCATACTTTGATAAAATTTTCATCATTATAATATTAGTCAAGGTATATTAATAATTTTATTAAATTATTTATTTAGCCTTTCATATGTTTAATGGGTGAAATGGTTATGGTTAGTGAGAATGGAATCTATAATTAGCATTTTTAGATAATCTACCCTCAAGAAAAAGATATTTTATAACGAGGATTCATTTTTCTATCACCATTAAATAACCATATTAATAAATTATATTATTTTTTAATATTATATATTAATATTGTTAATTTATTGATATTCATTAATGTTGTAAACAATGGACATAGTATAACCTCATTCATGTTAGTGATTGAACGGACCTAAATAAGAACACATTTTTATGAGGAATGAGTATGAGTAGAGTTATATTAAAGTAATATTATTTTTACATATTAATTATAATGTAAATAAAACATAATTACAATGATTATTTATATTTATAATGAGATTATATGAGAAAGGAATGGGAGAAGATGGTGAATAACTTGATACAGAATTTAATGGATTTGGTTATTCTAAAACGTGTTCTTTCATAATGAAATATTTAATCCACCTTATTGATACTAGATGATAAATTTTTTTAATAATGATTTAATAGATGTAATTTGGGAATGGATATATGTTATAACTAAAGGAAATGTTTAGTTTAAAGAGGGTGGAGGAGTGGTCATTCACTATGTGTATTTGATTATGATTTCTAAAAATATTGATTATTTAATATGTAAAAATAATATTTTTATAGGTAATTTTGATCCAAAGTGAAAAAAATAATTTATATGGGACATTAAAAAGCTCATAAAAACAATTTAGTGACAATTATTGCTATTTTTTATCCATTTACTTATTAATTTAATCATTTTAATGTCATTCTTCCATTATTGTAATAACTTAATTTTTAATAGGGTAACATATTTTTACCCAAAAAATGAGATTGACCCTATGAAATAATGTAAATTACATTATTCAAAAAATGAAATTCATTTTTTAAAAATAAATATCTAAAAGTTTTAAAATTTAATATTAAATTAGAAATGAATAACCCATAAAGAAAATAATTTTTTAAAACTATATTTTAAGCATAAAAGTGACGTTATTATTATTCCTAACAATGTAATAATTATTAGATTGATTTTAACTAACATGTTTAAATATTTAGAGAAAAAATTTATTAAATTTTATACTCCAAATATGATAAATATAAATTTTAAATAAATACATATAATATATAACAAAACAAATGTTTTTTATTAAGATAATTTGTTATGAACATGAATAATTAAATTCTAAATATTTTTACCTGCTAAATAATTTAATTGATGTTATTATATTGTTTTATCAATAATTAAATGAATATTTTAAATATATATTATTTATATTATTAATTAAAATTAATAAATTTAATTTTAAATTCATATGCACCAAAAACAATTTCTTTAATAAAATAATGACATTAAAAAATCAATTAGTATAATTTTATTTTATTCCAAAATTATTTATGTCTATTACACGTCATATATTTGGTGTCTAAGAAATTATTTGCTTCTAAATAAAAAATAAAAAATATACCTATTGGATACAAGTAACCTAATGGCCATGTATCTAAAGACCATATATTGAGCATTCTTATATCAAGTGACTATATATCTAGCTTCCATATACTAATCAACCACATATATACTGACCATATTATATTCATATGTAAATCCAACATACACCAATAAAAATAATTCATCATATTTTCTTACTTTTATCTCAAAATGTTTATATATTTATGCAGTTTTTTCTTTTTAATAGTTTTATCCGTGGATTGATCTTCAATACAAACCATAAGAAAGAAATTTTTATTTCAATTTTATTTTTATTTAATTGTTGTTTTCTTACACTTTTAATTTGGGAAACTATGTTTTGTATTTCAATCTAATAATTCATTAACTATTATTATCAATTATGAATCTTTTCTTTAATAAAATATAATATGGTTTATTTTAGTTCAGTGTGAAATGTGAAACAAGCTATAAAACACATTAATGGGATAAAAACATAGGGTCTTTGACATAATATTATATTTTCGAAAACATTGTACAATTAATCTTGAGAGAAAATGTAACACCCCAAGATTTCATAGTGTGTTATTTCTTCGAAATAATTCAATAACTTGCACTACACGCAACACTGAGTTCAATCACACCATGACTTACAAAAAAAAAGCCATTCAAAAGAGGTTATGAATAGTATTATCTAAATTTTAAACTTTATATAATCCTTATAATTTTAGAATCCATATTATGAGTTTCTTAGATATAATGCAAGAACAAATTCATTTTCAGTATTGCACTTTTATCAACTTTTAATAGTGAACCCTTTTTAAATACAATATTTTAAACTTTTTGACTAAATGGATACATCAAAAAATTAAAATGAAACATCCCAAGCTTCCACGGTACACTTTCTTTAAATAATACAGTAGCGTGTGTTGTACGCAACCTTGAGTTTTAACACACACCACAACCAATCAAACTAGCTGTTATGAATAGTAATACCTACTTTTTAAAATTATATATATTTTATATTTTAAAATGGACTTCATCTTTGGATTCGGAATATCGAATTTAGCCTAAGGTGAAATTTTGGTACATTTCGGATAACTTTCATATTTGGATGAATAGTGAAAATTACTAAATTTTAATTAAAAACAACTTTTTTAATCAAAATAATTAATAGTGATAAATTGTTAATTTGAGTGGTTTTAAAGTATATTTAGAATATATTTTTACCATTTAATATAATGTTGGTCATTGGACATAATTTTACAATTAAACCGAACATAAACAAGTGTCAATCTTTTGATAGTTATTATCTCTTAAAAACACGCTTTTTGTTTTGACAGCGGGAATTAATTTTAAATTAATTTCTGCCACTTCTGTGTTTTGAATTTAAGAGAATGGATTCCATATTTGGAATCAGGATGTTCAAATTGTGTATATAGGTAACTTTTATTTTTACACATTTTGAATAATTACTGCGGTAAATATTTTATTTACCATGGTTAAAGGGTAAATCCGGTAAATAAGGGTTAAAAAAATAATATTATAATAATACTAAATTACCCTAAAACGTGTCTTAACCCTATTGGTTGATACATGGTCGACCATGGGCATCTTTGTGTCGATTTTGGGACCCCATGGATCCACTTGTAAGTGACAATGACACTTTATTTTAATTAAGTCAAAATGAATACAAAAATGACACAAGCATATATCTTTTAGAACAACAATTTTTACATAGGGTTATATATGTTGGATTTTAGATTATAAATATTTATTATAAATCTAAAAGGATTTCCTACATAATGATATTTTATTTATAATTTTTAGACATTAAATAATTTATTTTATTTATGACACAATGATGATGCAGTAATTACTATAATAGTGAAAAATTAAAATAATTGATATTATAAATACCCAAATAAATATAATATGAAACTTTTAATGAATTAAACTAATTTTATAGGCTAATATGATATATTAGGATTGATTTAATGGACTTTGTTCGAAGTAATCAATCTGTTATGAGTTTCAGAAAAATCAACTATTGAATAGTGTCAAAATTGACATAAAAGAGTTCTTAAAACAAATATTATATTATTAATTGATATTAAATTCCTAAAAATCTAAGGTTCGGCCAAGAGACTTATATAATGATAGGTTAATCATTAATGGACCACTTGGGGGTCGCTTGTATGTATATGGTAAGTATATTAACCATATAATATAAAAATACAAAGAGACATTGTAAAAGTGAAACTAATTAACTTAGAGTTAATACTTAAAGATAAGGTTAATATAAGTACCCAAACCTGTCTAAATTCTATTGGTTGAGTTGTTTTCGACCTATCCCCACCTTAACCTTTGAATAGTCAATTTTGGAGCCATTAGAAACCGAATATAAATTTATTATAAATTAATATTTCTAGCTTTTCCAAAGGTGCCCCTCACCCCTCTTATAAAAAGGCACTCCTCCTTATCATTTCTTCACACCTCTAAAGCATTTTGGCTCGGCCAAACTCTGCCCAAATACTCTCCCAACATCCCTCACTACAACCTAGAGGCCTTAGTTTGATCAGAAAGCCAACCTAAGGAGCCCTTTTGATCAAATCAAAAGGAAGAACCCGAAGAAGAGGTAATGATTTCACCACCCTTTTCCAAGTTCCTTTCTTCTTCCACTTCCTCTTTCATTGTTCTTACCATTCTAAAATAATAACTCCAGTATCTTACATATACTGTGATGTTATTATAAAGATGGTACAACCATATTCAGTATTCTATCCACCCTTTGAATAACATGTCACCATACGTGCGTACGTACGGCTTACCGTCTCCACGTCGTGGTGTAATTGTTATTCAATATAATATTATTTGGATGGGTATAATAATGATGTGTAACTCATGTAAATAATAAATATAACATGTTAATGATTCTGTATATATGATATACCATTCATTTATATATTATTTTAATATCAAAAGAATGATATTGTCGCTCGTGCGTACGTACGGACTACCGTCTCCACGAACGCGATGAGATTCATTCTCCATCGTATCCATTCAAGTATAATTATCATTTGATGATTTAAAAATGATGTTTAAGGACTTGATATCATTCTGGATATGAATAATATACAACCTATCCTTTACAAACATGTCTTACGTAACAAAACATATAAAATAAAACAAGTAAGTTAACACCCGAAACGACGATAATTCTAAGATATTATTAACAAATCAATGTTACAAGATCATATATGATATCATATTAATATATATGATTCTTGTATAATTTAATAACAATTATTTCACCATTATACAGGAGGTTAACCTACCCCAACCAAGGAAAAGTACAAGGTAAGGGTTATTTCACAATCTCTTCATTATCCGAGGTTGTATTATACGTAATAATCTACTGGGATCTCTTTATCATCCACATCCATGTTTCTTTGAAATGTATTTCAAAACATTTTTACTATTTACAAGAAAATGGGTTAAAGTCATTTATACCCTTGTTTTACTTTTTATAAGAGGTTTATAAAGGAATCTTTCCGTCGTTTTCAAAACAAGGTCATTTTTAACCTTTTCGACAGAATTAAGATAAGAATGTTTTTTTTTACTTATACGGCGGGTGCGGTTATTTTCCGCCGTTATAAAATCGTCAAAGCTTTCCTTACAAGCTTACAAGAATATTTTCAAGAAAATGTTTTATTTTATATGTCTCTTAAATTATTTCAAAAATAGAAAGAGATATTTCTCTAAAAAGTGTTTTGATTTTATCTATGTCAACATCCTTTAATGGATTTTACGCTTATTTGATGTTGATTTATTATAATACAAAACTTCTATATTGTATTGAAGGTTTTGTGATATGTTTGACTGTGGATGTGCTATTTTATACCATTCATAGTTTATGGTGAAACTATTGACATTTCGTATGCTAGTTTTAATCCGAATGTTTATGTTATATTTCAAACTTTTCTTCAGATGAATGTGCTAAACAAGTATGTTCCGGGTTGGGGACCGGTAAAAGTAAGCCCTCCAGGTTGGGGACTGGTTAAAGTAAGCCCTCCAGGTTAGGGACTGGTAAAAGTATGCCCTCCGGGTTGGTGTCCGGTTATTAGAGGCACTCCGGGTTGGTGTCCGGTTATTAGAGGCACTCCGGGTTGGTGTCCGGTTATTAGAGGCACTCCTGGTTGGGTTCCGGTTAGAAGTAACCCCTAGGTCTTGGGATGAGGCCTAGACAAAGAAATTAATGTTTAGCATTATGCATTCCAACATTATGAAAGTGGTTATTGATTTTTGCATGTGATTATTCGATTAGTAGAATATCCATGTGAATAAGTAAATGGAATTATTTCATTTTATTTATGCCATACCATGTTGAAAGTTCATATTTAAAAGGTTTTTGTTTTAGTTATACATTGACTTAAATGTTTATTCTTATTTATGAAAGTTTCCGCTATATTGTTATCCTTACTGGGCATTTGAGCTCACCCCTTTTCTATGTTTTATTTTTCCCAGGTAGTGAAGAAGTAAATTATGAATGACTTGCAGGGATATTATGAGGGGTTAATAGTGTGGATATGAAGACTTTGTTGTTGTAGTAGTTTTTCACTTTGAAATGTAATGTAAAACTTTATGATTATATCTAGTGTTTCCAAGGCTACTAAACCAATCGGTCTTTCGAGATTTGATCTTTCTTGTGATCATGCCAATGTTACGAAGTAATGCACCGACTCTGGGTAGCTGGGGTCAGGGCGTTACAGTTGGTATCAGAGGAAGTTTAGTACAAACCTTGGAAGCTAGATTTAGATAAACTCTGATTAGAGCACGTAGACCTAAGATGAACTTTGAGGATTAGTATAGAAGAACTTCCTAGAATTTTGGTATTGTAGAGATTTTGTGAGTTTTCCGAGCAATACATCCCGGTCTGGATACGAGCAGGTAGAGGCGGCTCTGGCACAGATGTACCTAGGGGTAAAACCCGAAAACACCGCTTTGAGCTAGACTCGAACAGGAACTGGTGCATGACAACGGGCCTTGCTGCACTCTTGGTTACGACACTCCCGGGGGATATGCTTAGGATAACTCTCATTTTCTTTACAAATCATTATGAAGGGTTTATGAGTATATACTTCCTCAAAGAAAACATTTTTATGATTATGGATTATATCCATAAATAGTTCAATTTATGTTAGGTGTTTTATAAGTATGGGATTATGTATTTTGATTCATAAACTGATCTAGTTTATGCCATTGTTTAGAAATGGCGCCCAATAGAAGGAATGATAACTCCAGAAATGCACATGATTCAAAGAGAAGGAAGGATCATATCTCTCATGGTCTTAAGCAAGAATTTATAAGATAAATAGTCTCCCATGTATTATCATCATATGAAGAAATAATATCATGTGTTGATAAGATAAGTAAAGAGTTTACTGAGTCCTATGGCTTTGAAGGGAAGCAAGAGAAGAAAAGGATGGAAGAGAGAAAGATGGATAAAGGGAAGAGGGAAAAGAAGAATTTTCCCATATGTGGTAACTGTGGAAAGAAACACCCTGGAACTTGCCTGAAAGGAATGGGAGTTTGTTATAAGTGTGGAGGAAAAGGGCACAAAGTACGTGACTGCAAGGGTAAGAAAATGGTTTCAAATGTACAATGCTTCATTTGCAAGGAGTTTGGACACTACGCGAGCCTATGTCCCAGTCATCAGACTATGCCGAAAATGATGTTATTGGATAATAATCAAGTTATGATACTACCACAGATGAAGAGGAATGATTAGAGTTCTTATGTTGATTATGTCAATTGAGTGTTGTATCAACAATGTACTTGTTATAATAATTATGGAGTATATAAGGATTGTACTGCAGTACTATTTCATTAAGGACTTGAGATGGTGTGGAACAAAGAAAAGTGACTCAGTAGCAGGTTAAATGTTTGGAAAATATATGATTGAGAGAAAGATAAACCATAATATGGTTCAGATACCAAGGTGGTGATTTTAGAATAATACATGATTGATTTGGATAAATTATATTGGATATTATTGACTACCTTGAAGCTGATTAATGATTTGTATATTCCATCATTGTTGGGTTTTAAAACATTTTTGGATTAATGAAGTATATCCAGCATTCTATATGGAATAGGGGATCATGAATGTAATCAATAAGGAATATGATAATTCAAGATGTTTCAGTTTATTAAAAGAATACAAGATGAAGGTATTCATATGCTATTGCGGGGTAAAAAGGATCTATATTATGTTTACCTTCCTTATAAATGTTGGACTGTGAGTTTGGACAGAAGTATTTTGGATAGTTCTAGTTTGGATTATTTTGGATTACCATAAAAGGAAAACCCGGAGGTTGGGCGGCAACCCGTCGCGTCCGGCAAGGCTGCGAGACTTGAACCCGCAACTGAAGGGCGACAAGGGTGTATCACCTACCACTGGCCCATGAGATGTCCTGGATTAAATAATGTTGTTTTTTTTAAAGATCTGGTAAATGAATTATAAATTCATTTATTTTGGAACCCTGTACGAATAGTATAAATAAATAAAAAATTACATTCTATTATCTTTTAGAGTGAAAGATGAGTTTGTGGTAGAAACTTATTAATGGATAAAACTCTGATTATAAAGTAAGTATATCTCCTTATGATCTTATCCAATCTCATAAATAAATTCCTCAACATTAATAAAAGGAACTTAGAACAAAAATGTTTCCCTAGACGATACCTTAAATCATCACTAATTTATGGCTTTGGGATTGTTGGCCTTTTCATAGCCATGTTCTCTACCACTCTCCATCAGATAATTGATGGTTAGATTTCTCCTCCATATCCATATTTTCCTACATGGAACCCTAGTATGTGTTATTTTCGGTAATCTTCATACTTTCCACTCTTTATTTTAAATAGAGGCCTCATTAATTCATTTTTCGATGTGGGATTTCAACTAAGATATTTTGAAACGTCAAAAATGTGTTATCCCAATACCCTATATTTTGTTGAACCGATGGTACTTCAAATCATCATAGATTGATGAGCTTAAGGACCTCAATTTTATACTTTTTTGTGATTGATGACCTCAATCACTACCTATAAATATTTACGTTTTCCCTCCAATTATATGTCTCTAATTGCCACCAATGTTCTCCTAATCAAGATCATAATTTGGTGGTGACCCTTTCATTTCTCTTTTCCTCATATTAAGACTAGATTTTAGTAACCCAATTTCCGATGTGGGTTTTCCCACAAATATATTCTCTATTTTCAACCTTTTATTTTCGAAGAACAATTTCAAATTGCGAGGACTCAATTTATTGAAGGAGGGGAGAATGTAACACCCCAAGATTTCATAGTGTGTTATTTCTTCGAAATAATTCAATAACTTGCACTACACGCAACACTGAGTTCAATCACACCATGACTTACAAAAAAAGCCATTAAAAAGAGGTTATGAATAGTATTATCTAAATTTTAAACTTTATATAATCCTTATAATTTTAGAATCCATATTATGAGTTTCTTAGATATAATGCAAGAACAAATTCATTTTCAGTATTGCACTTTTATCAACTTTTAATAGTGAACCCTTTTTAAATACAATATTTTAAACTTTTTGACTAAATGGAGACATCAAAAAATTAAAATGAAACATCCCAAGCTTCCACGGTACACTTTCTTTAAATAATACAGTAGCGTGTGTTGTACGCAACCTTGAGTTTTAACACACACCACAACCAATCAAACTAGCCGTTATGAATAGTAATACCTACTTTTTAAAATTATATATATTTTATATTTTAAAATGGACTTCATCTTTGGATTCGGAATATCGAATTTAGCCTAAGGTGAAATTTTGGTACATTTCGGATAACTTTCATATTTTGATGAATAGTGAAAATTACTAAATTTTAATTAAAAACAACTTTTTTAATCAAAATAATTAATAGTGATAAATTGTGAATTTGATTGGTTTTAAAGTATATTTAGAATATATTTTTACCATTTAATATAATGTTGGTAATTGGACATAATTTTACAATTAAACCGAACATAAACAAGTGTCAATCTTTTGATAGTTATTATCTCTTAAAAACACGCTTTTTGTTTTGACAGCGGGAATTAATTTTAAATTAATTTCTGCCACTTCTGTGTTTTGAATTTAGGAGAATGGATTCCATATTTGGAATCAGGATGTTCAAATTGTGTATATAGGTAACTTTTATTTTTACACATTTTGAATAATTACTGCGGTAAATATTTTATTTACCATGGTTAAAGGGTAAATCTGGTAAATAAGGGTTAAAAAAATAATATTATAATAATACTAAATTACCCTAAAACGTGTCTTAACCCTATTGGTTGATACATGGTCGACCATGGGCATCTTTGTGTCGATTTTGGGACCCCATGGATCCACTTGTAAGTGACAATGACACTTTATTTTAATTAAGTCAAAATGAATACAAAAATGACACAAGCATATATCTTTTAGAACAACAATTTTTACATAGGGTTATATATGTTGGATTTTAGATTATAAATATTTATTAGAAAGCTAAAAAGATTTCCTACATAATGATATTTTATTTATAATTTTTAGACATTAAATAATTTATTTTATTTATGACACAATGATGATGCAGTAATTACTATAATAGTGAAAAATTAAAATAATTGATATTATAAATACCCAAATAAATATAATATGAAACTTTTAATGAATTAAACTAATTTTCTAGGCTAATATGATATATTAGGATTGATTTAATGGACTTTTTTTGAAGTAATCAATCTGTTATGAGTTTCAGAAAAATCAACTATTGAATAGTGTCAAAATTGACATAAAAGAGTTCTTAAAACAAATATTATATTATTAATTGATATTAAATTCCTAAAAATCTAATGTTCGGCCAAGAGACTTATATAATGATAGGTTAATCATTAATGGACCACTTGGGGGTCGCTTGTATGTATATGGTAGGTCTATTAACCATATAATATAAAAATACAAAGAGACATTGTAAAAGTGAAACTAATTAACTTAGAGTTAATACTTAAAGATAAGGCTAATATAAGTACCCAAACCTGTCTAAATTCTATTGGTTGAGTTGTTTTCGACCTATCCCCACCTTAACCTTTGAATAGTCAATTTTGGAGCCATTAGAAACCGAATATGAATTTATTATAAATTAATATTTCTAGCTTTTCCAAAGGTGCCCCTCACCCCTCTTATAAAAAGGCACTCCTCCTTCTCATTTCTTCACACCTCTAAAGCATTTTGGCTCGGCCAAACTCTGCCCAAATACTCTCCCAACATCCCTCACTACAACCTAGAGGCCTTAGTTTGATCAGAAAGCCAACCTAAGGAGCCCTTTTGATCAAATCAAAAGGAAGAACCCGAAGAAGAGGTAATGATTTCACCACCCTTTTCCAAGTTCCTTTCTTCTTCCACTTCCTCTTTCTTTGTTCTTACCATTCTAAAATAATAACTCCAGTATCTTACATATACTGTGATGTTATTATAAATATGGTACAACCATATTCAGTATTCTATCCACCCTTTGAATAACATGTCACCATACGTGCGTACGTACGGCTTACCGTCTCCACGTCGTGGTGTAATTGTTATTCAATATAATATTATTTGGATGGGTATAATAATGATGTGTAACTCATGTAAATAATAAATATAACATGTTAATGATTCTGTATATATGATATACCATTCATTTATATATTATTTTAATATCAAAAGAATGATATTGTCGCTCGTGCGTACGTATGGACTACCGTCTCCACGAACGCGATGAGATTCATTCTCCATCGTATCCATTCAAGTATAATTATCATTTGATGATTTAAAAATGATGTTTAAGGACTTGATATCATTCTGGATATGAATAATATACAACCTATCCTTTACAAACATGTCTTACGTAACAAAACATATAAAATAAAACAAGTAAGTTAACACCCGAAACGACGATAATTCTAAGATATTATTAACAAATCAATGTTACAAGATCATATATGATATCATATTAATATATATGATTCTTGTATAATTTAATAACAATTATTTCACCATTATACAGGAGGTTAACCTACCCCAACCAAGGAAAAGTACAAGGTAAGGGTTATTTCACAATCTCTTCATTATCCGAGGTTGTATTATACGTAATAATCTACTGGGATCTCTTTATCATCCACATCCATGTTTCTTCGAAATGTATTTCAAAACATTTTTACTATTTACAAGAAAATGGGTTAAAGTCATTTATACCCATGTTTTACTTTTTATAAGAGGTTTATAAAGGAATCTTTCCGTCGTTTTCAAAACAAGGTCATTTTTAACCTTTTCGACAGAATTAAGATAAGAATGTTTTTTTTACTTATACGGCGGGTGCAGTTATTTTCCGCCGTTATAAAATCGTCAAAGCTTTCCTTACAAGCTTACAAGAATATTTTCAAGAAAATGTTTTATTTTATATGTCTCTTAAATGATTTCAAAAATAGAAAGAGATATTTCTCTAAAAAGTGTTTTGATTTCATCTATGTCAACATCCTTTAATGGATTTTACGCTTATTTGATGTTGATTTATTATAATACAAAACTTCTATATTGTATTGAAGGTTTTGTGATATGTTTGACTGTGGATGTGCTATTTTATACCATTCATAGTTTATGGTGAAACTATTGACATTTCGTATGCTAGTTTTAATCCGAATGTTTATGTTATATTTCAAACTTTTCTTCAGATGAATGTGCTAAACAAGTATGTTCCGGGTTGGGGACCGGTAAAAGTAAGCCCTCCAGGTTGGGGACTGGTTAAAGTAAGCCCTCCAGGTTAGGGACTGGTAAAAGTATGCCCTCCGGGTTGGTGTCCGGTTATTAGAGGCACTCCGGGTTGGTGTCCGGTTATTAGAGGCACTCCGGGTTGGTGTCCGGTTATTAGAGGCACTCCGGGTTGGGTTCCGGTTAGAAGTAACCCCTAGGTCTTGGGATGAGGCCTAGACAAAGAAATTAACGTTTAGCATTATGCATTCCAACATTATGAAAGTGGTTATTGATTTTTGCATGTGATTATTCGATTAGTAGAATATCCATGTGAATAAGTAAATGGCATTATTTCATTTTATTTATGCCATACCATGTTGAAAGTTCGTATTTAAAAGGATTTTGTTTTAGTTATACATTGCCTTAAATGTTTATTCTTATTTATGAAAGTTTCCGCTATATTGTTATCCTTACTGGGCATTTGAGCTCACCCCTTTTCTATGTTTTATTTTTCCCAGGTAGTGAAGAAGTAAATTATGAATGACTTGCAGGGATATTATGAGGGGTTAATAGTGTGGATATGAAGATTTTGTTGTTGTAGTAGTTTTTCACTTTGAAATGTAATGTAAAACTTTATGATTATATCTAGTGTTTCCAAGGCTACAAAACCAATCGGTCTTTCGAGATTTGATCTTTCTTGTGATCATGCCAATGTTACGAAGTAATGCACCGACTCTGGGTAGCTGGGGTCGGGGCATTACAGAAAACTATTTGAATGGTGATTGAAGGAAATAAGATTCATTTATAAGATGTTTTAGGGTTATACGACCACCAGAATAAATATCTTACTATTATAATAATAACATGACTATAAGAATAGTAACTTAATTGTCATAACAATAGCATCATTGTATGAATAATATCTTGTTTAATGGAATTATAAAATTAATGTTAAATAATATTTAAGTAGATTAAAATTAAAAATATATATATATTATAATATATTAAAATAAATATTCAATGTTTATAACTCAAGGATAATTTTAAGTTTATACATTCAGTATGATGTGTTTTATCTTCTTATTTAAAACTACTAAATTTCAAATAAATAAAAAAATATTTCAATTCTGAAAAAATAAAAATTATTTAGATAAAATTAAATTATTTTTTGAATCAACACATAAAAATTATTAAGGTGTTATTTTTTCTCTAAAAAATGTAAATCTGGGGATAAATAGTAATAAATTGAATTTTTAAAATATTGTGTGTTTTTTAACATCACTTTGATCCACTAAATACCAATTCCTTATAAAATTTATTTAATTACCCAAAAATATGTCTAATAAGATAAATAAACCATTTTTAAAAAATAATTCAACTCCAATTATTAAAATATACATATTCTATAATGATAATTAATTACATAAAAACTATTATTATTTGTTTGTTTTGTAATTTATTAAAATTTATAGAAATTATGAATTTCTATTTTATAAGGGTACAAATGTAATTAAAATATATACTATTGATCAAATTATATTCATAGTTTCAAATATAACCACTATTTAATGTCTTGGTATTTATATTATATTATATTAATTGTTTATCTCAAAACACTCCCCCATTTATGTATCAATACCCCATCTCACAAACATGGAAAATAACTTTTATGAACTCTTATAATTACAAATAATTTTCAATATCCAACTTATTAATCTACCTATATTTATTGATGATATTTCAGTCACACTATACTCCTAGACTTCAAGGAATTAATCCTTTATCAAAGGAGTTATCTTCAAGGATGAGGTGAAAACCCTTTCTTTTATTTTTTATTTTCATTTTTATATTAATTTTTTCTAATTATGAATCTTTAAACCAATCCTCCATAAAAAAGCTACAAAAAATATATACATGATATTAATACTGTTAATTTTCTAGTTTATTTGTGTAAAAAATTATAATATATGTCAATATAATCACACACACACACACACACACTCTCTCTATCATTTTATGAGTCCTTACATGGTTTTTTATTCCACCTATAAGGATATTGACTACCCTAATTTATCACCACTATTATGAATGGTAATATTAACTTTATGTGTGTGTATATATGTATATATATGTAAGTATAAATTAATATATGTAAATATGTATATATTTTTAAGAATTGTTTTAATATTATAAGAATAATGGAAGTAATGTATAACTAAAAATGACCCAAAAATGACTTTGAATTGAAAATAGAATAATTTGACAAAACATGTACTCATGCATTATTTTCTTTAACACAAGGATTAAAATTAATTACTAATGTAAATAAATGATCTAAATTAAATTAAATTAATTGAAATTATCTTAGTAATAATGTTTAAATAACCATTATTTATTTACATTTGTTTCATAATTATGGGAAATAAATATATGACTAATGTAATGGGATTATTATCTCACCCTAAAATCTTGGAAATATTCTCCCCGCTCTCCATCAATCATGTGTATGAATTTTCAAACCAAACACTCTTATTTCATAAATTATTAAAATATATGGATTTAAATTTAATCTCACTATTTTATCTTAATATAACTTTTAATTCATTGGTTTCTAAATTATTAAGGGGATTCTATATCAATCATTCTTTTTAGGATTCAAAATTAGTGACTAATGCACCTTCAAAATAATCAGATTTATTTTACACTATAATTTTCATATTCATATTCCTATTGTCATTTTTTAGGTTTTACATATATTCATTTTAATTTCAATCATTTATTATTAAGTCATATAATAAAAAGTTCATAAGTTTATTCCACACAAATTCTATCTTACATAGGATTAAGCACTATTTTCTTACCCTTTATGATTTAATGTACTACATTTTAGCCCATTTATGATAAAATTATATTTCTCCCCTCTTTTATAATACTTTTATTTTAAATATATAATCTATGATAATAATTTAATTTTATTGGAAAAATCAATATTAAAATCTTTAAAATATAATTTTCCTTCTAATCATTATTTAGATTATTGGATAAAAAATTTCTATTGTGTCTTATTTATTTTTTTATGGTATTTACATGCCATTCACCTATATTATTTATAAATTTATAATTCCTTAACATATTTAAAAAAACTATTTAAATTTATATGTTCTCAACTTGATGTTTTCCAATTTCTATATTTAGGTAAGTTATCTTATTGATGGAATCTCTCCTCTCTAAAATTAAAAAAATACATATCACTAAATTCAATAAATTATAATCCATTTTATGGTTACCCTTAGCTTCACTCACATAAATTTAAAATAGGTACTTTAAATTTTATTTCATGTTAAAATGGGTGAGTTTATTATAAAATAAATTTATTTTCCATCATGTGTTATCAATCTCATCCATATGTATTTTTATGTGATTATTTTGTCTTTTATTTTCTATAAAGAACAAATTAATTTGAACACATTATTTTATAATGGGCCAAAAAAATTATATATCTCTCTAATGAATTTAGTAAATCATTTTTATCATAATATTCTAGTATATTTCATATAAAGAGGACCAATAACACTATGATATGGTGTATGTGTATTGAACCTAGAATACTAGGTTATGGTGCATTGGATAAGAGCCTAGTACACTACGTTTTTATGTCTTGGTAGTGATCTATCATTTTTATCAATATGTTTAATTATTATGTGTGTTCTATATTCATACTATTTGAATAATTTTATTCCATTCTCTATTACTATACATCATCTTTCTCATATGATCCTTTATTTTACACAATGATATCATTTTATGATGTATCCATATTCCATATTAATCTATATTTGATTTTTCATTCCCAATGTTGTTATCTAATACCATACACATTGGAATCATATTATTTAAAAACGATTATGCTTCCCATGTTTTTATTACTTTCCCCTTACTGTTTCATCAGCTCTCCCTTTCTTTAATATATATTTCATGGGGATTATATGTATTAGATATGGTTCAACCAAATTATCAGAGGTATATAATTTATTATTTGATTCATGTTGTATATTATTATGTAGTTTGATTATATAATATATTAATATATCCCAAATTCAATAAATAAAGTATTTGGGGAGCGATTAAAGTAATAAATGTCCATTTTATTAATGGGTTTTATTTATGTGTTTCACTAGATCATGAATAGTGAATGTTGAAGATTCTCAATGAGACTTGGAAATTAAACTTACAATGTAATATTGTATATATTTTTTTCCAAATGTTCATAAGTTATAATTGATATCAAGTAAAATTAAATTTATTTCTTTAAAAAATGTTGAAATGATATTTGAACCTATGATAGAATGACCTGAGATCATATATGTGGTAATTGAGGCAATGAGATTTTGGTCAAATAGTATGTATATGTATTTTTTTTATAAGCAGAGTAATATTGAAATGAATTTCAAAATTCAAATTTTAGTAAAATTTTAAGGAGAACAATCAAATATGATTTTGAGATATCTTTAAATTATTTTTTGACGTTTTTAAATGTGAATATTTTTCCAATAATTAAAATAAAATTTATTCATTATTCCCAAGAGTATATTTTGAAAACATTTCTAATGAATATTTTTTGTATGAATTTAATAGGAATTTAAAATATTTAAAATAATAAATATATCCATGTAAATATGATTGTTTTTTTAAGAGAATAAAGTCAATTAGAAAGTTTATGATGTCGATTTTTTGCTAATTGTTTGCATTTTTTTGAAAATGTTATACTTATATTTTCAAATATTCTAATGTCACATGAGTTTTTGTGTTTGTGATTTTTTATATAGTGATAATTTTTAGTCTTTATTGTAGTTGTTATAATCTTATCATACAATAAAGATCTGCATTTAATGTTGAAGTATTATAGCATAGAGTGAAACCATTTTTATTTTTATTTTTGATTATAAAATATAATTATGGGTTCCAATATAAATTATATAGAATAATTTTTGGAGGAAAATATTTGATCTAAGATATTACTCAACAAATTTTTTACACATTAAGAAATTAGTGGATTAACTATGACTCATATTTCACTTATCAAAACAATGATATAGTCCCACACATTGGGGTTGAACATGAAAAAATATTTTGTGCTTTTGGATTTTAATTATTTTTATATATAGTTAAGGAAGTTATTTAATGAGTTCAAGGGATTATAATTTTAACTACTCAAAGTGGTGTATTTATAAAGAAATTTTAATAGTTAAGAGGTTTTATTAAACACCACTTTCATTATTGTAGTCATGTATATTCCTATTAATCTCATAAATAAGTGTTGTTGTGGCTGGGACATAATTTATTATGGAGGAAAAAGTATCATACACCATATTTTTCTGGATAATTTTATATTTTACATAAATTTAGTTTATTCATAAAATGGATAGAACATTCATAAAAAAAATATGGCACTTAACATATATCACATATATTAGCTGAAGAATAAAAATCTGGAACCATTACACATAATTGATAGTGAAGAGTTTAAGAATCAAGAAGACATTTCATACATGAAATGGTTTATGTATAGAGTGGATTACAGTGGGAAAATAATTCATGTTAAGATAGTTTCTCATGAATGTGATTAGTGGTACCATGTGCATATCAAGGAAGAAAAATTATGTTTTAATGATTATATTATATTATCATGGAAAATCATTTTCAATAAAGATTTTCAATAATTATTATTTGGGAACGAGTGGGGATTTTTTATTCACATCGCTATTTAAAGTACACAATAAAAATATTTTAAGTATTGAGTATTTAATATAGTTTTTTATGATTATAGAGTTCCTTAAATAGACAATGAATTTGATGTGTTAAATGAAGGTATTAATACATAAATTTACAAGTATATACACTAGGTTCCCATTGGGATCCGCCAATTCTTAATGAGATTATTATAGGTCCAAAACCCCCAATTTATAGACCCATACAGTCGATGAACTTACGTTGTGTGGATAGTGGCTATAAAACCTAAATATTTAGAGTAAATTATTTGATTTATCTTGGAATTTTATTCTTTAAAACACTTCTCACCTTTTTGTTAGATATTTATGAGAATGACCCCTACTTCCTCTAATTTCTTCTTCTTACACATGGATTTTATTTCTTCAAGCTTCCAATTTGTTATTGGATTCATAAACTAAAAATAGTGTTATCCCTCCTTTTGTAATTCAATTCTCACACTCATGTAAATGTACATTTTATTATATTTTTTCTGTAACCTCATCCTAAATACCATGTGGGTATAATTAGATATTTTTTGTCAATTTATGGATGAATGAACTTATGATAAATAATTTTATAATTTCAAATTGATAGAGGATCTTGGAAAATAAAATTTGTTCCCATTTATATATAATATTGTACAATGTGACATGCATGAAAGTTCATATATGTGTGAGGTATTTGGAAGGTTATTTTTACATATCAAGTATAATTGAGATGATTTTAGTGACTCCCTTGGTCATCAAGGAAAACATGCATACATAGCTTTGATCCATGAATTATTAGGTGATGGAACTAGATTTTATATGTTATCGAAATATAGAAAAAATAACTTTAACATGTGTCTTGAATGTGAAAAATGTATGGTAAACCTCGAGTGGATCATTATATTATGTGTGGAAATTATTTATAAACGTTAAAATACTTATAGGGATAATAATTATAATTCCTATAGATTAATATGATCAACATGTTTTTTTTGGATTAAGGTCATGGTGTTTAATGCCAGAAGAAAAACTCTTTAGGATGGTCATAATATTGGTGTTGGGTCTTGGTGTATGATATGTCAGGTGTGTAAGGCTTGTAATGTGTTAGTGGTTGAGTGTTTTTACAATTAGTATTTATTGGGATTTTATTGAGGTATTTATTATTGATAGATGATGTCTATTATGAAGGCACATTCATGAGAGATTGTTTATATTGTTTAATTATCATTACTCAAATAAACTTCTACTCTATTATAATGATAGGGGTTAATTATATAAGTAATGATATCCCATGGAGGATATGTATTTTCCAAGGTATTTTTTATGTTATTCCATTTTCTATTTATTTTTATCTATACTAAAAGGAAACCAATGACACACTATGAAATTAATTTTTCATGATAGATTTTCCATGTTATACCTTTGTTTTTGAATCAAATTATAATATCATTGAAGGTGGTATGACTTAGTAGATGTTTATTAAATATGATTTGGTTTCCGTTAATAACCAAGTAATTATGGAGTATTTTACTAGAATTGGACAAAATAGTCAGTTTTGAGCTTTGCGATCACAAGTTTAGTGCATGATAACATGAGATGATTAGATTATATTAATTTAGTATTTTAAAAATAATTTAAAAATTGAAATCATATATAAAATTTATTTTTGTAAAATACCCATTGGTGGTGTCCTACTAAATTTTTTAAATACACCATGTATGTTTAACTTAGATGATGTGTGAACATAATTTCTTGGGATGTAGGTATTGATGGGGCCCAATGTCTTATGGTTCAACCATTTTGGCTACATAAGAATATGAAAATGGTACTAGGGTAAGGATGTTATCTTTTATATATATTTTTAATTTACTTTTATTTATTTTATATATTTCAATTTATATTACCATCCTACATTGGAAATCACTATGTGATCATAGATTTATGATATTTTTTGTATATAATTATTTTATAACATAGTGATCTAATATTTGTATGGTTGATTTTTTTTGTTATAATTACATTTTTATTTTATATTATAATTTATGGTTTATCTAACTTATTTTATTTTATGTTAACATTATTGAAATCCTAGTCATATCAATACACCGATTATGACATTTCAAGATGTAAAAAACCTTATATATATATGATGAGTCATGTCTAAGGATAGGTGGGATTAATTTTTACTTGTCATATAGAATGTCCTTAGGTAGGGATATGTTACACTATACTTTCACATGGATGTATATTGGTTTTATAAAATTTTAAACACTTATAAGAATTTGTTTCATAGTATTTATGATTAAGATAAATTTAGATATCTGTAGATATTTATAGATTTTATCTTAATTTAAGAAAAATATGTCTTTATATGAATAAAGAATTATCATTTTTTATATCTAGAAAATATTAATTTGATTAATGGTTAATGATATAAATACTAAATCATTACAAGTATACATACATGAATGAAATATATGTTAAAATATTTTGTGATGTTTAAAACCTCTAAAAATAGTATGTTCAAGATTATAGTCATAGTCAACACATGTCAAGGACTTGATCGTTAAAATGGGAATGTTCATAAAGAATATTAGTTTCCATGGATGATCTTTTATATGGAATAGTAGATAATTAATACCAATAAAGATATGTAACCATGTATTACTGTAAGTTTCGAGATACACAAAGATTGTAAACCTTAAAAATGATGATACTATATAGGAATGAAGTTGGGATAATTCATATGATATATTTGGTAAAATATTCTTCTACTCAACTATACATGATACATACATGATTTTTAGACATTATTTACGAAAAATTACTTTTTTTGAGACAAACACTAATGTGGACTAAAATAAGTAGTCATATTTGAATAATATCCCACTAATATAAAGGATGTTAAATTAAAGGGGTAATTATTATTTTGGGAATAATTTAATTAATAGTAATTACTAACTGATTATAAAACATAATATTTATTAGAATTAAAACTTTTTATATATAAAAATGACATCATCATCCAGAATATTTTTTCAAGAAATTTTGGAAAAGAATAAAATCAATGAAATCATATTCATGAAGGTATAAAATATCATAAAATTAGTTCTTATAAATTAATAGTAATTTTAAAATTAGAGGAACTATTTATAAGATAGTAAATAGGTGAAGCTAACTAACAAATAGATATCAAATATTATCATTTGAATAAAAAAATTGATACGTTCAGTCATATTAATCTACCCATAGATATAATATTCTTAAAAAATTTGAGAATATGGATTCATTGGAGATAATAAATATTGAAAAAATGATATACTAAGAACAATAAGGGAGTAAAATGCATAAGGTTTAAATGGAAATTTTTAGATGAAAATTAACTTAAAAACATCAATTTAGGTAAATGTAATCCACATGATAGGATATTTCAATGATATAAAGAGCCTATAGTTTCCTTAGAGGTTAGATATAGAAATGGAAATAATTCTAAAATCATTATTAAAATGTTTTTTACAATTAATTATGAATTCAAATATTAATGATTTCAATAAGATATGAGTAATTCTACTCAAGTTTTTTAGGATAAAAAAGAAATATATAAGAGGTACATACTCTGGTACTATGATGATAATTTATACGAGAAAATGTTTACATTATAAGAAGGTGAAATGTCATGAAACCCTCCCCACAAAAGTACCACAATGAGGGGATATATATGGTAACTTCCTGAGTCCTTCCTCCAGTAGGACCTGAGAAAACAACTAGCACTGAGGGTATAATAAGCATGCAGATGGGAGGCACTAACCTCTAAGATAAACACACATAAGAGAGAGATAATAAGGATACAAAAAACAAAAACTAATTAGACATATATATGTAAAAGAAAAACTACCTATGACATGAAATATCATAAAATACTAAAATAAATGAAAGGGAAATGACAAGTACCAAAATGTAATGAAGAAAATGACCATGAATCCCAAACAACTCCTACTAAGCCTTGAGATATTAATATCCATCTTGATCACAAAATTGATCCAGCTGACATGAAAAATTGTTTATATATATTTTTGGTGAGTATAAAAATACACTCAGTAGGATCCTTCATGGATACTCTCATATAAAAGATAAAGAGAGCATACTAAAGCACAATAAACAACGGTTAAACTAACCCATCAAATAAAAAGGAAAACTATGTTCCCAGACTCACCATAGATAAATCTCACCAAGTAACATATATAAGAGAGAATATAATATAATAAAAACATCAAGGGTATCCTGCTCTTGATTTCCCACTGGTTTTTTGATTTACCCCAACATCAAACATCCTAAGCATCTCTCTCCAAAATTAAGTCATCCAAAAAATACCTGGGTTGGGAATCACAATATACACCATGTACATCACATAACCACACAATCCCATCCATAACCATATAATAAATAAGCAGTTTTAGAAGTCCACAAAATCCAATATGCTGTTTATCAAACATCAGGTATTATACCTCAATCAATTACAACCCATACATAGAGTAAGTACCTCAAGCCATCACAAAATATACACTTCATACCAATAAAAATAATTTGGATACTATATCAAGTAATACATGTGTGTGAAATGAAAAAAAGAGATCACAACCCACTACACACATATATATGTGAAATCTAATAGTCATGTATTCCACCACAAGTAACTACCAAGAGAAGATAGTTGGGCCAGTGGGGGGTTGTTATCCATCTATCCACCCACTGAGATATTGAAGAAAACACCCTCCCATAGTCCACTACATGTCAGTTTTTGTAACTTACATTGGTGGGGAAGCGTATGAAATAAAAAAATATAAATCATATAATATTTCTCACAACCACACTATGAGAATAACCTATTCTTAGAATCAACTGTAGTTAATGTCCCTCAGAATCTCAACACCCAATACTAAGAAGAAATATCCTATAAGAACACAAGAATATAAAAGAGATAAATTAAATTAATTAGTTACTTTTAATAATTTACTTATATTAATTAATTCATTAGCTATTAATTATCTAGTTACATTAAATTGAATTACATTAATCATCATGGAAAATTCAATTCCCTCCAAGAATAATCCAAACCAAGTCCATGGTTTCTCAAGATTAATATATTTAGCATTTTCATTACATCATCGCCCAACCCCACAAATTTAACATTTATTTAGTTCTTTATTATGATCTTTCCACATCTAGTTTCTTTAGGGAACCCATCCTAAGATACCACCAAGATTAAAAATGAAACTAAAAACCTCCAACTACTTCAAGTAGTGGGGAAAGGAATATAGATAAAACAAGAAACTCGACCATTGGACATTAAACAGATTCACAAGAAAGAATTACAACACTCAACATCTCATCAATGGGTAAGCATAGATTTAACCCATTCCATAACCTTCAGTGCCATATTTAACACCCAAATATATATAACGATGCAACTCACTTTCATAGGTTTCATTTACAACCACATCATTCGTGCCTTCCTACTCCATACCACAACATCCATCCTAGGATCAACCATTCTATGCTCACATCACATCCAGGACTCCCATCCCCATATTACACATCAGTACTCTAGGATCATTCTTACCAGTATCACATCACAAGGATCATATCTAGGTAACAACACAAATCTATAGGAAACAAACAAAAAAAAATAGGGAAACTATCCACTCCAAACAAGGAATTCAAGCTTATCTTACAAACAATATCTCATGAGTCCAAAACATGGCACTTACACTTCTCTAAAAAATTGGAAACACTATCTAGAAAAAAATTTATCACATAATCGACTCTTATTCCATCTTGAATTAACCGATTCACAATTAATAGGTTCTAACTATGGGAAACCTAAGGCATAAATCTATAACAAGATGTCACAAATTAATTTAATATACCTTTAATTAATTCATTTGAAAGCATTTAAATACTTTACATTATTTATCAATTCCATTAATTATATGGAAGATGAATTTAATTAAACATGTCATTGTATCAATTTGATTTTCATAAAATTTAATTAACTACTAGATTATAAATATGAATATTTAATTACTCAATAAAATTAAATTATAAATTAATTCCATATTTATGTTCTTTAGAAATTTATATCAGGAAAAACGTGAAAAAAAGGCATCGATATCATGATATTTATAAAATCATGAGGCAAACCATTATCATGGTATAAAATAATAACATCACCAACCTATCATCATTATTAAATAATTTAATATGGTTTAATAATTATTAGGTAAATTTAATTTCCATCCAAATGGATAAACCATGATAGATTTATGATTTCACATAAATAAATATAGAATCAATGAATCTTCTACCTCAATATCCATCAATGTTCAGAAAATAAGAAAATACTTTTTTTGGATCTTTGATCACTTCTCCAGTAATAATTTCTACATTTGATGATTCTAAGACACATCCAAACTAATAACAAACCAATAAATCCATTATAAATAATGAATATCATCAAAAATCTCATGGAGAGAATAAATGGGATTAAACAAGATCAAATTGGGAGATCCTAATAGAAAACATAGGAATAACACATCATGGATCACCGTAGATCAAAGATAGAAGCCTAGTGATCAAAAACCTTCAATGGTACCCAAAAAATAAAAGGAGAGGGTTTTTGGACACCTATATTGAGAGAAGGATATATTGAAACCGTAGGGTTATGAATAACATAAGTGAAAAAATACTTATAATAACACTATAATAGGGAATTATGTGATGTGTAATCCCTTTTCATGTTGGTTATTCCTTGGGGTTAAGCTGACATAAAAAATATGTGTCATTTTTATTATTCATCCATGAATATATAAACATAATGAACCTACACTTCAAAAGTAATGTACCTCACTTACATGGTGTGTAAGTATTACATGACATTTAATATCCCTACTTCCAACATTTCACATCCAAGTACCTCTGGACTTATCCCAAGACACCTGTAAGCTCGACTAGCCTTGAAAAAAACAAAAAGTGTTGGAGCACATGGATCCATTCCATTAGATTATTTAACTCTCAAATCATTATAATTCTTGAGAATATTACCAAACTAGAGGGAAAATGAAAAAGGGTCACTTGAACAACCATCCTGTGAGATACCTTTAAAAGATCTCTCCACCATACGAGCTTGACCACCACTTCAGAGGAACAAGCGCAAAACCACACAACTACCAAAACCATCTCTTAAACACTCTCCCAGGGAGATAACGCTCAAAAGATAGTAAATCCACAATAATTAATGAGATTTAAACATTTAATAAACCAAAAAGGATAAACACCAACAAGGGAACAACGTTGTAAGAGAAGAGATAAGAATCAAATAGCTCATGGTATTGATTGTTCTTTTACAGCTCACGTTCCTAAGTACCAACCTCCATGACACCATGTAGGCCCGATAACTAAGCCAAAGGAATAGTATGCCTGTGCAACACCTTCTTCTCACTATCTTGGATCACAATAGGCCTCTCCTCAAAGGTCACATCATCATAAATATCTATCTCTCCCCAATTGATGACATGAGAGTCATCTTACAGATAATAATGAAGATACGAAATGCAGAAAACATCATTTATCCAAATTATTTATGGGGTAATTGTTATCTAATATGTCATGGCTCCGTTAGGATCCAACAACTCAAAATATCCAAAAAACTGAGGGGAAATATTATTCCCATTAATAAAACATCACTGCACATGATGATGAGTCACCTTCAAGAACACATGATCTCAAACAATGAATTGAAGAAGTATCCTACTATGATCAGAATAGTATTTTTGATCATTCTGCACTGTTTTCATCCTCTCATGAATTACTTATACCATATTTATCATATTATATACCAATTTCATCCTAATAATTATTGTATTTTTGACCACAGTCTAGCATAATAGAAAATGAAAAGATTAGTAGTAAAAATCTTGAAATAGATCCACACCAATGGCGTAGAAGAAAATATTATTGTAATAAACTCAACTAAGGGAAGGTGCTTCATACCTAAACCACCAAATCCAGGATAGAGGAGAAAAAAAATCTTCAAGAGTCTCGATGGTCTACTATGTATGACTGTCTTTTTGCTGATGAAAAGTAGTGCTAAAGAAAAACTGAGAACCAAAAGAATGATGGAGACCTCTCTACAACATGGAGGAAAACGATGATCTCTATCATAAATGATCATCTTTGGGACTCCATGGAATCACACCTCCTCCTATAAATACTTACTTAACAAAACCTCGACTGATATCAACTCCTTGGTCACTATAATGTGGTTTTACTTTGTCAAACGATCAAATAGAACCCATATAGAATCTTAAAATCCCTAATCTTGAGGAAAACTGGTAACAAAGTCTATCGGTAAATCCCAAAACTTCTAGTGGGGAAGATATAATAGCTAGATAAAACCACTAAAAACACGGTGTTTTTCCTTCACCTTCTGATATACTAAAAATCAAGAAACAAACTCTAAAACTACATGCTTCAACCCATGCCAGCAAAAATGACCTCTCAAAGATTAGTGTATATTTTTCACAACAGGATGTACTACTAAAGGATAACTATGTAACTCAATGAGAACCATATCAGACACCACTAAAAGAATAAAAATCATTCCCTAAAATAAAACCCAATGTTATCCATCTTCAAACCAACCATCACGGGCATCACCAAAAATAAATTGGTCTCTCTAGACCTGCACCCCATAATCCACCAACTAGGACTCCTCCATCTACTACATCAAATATGGATGTACATTCATTTGGAAAGGACCAAATATGACCCAAATATCTCCCATATCAAGATGAATCACTAATATTTCCTAAATAAATCTCCAAGAATCCCTAGATTTATGCACGACATTTATAAATGAATGCCTGCTCAACTCATTGGTTAGAAAATTCCACTTTCCCAACGTATATGAAATATAAAACTCAAAATCCTATAAAAAATCCATATACCAACACTATCAAAACATTAATTAATTCTTGTAAATGTCATACCTTATGATATTATGGTTGGTAAAAAGCAAAAAATTATCTCTATTGAGCTAATGTGTCCATAAAATCCAAGAAAACACAACTACCACCAAATCGAGATAATGGGTTTCATAGTTACTCTCATGGGGACATAACTACCAAGACCCATAAGAAACAACTGATATTTAATTCTTTAGGATTAAATACAGTCCAACATGATAATTATAATGACCCTAAACATTTACACAAATCATTACATGATTCTAAACATAATTAACCATCATGTACAACCAAGGATCTTAAATTCTAGTGGCTTTTTAAGATTAGGTACAAAATTAAACATCAAGAAAAAAAATAAAAAATATTTTATCTAATATTTATAATGATAACATAAATCCATTTGAGACCTTATATCTTTATAGGATAAACTGGGGAATACATGAAAAAATGGGATGAGCTAAAAAACCCAAAAAGGAAATAATCATAGGAATAAAACATAGAATATGAGTTAGAAGGCATAACAAGATGATATAAAGGAATGAAACGTGAATAAAAAGGAATAATAACATTTATAACATGGTAACATAAAATCATGACATAATAGGAATTTGTAAACAACATATAACATGACATAAACATGAGTCAAGGCTAGCTGTAAAGACATGGTGGGAAAAATCCCATAATGGAATTGAGTTCACTACATGTCCCAACATGATGTGTCATGAGACTAAAAATTACCCAATGAATTGGAGAACTATCTAGGTACAACAATCATAACATATTCATGAATGTTTGTTCAATATGAATAATCATACATAATGAATCAAACATAAACATAAGGGTTACCCATGGAAAGAATTGGGTATCATAACCATGTCTGAAGGAATAACAAAAGGGAATATCATAATGGTGTCTATGAAAGGGTGTATTTAAATCATTAATGGAAATTAATAACTAAAAATAGAAATATATAATTATAAGTTATGTTAAAATGGAGTCAAAACATGTAAAAATAATGTTTAAGAAACTTTAGAAATAAAACATTTTAGTGAGGTTTAAAGAAAATATTAAAGAGAATTTAAAGAGAAAAAAGAATAATATTTTATATAAAACCAGAATTTAATAAAGAGATTTTTTCATTATAAAATGGGTTATTTTAGAATAATAATGTTGTATTGAAACATATTATGTAATGTACTTGAAAATGGGTAAGAAATCGAGAAGTTCCCTTTAATTGGGCTTGCTTATCGGGAAGAATTGAGAAGGGAACCTTTTTAAAACATGTATTTATATATCAAAGAAGGATAATCTAGGATAGATACATGATTTTGGAACATATAAAAATAATTTAGAATAATTTAATAAAAATAAATAAGAATTACATTGAGATAAAGAGAGATAATGAATAACCTGAAGGAAAAATGGAGGTTCTGGTAGAATCCCTTACCTTATGTTTGAAAGTTCTCTACAATTAATCATAATGTCCTCAATAATCAGATTAAATCCATTAAATAATTAATTAATAACCTTTTATAGATATATTTTATTTAATATAATTTTATTAAGTTCATTTATGTCATTTTTATGGGTTATGAGATTCAATTTCATCATTTGGGAGCATTGGCTTCCTTGGTTTTCATGATCGGTTTACTTATATACATGTATGAGAAATAATGTAAAATGAGAATTGTTGTAAAGAATTGAATTTATATATTTATTAATTAAAATCAAGAAGATTAAATTTTTAGATAAGTTATTTTTTAATTTTGGTTGAGGATGAATCATTATATATGAAGTTATTGATAAGCATTTAGATTATTTTGGCATTTTTTTCGATCATCACAAACTAGTTTTGTTTTATTAATTAATATTAAATATAGAAAATGGTTCCAAAACAATATATTTGAGGTAATACATATATTATATTTATTTTTAACCATAATTTTTTATGACCATCCTTGAAGGCAGTAATGGAAATTGAAAACTCGTTGTCCTTGAATGTGATAAATTAACACATCACAGATGATGTTTTCATTTTAGAAAAAAATGTGAGGGGATAGTAATGATGATGTATAATTCTATTAAAATAATTAAATTTGATTATATTTAAGGTAATGAAGTTATACTACCATTTTGATGAGGGTAGGTGGGGATAGAATAACAAAAGAAAAGAGCTTGAAAAGAAATTAAAAGAAAAAAAGAGGATTTTACCTCTGGAATCCTTCTTTTTGAGAAACTCCTTAAGGGAATTGGTTTTGATATTTTTTTTGATAAAAAAGGATCCAAGATGTGGGTTAGGGGATAGGTAATATATTTGATCATATCATAGACAAGTTTAAATTTTTAAAGGTGTGAGGAGAAGAGGTGATGAGGGGTGATATTTATAGGGGATGAGAGGGGTGTTTTCTCATTATTTTATTCATTGGTTTATTATTTTTACTCAAGACTATGAATAATTTAATAATTATTACTAAAAATATTAAAATAATGATGTATAGTTCTATATTTTGGGATTAAATCATCCTTATATCATCCATGACTCCATAATTCATGTATTTAGTTTTTATCATAAATTATTGCATTTTAGTATTCACTAAAAGTTGAAGTGTTTTAGAAAAATCCTAAACATTCAACCTAATTTTTTTCGACATGTGGAATTATAAAATGAACACCATTTTATGAAAATAATTTTCTTCATATGTGAAATTTTATTATTAATTAAAATCCTTATTTACTGGTAAAATACCAATTCTAAAATTATAACTGATTTTATAAGTCTTTGAATAATTAATTAAGGAATCATAAAATTATATTATAATAATAAGATAGAAAAATATTAATTTATAAATAAATTTTAGGGAAATATATTTTCTTTTAAAAAATTATATTAATTATGAAATTGAAAATAAAAACTTCTGTTTTATTAAAATATCAACACTAAATTATTAATTTATAGAATATTTATTTACTTATATTATGATATAGTTATATCATATTTTCATTTATGAGATGGATAGATTTTATTTATATCATCATAGATGAGGTTACTAGTCTATTTTCTAGTTTAATATTCGTAAGGGTCGCATTACTATTCTAAATTTCAAGTTTCTATTTCATCGATATAGGTTCCATAACTTCTAGAAATACCTATTATTTCATTCAATCTTCATTTATAAAGGGTTTATTGTGTTCTTAATGTTATTATAAACTAATTATAAGAAGGTAATTTCCATTGATATTTTTTTTGGGTCATTACATTCTTCCCCCATTATCAAATTTCATCCTTAAAATTTCATTTTACATTCAAATTTGAAAACCGGTATGGGTACCTCTCCTTAATTAATTCCTCAGGTTCCCATGTTTCCTATTCATTCTTATGGTTCCACCATAGTACTTTTTCTAGGTGATTATTTTTATTGCATATTAATTTATCTATACAATCCGATATCTTCACTGGATGATCTTAATATGAGAGATAATTTTCCAACTGTACCACCTCTAAAATTTTCACATGTAAAGGATCTGGTATGTACTTCATATAGATAGATACATGGAATTCATTCTGTACTTTAGATATGGTAGGTAGAATTTCTAGTCGATATGAAATAGCTACAACACGATAAAGAATATCAAAGGGGATGATGAATCTGGGACTTAACTTTAATTTCTTCCCAAATCTCATGATCCTCTTACATGGAGATATATGAAGGTATACCATGTATCCAACCATAAACTCAAGTCTCATCGATGATTGTCAACATAGCTATTTTGTTGACTTTGGGATGTAATGATATGATACCAAATGGTTTTCACATTTTATACCATTTCTTCAACCATTTTATGTCCTATAATCTTACATTCACTGACCTCATCCTAGCATGTTGGTGTTTAATATCTTTTCCCATAAAGGGCATCATATGGATCCATTTGGATTATTTAGAAAAAAATATCATTGTAGGAGAATTTTAATAGTG
This sequence comes from Viscum album, assembly GCA_963277665.1. Classification (NCBI taxonomy): domain Eukaryota; kingdom Viridiplantae; phylum Streptophyta; class Magnoliopsida; order Santalales; family Viscaceae; genus Viscum; species Viscum album. Next base: position 1,006,787,955 of record OY728126.1, read on the forward strand.
GAATATGTTGGTCCCATCCTCCTTTGATGTCCATAGAACATGATCTCAACATTTCTTCTAGTGTATAAATAGTTCTCTTAGATTGGTTATCCATTTGAGGATGATAGACCATACAAAATTTCAACTCAGAGTACAGATCATGTTGAAGAGTTTTCTATAACTTGGAGGTGAATCTCAGATCTTGATCCGATCTAATAAATAGTGGTACTCCATACAAACTTACCAGTTATTTTTTTTATATCCATGCTAGTTAATCTAGTGAGAAGTCCACTTGAATTGTGATAAATTGAGGTATCATTGTGTGATGATCCACAACAACCCATATAGCATTGTTTCCTATGGATGTATTTGGAATTCCAGTGAAAAAATCTGTGGAGATGTTTTCCCATTTCCATGTTAGTATAGGTAATGGTTGTATCACCCCTTTACAAATTTTCCACTTATCATTAACCTTTTAAAAATTCATGCACTTTGATTTATATTCAATAACCCCTTCTTCATATTGTCCCACCAATAGTTCTCTTAGAGATCTCGATACATCTTTGTGCCCCCTGGGTGAATAGAGGAGGTTAAGCTGTGTGCGTCATTCAGATGTTATTTCTTTTTTATTTGGAATATATGGTACACATAGCCATGAACCAAATCTCATAAATCCTTCCTCATCCATTTTGAACTCTGAGGATTTTCCTTTCTTCATGGATTCGACCTTCTTCAAAATTTCTACATCATTTATTTGAGCATCCTTTTTTTATCTATAAGGTACTGTTGAGAAATCATTTGAGAAAGGATTGATGGAATTCCTTCCTCAATGATGTGCCTATCCATCCTTTTAAAATAAAAGGAGATTTCATACATCCTAATTCTCATCATTGATAATGTTTCATAATCCTTTCTACTTAGAGAATCTACCAGCTTATTTGATTTACTAGGATGATAACAGATTGAGCAGTCACAATCTTAGACAAGCTCTAACCATATTTGATGGTTCATATTATGATTCCTCATAATGAATATATATTTGAAACTCCTATTATTATTATATATTTCACACTTCTACCCATAGATATAATGACACCATATTTTCAATGAAAAAAATCACATCTACCAACTCCAAATCATGCATAAGATAGTTTGTGACATGAATTTCTAACTACCTTAAGGAATATGCTATCAATTTTTTTTCATTAGTACACTACCTAATAACTTCTTTAAAACATCATTGTACCCTATATAGAGTTCCCCACTTATTGGGATTGTGAGAACTAGTGCATTGATAATCCTGTTTTTCAACAGTTTAAAGATGTCTTCACATTCACTAGTATAGAAAAACTTTTCTCCCTTTCAAGTAAGCTTGGTTAGTGGGTTCAAAATTTGTGAAAATTTCTTCATAAATTGATGGTAATAATCATCTAGACCAAGGAAACTATGGATCTCTATTACAGATGTTGTCTTGAGACACTCTTTGATTGCCTCTATCTTGGAAGGGTCTATAAATATCCCCTTTCTAGTCATAACATGCCCCAATAATGATTCTTCCTCCATATAGAACTCACATTTTCTATAATCTGCCTATATTTTATCCCTTATCGAAGTCTTCAGTATAATATTCAAATGTTCTCATATTCTTTCTTATTTTTTGTAGTATATTAGAATGTCATCAATAAATTCTCCCCCAAAAGTTTCCAAGAAATATTTAAAGACTCTATATATTAAGTCCATGATTTTTTTTGGAGAATTAGTGAGTCTGAAGGTATCACTATGAAATCACAGTATCAATACCTCATTAAAATGGTAGTGTTGGAAACATCTTCCATACTCACATTTAATCGGTGATATCCCGAACGAAAGTACACATTATAGAAATAACTAACACAACATAGTATATGAAACAAGTCATCTCCCCATTATAGGGGTTACATGTTCTTTATCATTATTTTCTTCATCTCATAATGATCAATAAAGAGACACATTGATCCATCCTTCTTCTTGAAGAAGAGAATTAGCATAACCCATGGTGATGCACTCGGCTGTATAAAACCCTTATCCAAATTCTCATGTGACCACTTCTTTAGTTCTTAAAGATCAATGGTGGCCATTCTATAAGGTATATTTGATATAGGTTGAGATATTGGAATAAGATCAATTTATAACATAACCTCTTGATTGGGGGGAATCCTAATAAATTATGTAGGGAATACATCATTGTAATCCCTTATGATGAGAATATCTTTGATCATGATTCTATCCTTTGTCTAAAGCATTTTAACATAATATTCTCGATTATAAGGACACAATATCCACAATTGATACAATGATTCTAAAGAAGATTCATCTTCCTCCTTACAATTGTACAAAAATTAGAGGATGCTTTGGGATGTAGAGAGTCTGTTCCCTTTCCCAATAGTTGATGTTGGATTTATATAAATATATCCAATCCATTATCAATATAGCATAAAACTCTACCAAATGGAGTATGAAAAATTTTTTATGGGAGGTTCAGTCTAGAAACATTATCTAGGGAGAAGTTATAAAATTTGGAAGCAATAATTTCTCAACTTATTGTTATCACAGATAACTCAACCTCTAAATTTTGAGGTGGTGATTGTATAGTTATACTAAACTTGTATGTTATGAAAGAATTCGTAGAACTAGAATAAAATAGTACATTCTATATTCATTAATGAATAACATATGTAACTGTCATCACATCCTTGTTAAGCTCTATCTCAGCAAGAAGGATTTCATATGCCCTTACATTCTACCTTGAAGGCTGTTGTTGATTGCCTCCAATAACAATTATCTTTGGGAAATGGGTCACATAATTCCCATATTCTTTATAGTTGAAACATGACACTACATGATGAGTGTTTATCTAAACCTTACTTTATTATTCCACATTAGTGGGATTATTCATATCACTTCAGTAGTTATTATCTATATTATCGTCTATTCCACATTTTAAGAATCTCTTAGTCCCCTTTAAGTAGTTTATATGATGCTTCTTCCCACACTTTTGACATGTGGGATTTTGGGAATTCTCTCCTTCTTGGGATTTATCTATCGATTCAAGCATATTTAACTCCATTTTCCTCTTTTTTTCACAAATATTGTGAGATAACTGAGAGTCTTAGATATCTATTTTAACCTCAAGGTCACAAAATACAATCCCCTCATAACATTTTAAGTCTCTAATAATCAAATATTTTCATATGTTCAGATTTAGTCCAATGAATAAGTGATTAAAATTGATTTCAATGTTCATGACAAAGCCAGAGGTGTATCTATCAAGCCTTGTGATGTTTTCCCCATACAGCCTAATAGAATTATCTTACTTATACTTTATTCCATGGAATTCCCTTTTCATATTGAGATATAGGGTTCAATAAAAATATTTATTGAAAAATATTTTATTGAATTCCTCCCAATACATGGAATTAATTTTCTATTTGGAATTTTTGTTATTGACCAGTTTCCACCACTGATCAACTTCCACATAAAAATGATAAACCTCTAACACAATTTTCTCTTCTTCTGAGCATGGGAGGATAAATAATATCTTATCAATGAAGTTCATGCATTATTCTATAAATAGGGGATAAAAATATCCACTAAACATGGGAGGCCTTTTACATATGAAGGGTTTGATAGAAACTTTATATATATTAAGAAAATGGGGTGTTCCACATGATTCAATTTATTATTCATAACTTTAGCCAGCTGAGCAAGTACTATCATAATGTTTTGAGCACCGTTTATAATCACATTTGGTATATAATTTGTTAAATCACCACATTTACTATCACAATGATTGTTGGCATGAGTTCTTCTATTTACATCTATTAACTATGAAAAAGAAAGTACAATGAGTGGGATTTAATACTTAGATAATAAGTATATAAATAGAAAACAATTAATATATAAGGATGAACCAGAAAAAAAAGTATATCCTAACTTGTGATTCTATATGTTTCAATATAGGTTATACATGGAGATAGAATTACCCCCAGGGATCTTACTAATGTTATATAGTCCGAATATCAAAAAATAACTATACCGTTCTCTAATACCAACTGTATAGACCCTAAATGTTTTTCACATACCATTATATGGTTTTCAGCAGAATTAACTATAAAATACAACTAAGTATTTTAAATTATAGTTTCTTTTGAATATTTGGAACATAATTAATCATCATGAAATCAAAATAAAAACATATTTTATTTAATATTGATAATGATTTACTAACTTCATTTTATCCCTTATATCTACATAGGATATCCAAGGGAATACATGAACAAAAGGGATAAGCTAAAAATCCCAGTAAGGGAATAAACACAGGAATAAAACATATCATATGGGTTAGAAGGTATAACATGATGAAATAAAAGCATGAAACATGAATAATAATAAGGAATAATAAAATTTATAACATGGGAACATATAACCATAACATCATAGGAATGTAGAAAAAACATAAAACATGACATAAACATGATTTAATGCTAGCTTCCAAGACATGGTGGAAAAAGTCCCATAAAGGAACCAAGTTCACTTCTTGTCAAAACATGACGTATCATGAGACTAAACATTGAAAAATGTATTGGAAATATATATAGAATAAACCATCATAAAATTTTCATGAATATGTGTGACACATTAATAATCATACATAAGGAATCAAACATAAAAATAAGGGTTACCCATTCAAAGAATTGGGTATCATAACCATGTCAAAAGGCATAATAAAAGGGAATATCATAATGGTGTCTATGAAATAATGTATTTAAATCATAAATTTACATTAATAATGTAAAATAAAAGTATATCATGATAATTGAGGTCAAAATACAGTGAAAACATGTAAAAAGAGTGTTTAAAAAACATTATAAATAAAACACATTAGTGCAGTTTAAGGAAAATATTAAAGATAATTTGAAGAGGAAAAATAATAATATTTTATTTAAAACAATAATTTAATCAAGATAAGTTTCATGATAAAATGAGGTATTTTATAAAAATAATAGTGTATTAAAATAGATTGTGTAGTGCACTTGAAAATGGGTAAGAAATTGGGAAGTTCCCTTTAATTGGGCTTGCTTATTGGGAATAATCAAGAAGGGAACCCTTTTTAAAATATATATTTCCCCATAAAAGTTGGATTATTTTAGTGGGATACACGAGTTTGTAAAATATAAACATAATCATTAAGAATCATATAAAAATAAATAATAATTACATTGGGGTAAAGAGAGAGAACGTGTAACCTGAAGAAAAAATGGATGTTTGGGTAGATACCCTTAATTTATGCCCGAAAGTGTTCAATAATTGATTTTAAAATATGGGATAATCAGATTAAATTAATTAATTAATTAATTAAGAATATTTTCGACATTTATTTGATTCATTATAATTTTATTAAGTCCATTTATGGAATTTTTCATGGGTTATGAGATTCAATTTGATCGTTTGGGAGTGTTGGTTTCCACAACTTTCATGATCAGTTTACTTATATACATGTACAGAAAATCATATAAAATGAGAATGGTTGTACATAATTGGTGTTATATTCTATTTAAGAAAATAAAAAATATTAAATGGTCATATAATTCATTTGGTAATTTCGGGTGAGGATGAATCATTAGATTAGAAGTTAATGATAACCATTTAGATTATTTTGGCATTTTTTTGGTCATCGTGAACTAGTTTAATTTTGTTAATTAATATTATGTATATAAAATGATACCATAACATTAAATGGGCTACAATACATATGTTATAATATTGCGTGACATAAAAAATGGTTTTATGAATAGACTTGAAGGTAGTAATGGAAATTGAAAACTCTTCATCCTTGAATGCCATAAATTAATACATAACGGATGATGTTTTCATTTTTAGAAAAAAAGGGAAGGGAAAATAAATGATGATGGATTGTTCCATTATAATAATAAAATTATAGTATATTTATAATAATGGATCTGTCATAAAATTTTTATGAGGGGAGGTTAGGATAGAATAAGAAAAGAAAATAACATGAAAAGAAATTAAAAGAAAAGAATTAGGATTTTACCTCTTGAATACTTCATCTTGAGAACCTCTTTAGGGGGAATATTTTAGGTACTTTTATAAGACCAAAGGCTCCTAGACATAGGGTATGTTATTGGGAAGATATTTCAGTAAAACATGGAGAATACTCAAAGCTTTATAGGTTTGAGGAGAATATATAATGAGGGTGGTATTTATAGGGGAGGATGTGAGTGTTTTCTTATCATTTTATTCATTGGTTCATTATTTTTTCTCAATAATATGAATAGTTTGAGAATTATCAATTTTTTTTAAAATAATGATGTGTATTTCGAGATTTATGGCTTATATCATTCATACATCATCTATGACTCCATTAATCATGTATATATATTTTATCATGTATTATCGTATTTTTCTGTTAAAAAAATTCAAGTATTTTAGTGAAATCCCAAAAATTCACCATAAATATTTTTCAATGTGGGGAATCCAAAAATGAAATCCCTTTTATGAAAATAATTTTCTAAATATGATAAATTTATTTTTTAACTAAAACCATCATTTACATGGAAAATACCATTTTTACATTATAACTAATTTTATATCACTTTGAAAAATTAATTAAGGTCTCATAAAATTTTATTATAATAATAAGATAACAAAATATTAATTTATAAATAAATTTTGGGAAATAAATTTTCATTTAAAACATTATATTTGTTATAAAATTGAAAATAAACACTTATGTTTTATTAAACTATCAACACATAATTCATAATTTTTAAAACATTTATTTACTTGTACTATGATATAATTATATCATATTTTAATTTATAATATAGATAAATTTTATTTATAACTTTATATATGAGGTTACCTTTCTATTGTTTGATTTAATATTCATAAGGGTCACATTACTATTCCAAAGTTCAAGTTACTATTTCATCGATATAGGTTCCTTAACTTCTAAAAATACTTCTTATTTCATTCATTATTCATTTTTAATTTTTTTATTGTGTTCTTAATGGTATTATGACATAATTATAAGATGGTAATTTCCATTGATAATTTTTTTTCGTTACACTAAGCGTTATAGAAAACTTGAAACTAAACTCCTTCTATTGGAAAACAAATAACTGGAGTGCTGACCAAATTCTCATTTAGGTACTCAAAAGATACCATACATTTTTCATCCCATAACAATTCATGATCCTTTAGGTTCACAGTTGTCAGAAGAGTCACAACCCAAGAGAAATCAGCTACAAACCTCCTGTAAGAGTCTGTAAGGCTAAGGATACTCTGCACCTTTTCCATTGTCTTGGTGCCTACCCAAGACAAAACTACCTCTATCTTCAAAGTATCAATAGACACTCCCCATAGGGATAAAACATTCCCCAAGAAACATATATCATAAGCCCAGAACTTACAATTCTATTACTTCCTAAATAGCTTCACATGATGAAGAACTCCAAAAAATGTAATGTATATGCTTTATATGATCCTCCTCAAATGCACAATACAAAAGATTGTTGTCGATGAAAAACACCACAAACATATCAAAGAACATTGTGAACATTGCATTAAACAACCCCAGATACATAGATGAAGTATTTATCACACTAAACAACATCAAAATGAACTCATAATGCCCATGAAGATAGAATAAGGAATTCTTCTGAACATCCTTATCCTTTACCAGCATCTGATGATATATAGGCCAAAAATTGATCTTCGAGAACCAACGTGCTCCTATCTACTGATTGAATAAATATTATATCCATTGAAGTGGATATAAATTCTTAACAATCACTTGGTTCAAGTGATAATAATCAATACAAAACCACAAACTTCCATCAGCCTTCTTCACAAACAAAACTGGTGCACCCCAAGGTGAAAGACTCTTCTAAAAAATACCATGATGAAATAGATCATCGATCTATACTCACACCTATCACAACTTAGAAGGTTCCATACAATACAAAGACATTGAGATAGGATACACACTTTATTTTAGCTCGATCCCAAACTCAATATCCCATCTAGGGGGTAACACCACAACCTCTTCTAGAAATACAATAGGGTACTCTTCCAAAACCATGGGAAACATCAATTTCTGAACCTCCAATGAACTCAACATCAGCTAAAATATCAATTATGACAAGGATGGAAAACACCTCTGATACATCAGAGGGTCTCACTCACCAACAAACACTACTAGATCTCCATCAACATCATAGAACCCAACCCGCCTTCAAAAGATATCCCTGATAGAAAACACTGAATAAAACCAATACATGCCGTGGATGATTTCATATAGATGTAATTTTAAACATAGGAAATCTCCCCATGAGTAGTTCTACCCCATAAATAACTCAAAGTCTCTATATAATTAATACACTTTAGCTCATCCTCTAACTGGAGTAGTCAACACCAAGGGAACTGGAAGCCTCTCCACATCAAGTCCAAAAGCATAGACATGGGTAGGTGATATAAAGGAGTGTGTCACTCCTGTATCAAATAAAGTACACACCCATGTATAAAACAAGAAAATTGTACCTCAAAGGATGTCTTGATCACCTGGAACTGGCAATGCTAAAGAATAATGTTGACCACGACCTTCTCCACAACCTCTTTGACCCTGCTAACAACCACCTCCATGGCCATTCTCTACTCTATGAGGATGAGGATAATCTCATATATTTCCTCTACTGAACCTATATCCTCTCTTCTAATCCCAATCTAGACCACATTGCTACTACTCACTCAGATGAAACTACCTCAAAAGAGGAACCTAAAGCAAATCACCTAGAACACGATGACTACTCAGTAAGTTTAGGCACTATCTCCACTGATGAACTTGTCCCCCATAAGAATAAATTTTTTAAAATCCATTGAAATAGGCTTGGGATCTTCCAACACTAGAGAAACAATATGATTAGGTTTGGGTCCTACCCCATATTATCAAAAAACTCTTTTGTCATGAAAATTGAGAACCTCAAATAACATCTCTACCTCACGAGGAATCTTGACGAACCCCCTCTTGTGATGTCCTAGATCCGGATAACATCATCTCTATAACCTGTTCTATATATAACACCTCAATATTAACCTTTATCTTAAATGAGGCGACCTGGTGCCGAACCTCTAGATAAGAAGCCTCCTCAAAATTCCTTTCCCTAACCTTCTCATCTAGAAATAGACCTGAATCATATTACAGAAGTGTCCTAAAATGGATCCCAAAAACTCGCACACTGGATCTCCCTACCAATGTGTAAGAAGATCCTAGAGACTAGACACCTTGATGGTCAAAGAAAGAAACTATTATAAAGAATGGTCTCATATATTCTCCCATGATACTACCGAGTCCTAGCAATTCCCAAGGAACAAAAACCATCACTACCTTGCTAAATTGAAAAACATCATTATAGCCAACAAAAACTAGTGCTTCTATTGAGCACAGATCGAACTAAAATATATGTAATCCTTCTCCAACCAGTCTTCTATGACTACATCTGAAACGAATACCTCATTCTTCTACAAAATCTAGTGGTAAAACTCTAGATGTGTCATCCTTCAAGTGTCATCATCATAGACCTCTATAATGTGGTGATCTGCTAGCACAACCAGATGAATATCTTCATTGGGAGCTTGGTGAGGGTGTCAAACTTAATCCATTACTCTAAAAAGAACAAAAAATTAGAGATCCTAAAACTAGAATATTGAATATTAATTAATTAATTAATTAATTATTAACTTGTTTAAGGTTTTAACATATCCCAAGGTCTAACCAATTCAAATAAAGAAATAAATGTGAATGATTCCCGATCATATACTAGTTTTCTACCCTAAAACCGGTATCATTTTATTTAGTAGACTCAGTAAAAATAAAGGTCTTTGCATCAGATCATAGGGGTCCCTAAACAATCTTGTCTCAGTTGGTCTCCCATGTTTACATAGATTACTAAACTTAGCTGACACTATTTCCCTTCCTTCCCATGTAACCTCACCTATGCTTAACTCCAAGCTCTATCCTATCCCTCAAACCTAAACCTATGATACCACTCTATAATGACCCCTCCCCAAAAAGGTACCATAATAAGGGGATAGAGATGGTGACTACTCAAGTCTTTCCAATAGCAGTCCTCGGGTTGTTGACTAGCCCTGATGGTATAGTAAGCATGTAAATGGGAGAAATTACCCACTAATAGAAACTTGAAGACAAGAGAGATAAGAATTATAAAACAAACAACTAAAAATTAGATATATATATGAAAAATAAAACCCATTTTCAATATGCAATGTCAAACCTTACTAAAACAACTAACAGGGAAACTGCAAGTACCAAAATGGTAAAGATGACAATGAACATAAATCCCAAACAACTCCTGCTAAACCCCAAGATATTAATATCTAGCCTAATCAAAAACCCACTCAAACTGACCTGAGAAATAGTTTATATATATGTATGGTTATTATAATAGTATACTCAGTAGGATCCTCCTTATATTCCCCAATGTAAAAGATAAGGAAAGCATGCTAAAGCACATTAAAGAATAGTAAAACTAACTAATCACCTAAATAGGTATACTAGCTTACTGGACACCACATGGATAAGTCTCACCATGTAATGCATAAAATAGAGCATATAATATAATAAAAAACATCAAGGGTACCCCACTACCACTTCCTCACTGGTTTTTTCCTTTCCCTAAAGTTGCACATCCTGAGCATCTCTCTCCAAAAGTAAGACGTCTTGAAAACACCTAGACTGGGCATCACAACTTGTACCCCATGCATCAACTAACCACACCATCCCATCCACAACTATATAGTAACTATATAGTTTCTAGAATCCACAAAAACTTGTATGACGTATATCAAACATTGAGTATTATACTTGAAATCCATTACAACCCATACACCAAGTAAGAACCTCAAGCCATCCCAACCTATACACGTCATAGCTATATTAATAATTAGAATACTATATCTGATAATATATGTGTTTTAAATAAACAAATCCATCACATCCCTCTACACATATATATAGAAAAAATAAACATGATGCATACCGGAAAAAGTAACTACCAAGAGAAGATAACATGGCTAGAGGGGGTAGTCACCCATCCATCCTCCCACCGAGATGTTGAAGAAAACACCCTGCCAGAGTCCACATGATGTTATTTTACATAAACAACATGTGTGTGGAAAAATATCAAATCAAAAAATATACATGATGTAATATAGAAAATAAGTACTCTATGGGAATAATCTTGTCTTAGGCTCAACTACAGCTAACATCACTCAAAATTCCATTTTCCACTACTAAGAACAGATATACTATAAGAACACACGCATATAAAAGAGTTAAATTAAATTCATTATTTATTTTTTAAAATTTACTTTCATTAATTAATTTATTATCCATTAATTAACCAGTTACATTATTCTATATTATATAACATTAATCATCATAGAAAAGTCTGTTCCCTCTAGGCATAATCCTAACCAAATCCACTATTTTTCAATATTAACATCTTTATAATTTTCATTCCATAATCAACCAACCTCGTGGGATAAATATTTATTTAATTCATTATTAGAAATATTCCATATCCTTGTACTCTTGGAAAAGCATTCTAATATACCACAAAGATGAAACATGAAACCAAGAACCTCCAACTGCCTTATGAAGTGGGAACATGAATGCAGATAAAACAAGAAACATGGCCACCATCCATTAAATAGATTCACAAGAAATAATCCAAGGTCTCATCATCTCATCAATGAGTAATCCAATAATTAACATGTTACATCACATCTAATACCATCATTAACACCCACATATATATAATGATCCTTCCCACCATCATATGAGTCATCTACTAGCACATCATCTGGGACTCTGTGATCCATACCACAACGTACATCCTTGAATCAACCAACCCATGATCACATCACATATGAGCCTCCTACCCTATATCACATATCAACCCTCCAGGTATAGCCAAACCATTATCACATCCCAAGGCTCATATACATAACATATCACAGAGTAGTAGGAAGAAAACAAGAAAATAATAGTGAAATTGGGACCTCTAAATAAGGCATTAAACATTCTCATGAAAACTATATCTCATAGATCCAAAACAAGGAACTCGACCTTATAAAGAAAATGATACACTCTAGCCCTAGATAACATATTTATCACACAACCAGTTCTTATTCCATATTGAGAAATCTGATTCATTATTATTAGGTTCCAACTATGGGCAACATAAAGCATCAAGATATAACCATATATGACAAATTCATTTAAAAATTAATTTAACATGACTTTAATTCCATTATCATAAGTAATTAATACAGTTAACATTATTTATAAATTCTATTAATCATATGAAAGATGAATTTAATTAAACATGTCCTTGCATCAATATAATTATCATCAATTTACATTAACCAGCTAATTAAAAACGATCAAATTTAATTTATTAAATCAATTAAATTAAAAAATAATTATAGATTTACATTCTTTACCAATTTACATTAAAAAAAACATGATAATAATTAAGGAATATATATCACACTATCTATAAAATCAAGACGAAAACCATTATCATGGTATAAAACAACAACATCACCAACCTGTAATCACTATCAAACTATTTAATTTGGTTTATTAATTATAAGATCAATTTAATTTCCATGAAAAGGTATAAACCATGCTAGATTTATGATTGAACATAAATAAATAGAGAAGAAATGGGTCCCCTACTTCAAAAGTTTAAAACATTCTTCACATAAGACCAAACCACATTGCAGAGCTATGATCACCTCTCCTACAATAATTATCTTCATACGAGGACACAAAGGAACAACCGTGCCAAAAAAGAAATAAAAAAACTACATTAGAAACAACATAGATTATCCTTTATCACATGGAAAGATGAAACATGGGTAAAAGAGATCAAACTGGTAGATATCACTAGAAAATGGAGGAAGAATGAACTTTAGATCCCCACAGATTAAAGATGAAAGCCTAGGGATTGATCCCCTTATATGGGAATACAAAACTCCAATGGAGATGGTCATTTACCACCTATAATGTGGGAGGGATCGACTATAATGGTAGGGTTATAAATAACATGAGTGTCTAAAAACACTTATAATAGTACTACAATGGGGAATTAAACAATGTGTAATCCCCTTTCACATCGTGTTTTCCTTAGGGTTAAGTTAATGACAAAAAACACATCACCTTATTATTTATTCTCAAATATTTACAGTTCTTTAAATTAATCTACATGTGTTGTGAACCTCGCTTATATAGCTCGTAAGTCTTACATGACATGTAATCTCTCTGCTTCCATCATTTCACATCTAAACCCCTTGAGACTTATCCCAAGCCTCCTCTGAGCACCCCTAGCCTTGAAAACATGAAAAGGGTTGGACCACATGGATCTGAGCTCTTAAATTAGATACCACTCAACACATTCTTTTCCTCTATAATCTAACCAAACTAGAGAGAAAATGAAAATGGGTCATCCGAAAAGACCCCCCATGAGATAAATCTCAATGATCTCACCACTATAGGATCTCAACAACCTCAACAGAGGAATAAGCATATAACCACACAAAAACTGAAGCTAGATCCTAAACCCTCTCCCAAGGGAGATAAATCTCAAAAAAGAGTAAATCCACAACAATAAACAAGAGTAAAAAATATTATAAACTAAAAAGTATCAACATCCATAAGGGAACAACTTAAAAAGAGAATATCTAAGAATCAAACAACTTAGGGTACTCAGCGTGAATTTACAAATCTTGCTCCCAAGTAATATCCTCCACACCATTATGCTTCCATAAGACACAAACCAATGGAATAGAATGCATGTGAAAAACTTTCTCCTAACAGTCCTAAATCTGCACATGCTACTCCTTAAAGGTATTATCATTGTGAACATCTATCTCACCCCAATCAATGGAATGAGAGACATTATGAAGATAATGAAAGGGATAGAATGCATAAAAACATCATGTGTTAAGACCATATTCAAGGGAACAACTATATGATATTCCATGGATTTGGCTTGAGCCAACACCTCCAAGTTTCAACAAACTAAGGAAAAACCTTACTCCCATGAACGAACCTTCACTATCCATGATGAGAAGTCACATTTAGGAATAAATGATCTCCAGTTTCAAACTTTAGATGTCTCCTCCTTTGATCAAAATAAGATTTCTCATAATCCTATACTAATTTAATCGTATTGTGAATTACCTGAACCATCCCTGTCGTATTTTGTACCAGTTCCGTCCTGAGAAATGCTATATATCAAACCCCTATCCAACCAAAAAGGAATGAAAAAGTCTATTGTAAAAATATTCAAATGGAACCATACCAATGGTGGATTAGAAATCACTATTTTAAGAAAAGTTGACCAAGGGAAGTTGCCTCATCCATGAATCTCCAAAATCCAAGACACAAGAGAGAATGTCTTCAAGAGTTTAGATGGATTTCTCTATCTAATATTCTATCTACAAATGAAAAGAATTGATAAGGAATAAATGCGAACCAAAATAATTCTAGATACCTCTCAACACCCTAGATATAAAATGAGGATCTAGATCAGAAATGATTTTCCTTAGGAATTTTTGGTGTCGCACCACCTCCTCCAGACAATTCCTTGACAAAACCTCAATTTATATTGACTCCATGATTTCAATAAGGTGGGATTACTTTGTATAACAATCCAACATAACTTGTATAGGTTTAGAGACTCCTCGAGTTTGAGGAATACTATTAATGCAGTTCATCGGGATGTCCTCCCACTTTAACTAGGGAACATATAATGATGAGAGAAACCCACCAGGAACATAGTGTTCTAACGTCACCTTCTGATAGTACAAAAATTGAGAAACAAACTTTGTAACTTCAGACATCAACTCGGTTCACCAAAACTGTCTAATCAGAGCTTGGTAAACCTTTTTCATACCGTGATGTGCCACCAAAGGTGAACTATGGAACTCACGGAGAACTATATCACACATCCTCAAAGGAATGAGAAGCCTTCCCTGAAATAACCCCTGGTTATGTCCATCATCAAAAAAACCATCCAAGGAATTTATAAAAATAACTATGTCTCTTTATATCTACACCACAGAATCCACCAATTGAGACTCCTCCACCTATTGCATCAAATATTTCTTCACTGTCATTTGGAAAATAAAACATCTACCCAAACTTCTCCCATATCAATATGCATCACTGGGAGTTCCTTCATCACTCTGCAAGAATCCATAGATTCACACAAATTATTAAAACATGACTTCCTGCTCAAAGAATCAGCTAAAACATTCCCTTTTCTTGGTATATATGAAATTTAAAGGTCAAAATCATTCACGAAATTCATCCACCAATACTGGTGCAAGTTCAAAGTCATTCTAGGAGAATACATACCTCAAGATATTAAGGTTAGTAAAAAAATGATCGATGATGAGGTAATACTTCCACAACTTCAAAAAGAACACCACTATATATGACATGAGATCATGGGTGGAATAGTTATTCTTATGTGGATGTAACTCCTAAGACCCATAAGAAACAATTGATTTCGGCTACATTAGGGTGCAACCCAATCCAAGATGTGAAGCATCACATGAAACCTCAAACTGAACTCCTACTAGAAAATAAATAATTGGAGAAGTGACCAACTTCACATCTTGGTACTCAAAATCTTCCAGACACTATTCAATCCACAAGAATGTCTAAACCTTTTAGGTTAATACAGTAAAAGGAGTCGTTACCTGAGAGAAATTAGTTATGAACCTCCTATAATAGTTTGATAGACCAAGAGAACCCCTCACCTATTCTACTATATTTGGGGATACCAAAGACACAAATTCATATATCATCAAAGGATCCACAACTAATCCCTGTCAGGATACCACATGACCTAAGAAACCGACTTCATAGCCTAGATCTCACACTTAGACAAATTCCTGAACAACTTCTCAAGAAAAATAACTCCAAAAATGGTATGAAAATTATCTTTATGATCCTCTTTAAATGCAGAGTACACAATGATGTTGTCGATGAAAACAACAATGAACTTATTTATGGACTCTCTATGCACTTCATTTATCAAACCCATGAACACAACTAGAGAATTTATTATTTGTTATGACATCAAAACAAACTCATAATTCCCGTGATGATAGTGGAAATGTGTATTCTAAACATACTCATCCTTTACCCTTATATGATAATATTTAGACTTAAAATAGATCTTCAAGAGCCAATGTGGTCCTTTTCACTGATTAAATAATAATTTAATACTTGGAATAGGATAGCGGTTCTTTACCATCACTTGGTTTAAGTGACGATAATTGATAGAAATTCACAAACTACCATGAACCTTCTTGATGAAAAAAATAGTGCACCCCATGGTGAAACACTCATCTGAACAAAACCACACTACAACAGATCAT
The DNA here is from genome assembly GCA_963277665.1 of Viscum album. Lineage (NCBI taxonomy): Eukaryota > Viridiplantae > Streptophyta > Magnoliopsida > Santalales > Viscaceae > Viscum > Viscum album. The sequence goes on from OY728126.1 coordinate 1,006,804,473, forward strand.
TGAGTTGTACTTGCAGATCTCATAACATAGAGGGCACCATCCTATATAGAGACATCAATATAGGAGGCACACCTTATTGTAGCTCGATCCCAAACTTGATCTCCCATTGAAAGGGTAATTCTACAACCTCTTATGGAAAGACATCATGGTACTCTTCTACACACTTAGGAAACACTAACTACTAAACCTCAGATGAACTCATTATCTGATCATCCATCAAAGATAATAAGGAAAAAACATGCCTCTGACCCATCCTAGGGTCTTTCTCACCAACAAACACGGCTGGATCTCCATTATCACCATATAAACCAACCTACCTCCTAAATAAATCCATGATATCCTAAACCAAATACAAATAGTCCATGCCAAGGATGATGTCATATGTTTTTATCCATAAACATAGGAAATGTCCCCAAGAGTGGTCCTACCCCAACACTAGATCACAGTCTCTACATACTTTATACAAGTAATTTTAAACTCAAACTAGTGTAGTCAACACTAAGGGAACAATAATACTCTCTAACCCTGGTACCAAAGCATGGATAGGGGTAGGTGATATAATACAACAAATTAAGAAAATAATACACGTAATTAGAAAAAAGGAAATGGGTACCTCAAATGAAATCTATCTCACTTGGTGTTAGAAATTCTAAAGAATGAAACTAACCATGACCTAATCCATGACCTCTTTGACCCTACTGATGACCACATCCAAGAACACTCTCTTCTCAATAAGGATGCAGAGCATATTGAGGCTATCCCCTACCTACCCCATCTCCACTATGCTAATCCCAAACTAGAACACCCTACAGTTTCTTAATCAGTTGAAAATGCATCAATGGAGGAACTTGGAGTGGAACATCTGGAACACGCTAACTATTCAGAAAGGTTGAAAAATATCTCCACTAATGATCTCACCCTACATAATAAAAACATGCATTTGATCCATTGACATAGGTTTGAGAGCTACTACCCTTGGAGAAATGAGACGATGAGGACTGGGACCTACCCCTGGCACTATGGAAAATCTTCTTTCCTGAAAAATGAGAACCCCATACTATATTTATACTTATCTATGAATCATGACAACTCCCCTCTCATAATGTCCCAGTTTAGGATAATATCCTCTCTATAAAATATAATCCCACTAGTACCTTGATATATGTATTTAGAATAAATGAGGTGACCTGATACTAGATCTCAAGATGTAAAGCCTCTTTTAAATTCCATGCCATATCCTTTACATCTGAAGATAGGACTAAATCATATCACATAAGGGTCCTAAAATGGATCCTGAACACTCACACACTATAGATCTCATACTAAAGGGTAAGAAGATGCTGAGGAATAGCCACCTTCACAGTAGATGAAAGAAAATATGATCAAAACTAGTCTCAAAACTTCTACCATGAGATTACCGAATCCTCTCAATTACTGAGGAACAAAAACCAAAAACACCTCACTACTCCATGTAGAATTTTCCCAAACAACTAAAATCACTGATCCTACAAAGAAAAGATCAAACTAAAATCTATCTCAACATCCTCTAACAAGTATTCTATAACTGAATATGAAATTAATCCCTCATATGACTTTAGAATCGAGCACTGGATCTCTTAGAGTATCTTCCTCTATGTTTCATCTTTTTCAACCTCTACCCTATGGTGATCTTCTGGAAAAACCTTCTGAACATCAATGGGGTGAACCAAAAAACGACATCAACCTAGAGCCTTGATTATAAAGAGAAAAAATAGTTTGAGCTCATAAACATGAAATATAGAAAATATAACAGTTATTAAATAATACATTATTTATTATATTGTTTAAGTTTTTAGCTTATCCCAAGGTCTACCCAATTCAAACTTAGACAAAAAAGAAGAATGATGCATAATCCTTTCCATGGTCTCTACCCTGCATCCAATATCACTTTGTTAAGTAGGCTCAGTAAACATAAAGGTTTGTGAATCAGATCACAGAGGCCCCTAAATAATCATGTTTCAGCTAGTATCCCATGTTTACACCACTTAATAAACTTAGCTAACACTATTTCCCTACCACCCAATGAAACCCCACCCATGCCTAACTCCAAACTCTATCCTATCCCCCAAACCTGAACATCTGATACCACTCTATCATAACCCCATCCAAAAAAAGGTACCATAAATAGGGGAGGAAGATGATGACTGCTCGAGTCCCTCTTGTAGTTGGCCCTGAGTTGGGGACTAGTATTGAGGGTATAGTGAGCTTGCAGATGCGAGGTATTATCCTCTAAGAGAATCATGTGAAAGAGAGAGATAAGAAGGATAAAACAACCAAAACCTTCTTAGAAACATATATGTAAAATGAAATGAATGTGTAAAATGAAATTTAATATAGTAATAAAAAAAATAAAGGGAAAATAATAGTACTAGAAAGGTAAATATTGTAGTGAACAATAATCCCAAATAGCTTCTTCTAAACCTTGAGCTAGTAATATCTAGCATGATCCGAAACCTACTACAACTGAACTAATTTTTTATATATATGTAGGGTGAGTATAATAATATACTCATTAGGATCCTCCCTAGAGCCTCTCATACATAAGATAAAGAAGTCATGCTAAAGCACAATGAACAATAGTGAAACTAACTCGTCACCTAAATATTTATATTAAGTTCCAAACCTCAACATGGATAACCCTCATGAAGTAACACATACAAAAGAGAATATAATATAATAACAAAACATCAAGGGTACCCCACTCTCACATCCCCATTGGTTTTATACTCTGCCCCACTATCACACATCCTGAGTATCTCTCTCCAAAAGTTGGCCATCTCGAAAAAACCTGAGATTGGAATCACAACATGAACCTCATGCATCACATAAACACACCATCCAATCCACATAATTATAGTAACCATGTAGTTTTTAGAATCCACCATATCCTCTATGAAGTATATAGAACATTACGTATTATAACACAAGCCATTACAACCCATGAACCATGTAAGTACCTCAATCCATCACAACTTATATACACCATACCTATAATAATCCTTTGGATACTATATATGTTAATTAATTTGTGTGAAATAACCATAAGAGATCACAACCCTCTACAAACATATATGGGAAAACTAACTATTGTGCATATGAGAACAAGTAACTACAAAGAGACGAGAGTGGGACCAGTGGGGGTAGTCAACCATCCATTATCCTACCAGGATGTCGGGGAAAACACCATACTAGAGTCCACTGGGTGTGAGTTTCCCAAACCAAAATGGATAGGGAAGCACATTAAATAATAGAATATACATGGTATAATATAGCTCAAAACCAAACTATGGGAATAAAATAATCTTAGACTCAACAACAGATAAAATCACTCAGACTCGTGGATTCCACTACCAAGACCAAATATCCTATAATCACAAAATAATATAAAAGAGCAACATTAAACTAATTATTTACTTTTAATCATTTATTTTTGTGAATTAATTCATTATAAATTAATTAACCAATTATGTTATTCCATATTTTGTTAGATTGTGTTACATTTCATTACATTAATAATTAGAGAAAATTTCATGCAATCTAGGCATAATCGAAACCAAGTCATTGGTTTATCAAGATTAACATATTTAGAATTTTCATTCCATCATCAATCAACCCTTGGGATAAAAATTTATTTAATTCATTGTTACCATCATTAAATATCCATGCACTCTAGGGAAAAATACTAATCTACCACTAAGAGAAAACATACAACCAAACACCTCTAGCTGCCTCAAGTAGTGGGGAAAGGAATGAAAATAAAACAGGTAACTCGACCATCAACCATTAAATAGATTCAAAAGATAACAAACCTTTTATCAACATATCATCAGTGGATAAGACGATATTTTACCTATTCTATTACATATAATTCCATACCTGACACCCATATGTATATATTGACGCATCTGACTGTCATAGGAATCATTTGATACCACATCATTAAGGCCTTTTTGACCTATACCACAATAAATATCCTGGGATTTGTTGTCCCAAGACCACACCACATATGGGCCTCCCCACCCATTATCAAACATAATCCCTCCAAGTTCAGCCATACCAGGCTCACATCACAAGGTTCATATCCAAAGAACATCACAAAGTAGTAGGAAACAAAAAAAAACAAAAGGGCTTATGGGCCATTTAAAAAAGTCATCCAACCTTCTCCTAAAAATGAACTATCATGGCTCCAAAACAAGTCACTTAGACTTCTCATGAAAATTGGAATCTCTGGAACTAGAAGACACATTTATTACACAACTGGTTCTTATTAAATTGTGAAATAACTGATTCATTATTAATAGGTTATAACTTTGGGAAACCAGTGGCATCAAGCTGTAATAAGAAATCACAAATTAATTTAACATTCCTTTAATTAATTTTTCAGAAATAATAGAAATTCTTAACATTATTGCTCAATTCCATTAATCATATGAAAGATCAATTCAATTAAACATATCTTTTCATCAATTAATTATTATTAATTTTCATTAACCATCAAATTAAAAACATTCCTCTTTAATTTATTATGCTAATTAATTTACAATTAATTCTATATTTACATTTATTACCAATTTCTTTCAATAAAAACATGCTATAAGTTAAGGTATAGATATCACACTATCTAGAAAATCAGGAGGAAAACTATTATCACCATATAAGATATTAACATCGTTAAACTATGATCACTACCCAATTACTTAATCTGGTTTAATAATTATTAGGTCTATTTAATTTCTATACAACGGTATAAACCATTATAGCTTTATGATTTCACATAAATAATTAATGAATCAATGAATCCCCTAACTTAAAATCTTTCATCATTTTTTGCACAAGATCAAACCACATTGTTGATCTCTGATCACCTCTCTTGAAATTATTTCATCTATTCAAGGATGCTATGAAAAAACCACACCAACAAACAACAAATAAACTCTATTAAAAACAATGAAGAAAATATGACATTGAATAGTGTGAAGAAACGAGAGAAAATGATATCAAACCAGGAGATCAGTCTATAAAATGAAGGACGAACATATCTTGGATCATCGTGGATCAAAGAAAAAAACCTAGGGATCGATCTCTTTCAATTGGAATCCAAAACACTAAAGGAGAGGGCCACCAACCACCTAGAAAAAGAGAGGGAGCCACTGTATCCATAGAGTTTTGAGTTACCCAAAAAGATAAAAATAATCACAATATTATTATAATAGGAAATTAAATGATGTTTAATCCCATTTCACATCATGTATTCCTTGGGGTTAAGTTGACACTAAACAATGAATCACCTTTTTATTATTTAGACCTAAAAAATTACATGTTAGGAACCTACTCTGAAAAATTCACGAATCTCACTTACATATCATGTATGGCTTATACAACATGTAATATCTCTACTTCTAGTATTTCAGAGCCAAACCCCTACAGAATTATTCCAAGCCTCCTATGAGCTCCCCTAGCCTTGAAAACGCGCAAAGGGCTAGACCACACATATCAGGGCCCTTAAATGAAATATATTTGGGTCTCTAACATTAATTTAGGTATTTGAAACATAAATGATGTGTCATAAAGGAAATGAAAAGTTTAAATTATATATTTCCAAGACATTGGAAAAAAAATCGTAAAATTACTGAAGCAGTACATGAAACTCCATGGAGAGTTCATATAAGATATTTTTGTAATATAAATTTATTCTTCAATTTTTATTTATATATAATACCAACTGTAAATTACTAAGTGGAATTTAATATGTAATTGTGTTCATAATAAATAAAGGATGAACCATTATTTTTCTATATAATTACACTAATTATAGTTGTAATTATCTAGAAATATATGTAAAAAGAATACTTCATGACTATTTTTTTTAAATTAGGATCTTCGTATATATTTTTATCTCATTCTTTCTCATGTGATTAGGTAATTTTATTTGCAAATTTTTTTCATAAATGAGATGTTTTTAGTTAAAAATGTATGATTATTTAATCTATTCTACAACATAGTTTGAAAAATATGTAAAAAATGACTTTTAGGTATTATAAATTTGTTTTATTCAAGTTATTAATTGAAATATTATGTAAATATTTTACAAAAAAAATGGTGGAAAAATTTTAATAAATAAATTTGTTCTTGTCAATGATATTTTTATTAAAGCATAATACATTCAGGGAATAAGTAGACATATGTAGTTTATTTTTATTAATTACTTTAAATGAATAAATTTTATTTTCATTACATAATTTTGTAATCATTATGAATATTTTATTTTCGAAATATATAATTTTTAATTAGATAATGAGATTATATTTGACTTTCTATTTGTTTAATGTATAAAAAATAAATTATTATATTAGTATAATTAAATATGAAAAACACTTTACTTTATAATGTTTTTATGAAATCTTAATGAAGAATGATCTTAATACAAAGAGTTATATATAATTTTTTTACTAATAAATATAAAATAAAATATTAATCATTTGAAGAAACTATTAGATGATGATATAAGAAAGTTACTAATATTTAGAAAATAGAAGTCATTAAAATCATAAAATTATTTTTTTTGTGAATAAAATAATATATGAATTAAATTTTAATGTATTTATTATACATTTAAGAAACCTAAATATCACCATTATTGATTTTTTTTCTTCATATATGTTATCTACAAAAAGTAAATTAGTTCAATGATTTTTAGATGGATATGTACTAATGTAGCAATATTGATAAAATAGATGTTATATAAATATTTAATGTGTTCAATAATATATAGGATTCGTTAAAATTATAGAATATTAATTTTCTATATTAGATATTTTAAACAATGATTATTATATATGTTTTTGTTTATATTATTAAAATATTTTAGGAATTTTCAAAATATATTATAATATAAAAAATGTATGAATACATTATCATTAATTCAAATGGGATGTATATTTCCTGAAGTGACATGAAATTGAACTAATAAATTACTAATTTCTATTATCAATATTCATTAGTTCTAATAGTGATTTTGGATTTTTTAAAAATAAAATCGATTTATATGATTTAAGGCTCATATGTGGACATTTCATTTTTTATAAGAGACATAATACATGGTTTCTATTATAGATGAACCATTTTTATATATTATGTCATGAATATTCTAGGAGTGGCTATTTTATATTAATTATAATTATATATGGATCGGTTGTAAACCCAAATGTGATTCTTTATACATTTATACCCCACCTACACAAATCACGCGTTTGTTCAAATTAGAGTTATTTGGATGTGATATTTTATTTTTTGGAGTTTTATTATTGACTAAGATGATATTTTAACTCTTATGGGATAAGTATGAAATCTGTTCTATCAATTGAAAAAATGAAATTTAGGAAAAAACAATGGTAAGTTATATGTGAGTTTATTGTTTACTTAGGTGAGTGACAAGTGATTTACCTATCTACTTAGATAAATGAAATGAGACAAGTTCATTTGTATTATTCAGTATTGAGACGAGGAATCATGAATGCAAGTGTAGATTTATAGAATGTTTAGATTTTCCATTTCTTATGATCAATTTATATTTTGGAAACATTTATTTCATGATTATGTATGAAATATAAGATAAATCGAGTATACACTAGTTAAATATACTTGGTTTTTATAGTGACCATTTGAGATCATTATAGCCTGGTTCAAATTTATTTTTTCATGATACTACTCCTTATATATATTTATAGATTATATATATCATAAATATTATCAATTTTTTAACAGACCAAGGTGATACACATTGTGTTTGTGTTAGCGAGGATAAATTTTATTTTAAATTGTTTATATAAAACATTGAGAGTATAATGATAGATAACTCAAATGGTGTTTGAGTGGATATCAAAAAGGTGGTTTTGTTATTGTTTCTCTATTTGTTAGATATAATGTGACATAAATTGAAATTACAAAATTTCATTGAGGATTTATTGCATGTTTGAGATTACAAGGAATATAAATCAAAGTTTCATTATTGAATGAATATATTTTCTATAACCTTGTTTATGCTATGTAAAACCATGACATGGTGAAATTAATTTCATCTTTTTAATTTATTGATTTTTATATGCTATGTGATAACCCATGTAAATACTTATACCTTCTATTAAAACCCATCTTCAATGATTTTAACATCGTTGGATGATGTTTAAAACAATTTCATGATATTTTTTGAAAATTTTCAAGGGTAATATGTTTTATCATGTTTAGTTGAAAAATAAAGACAATTTTTAATGTGATCATATAGTTTTAATTTTTTTATATATTTGGATTTAATTAAATGTCAATCAATTAAGAAATATACAATATTATGGGGTCTTGAAGTAGTATACAAAAATATTATTAAAGAAATCAAAAACCATATTGATTACATTTCCTACTCAATCCTATAAACACCATTATATAGATATATTTTTTTTATCATCCTTACTTAATACCATGAATATATAATTTCATGGATCAAAGAGATATCATAACTTGGTTTTTAATGATTTGTACAAACCATGAACTATACTAAGAGGAAGGATTATATTTTTTTCATATAATAAATCTTTATTAATGTTTTTTAGAAGAGTGTGGTAGCATTGACATCATAATATTGAAGTAATCATATTCATCATTTTATATTAAATATAAATAAGTGGTTGGATCTTATAAAAAACATTTTTAGTTGTATTTATAATGAATATGGATATGTTTTTTCACTAATAAACACATATCTCTAATATTATAACAGATTAATTATATCTTCTCAATATAGAAATTTATATATTCATATAATAATGTTTCTATGAACAGTTCTATATAACTTCTTCTCTTTGATTTATATAATTATCATTAATGTATTTAGTACATTTACATATATTTGAGAGAAAAATAAAAATACATTTATATAGTTATCCACATGTATGGATGACATTATTCTAAAAAAATGGATTAAACTCAATAAAATTATATAAATAAAGCATTTACTTAATAAATATTTCATCATCATTAAAATTTTCAGCAAAAGGATCATTAATTTAATACACAAAAAAATTCTATTCTCAGCACCATTTCTATATTTTCTCTACAGTATCTTGAGATTATAATTTTGTAAATTTATTCTTGAAAATGTGAATGAATATAGTAATTTACCCAACCCTCATTTAACATAATATTCAATGAGATCCATTATTTCTAGATTATTACTAATTATATTTGGTATTTATATATAACTATGTGTTTTAGGATTATTTATCTTTTTTTCTGTGTTTTTATAGTTGAATAAACAAATTGTTAGTGTTTGTGATCTCAAAAACTATGAAGTAATATTGTTTAGGTGAATATGGGAATAAATATGAGAATGTTTTGGTATTTTCACAATCTTATAAGACTTTTCATGGGGATAGTGCAACTTTGGGTTTTTTGGTTTGGGAACCTACACCATTAAAACATGGTCCAGATAGATAGTGTACTATAACCAAGTAGAACATAGTATTTACATGGTTCAATTCTAATACCAAATCCTTGTTATTTTGTTTGGACCCCATAATTTTAATTATTCACTATATCCACATGTTTTTACAATAGAAATACGTTTGATAACCGACCTACAATTCCTCATCAATTTTTCATACACCGTAACTGTAATCTCTTCTTTAGTGATTGGTTAGACAACCAATCAAAAACTCTTTTTTTTTCACATTTTGATCCAATTATAGAATGATATATATCTACTCTTATTTTATTATACACCACATTATACTATTATTCCTCCATGATCATGTTGTATCAAAATGATTTCTTATATACTTTTAATCAAAATCTTAATCAACATCTTACATAGGTATACTGGACTAGATATGGTTCTTCTGATCTGTAATGATTAATCACACAATTATTAATTAAAATCTTAGGGAAACATATTATCCTTATATTTATGATGTTATTTCCATGAACTAGTCATTTATTATGATAATATTTTCTACAATTATAATCTTTCACAACAATTAATAATCCAGCTTTTAATTCCCATATCTATTCATACATGCATACAATAATTCATAGTGCATGAATTTTTCATATAACCATTTTTCATTATAAAAGTATTTAGTACACTTTATCAACTCTTTTTACTATATCACTTTATTCTTTCAAAATTATTTTAACAAAACCATTTTATTCAAGTGTATCAAGATCTTAATTCATATCCTGTTTAGTAAAGCTATGTGCCTGTATGAGTATATAAGTTATCATTATTCTTATTACTTCAAAATTGATCTATCTTTATTATGAAATCTAAAATAGGAAGGTGACATATAAAATTATCCATCAGGAAAGTATATCATGAAAATCTATCCTCATTCATGTAAGTTTACAAATATACAACTTATTATTCAAAATATTTATGACCATGAAATATACTAATGTGCATAGTGATCATTATTATAGATTATATTGGGATGTATTCTTCTTTATAAAATATATTGTTATTCAAATACTTGGTTCATTCATGAGATTCATGAGTCATAAAATCACAAGAAAGGACCCAAAGTATCTCAAGCCTTTTCAAAAAACATTTAATTGGGTGATCACATGTAGTGTGTTACATGTTATCCACTCCTTCATATAGAAATTTAAGGCTCATGGTAAATTATTTCCTTCACATAAATGGAAGTAGGATGGTGCTCTGTTTTTATTTTTTAAATGAGACTAAAAAAAACTCTAATGAAAGGAACCATAATTTTTTCCTCTATACCTAAGAATTTATAGATGAGGCTTATCCCATATAATTGATCAAAAAAAATATATTCAAATATGTAGTTTAAATTCTTAATCAAGTTACATTTTAAATATATAATGATCATACAATCTTTAAAGAAAAAATATCCATGTATTTAAAATTCTTCCACATGCCTTTTATTTTTTTCTTTCTTTCACGATCATGTATTTAAGAATAACAGGATTCTGAGATTTATGGTCCCACCACTTGGAAAATATAGACACATATTTTCAAGGTATTTATTTATATATACATTTATATACACATCAAATATTCATGTTATTGGTAGATTATTTGAACAATCACTTTTATGCAAGACATAGATATATTTCATAGAGGTTCTTAGAATTTTTATCTCAAAAACTCAAATATAAGGGACCAGTTTGGCCCTGAGGATAAGGGCATACAAACACTCATATACAAAATTAACATCTGTCATAGATATAATTCAGATAATTAATTAAATTATTGAATAGATCATATTAAAAGTAATGGATGGTCCATATTTTACTACTAATTCATTAAAGTATTAACAATTTATTACACAAAGAATCTTCCCCACATTGAAATTCAAAGTGGATAAACTCTAATTTATAGTAAAACCTGCTACTCAAACCTATTTTCTATGGTAATGGGTTCAGTTACATAATAAACATCACACACACCGAGCTTCATGATCTATATATCTCTACATAGGCTCACTGATCCTACTCTATGCATGTTCACCTGTGTGTAAGAACCTATGCACATATTCCATACCACTAATGATCTGGCTTGAATGGATGATCTTTCTCATTATTGGGTAAATATAGTTCCATTTTCTAGTTTATATCTATATTTTTATTTTCGAACTCCCATACCTAGTAAATAAAATAATGAGTATATATAAACCAATTCCATTAAATAATAAGGGAAAAAAAATTTAAAATCTACATTCTCAAAACTTCTATAAATTATCCGTATTCTAAATTCATTAATTAATCCATAAATTCTTCTAATAAAGTAAAGGGAATTAATTTTTCATGGACTTTAAAATAATTTTCCACACATCTTCTCCAAAATACCAATTGAAATACTATAAAAAGTTTCTTACTAAAAACATAATTAACACACGTTCTATGTGTTTTGAATATCTTTTCAATATTCAAATTTTTTTGAGGATGTTTTAAAAATAATCCTACAAGAATCATCACTCACCATAACACATATTGATATCTTCTCACAACCAATTTAATCAATCTTATTGAAAAAAGAGATAATTCAATCAATGGGCACTATAATTAAACTCACTTCTTCTAAAAATTACCAATTTAAATATTTAAATTAATGTGTTTACCCTAAATATAACTATAAAAAACTCTATTCATTATATTTATCTTTATAATCATTATAATTAATTTTGAGGATGTTTTTTTTAACAATGCATCATGTCATGAACTGTGTCATGATAGTTTTTGAAAAATAAGGGAAATTTGATTATTTTCTCTGAAGTGATTTTCTGGGGGAAAACAGAAATTTATCCTATCAGGAAATATTGAATAAATTTTTTGACCACTAATTTGGTCCCTAAATTAGAATTTTACCCTGGGAAATATGTTTAGTGGAATTTTGAGCCGTTTGAATTTTGGTCAAGTATTTAATATTTAATTAATCAAATACTATTTATTCATGTATGTTTGTTCAAAGATATATTCTATTTAGAGAATTGGGTATGAGTTATAACTTTGTTTCTGAGTCTAGAATGGGGGATTATGTTTAGACTGAGAATAACCTAATGTCGTGTACTGGGTCTGGGCTGGGCCCCCTTTTCTCCTCTCTTTTAATTTAATTTAATTTTTTTTTTTTTTATTTCTTTTATATTTTTTATTTCTTCCCATGGTGTGTCGAATGTTATCCCCATGGGTATTCCTTCATCTTGGAGATATAAGGGTAAAAGGAGAGGTACATAAGAGTTAGATAGGGAGAAAGAGGTGCCACTATGACACTCAGGTCAGACCAGTTCATCATGCGAGTGCTGCAGAACAAAAATAAAATCAAAGCATCCACAGTTTCTTATTGATGGTAGGAAATTTGGATTTTTCCACCATAAATCCCAACACATTAGTTTTTTTGTTTTAATATTGTTTTTGGGTTGTTGGGGACCCCGAGAGGGTCGATCTGGTGGTTTCTGGGAGAATATGGGTGTTTAGGGGCATCAAGAGAGATTTATGTTCAAGAAATCCCAATCACATGACATGTGGTTTCAGGAAAACATTCCATGAGTTCTTCCTATTAATGGAAGACTATTTTTTATAAGTACACATTGTTTACTTTAAGTACACACTATGTAGTAGTACATGAACCTGTATGAGGCCACGTGACTGTGTGCATGGGTAGACAGAGTTAGGGAAATACACGCTGTGTACCTAGGGTACAACCCATTAAGTTTTACTTGGCCATGTATCCAAGTACATGGGTTTATAGGAATATAGAGAATAATTTCCATATACTTGGGAGTACACAACATGTAGTAGTACATGGCCATGTGGACATTTACTCGGGCAGAAACTCTGTGTAGTGGTACATGGCCAGACCCCATGTACACCTTGTCTGTGTATAAAAAAACCACTATACCTCATTTCTTCTCTTGACATGTATAATTACATGGCCATGAGCATCTTTGGGAGTACGTTCCATGTAATCAGAACTAAATTTCATGTACTTTTCTATCAAAGGTGTTTTAGGTGTCTTTTTTCCTTATAGTTAGAATTGTACATGTGAGTAGTCCATTCTAAGTGTTTTCCACATTGATCACAATGGTGGACTCCTCTTTGGATCTAGAGGATTTTTGGGTGGTGTTTTGGACTGATATAGTTTTTGGGAGGATTCATTAAGGTTGTGGTTCTATAATCCTTATGGGGGTTGGTTTGAGACTTGGGAGGCTTGTGTGAGGTTGCTCACCTATTGATAACCTTGGATTGAGGGTTGAAGGTGAATATTAATTATTTTATTTAGATATATTCTGAGAGGAATAATCAATTTTCTTCTTGGTTGGGATCAGTTGTTTGGTTTTTCATGGTTTGGGTTTGATTTCATGGGGTTAGAATTGGAAGGATATCCTAAGGAGGTTTAACATAGTTGGATATCATGTACGACTGGTTGTTGTTGATTAGAGTTTGGGATAATTATGGGGGACCTATTCTAGGGAATTCCCTTCTGGGAAGTTTATTTCTTGAGGTTTCCCTTCTGGGTAGGTTTTCTATGGCTTTGAGTTTTGGAGTCTCTCTTTGGTTCTTTTTGTGGTCTTGGTTTTAGGTTTGGCATTACTGTAGGATCCCCTTATAGGGTGTTCCACTTGATTCATGGTTTACTGTAGTAATAACTTATATAGTATTGTATTGTGTTGAGTTTTTTTAGGAATTACGGTGGATTCCCCACGGTTAGCCTGTTAGATAGATGGTACTGGTTTAGTGATTTTGTTTATAGTGTGCGGGTGTCAACTGACCCTAGTGTTTGAGCTGTGGTGTGTAGGTTTGAGATTATTCTTATTCAGGATAGGATGTGAGAGAGCATACCTTTGGGATATTATTATTATTATTTTTTCCCATGAGGTTGATTATGTTTCTCTCCTCCATTGGTTGGTTGGTCGTTCTAAGGTAGGGTTTGGGAGCAAATAGATGATATGGACCAGTACAACCACCTTACCTCATCTATTCACCCAGGGATGGAATTAGTGGATCATGATGGATATTGCACTCTCAAGACCTAAATTATATGATTTTGGACCTATTTAGGTATCCCAGTGATACACTAACATGTTTTTTACAACCATCAAGTTCTAAAAGACTTTTGGGAATGGTAGTGCACCCCAAGGATGGTAGGGAGTGCCTAACACTAGTTTAGATCATACCCTTAGAGTGATATTTAATTTTTGATGTTATCAATGTTTTTATACCTAGGATTAGATCCTAGGGTCCAACATGTTTTCCCATATTTTTTTGGATTTGGAGATCCATCTTGATAGGGAAGATGTACTTGATATTGTGGCTGTGTGGGCCACATTTTTCAATTCCTCTAGCTGGGGCTAGAGAGATGGTAGATTACCTATGGCTTTCATGCTAGAGCTCAAGGTTTTTTTTACCTTTTTTTAGACCTTTTGTTTATTTTTGGGAAAACACAACTCAAGGTAACATTGCAGAATTTTTGGGTTGATTGTGTTTGTTGACAAAGCAGGTTTTTGTGGTGAATTTTCAAGTTCCAGAGATGTGGTTGAAAATCAACATTGAAAAAGAACCATGAAAAAGGAATGAATGATCTGGAGGTGGTACAAAAGAACAGTTACAAGGTGGTACTGTTTCCTAGTGATTGCCAAATTTTTGGGGTCCAAAATTTGGATTTTGGTGAGAATCACAAAAATTGGATTTCCTTGAAGATCTAATTTAAATATGAAAAAGGCATGAGTTTCGTTGAGATACACCTCATGGTTTGGATTTCGCAAAGACCAGAAGAATTTTGATGATGATTCTTTACGATTATGATGAGCTTCACGAATGGCAGCATTGAAGATAAATGCTACGGAGCTTCGTGACAACGACATGAAGTAATTGATAGAATTCTCTACGATTACGACGGGCTCCACAATCAAAAAACTTCCATGGTGCTTCATGATTTTGAGAGAATTTCGGCAGAATTTTAGGAGCTTTGTGATTTGTGATGATGTGGTGCTGACTTCACACAAAAGGTTCAAGGGTCAGTGTAATCTTCTATAAATAGGCCTCAACCACATCAAGTGAATTAGAGTGTTTTTTGAATAAAATATTTTGCTCTCGGTTCGCGAAGGTGGTTCGCAAAGACAACGTTCTTTGCAAAAGAAGAGCTCTGCGGTGGCTATTCTAGCCCTGTAAAAGACATGTGCTCCACATTGGCTTAGTGAGCTTCACGAGGGAAGTTGCTCTGTGATGACTTGAGCTCTGTGATAGCCTAATATTTATGAAGGCTTGAGCTTCGTGAAAAGGTAGGGACTTCGCGAAGTCATGTTTGAGCTTTGCAAAATTAAGAGCTTCACAAATTAGGGTGCTTTGTGAAGGTACTTTCCAAAGGTTATTGCTCAGTGTTCAGGCGAAAAGGGGTATTCATCAGTGGATGAAGTTTTAACATCAATAGAGCATCTACATACAGTTGATAATGCATTAATTATTGATAATTAAGAGACCTACAGGTCTATAAACTGTGAGTGGATCTTCTAAAGAAGCAGTG
Source organism: Viscum album (assembly GCA_963277665.1). Taxonomy (NCBI): domain Eukaryota; kingdom Viridiplantae; phylum Streptophyta; class Magnoliopsida; order Santalales; family Viscaceae; genus Viscum; species Viscum album. The sequence goes on from OY728126.1 coordinate 1,006,820,545, forward strand.
AGCTCACATCAGTTGAGAGAGCAGTGATTTCTCAAATTGTGAGTGGTTGTAAACTAGGAGGTACATTGAGTCTGATTCGAATTGGTAAAAAGTAGTGCAATTATAGTGGAATTGGTACATCAGTACACTCCTGGTGTATGGTCCTTGGACGTAGCCTAGTGAGAGTGAACCAAGTAAAAATCACTGTGTCCTGTGCATGCTTTAAGGTTTATTCATACTCTGCATCAGGAAAGAGAGAGAAGAGGGTTTGTTTCTGACAGAAAAACAAGATCAAAAGGGGAAATTATTTTAATCTATCATACCCTGATTCAACCCCCACTTAGGGTATCTAGCCCACTGGACCTAACATTTATTTTCCATTTTCTTTCTTTTATGATGGTAGTCACATTCAATTAGGTTGGACATGACATGTTTTTCATTCACATGTTTTGACAGTAGTTGTTAGGACCACCGTTGGGGGTGTCCTACTGAGATTTGTTTTGCGCCTCCTGAAAATTCACCTTGGTGTATGCATAAACCTTATGTATACTTTACGGTTGAGCATGGTGTAGTGGATTGGACAGAGGACCAGTGTTGCATATTTGAGAATAAAAGATTTTGTGGAGTCTAAGGTTCATGATGGAGTTGTTCAGCCATCATAGAGACTAGGTATGTGGTTTAGATCAGAGTATCAGTAGAGCTTTATATATTTTTTTTCCATTATTTTATTCTACATGGGGTTGACCTAGTGGTTGAACAATATCTATATACATTTTCATTGAGGTTTTTGGAAACATTCCATTTATTATTGTTATTTCAGTTATTTATTTATTTATGCACACTATGATGTTTATGGTTTTGTATATGTTTTTTTATTTCCTCAATTACTGCACTCTGATATGAGGTAATAGCATCCTCACTCTATCCTTTTAGGAAATCGCAGCTAATCAGATGCCTCTGGCATATGAGGAGGTGCACTTAAGGCCTTATTTTGAGTGGGATCATGTGATGGGGTGCGTTGACCTGGGATAGTTTCTGACACTCCAAGAATCATTACTCTAAAAAAAACTATATTGAAATATTCTCACAACCATCTAAATAAATGTTATTAAAAAAAATATAATTCACTAAAATTGCATTCAATCTCCCCATTTGGATTTGGTTTCAATTCCACCATCCACATTATATGTTAGTATGTCTATATTTCTTTCACCCCCTTATTGATAATGAATGCAAGAAATTTGTTAAGGACATATATTATCATCTTCAACCAATTAATCATATTCATATCCTTTTATTATGATACAATATATTTTGTTTTGTAGGGATACTTTATCTAGAGAAATATTAGTCTAATGGGAAAACCCTATGTATAAAAACATGAGTGTATATCCAAATAGGTAAATATTATGCATAAACAAACAAGCATGATATATTAATCACAGATAATTCTCCAATCACACATTGGAGTTCCTCATATATTAAAAACATGAAATATATTTATCATTACCTCATATAATCAAGAACATCAGAAAGTACAAGTGAAAAAACATTTAGATTCCCCTTCTTAGATCAATGTTGATATTTTTTTGATAAAATTATTTTAAAAGAATAAAAATAAAATTGTGAAATTAAGAGTGATTATTAAACACTATTCACAAAGAAGTTTAAGAATTTATTATTCACTATATTTTTAATAATTTATAGCTTCAAATCATCTTTTCTCTCCTTAAATGGAAGAATCAACCTCTTAAAATTCCATTATTTTTTTTACAAAATCCCCCCCCACATATATATATGGGAATAAGGAGAGACTTATTTATTCCTTTAAAATAGAACTCAGGATGAGATTTTCCACCAAACCTATATTCTAATTTCTTTTAAACTCAATATTTATTATCTTATCAATGACCATGAATGAATGCTTTCCATTATTCTCCCTTTTAAAATATTCATTATGTGAATTAATTTACATCACCTAATGTAAAAATTGAATTTTTATTTTCTTCTTCTTACATTATCTTATTAATTATCTCTACTTGGGCTAGTGGGATTGATATAAAATTATTCCTCCCATGCACAGTTTATCCATACCTTTTAGAATGATTCTTTTGAATCTTTAATTCACCACATATTGATGATTTCTTATGCGTTTTTAGATCATTTAAGGATAAATTATCATTAATGTCGTATTCTTAATTTTTAAACACATGTTTCCCATTATCATTGGCATCCATCTATTATTTATCAATTGTCTTTTACATATCTTACAAATCATCCCATATACCTAAGAATTATTTTTTACCTACTCATTATATTTTGGACTACATAAGTCATTTTTAAGGGATTAATATTGAATGAATCTCGTTTTGATTTTTGATTTTTGGTCACTTTCAACCCATATAGAATCTCCCTTAATATTATAGTCATTAATTTCTCAACTTTGTGACCTTCCTAATCATATCTACAAAAAATATCATCTGATTAATCATATATATTCTATGTTAGTAGTTATTTTGGATTGTTTTCAAAAATTTATTTCTTTGATAACATTTCTTAAATTATCCCCATAAATATCACTTGATATATGCCTAATTAATTAAAATGAAATATATTACCAGAAAGAGTAGTATTTATGTACATACCTTCCAAATCACCAGAAGAAACTTATGAACTTATTTTATCCACCTTGAAAATTATTTAATCTAGACAATGGATACTACAGTTCTTATTGAAACTAAGCCTTCTTTTCATATGGTGAAGATATTTTAATTACACATTTCTTTCTCTATTTTATGTAATATATTTTTTATCAATCATCTTATTTATATATTTAGGTTCATAATTTTTTTCCCACTTGTACTATTATAAATAATAGTTTGTCTTTGAGATAAATTAGGAATATAGTTAAATTTTATTAGTATAAACTTCATCTCAATAGAATGGGATTATTATATATGAAATTCAATGGACTTTCTGAATTATTATCCATCTTTTTCTACACATTCTAAAAAACAATATATATTGATTATTTATCACTCAATTATTTTTCCCTTGAAGCTAAATTCTCCTCAAGATCACTAATTATTATTTCTTATTAAGCTCTAATATCCTTATATTTCTTGATCTCATAAACATAATATTATTCTTTCAATATCCTTTTATCATTTTCTTATATAAAATTATTATTATACTTTAAAAATGTATTATTTTCATCGTTGAACTTTGCAGTCTTCTCAATAAATGATTCAAACTCATCTTTAATCTACCATTCTATATTTTCACATTATTCTCTATAATCATCACAACTTGATACATCAAGTAATTTGTCATATTTAGTTTGAAAATTAACATAATTATTAGATGATATAATTGATGGTGGATCATATTTCTCATGTTTTCTCATAAAATTTATACTTCTTCCACTAGGATTCTTCTTTTTCTTAATACCTTTTTTCTTAAAAATTTCTCATTTTCCTCACCAAATTCATCTTCATCACACTTATTCACGGGATAATCAAATTTGATGTGTCCAGTTATATTCCAATTCCAACATGATGGTGAGTGATTACCCTTTTATTTCCATTTTACCATTTTTAATCCTCTTGATTTAAGTGTAATGACTTCACTATGATTTTTATCTCTCTTAGCATTTAAATAACATGGTTTTAAAATGTCTTATTTCTTAAAATTTCCATATCCAATGGATTCATTGGCTATTTAATATTTTTTTTATTCTTAAATATTGGTAACATTCTTAACTCATAATCAATTATTAAATTTTTTAACTCATCTTCTATCAAATCAACTCTTTCTTCCATGGATTATATTTTTTGATAAATCCAACCTGGAAAATTCCTAACTAGTTTTTTGGTAATTATAGTGTCATTTATCTTCTCAAAAAATCCTTGAATCTTTATAACTATCATATTCAATATAGTGAAATATTCATCCATATTTTCATCTTATTTATTTTTTATTTCCTTTACAAAGAACCTCGAAACCTGAAGTTTAGATTTTTTAACTTTGAAATTACCTTCATAACAACTTCTTAATTGGTCATATATGTCCTAGGAATTCTATAGACACATTAACTCTTTAAAATATTTCTCTGATAAGTGCATCAAGATAGTATTTTTATTCTTTCCATCAAACCCAATATTTCTCTTATCATCTTGAGTCATACAAACATTTTATTTAATGAGTGGAAACCCAAATATTATAGATTCTATAACATGTAGGTCATGTGAAAATAGGTATATAATATTACGTGAAATGTAATAATTATTCTACTAAAAGTTTTAAAACCATGATAGTTTACTAATTTAGGATTATATATGCCTCATAATTCTTATTATATATTTAGTTTAAACTTGCATCAGATACTAGTTTTTGAGGCCCAGTACAGGTTGGACGCTAAGCGGTGTGTGTGTGTGGGGGGGGGGGGGTGAATAAATTGTTATATTTTATTAATGTTTTCCTTCTAATTCAACCTATTAAACTTTTTTTTGATACTAGTCCTCTTAATATTTTCACATAGACGTACCTTATGTACATTAGTAAATAAAAGTGAGATGTTCACACCATAATTATGTGGTTAAATACTGAGACATATACCTTGGAAATTTGGTTAGACCCACACACATGGAATCTTCACTATATGTAATGTCCTGAACCCTCCTAGTCCATTACTTTGTAGAAATATCAGTCCCATCAAATGGTTCCACTGAAACAGTTGCACCATGATGGTGGAACTGGTCACAATGACACCATGACAATGGTACGTTGGCGGTCAAACCATCACGGCCGCTCAATGAAATGGTGGCATCATGATGGTGGCACTATGAGGGTGACACCATGATAGTGGCACCGTGAGGGTGGCACCCTAAAGGTGGCACCACAACGGTGGCACCATCACAGTCACACACCGAAATGGTGGCACTCCTAAAGGTGGGACCGTGAGTTTGGCATCGCTTACGGTGTCTCACCAAATGGTGTCCCACCCTTATTTCTTTTTCCCGTTCCTCTCTCGAAACATATCTTTTAACGTAAAAATGTTTTATACCCATTTAAAATCCATTAAAGGCCCATAAATGATATCAAAAATCCCACAAGAGTCGGGAGATCCTTCAATTATCAAAATGTGTGGCTTTTTTGTGGTTCCACACCCTTTTCCCGTACTATCCAGTTCCACCCCTATTACACATTTTCCTCTAAATAAAGGAAATCCTTTAATGCACAACTATTATAGACACCTATCCAATGAGAATTTTTTAATAAAAATTAATTCCATCATTTGTAACTGTCCAACTGTGTGGTTAAACCATGATCCACCTTTAAATGCATTCAAGATTTCACATCCCTTAACTCCAAGACCTTAACTTTTATCACATGGGGATTATTACTTCTCCTTGTCTAGTCTCATTTCCATTCCTTGGCGCATTTGGAGTCCCCCATCCCAATGCTAGTGGTGCGCCTCTGATGAAGCCTCTCCTGCCAACTCTTGGAGCCCCCAGATTTCCTCCCATACAAATTGTGCATCCCCTATTCTTGGAACATAGAGAAAAACTTCAATCATTGATCATCTATGTAGGGTTCTTCCTTAGGCTCTCTTTACTGTGTATCACGCCGGGTGGGAATGCTAATGTTTCTATAGGGATCTATGAAACCAAAACTTAACTAAGATAATAAAAATACTTTTAAAGAATGATGGGTGGTGTTTGATGATGTTGTTGTACTATTTTATCAATTCTTATATATTATAAATTCTATGGGCCTATGTCCACTAAAAATCATGGTGGTTGGTGGTCCTTTATTGAGCACTAATGAACCTCTGTTTTCTTGTTAATTCTCCGATGATGGAATGGCTGTAACATGGAAATTGGTTAATCACATAAACTAGGTTGATTAAATGGATGTCTGGTGAACAAGAATCCTTATGTGATCACTCTAGTTAACCAAATGGAAAATAAGGAACTCAATGAATGGTGTGTTTGAATCTAGAAACTCCCTTGCTCTGTCTTGGTAATATGTGTGGTTGTTCTTCTTGATTATTGTGGGGTGACATGTATGAGGATGGGATCCCCTATTGTGGTGCAGTTGTTGGTTTGTAGATCTAAAGCCGTGCGGGGCCATATGGTGGAGCTTGGTTTCATTCCAGTACTTTGAGGGATCTCACAAACCCATTTTGTTGTTGTGACTTACAAGATAATTGGGTGTCAATTATTAAATTGTTGCTTGATTGTTTTTCATTTTTCCTTCTTGGCTTGTGTCCCAGGTGTTTGTTGGTAGAATGTGTGGTTGTGGTAGCCTAGGTGTGTGTGGGTGGGGTATGGCAGTGGGACTGTGGTGAAAATGGCAGGGAAGGTCTAACACATAGGATGTATTTAATAACCAGTGGAAAAGTGGTGCGGGGTACCCAAACATTGATGTATTATTACTATTACTTTACTTGCCTTTCGTTATTTGGGGAGTGTGCCTTGGTGAGGTTTGGGTGGATAGTTTTTTTACGAGGTGCTTTGGTTATCTTCTTTTTTCACAGGGAATTAGAATAACTCCCCACTTGTGCACAAGTGATTTTGGTTTTCCCTATTGGTTATACCTGTATACTCACTCTACATATATAAAACTAATTTTATGTTTTCAAGAGGACTTTGAGGACCGTGTCGGACCCTATTAGCTCGGACGCCATGACCATTGATGTTTCAATTTTTATTTTATTTTGGTACATTCCCTTGGAGTTTTCTTATACATTTTAGCACTTTATTATTATAACATGCATATGGGAAAGGATTGTTTTGGATATACTTTTACTTATAGCTTTGGTGTTGTTGGGGATTTACAATCTTATCTCCTGATACTACTAAATAAAAGGTTAATGCCTTCCATATTAAGTATGATTATATACCCTTGGTGTTAGTCACTACTTCAGTGCCTATTGAAGGTAGGTCTCAGGGCTCATTATCTCTCCTTAAATTTGAGGAAGGAAGGTCTTGGAAATCTGCTGTCACTTCCCTCATCTTGGTGAAGGAGATTCATGACATAATGGTATTAGAGGAGAAGTTGAGAGATAGTATGGAGTTTAAAGTAAGGAACCATGAGGATTTCAAGGGATTGTAGGGAAACAGTGTTAGGAAATCGTGGCACATGAAATCGTCCAGGGAAGACCCTCTTGGACATGAGATTTTAGGGCCCCCTAGTGTTCCGATGCAAGGACTCTGGATCTACTGAATGACTAAGTGAGGCTACACTGATTGTAGAGTAGATACACTAGAAAAGGTACATGAATCATAATGACTTTTGTTATTTTGTGTCTTGGTTACTTTGGGGATCTAAAATAAATGAAACTTTTAATAAAAATTTAAAATCGATATTCAACACTACTTGGTCTTAGTCATTCTTTGTTTACCTTGTAGTTATGGATCCCAAACTTTGACCATGAGTAGTGAGGGCGATCCAGGCCAATGAGGTTGATTTAGGTGATTAGAAGAGGACTGATTGAGAGGAGGAGGATAACCAGTGGAAGAAGATTCTTCGTGCCTTTCAGCAACAGACCCTTGAGACGTATGAGGAAAGAATCTCAGACATGGAGATAGAGAGCTGGCTCAAAGAGCTGGTGATAGATTTCTGCTTGATCTAGGATCCGATGGAGTATGGAGTACTAGGTTCCACAGGCTATAATCCAGATGTGGGGAGTGGCATATCAGTGGTGGTTTCTCTATCATAGAGTGAAGAGGGAGGCTGATGTTTTGTGGACTAACTTTGAGAGGGTGTTTCGGGCAGAATTCCTCTCTTCCAATATAAAGGCCAAGAAGTGACAGGAGATACTCTCTCTTAAGTAAGGGAGTATGTCTGTGAGGGAGTTGGGGATCAAGTTCAAGGATCTCCTCGACTTTTCTCCAGACCTCTTTCTGGATGTAGAGTCTCAGACGGTATGTTTAGAGGAGGAACTCTGACCTTCTCTTCAGTATGCAGTTACTCCCTGCACTCTACCGACATAATTAGAGTTCCAGAAGAAGGCTAAAGTGGTGGAGAATATGAACATGTTGTGATGTGTGATGCAAGAGGGGATCCATTTGGGCTCATCAAAGGGGAAATCTATCAGTAGTAGGCCTCCAGTGGTAGGGCCTTCTAGGTTTCGGCCAATGGTGAGCAGGCCCCAGTAGCTCCAGTTTTGATATATCAGTCCTCTCCCCTTCTTCAATAGACTAGGACTAAGATGATTAATATGTTAAAGTTTTGAGAATCTTAGTAATTAGTTCCCAAACCATGTGTAGTATAGTGGGCGATGGGTAGGTTCAACGCCAACCTCAGCGGCAGTAGTTTCCAGCCATACCCTTTCAGCAGCAGTAGCAGTAGCAGGGACAACAATATCTTGCTCCTCTGAGAGAAGACGTTGTAGGAGGAGGCCGAACTTAGAGTGCTCTTTAGGGACCTCAACCAGGGCATGGTTGGGGAGGTGGCCGATAGCCGAGGGGCAGAGGAGTTGGGGCGTGGGAAGTTTCATGTCGCAGAGGCATCGGTTCCAACAGGGCCAAAAGTTGTCTGAGGTACGATCAACTTGTTTAGTACTCTTGTATGCGCCTTGTTTGATTCAGGAGCTGAGAACTCATTTTTTACACCTAGTCTATCCCATGATTTGGGTCTAAAATCAGAGAGACTTTCCATACCCCTGGTTTTGAGTACACCAGTCGGAGGTCAGACCATCTTGTCTTGTGTTTGCCAAAGATGTAGAATGATGTTGGGACCACATCAGTCCAGTGTGGACCTTATTTTGCTGTAGATGCAGCCGTATGATGTCATTATAGGTATCAACTGGCTGTTCACTATATGTGAGGTTATTGATTTCTTCTAAAGAAGGGTCCTGTTTTTGGATATGGGTGAAGAACATGTAACTTTCATCAGTGAGTGGGGTTTCCAGGAGGGCAACCCGTGAGTGGAGCCACTTATTTCCTTATTAGTAGAGATGTCAGTGGGGTCAAGGGACTTAGGTATGGTTGAATTCCCATGGATCATCAGTGAATTCATAGATTTCATCCCTGATGAGGTGGTGAATCTACCCATTCTATGTGATGTTGAGTTTGGGATAGACTTGAAACCGGGTTCCCGTTCGATTTCGATGGCTCCCAATCGGATGTCACCTTCTGAGTTGTGGGAGTTATGGATTCATATTGATGATCTGAGGAATAAGGGTTTGGTTCAACCAAGAGCGTCACCATGGGGTGCTCTAGTCTTGTTTGCAAAGAAGGAAGATGATGGTATTAGGCTATGCATAGACTAACGAATACCGAATCAGGTAACAGTCAAGAACTGTTACCCTCTCCCAATGATAGATGACGTTTTTGACCAGTTTAAGGCGGTAGGGTGGTTATACAAGATTGGACTGTGGTCAAGATATCACCAGTTGAGGGTGAAAAATGGTGACATCAAGAATACTTCCTTCAGGTGCAGATATGGGAACTTTAAGTTCTTGGTCATGTCATTCGGCATTACGAACACACCAGTCGTGTTCATGCGTCTCATGAAATTTTTCTTACAGGAATATCTGGACCTGTTCGTAGTTTTTTTCTTGATGATATCCTGATATACTCAAGATCAGAGGAGGATCACACTGAGCATCTTAGGATGGTTTTAGAGGTCGTCCGACAAAACCAGATCTACGGAAAAGTTGTCCAAGTGCATGTTTTGGACGTGAGAGGTGCACTTCCATGGACACGTGGTGTCCAAGAAAGGAATATCAGTGTAACCATTGAAGGTTGAAGTGGTTTTTTATTGGTAAACACCCAAAAACGTGTAAAAGTTCATATTTTTCTGAGTCTAGAAGGTTATTACCGGGGGTTCGTGACCAAATTATCCCGAGTTGCATCACCTTTAAAAGCCTTGACCAAGAAAGACCAAAGTTTTATATGGGGAAAGTAGTGCCAGACAGTCTTCAGTTATCTGAAGGGGAAGGTAGTTAGTGCCTCAATACAGAGGTTACCAAAATAAGGGGTAACAATTGAAATGTTATGTGATGCTTTAGTCCAAGGCATGGGGTGTGTGCTGATGCAGTAGCAGGGGGTGATCTCTTATGGGTCTAGGAAGTTACATCCCCATGAATGTAATTATACCACCCATGAATTGAAGCTCACAATAGTTGTGCCCGCACTAAAGTTGTGGCAGCACTACCTCATCGGGGAATGCTTTTTGGTCTTCATAGATCATAATAGCTTGAGGTATATCTTCTCTCAGTGAGACCAAAACTTGCGGCATGGGAGGTTGGTGGAGTTATTTTAGGATCACGACTTCGAAATTTCCTACAACTTAGGAAATGTGAATGTGGTGGCTGATTCCTTGAGCAGGAAGTCGCAAACGGATGTGGTTTGAGATTCGACAGATTCTTGGAAGGTGATGGAGGAGTTGGCTACCCTACATATAGATATAAGGATGGAGGATGGAAGAGGCTGTCTGTTATAGATGAAAGTGTAGTCCTCTCTATTATGGTATGTGGAGGAGTCTCAATGGGGGACTTAAAGGCTGAAGTGATGTGTGATCATGTTAGCCTGGGCAATGATCCGGAAGGATGGTCGAAAGATGGCCCAAACTGGATGTTGTTTCATGGAAAGTTGTTTTTCCCCATGGAAATGTGTGATATAGTTCTTGGTGAGTTCTAAAACTCACCCCTGGTAGTGCACCTAGGAGTTTCCAAGATGTATAGGGGCTTGAGGGGTCGGTTTTGGTGGCCTGGGGTGAAGCGGGAAGTGGAAGATATTGTGGCAAAGTTCCTCATGTGTCAAAAGGTGAAGTCTGAACAGTACGTCCAAGGGGGTATATTACAACCTTTAGATATCCTTGATTAGAAGTGGGATGAAATATCGATGGATTTCGTCATGGGACTACCTAGAGTTGAAGGGGACTGCGATGCTATCTAGGTAGTGGTGGAACGGCTGATGAAATCATCTCACTTATTGGCAATCAAGGAGTCCAGTGTGGTGGATTCCCTAACATAGAGGTATGTGGATGAAGTGGTACGGTTTTGTGGAATTCTGAGGTCTATAGTCTCTGATCAGGATACATGGTTTACCTCACGAGTCTGGAAAGGATTGCAACATGATTTTGGCACCCAGCTATGCCTCAACACTGCTTTCCACCCCCAGAAAGATGGGCATACAGAGCGCACTATCCAAAAATTGGAGGATATGATACAGGTATGTGTTTTGGACTTTGGGGGATCTAGGTTATGACACTATCCTCTAGTAGAGTTTGCCTACAATAATAGTTATCACTCTACCATTGGCATGGCTCCGTTTGAAGCCTTGTACGAGAGGCCCTTTCGCTCACCTGGGTGCCAGGAAATGGTCAGGAAAGCAAGTGTTCTTGGCTCGAAGGTAGTGCAAAGCACAATGGAGAAGGTTCAAATTATATGGGAGAGGATGTAAGCAGCTCAGGACTAGAAAAAGTCATATTCCGATCATAATGGAAGACCCTTGGAGTTTGAGGTCGGGGACCACGTGTTCTTGAAGGTCTCCCCTCAGTGTGGAAAATGGAGGTTCGACAGAGGGAGTAAGATTTCTCCCAGGTTCATTTGACCATTCAAGGTGTTGCGGCAGGTTGGTGAAGTAGATTATCAGCTAGTGCTACCACCACCGCTACAGAGGGTGCATGATGTCTTCCATGTGTCTCACATCCGTCAGTATCTACACGATGATTCACATGTACTCGACTGAGGAAGGATGGATATTGAGGATGACATGATGTTTGTAGAGAGACCAGTGATGATCGTGGATCGTGAGGAGAAGGTGCTTCATGGATGAACCATTCCCTTGGTTCATGTAATATCGAAGCATGGTGGCCTTCAGGAGAGTACCTGGGAACAGGAGGCACAGATTCACGCCCAGTACCCAGAGATATTTTGAGTTTTGTTTTATTTTGTTATGTACTTATTTGAGATGAGGTGCTTGACCTTGTTAACTATGATATGGTCTATTTTCATTGTTCTCTAAATTTGTGTGAAGAGTACTGACTATGGGGAGGGGAGGACCTGATCCCTAATCAAGATGCATTAAAGTGGATGAAGTTAAACCCGTGTGGTCAAGTCAGTACCTCCTAAAGTGGATAGTATCTTGACATGGAGGAAGGGACTCCCTAATCCATATGTATAGAAGGTATGACCATTATATGTTTGAGTGGTTATTAGAGGGAGAGGTGTTCCTAGATGTCAATGAGGTCTACTCATGAGTGGTATCTTTGAGGTGGTTGTTCAGACCCATCCCTTTTCTTCAGGGTTATCCTTGAATTATCAAGGACAAGAATACTTTGAGAGGTATCTGATGTAATGTCCTGAACCCTCCTAGACCATTAGTTTTCCAAAATCTAAATCTTATCAAATGGTTCCACTGAAACAGTGGCACTGTAATGGTGGCATTGGTCATGGAGGCACCATGGCAGTGGCACTGTAGCATACACACTATCACGGCTGCTCACCAAAATGGGGGCTCTGTGAGGGTGGAACCGTGGCGGTGGCACAGTGAGGGTGGCACAGTGAGGGTGGCATCATGACGGTGGCTCCGTAATGGAAACATTGTCATAGTCGAACACTAAAACGATAGCACCATTCGGGTGAAACTTTGATGGTGGCATCGTGAACGTGGCACCGCTTACGGTGTCTCACCAAACGGTGTCCCACCCTTGTTTTATTTTCCTGTTCCGCTCCTACAACATATCTTTTGACATAAAAGTGTTTTTATACCCCTTTAAAATCCATTAAAGGCCCATAAATGTTATCTAAAATCCCCCAAGAGCTGGGAAACCATTGACTTACCAAAACATGTGGCTTTTTCCATGGTGCCACACACTTTTTCTGAACATTCCAATTCTATCCGTATTACATGTTTTCCTCTAATTAAATGAAATCCTTTAACGCATAGCTGTGATGAACACCTCTCCAATGAGAATTATTACATAACAATTAATTCCATCATATGTAACCATCCAAACATGTTGTGAAACCACAATATTCCTTTAAAGGCGTTCAATATTTCATATCCCATAACTCCAGGATCTTAGCTTTTATAAAACATGGATTCTTAATTCTTTTTGGCAAGTATCATTTCCTTTACATAGTGAGTTTGGAGTCCCCCTTACCAAGGCGAGTGGTGCACTTATGCTTGATCCTTTTATGCCCACTCTTGGTGCCCTCAAAGTTCCCCCCTACAAATCGTACATACCCAGTTCTTGGAACGTGGAGAAAAACATCGATCATTGATCATCCAAGTGGGGTTCTTCCTTTGTCTCAATTTACTATGTATTATGTAGGGTGGGTATGTTAATGTTTCTACGGGGATAGATGGAACCAAAACTTAAGAAATATAATAAACATAATTTTAAATAATGATGGGGGGTGTTTTATTATGCTCCTATACTCTTTTATCAATGATTATATATTGTAAATTGTATTGGAATATGTCCACTGAAAATCATGGTCATTAGTGGTCCTTTCTTGTTCACTAACGAACCTCTCTTTTCTTGTTAATTCTGTGATGATTGAATGGATGCGACAAGGAAATTGGTTAATCATGTAAACTTAGTTGATTAAAAGGATTTCCGGTGAATAAGAATACTGGTGTGATCACCATGGTTAACCAAATAGAAAAGAAGGAACTTAGTGAATTGTGTGTTTGAATTTGGAAACTCCTTCTCTATGTCTTGGTAATACCTATGGTTGTTCTAGTTGATTATTTTGGGGTGACATGGACGGGGATGGGATCCCTTTTGTGGTGCAGTTGTTGGTTTGTTGATCTAATTCAATGTGTGGCAGTATGGCAGGGCTTTTTTTGGTTCTTATACTTTTAGGGATCTCACATATCCCTTTTATTATTGTTACATACAAGACAATTGGGTGGGAATTATTAAATTGCTTCTTGATCATTTTTCTTTCTTTGGCATGTGGCTATGATTTCTAGTTTCCCAGTAGTGAAGACTTTTTTAAATAGAATCACCTGAATATGAAAACAAAAATGGGTTTAATGGGGAATTATTTTCCTGGAATGAGTTGTGACTTGGTTGTGGCTGTTGTGCTTTTTATGAATGAATAGTAATGTGGTTGTTTGTGTATGGTATAGTGTGGGAACCCCTAGGTTGGTATAAGTGATTTCTACCTATATGTATAATTTAGTTCTTATGTTTCTTATTCATTCCCCACCCAAGTTAAGAACTTTATGCCGAACACCCCCATTTAATGGGTGAGGGTGTTTTTCCCAACACTCCTATGAGTGGATGGTTATTAACTCATTTTTTTCTCTCTTTCCTAAGTAGCCGAAGACTCTTTGGGATGGCTCTAATATCCTGAGGTCCATTATAGCCCATGATTTTTCGAGAATGATACGTTGTGGTGGTTGGAATCGGTGTATGCGGGTAGGTTATTTCCCATGTGTCTTCAGGATAAGGCCCAAGTGTCTTCGGGAATGGTAGTAGTTTTTCGGGACCAGGTGTCTTCAGACGTGGGGGTAGTTGTTCTGGCCTAGGTTTCTATGGGTTTGGTTATGTGTGGTTGTGGACCAGGTGTTTTCGGGCAAAATGTGTGGTTGTGGTAGCCCAGGTGTGTGTGGGTGGGGTACGACAGTGGGAATGCAGTGAAAATAGAGGGTAAGGTTTAACACATAGGATGTCTTCAACAACCAGAGGGAAAGTGGTGCAGGGTACCCAAAAATTTATGTGTTATTACTATTACTTTACTTGACTTGTTTTATTTGGGGAATGTGCCTTGGTGAGGTTTGGGTGGATAGTTTCTTTATTAGGTGCTCTGGTAATCTCTTTTTCTCATGGGGCATTAGAATGACTCCCCACTTGTGCATAGGTGCATTTGGTTTTCCCAACTGAGTATACCTGTATACTCACACAACATATATAAATATACTTTCAGGTTTCTAGGAGGACTTTGAGGACCTTGACAAACCCTATTAATCAGACGTCGGGACCATTGACGTTGTTATTTTTCTTTTCTTTTGGTACTTCCAGTTGGAGTTTTTCTTGTAATTTGTAGCACTTTATTATTGGAACATGTATATGGGAATGGGTTATTTTGGATTTAATTTTACTTACAGCTTTGGTGTTGTTGGGTATTTACTATCTTTTCTCCCGACCATAATAAATAAAAAGGTTAATGCCTTCCATATTAGAGGTTATTCTATACCCTTGGTTCTAGTCGCCACTCTAGGGCCTATCTAAGGCGGGTCTTGGGGGTCATTATATCTCCTTCAAGTTAAGAAAGGAAGGGTGTGGAAATCTCTTATCCCTTCCCTCATCTTGGTGAAGGTGGGTCCTGACACTATATCTATAAGTGATAATGATATAAGTTGGTATGAAACCCAATATAGAATTCCCCAAAAAATTAGTTATACACCCCAACTATAATATCATATTTAGTGATAGATTATAAAACCCAGTCAGAAACTTATTCATAACCTTTTGATATATTGATATAAAGATATCTTTCTACTCATGAATTCCTTTTCACCACTAGAAGAATGTATTTATCAAAGATATTTCTAGATAAAAAAATTATCTTGTAAACTTATTCAAGAAATTTAATATCATTTTGTAAATTTTTTTCAGTCAATCTTAGGTTATTTATATAGATACCCCAATATTGAGGTACACTATCATTTTATGATTCTATAATTTGTTGTTTAAAATGGGTTGGATAATTTTCTGAATTTGTTTTTAGTATTAATGTAAAATAAACCCGATGTTTGGCTATAGAACATATTCATTTTGTGAATGGGGTATTCATGGAATGAATAATGCAGGATAGATGCTATGAGTTTATTTCATAGCATGAATAGTTTCTTCATGTGTAAATGAGGAATACACAACAACAAAACCATTCATTACATGGAATCAGTTCCCCTTAAAAAATTACGTGATGTGACATGAATATTGACATATTCGTTCTCTTAAAGAATTTACAATGTGAATTCGTTGTGCCTGGCTAGTTTTACCCATCCTATGAGTGTAATATTTCTCATTCAAAACTTTATTCTCTATATTTACTTATAGGTATATCTTAGTTCTTTTTTGTGAACATGTATTTTATTACTTTATTGGTACTGAATATTTTAGAGTCCATTCACAAAATCAATGGTTAGAGTATCCTCCTTCAAACTCATCTTGGATATTCTATATTTTTTCACCTAGAAAAATAGATTAGTGTGTATATTTGGATCTATGGTTATGGATTTTTTGTGAAAAAAATTTATTTGTTTTTGAGAGAGGAAAGGAATGAATATGTTTATCCACATAACCATTAAAGAGACCATGTGAAAATATAATCGAGGAAGGATTATTTTCATCCACTCTAATGTTATGGAAATTTTTGGATTGATCTTTTATAAATTGAATTTATTCATTTTGTAAATATCTTGTTGGGTTGAATTGGAAAACCCCTATTTGATGTGAATTAAAAAGGGTGGGTTTTGGAATATGATATTTTTGGTTAAATACATGTTATATTGGTAATTTGAAAAAATGTTATTGGTGCTTATTCCTGTTAATAAGGGATGATTAATGGTTAGAAGTACCACTATCAATTAATAATAAACTTGGGATGGATCATGGTCATATGTACCATTATCAAATTGGGTAACAAAGTGATAGCTTGGTGGATGGATGACTCAACACTCATGAGTATCGGGAGGACCATGGTTACATGTATCATGTGTGTGCATGGTTGTAGAATTTGAATAATTATACAAAATACTATGAAATTGTTCGAAAGTATTTATGTAATGATTCTTATGAAATTTTCTTCTGATTTTGATATATACTATTTATCTGAATTTTATTTTTTTATATAAAATATAATAATATATTCTTTTCCTAGTAGCTTATTTCAGGAAGCCTTTTGGGGAAATCATCCTGAGTGATATACTCACCCCCTTCTTGGGAACATTTCTAAATTTCCATATGTCATCTATCAAGATACAAGGAAGGGTCATGTTTCATATATATATAGTGGTGATCCTTGATATCATGTTTTGGTTAGTAAAGCTAGAGTTTGGGAGTGTCTACATCTTGGTATTGGATGGTTCCACTTTGGTTCCAATGCATTTCTATTTGGATTCTTATCCTTTCACCTTTATTTTATTTTCATGTTTACCTTTATATCATTCATGTTTTGGGATTTTATTTATTTATGTTATTTTTTATTCATTAATAATTTATATGATTGGATGGTTATTATTGTGCATTATCACATTCATTTATTTTAAGGTAAAATTATCCCCCAATGGATTATTATTAACTTAAAACTAATTTCCAACCTTTGTTGTCTTAGGTTAAACACTTAAGGCTAGTATCATCTCCATCTCTTCCCAATAAAATGGGTGAGTGGTGGGGTATTATAAATGGTATCAGTCTCAGTCGGCCCATCTATTATTTTGGGTTAAATGGTATCATTTTTAGGGTCATTGATTTATGTTGGTAACATGGATATTGGAGTGTTAAAAAATGAAATAAATATTATAAAAAAACATATATACCCTTTTTAGGTTGAACATTATGTTACTGGACTGTCTGGGTGCAAAGTGTCCGATGAAACTTCCAAGAATTTTTTCATCTAATCATCATGAGTTTATATAATGAGTGTTTCATATTATGTATTCATAGTGATACTTCATACTTGGTATTAATTTTTCATTTTGAGTTTAATGATTTATGAAAACTATAGATTCGATTTTTTTAAAATAGTTAAAATGATTTATTTTTGAAATGATAGTAGTAAGAGATGTTACTCATAGTAATGATAATTGTTTATAATTTCATAGAATTTATTCAATCCTTATGTTCTTAAATAGAAGTGGTACAATTAGTGTATTGTTCAATTTATAGAAAAAGGAACCAGGAATATGTGGTCAAAATCAATAGGAAGAATCTTGTGAAAATTTCCTTGAACCAGGGATATATGTGAACCAATAAATTATACAAAGTATTGTGAAATTATTTCAATCCATTATCATAGAAAATAAAAAATATGAATCAAGGAAAGTGGATAAGTCAGTATAGTTTTGGAAACCAAATACACCTATCTTTTAAAGGGATTCCAAATGTAAAAAAGTGGAAGAGTTGCGAAAATCAATGAATGAAATCTTTGATTTTATTTGTACACTAGAAGAGATGAATATTTTGTTGGTGACATATTTGTTTAAAGATCTTTTATGCCAATAGTTGGATTTTTTATGTTCATGTTAATTAAAACTAAAGGATTTTGTTGGAGAATATTTAGTAATTTTTTGACAAGTAATTTTATCCCCACACTCTCAAAATAGAAATAATGACTTGCCATTTTTTCTTAAATAAATAAAACTTATCTATAATTAAAAATTCATCAATGTTTATGAACTCGGTCTATTTCACTCTGGAATTAGCTATTATTACGTCCTTGAGAGAAGTATCATTGAGTCAATATTGAGATTAATATTCGATCCAAAATATCAGTCCTCTATATTATTGATTATACATATATGGTTAATAAAGCTATAGTGGTAGAAAGTGATCCTATTGGGAATCCTTCGAGTGGTGGGACATTTATTTATATGGGAAATGATGTTAACTATATTAATAGAATTAGGAGGAAGAAATATGTATATTCTCAGAGAGGTGGAACTCATTAGGCAAAACCCTATTAATCAGTTAAAATTCAGGGAAAATCAAAAATAAAATAAGGATATTTCCAATGTGGTTCATCTAGGAATAGAAAGAAATAACATAGTGCACCACAATGTTATTTACATCATTTTAATATTAAAGGTAATATCAATATGTTTTTTATAAAATTTTTAGATTAATAGGTGGAAAATGTTTTAATAAGCCTTAGATATCCTATTCTCATACATAACAGTAATATTTGTTTAGTTCACATCTTGAGAAATAGGTGAATGCGGATGTTTCCAGGAACACTTTTTTAATTTAATTCACACCTCTATAGGGAAGTATGATCTATCTAGTGACAACTGAGAAATATTTATATAAATTAGAATAGTCTATTTTAGATGATAAACTAGTTAACTCTTTAGTGTGAGGGACCATTCTTATGAAATCCGATATTATACATGTTTTTAATACTTTCACATCAAATTCATTACTTGATTCATCTATGGTTAAACATTTGGGATTTCACATGTAAAGGGTTACTCATATCATGAGTATCTAGACACCCCTTGGATAGTGGGAATGAAAAGGTATCAAATGGACAACATGTTCCATTACTATTGATGAAAATCAATTTTTATGGGAGTTTATAGTCCTAGAGATGGTTATTTTGGATCTAATATTTGTGATGGATTAGCTTGTGGGGTTTAAATTCCATATCAACTTCTACATAAATAAAGTAATGTTTACATCCTCATATGGAGTGCTTCACCCTTTCAAGGGGGTTTGGTATATAAATTTAGTTAGATAAGGACTTTTAGCGATTCTTGATAAAACCATCTCTATCTAATTAGGAGAAATGAAATTGAGAAAAACTGATGAAATAATTATTGATACTCTTCCAAAAATAGTGTATTAGTACTTATATGTCTTTTTGAATGATTTATTTAGGCTACCATTAGATAAGTAAATGGAATTTATGATCAAATTACTCTAGGGAATGATCCTTATTTATTTATCTTCTTATATAATGGCTCCAACATTGATATGGGAATTAATAGAATTTATAGAAGAGTTATAAAGTAAAGGTTTTATCAGGAATAATAAATCACCTTTGGATAAAACAATATTATTAGTAAATAAAGTATATATTACTCTCCCTTTATGTGTTGATTATAGTAAGATGAAACAACTAATGATTAAAAATTGGAATCTATATCCTAGAATAGATGATCTATTAGATCAATTAATGTGATACAAGTAGATTTATAAAATTTATTTACCCTTAGGATATCATTAACTTAGATTCAAAAGAGAGGAAATTCTGAAGACAACATTTTAGAGTCACTAGAACATTATGAATATTTCATCATTCCATTTGGTTTGATGAATGAATTAAAAAATTTCATGGTTTTGATGAACCATATAATTAATAGGTCACTTAAATTATTTTTTTATTTTCATTTATGATATTATAGTATATTATATAAATAGGAATGACCATGAAGATAACTTTAAAATTTTGCTAACAATGTTGTGCGAACATTGATTTTATGATATGTTTTCTAATTGAGACATCTAGATCCAAGACATCCATTTCCTTTGACATCTCATTTTTGAATAAGGAATATAAAGTGAAACAGGGATGATAGAAGCAGAATTCTCTTAGAAGACACCGGATAATATTTTTAAGGCATGCATTTTTTTGAATTAATAGGCTATTATTACATATTCATTCATGATTTCTAATGAAATTATTTTCATGTGACTACTCAGACTAGGAAATGTGTTTTATTATAATGGAATGTTAAATGTAAAAAATTATTTTTAGAAAATAAGATTCATATCACCTCAAAAATCAACTTATTCATGCCAAAACTAGGAAAATTCTATGTGGTATATTATGAAACATCTAGATCCGGTCATGGTTTTGTTCTCATGTAGGGAGACCATGTTGTATCCTATGGCTTAATGTGGTTGTGATTTCCTAAGAAGAATTATCCTAAACATGACCTAGAATATTCTATAGTTTTCCATGACTTAAAGACTTGGAGGTATTTTCTATTTGGAGATAAGGTCATATTTTCTATTAACCATAAAAATTTGAAACAAAAATTTACACAGTGATTCATGAACTTGAGGAAATGGAGATGGATGGAGTATGTCATGATGTTCGATTTTTACTAAGTATACTCACTAGGTAAAGAGAATTATGTAGATGATATGTTGAGTCTGAAATCATATGGAAATGTGACCCAATAATCTCATGACCCATGGTAGTTGATGATAATTATTCCACATATACATTTACATTATGATGCATATGTTGAGAATGTGGATCTATTTCTTGTATGTCTTGGTCCATACTTGATAAATTTAGTTAAAAAATCTCAAATATAAAATTATACTTTTATCCCCATTAGATCAATTCAAAATGGCAGGGAGACATCCAATTTCTAGAATAAAGATTTGAACTCTTTTTTACACTTTCATAATAAAATTTTAGTTCTTCAATACTCTCAAGAACAACTTCTTTCTATGTATCACCATTCAAAATAGGTTATTCATCCAGGTGTTCATGAAATGTAAAATGTGATGTTGGAAACTTTCTTATGGAATGGTACGAAACACATGATTGAAGAATATGTGATGAAATGTATTACGTGTAAGTAGGTAAAGGTTGAACATAAAAAATAATCTGTTATTCTACAGTCTATGACTATACCTGTGTAGATGTGTTGGAAAATAGTGATGTATTTTGTAATTATCCTATTAAGAACATTAAATAAAAATGATACAATATGGGTATTAGTGGATTGACTTAAAAAGTTGACATATATTATCCCCACAAGATAATACAATATTGTAGAGTTCTTCGTAAAATTTTATATCTAAGATGTGGTTAAATTACATGGACTTCCAGTTTGATTGAGACACAGAAAACCATTTTATAATTAATTTTGGAAATCATTACAATATGATATAGGAAGTCAATTCACTCGGATCAAAACAAATCATCTACAGAAATATGGATTGCTAGAACACATTATTCATACATTACAAGATATTATCAGAGCGTGTGTCACATACTTTAGTGATTCAAGGGACAATCATATAACTTTGGTTAAATTATCCTATAAAAATAGTTATTGTGAAATAGTATATATTACAACCATTGATCATTTGTATGGATAGTCTTATCATTCTCTTTTATGTTGGGTGGAAATAGGGGATACATTTTTATTAGACCAAGCCTTGTCCATAAAACTATGGGGAATGTTAAAATGATCCATAAATGGATGACTATGACACAAAGAATATAGAAGTCATATATATGTAATCATCAATGAGCATTATCTTTTGATTTCTTTTACCATGATTCATTGAATGACTCACCAGAAAATAGCCATTGAAACTTGAGTAAACAAGTGATATTAGCACCATGGTATGTGGAACTATTCGAAGTTATATAATTGATTGGATATTTTGTATACCAGTTAGCATTACCAACATGATTTAGTGTTGTTAATAACATCTTCTATGTTTCTCAAATGAAGAATTTTCATCTCTATCAATGAAATGTGATCAGTTGGGATCATTTTACTCTTGAGATAGTCCCAAATATTTTCCATTGACTGGTATGTTTTTATTATATAAAATAGAATAAAAGTATAGGGATATATACTTCTATGGTGTGATTATTATGGAAACATGGTCACATTCAAGTAGAAACATAGTAATAAAAATAGTTTATGCAAGAGAAATGGCCTACCTTTTTCAAGGGAAACATTTATATGCTTCTTCCTGAGGCTGAAAATTCCAATTGTGGGGAGAATGTAGAAAACCTAGTTTTAGGAACACCATTATTTTATGATTTTCTTATTTAATGATTATAACTGGTTTGATAATTTTCTAAATGTGATCTGAGAATTATTAGAAATGAAACCTATAGTCTAGTTACCAAACTTATTCATGTCATGAATGGGAAATTCAAGACATGCATAATCTAGGAAAAATTCCTTGAGGTTATTCCATTGCATGAATGGTTTTATTGAGTATAGCTATGAAAATATACAACATGAAAACAATTCATATTGAGAAATAAACTTTTATTGAAAAATATACCAAGGTGATGTGAATAATAGAATAAGTGGTCTCTTATGGTATTCATGGTGCGAAGCAATTTGACATTGTGAATCTATCAGGTCTGACCATTTTTACTAGACCTGTAGGTATAACATTTCTCATTTGGGATTCTATTCTCCATATTTACTTCTAGGGGTTCCCTAGGTTATTTATGGAGAACATATACTTCTAGAATCCATTATAAATTGATTTTTTCATGTTTGTTTGTGAAATCAAAGGTTTTGACCTCCTAATTCTTCCTCACTATGGATATCCTTGAGTTGATTCACCTATAAACATATAATAGTTTGTATAAATGGATCTATGGTTATGGAATTGTTGTGATGACATCTTCTTTGGTTTTGATAGAGGAATAGAAGGAACAGTCTGATTTGTAGAATCATTAAAGAACCTCTGTGAATATGTAATATAGGTAGGTGGATTTTCTTCCACTTTATCATTTTAGATTGTGTTTTCATTACCTTTTCTAAATTATGTTTATTATTGATTGAAATATCTTGAGTTATTGATTTGTAAAATCCCTGTTTGATGTTATTTAAAAAGGATGGGCATTGAAAGATGATATTTTAATTAGATAAATGTTTTATTAGAAAATTTTTATAATGGTTTTGTGTCTTGTTCATCTTTATATGGTACGGGTAATGGTCAGAAGTACCAATGTAAATTAATGATAAACTTAGGAAGGATCATGGTCAGATGTACCACCATCAAATTGGGTCCTCAAGTGATGGTTTTCTTGTAGGATGACTCTCCACTCATGAGTATAGGGAGGTCTATGGTCGCATGCATCATGTGTGTGGGTGTGTAATTATAAGTATTATTCCAAATAATAGTATTTTTATTTAAAACTAGTACTTAATGTTTCCCATGAATGTTTCTTATTATTTTGATATAGAATATTTATAAATATATTTTAAATTTTATATAATATGTGATAACCTATTCTTTACCTAGTGGCATGTGTTTGGAAGTATTTTTGGGTAATCCTACAAAGTGATACACTCACCCCCTTATTGGGTACATTGGTATGTTTTAATATGTTGTCTAGAAATATATAGGGAAGGGTCATGTGCCATACTATTTTAGTGGTGATCCTTGACATTATGGTTTGACTACTGAAGCGGGAGCTGGTCATTATTAATATTTTAGTTTATGATAGTTCCACTTTTATGCCAATGTATTTTTATTTGTAGTCCTATAATTGAAACTTTATTTCAATCTATGTTTTAGTACTATATCATTAATTTATTTTATTTTTATGGTGTTATTTTATTTTTTATTTATATATAATTTATATGATTGGATATTAATTGTTCAACATTTTCACATTGTTATAATTTAATGGAAAAATTTCACATAATGGGTTACTAAGCCCTTGGAATTTATTTTTAGCCTTTGGTGTATAGGGTATGTCATCTAAGGCTTATATGACAACCATAAAATCCCAATACAATGGGAAAGAGGAAGGGTGTTACACTTTAGATCATCAATGAATAATCAAGTACTTCTTAGTCAATTGCTCAAGTGGTAATATTTTACTTCTATCAATGAATTTCATAGAAAAAACTAGTCTATTTATTTGATAATATTTTATATATGTATAATCTTGAAAAATATAAATAAATTTTCTTCCAATTCTCAAATCAATTAATTCATGCATGAATTAATTGAAAGTGAATGAGTTTTTTGTATAATAATTTGTTGTTTTCTTTATTTTATTTTAATTTTGTCAATTCTGTTTATTATATCTCTTCAAGATAAATTTTATATTTTACACAAATTCTTTTATTCAAGTGGGTAATGTTCTCAATGAATATCATGTCCAATGAAGCTATGTTTGTTGAAATCCATAATTTTTATACATAAATATTATATCTTACTAGATGAATATTCACATCATTTTACAAAAACACAAATGAGGATCATAAATGTTTAGTGTATTTGGAATCTTTGATACATAATCAATTGGTTCATAATTTAACTGAATCATCTTTCAAACATTTCGTCATAAATATCACCCTTTTTAGATATATCATAATTAATCCCTTTCTTAATAACATGGGGAAATGAATCATAAGAAAGGGTGAGCTCTAATTCTTTGTTAGGGTAAACATAGGACATATCACTGATCAAATAAGAATAGAATGGTCATAAGGGGATGATAAAATTATATTAACATTTTTAAACTATACTCTCGATATCAAAGATAATAATCATGATCATGGAATTACTATTGGTAGTTTATAAGACATGAATCATAAGAGAATCAAAGAACCTTATCCATGAGAATATACATTAGCATAAGACATAGATTTTTGACATACAAAGAAAGACTGAAAATAATTTTATTATTAGTGAATTATTATTTCTCTAGATATCATAGTAGAATGGGATAATTCCACAAACCATCATAATATTCAAGGTTCACTCCCAAGAATTTTGTAGTGGATAAAGTCCCCCACTGAATTGGGTTCACTTTTTATTCCAGACCTATTTATCTCATGAGATATACATTATTACCCAATGCATTAGAGGGATATATAATTATTGGACCACACATCACATATTTAAAATCATATATATGTGTTCTAAAAGATCATAAAACATTAATCATATCATAGATCATGAAAATAAAATGGGTTTCATAAAAAAAATTTTATATCACAACCCATTGAAAAGAAATGGGTTTCATAATCTTTTCACCAATTTAACATAGCATAACCCGTGGAAAAAGAATGGGTTTCAAAAAAATGTTTTCATCATAATCATAAAACATCAATAAAAAGAATAATTATTGTATCATTGGATCATATCCCCTGAAAATATTAGGAAATGTCAATCGATCCCCACTTATATGAAAAATAATTTTAGAAGATTAATTAGAACATTTCTTGAAGAAAATACCCTTTTTATAATGAAATTTCTTATTTAAAAATAAATATTTCACAATAGTTAAATATAATTTTTTATCTTAATATAACCTTATAAAATATAAAAATTAAGATTTAAATCGTTTATTATTAATTATGGTAGGAAATAATTTTTATACTTTTTATGGTAAAACAACGATTCCTTTTAAATTTTTATAAAAAGTAAAAAGTAGATCATTTAAAAAATAAAAATAAGACTACATTTAAACCATTTTGTAAAACATAAAAAACAGGTAAAAATTACATTTAAAAATCATCATAGAATAGAAAATACATTATTGAAATATTTTTTAGATAAACATGGATATGAATTAAAGATGATTTTTCACCTAAGAGAGAAATAATGTTTGTTTTCCTTAAAAACATTATTTTTGTATACTGAGTAAAAAAAAGAATAAAATGAGAGTAAAAATAAAATTTACATAAATAATAATAATATATTAAATTACATGAGTTTCTTGATGGATATATTATATTTTTTCATCATCAAAATCTTAATAATAAATAACCTTGATAAACAGTGAGACTGCAACATAAAACCCTTACTATATTGGTATCTATTGAATCACAATCCACATAAAATAAATAAAATTATAGGGATATTTATATCCCATAATTCACATGATAATAATTATAAAATACATTCATGGTAATTACATACACCACAAAAAATAAACTAGTGGTGTATAAGGCATGTGTCCCACAAAAATAATGGTGAGATGAAAATCTCTTACCTTAAGTCTTGAATTATATTATACATATTTAAAACTTCTATATAATAAATATATATTTATTATAAATATGTTAAATAACCATAAAAATATTTAAAATACCATATATAATTTACTTATATACTTTTATCACCTGTTTATTATAAATTCATTGTTAATATCGTTATTTTGAGTAATAATATCTTCCTTTTTCATGTATGTTTTGGTCTGGTTGTTTTAGTCATTGTAATTTGATTATGGTATCATCATCTCCATAATTTTTATAATTATTAGAATATCATATATATTCATTATATTCATATTTATTTTTAACCATAATAGATTTATATAGAAAAATGAATTAAACCATTCATGGAGACAATACGTCGTACGTATGTATGAACATTGTTTCCATTTTTTCAAAGGATGGAATAAAAGATAGGTAAATATTAATTTTACTTTAAAAAATAATTTTATACTAATATATATCATATATATTTATTATTTCTATCCTTATTACAATCCATATCAAAATAAAGTGATAAAAGTATCACATCGCTTTGTGGAAGGAGTAGTCCACATGTCCACACGAGTAAAATTATCATTTTCAAATGGATAGTAAGATAAAAATATATAATTGATTGTATAATTAAAAAGGTATACTTATTTAATAGATATATTATATATTGTTTTATATTTATCTTTATAACTAGATATGAGAGGTAATGGTGGAAAATAAATTACATCGGTCTGTGAGGTAGTAATCCACCGTACACATGATCAACCGTTTCATTTCCCATATGATAGAATATGATATGGGTTTATCTAATTAAAATACCAAAATAAAATCTCATAATATGGGATATAATTGTTTTATTATATAATAATTTTTCAATAAAAATTTCAGTTGGTGTTGGTAGAAATAAAATAAAAATGCTCTATTAAGAATGATAACTCTTCTTTGGACAACCTCCTTAGGTTAGCACAAAAAAAATTCATAAGATAGTTTAATAATGAAAATATGCACACTATTATGTGTGAATGGAATTAATCAATGAATTTTTAAATTTATTGAGAAATAAAAATGATCTAAAAGTGTGAATTGGAGAGGAGAGGGGGTTCACCTTTATAAGTTTGGGAGAGGACACAGTTGGAATTTTTGAGAAAAAAAGATATTCCCATGTGTTACACACCACAAAAAAGGATAAAAAATTATCATTAAGGAACACAAGATTATATAATGTCAAAATATTGCTATAAAATGTGAATTAAACGTGTTTTAGGACATTTTAATCATTATCATTTTATTTTAACCTCCGATATACCTGTTTTAACGTTAACCGCAGTAATACATTTTTACTCATTTTAGTATTAATTATGAAAAAAATTTAATTTTAATTGTAATATAACTAGATTTTTAATGATTCCCAAAATTTTATCCATTTTAACAAATAAAATTCATAGTTATGGCTGAATTTAGTTTAAAATTAAACCCATAGAGGCAACGAGAAAGTTGTTTTCCAAATTTTTTTTTTCATAAGTATAAGAAGTTTTAATAGAAAAATTCAATATTAAATTAATTCTAATGTACTAAATTGGATTAATACTAATATAATATATTTTTTTTTACTTTTATAACATTTAAAAATATTATTTAATTTTTAAAGTTTTATATATGAGAATGATATTTTCAATATTCATTAAAAAATTATTCTTTTATGTAAATTAAAAAAATTACTCTAAGATACTTTTGAAATGTTTATTTAAAAAAATATGTTAATTTTTTCAAATAAATTTTCATAAAATGAGAAAAATTAATATTAATAATTGATCATAAAAATCAACCAAATTAATTTTTTTGAGAAAAATGTATTTTTGAAGTGTATAAAGACATTACCAAAAATTAAGTACATATTTATCAATATATTTTCATTATATAAAACCTTAATAAATAATTTTAAAAATATATATATCCAATTTATATGACCATATATTTTGGCTATGATATAATGGTTATTTTTAAATAAAAACATTTTGAATAGTTTGTTGCAATTTGTCACAACTCGGTGTTGCATGTAACACAAGATATCGATGAAATTAAATTTATTTTAAAAAATAATTCATAAAATATTAGGTTGTTACATTATACACCCATTAAAATTAATTTCATTATAAATATTCTGCAACACTGATTAAAACAACTGATGATAATTTTGGCTCATCGTATCCTCAGGTTCTCATGTGGATTCCTCAAGTTGGTTGTTTCACCATAAAACATTGACCTGGTGAGTGTATTGTTTAATATAAAATTATATATATGATCCAAAATCTATAAATGTTTTTATTTATAGTAAATATCATTATCTATTGTTATGAAATCTAAATTTATTTCCTATGATGGATTTGGTATGTACTTCCTCCAGAGAGTTACATGGAACACATTGTGGACTTGAGAAAGGTTCGATGGAAGCACCAGGAAATAAGATACTATCACTACATGATATAGAATATTAATAGGGAAAATTTACAAAATGATCAACATTAAGTTATTCCCAAATATAATATTCTTCATACATAGAGAAATTCATAGAAACTCTTTCTCACCAACTTTAATTTTCTGATCACACTAACGATTATCAGCCTAAATTTTCTATTTACTCTAAGCTAAATTTATGTTTTGTTGAATAGAACCGACATTATCTTCAACTTATTCATCTATAATAGGGTTCAATATATTTATTTCTCTGACTTCTTCCCAACCCATTGGTTTTCTACTGCTCATTCCATAGAGGGATTCATAACATGCCTTCAGAATTCTAGAGTGAAAGATATTTATATAAGAAATTTTACAAGAGGAATGTGTTATTACCAAAAAAATATAAAATCCATTAAAAATTTATATTTATATATAATCTAGGGTTTTAATGGTTATCTCAAACCATTTTTTCTCTAAAGATGATATAAAGTGCTAAAAATCAATTCTATATCAATAACTTATTAAAGGATTTTCCAAAACATCATAGTAAGCCTCAAATCCAAATAAGATTAAATATAATGTGGTACTTCATGAATGATTACCAATTACATAATGTATATACTAGAATTATGATCCAAATATTAATTTTCTCTTATATATTTTAATTGTTCCAACTTTATAAGATGATGGACTACAACCCATATAGCATTATGCACTTTCGATGTTTTGGGGATTATAATGAAAAACCCATGGTGATGATTTCCTATTTAAAATATATTATAGATAATGGTTGTAACATACACTTAGAATTTTTTCTCTTATCCTTAACTTTCTAACATACTAATCACTAAGATAAAAACTCTACAATATCTATCTTTATGCCATCCCAAAAGATATACTATTTTAAATCCCTATATATATTTGTTCTTTTAGGAAAAATACATATTAATGAAATAAAAGATTACTCTAATAGATCCTTCTTAAAATCAGGTATTTATGGAACACATACACAATTCCTAAACCATATCATTCTATCACAATCATGGTTAAACTCAGGTACATTTCTCACATTCTTCTTTTACTCCACATATTCCTTATGCAACTATTTAATCATCACTTGTATATATGATTTAACATTCATTTGAGAAAGTTATGATTTATGACCATCCATTAATATGTATAGATCCATCATTACAAATCCATAAATATTTGATATTTTTTTATTCTCAATTTCTATACTCTATCACGATCCTTTCAAATCAAATCATTGTCCACTTTGTTGGCCTTCCCTAGGTGGTAATGTATTAAGGAGTAATAATCAATAATTATATCCAACCAGATTCTTTATCATGTATTCAAATCTTTCTATGTGAATATATACTTTAAAATTTTATGATCAATATATATATAACACATTTCTCCATAATGATATTGTCTCCAAATCTTAAATGAATAATTAATGCAATTAACTCCAAATCCTGAGTTCGATAATTTTTTTGATGAACATTAAATTATTACGAGGAATAAGATATAACCTTATCTGTATTCATAAAAAATCATCATAATACCATATTTAATGACTAAATATATATTAAAAAACATTCTCCAGTACATTTTATTGTAAAAACATGTTCACTAAACAACCTTCTCTTTAATCCATTGAAATTTTCCTCAAATTCATTCGTACATAGGAACTATGACCACTTATGAGTTAACTTGGTGATTTTTTTTGAAAATAATGAGAAAATTTCCAAAAATTATGGACAATATCTAGGAAAACCAAGAAAAATATAGATCTTAGTCACTTTGGTTGGTCTATATAAATGTTTAATGGCCTCCTAATTTAATGTATTCACAAATATACACTCACTTTAGATTATATGACCTAAAAGTGAATCTTTTTTTAGAAAAAATAAATATTAATAAATTTTTCATAATTTTTTTTCATCCTTAGGGTGTTTAGTTAAATCCTAAAATGATATTCCAATTATTAATTTAACTTTGAATATATAAGAATATCATTTATAAAGACTACCAAAAAATGATTGAGGTAGTATCTAAAGAATTTAGTCATTTAATCCATGAACATACTGGTGGAATTATTAGGATGAAATTTCATCACTATATGTTCATTGTTTCCATAATTTATATGGAATGACATCTTGGATATCTCCCCCTTTATGACCATAAATTGATAATATCCATAATGAAGATCAATTTTTTGAAAAGTATTGCGCCTCATGTAGTTGATCAAAGAATTCATAAATATAAAATTGTATCGATTTATATTTTCTCTTAATAAAAAGAACAGGTGAACCTCATGTTGAACACTTCTAAAAATGAATAAATGTTAAATATTCTCCATGATTTTATTCTTCAATTCATATAACTCAACTAGATCCATTATATTTGGAGTATTTTAAATAGGTGAAGCACTAGGTATGATTTCTTTTGAAAACAAAACATTATGATTTAGTGGAAGACTATGAAACTCTTTCAAAAAGACATCATAAAACTCCAACCCCATAGTAATATCATCTATGTTGAGTTTCTCCCCAAATATCTATTATAAAATCCTTTTAAAAATGAATCATTACTCGTACAATGGATGAATTTTTCTTTTTATGTTCATACTTATCATCACACTGAAGTGGGAACATAGGTTTGTTTATAATATCCAACATGAATTACATACCTCAACAATTAACATGTGATTCATGTATAGAAATCCAATAAATTCCAAATATAACATCAAATTCAACCATATGGAGAGTAAAAATAATTATTGGATGCATATTACCACAAAATTCAACTGTATAATAATCATATACTTGAGATGTGATCATAAGACCATTATGTGTTTTCTCTTATAATTCAACATCTAATCATTGGTGATATAAATTAATAATCCTTGATAATTTCTATAATATACTCAAATTTAGATAACTAATCTCAAATATGGTACTTTAATATTTTATAATACCTATTACCACCTAAAATTCATCATTCCATCATCAATTATTTTCAAAAAAACAAAATGGTTAACATGAAAAACATCTAACTTTAATCATAAATAATCCATCATTGATGTATAAATCATGACACATTATTTTTAATATATGAAAACTTAAGTTTTACCTATGAAATTCATGATAATTATTCAAATCCATAAATATGATTCATAAAAAGTTTGTGGATTTCCAAAACATATCCCCAGGGAGTGTCAAACCAAGTGTGCTGTAAGGTCTGTTATCACACACCAAGTAATGATAGAGTCCAAACCCAATGATCCCTTTTCAGAGTTATTATCCCTTAGTACAAATATTCTAGAGTCACACACACTTGTAGTATCCATAATTAGATTTCATTTCTTGGAAACTACTCTATCTATCCTTCACCGAAATTCTTGGATATTTTCCTCTACTTTGACATATACATAGAATTATTACAATTGTTATATCTTAAGTTTTCTCATATTAGTTTAAATAGATAAATAAAAATGTCTTCTAATACCAACTATAGAAACCCATAATTTTAATATACATATATTATATCTTAATATATGTATATTCATTTCATTTTACAAAAAAAACCAGAGGACATTAAAGGTCTAGTGTATTTGTAAACATGGATACCTAAATAACTGGTTCATAAGTGAACTACATCATCTCCAACTCTGTTCTTAATAAATAACACCATTTATAGATATATCATAACTAATACCTTTCTTCAAAACCTTGGGAAAAGAAACATAAGAAAATGTGAGATCATATAAGAATAACATGGGAGATAAACATGGGAGATATCAATAACATTTAAAAGTATACTCTAAAAATTAATGATCATAATCATAGTACATATAAAAAATCACAGGACTTCATAAGGAATGAATCATAAGATAATCGAAGAGCATGATCCTTGAGTAAATAACATCAGAAAAATATATAGATTTTTAAAATACATTTAATTATAGAAATTCATTTTATTATTAGTAAAAGATAAATTATAAGGCTATCTTAATGGAATGGGTTCATTCATCGAACTATCTTAGTAGTCAAGGTTCACTCTAAAGACTATCACAACAGTGAGAGTCCCTTAATGAACTGGTTTCACTCCTCATTCTAGCCTTATTTATCTCATGAAATATCAAAAATTACCCAATGTGTTGGATGAATATATAATTCCAAGACCACCCATAAAATCATAAAAATAATAACGATGTCCGTCACAAGATTATTAAACACTCATATATAAAAACCCATGAAAATAAAATTGGGTCCATAGACATTTCATTATATAATAAATAGTGTAAATGAAATGTATTCCATAATCTTTTAAAAAATTCATCACAGGATAACAAATAGAAAAAGATAATGTTATATAAACATATTTTCATCATAATAATAAACCATCCAGAAAAGTAATAAGGATGATATCATTGGATCATATAACCTGTAATGATTATGAAATATCAAATGATGTCATCTTATATGTAAAATGATTTGAAAATATTTAATGGGACATTTCTTAAGGAAAATACCATTTTCAAATTGAATTCACTAATTTAGAATTGAAAAATTTACCAAATATTAAAAATACATCTTATTTGAAGATAAATTTGTAAAAATATTAAATTATTCTTTAAATCAATGAGCAGTCATGATACTGGAAAAAACCTTCTGCATGATGTATTATAAAACAAATATACCTTTCACAGTTTAAGAAAAAAGTCAAACATACTTCATTCACAAAACAATAAGAACATTAATTTTATAAATTTTTAAAAAATTAAAATGTGGGTATAAATTTCATAAATAAGTAATTTGAGAATTTAAGAAGCATTATTAATTTTTTTTAGAATTACATAGATATGACATAAAATGGATTTTTAACCAAAGAGAGAAATAAAGTTATTTTTCCATAAAATTAATGTTTTTTCTATTGCCTACATAAAGAGAGGAAAATAAAAAATAAAACTTGTAACTTCCTAAAATTACCATATGATAAGAAAAGTCATGAGTTTCATGAGTGATTTATCATAATATTTCATTATCAAGAACATAACCATAGACAACCCTGATAGACAATGAGATTGTAACAAAATAACCATACCACATTAGTATCTTCTGAATCGTAAGACATATGAAAGAAAGAACCATACATGGATATGTATGAAATATAATATTCCTAAGAATAAAATTAAAATAAATTCATTGTAATTATATAACCCACATAAAGGAAACAAGTGGTGTATAAGGCATGTGTCCTACAAAAATGAAGGTGAGGCGATACTCCTTTACCTTAAGTCATGACTTCCTTGATCTGTATTTGAAAATAATATATAATAAATATAGGTTTATTATACATATATTATAGAACTATAATCATATATATCATACCATTTATGATTTACTTATAACTTTTATCACCCATTTATTAGCAATTCTTTTTTGAAATTATAGTTTTGTGTAATAAATAATTTTTTTAATATATGATTCAGTTTTATAGTTATAGAAATTGTACATTTATTATGTTAAAATAATATACATAATGTTAATAATTATATAAATTTCATATATATTCAATATATTCATATTTATATTCATTTATAAAAGTTATATATTGAAACATTAATTACAATGTTCATGGAGATAGTAGGCCATATGTTTTCATTAACACAATTTATATTTTGTTAAAGGATGGAAAAAATAAATTTAAATACTATTTTACCATTAAAGAATAATTTTTATATCATAAATATCATACATATTATTTATATATATCCTTATTTCCATCCATGTCAAAATAAAATAAAAAATATATCACACCGCTTCGTCGAGGTGATAGTCAACACGTACACACGAGTACCATTATAATTTTACAAATGATTTGAAGATAAGATGATATATGTATATTATAATTAAATAGTAATAATTATATCTTAAATATTATATAAATATGTTAAATCCATTATAATATCCATCTCTGAGAGGTGGTGATGGAAATAAATTACATTGGCATATGAGGCGATAATCCCCTTTCATGTGATCGACTATTTAATTTCCCATTTGATGAAATAGTAGATGGATATAGATTATGAAACTAACATTATACCATTTTTTTATATGTTAGATTTTGTCTTTTTATATTATAATATTTTAATATAATTTTAATGATTTAGAATAAGAAATAAAATTAACAAACTCGGTTAAGAAAAATAACTCCCCTTCAGAAAACCACATTATTTTATAAATAAAATACTTAATAGGAGGGGTTTACAACCAAAATAAGGAATTCAGGATGTTTTTAAGGGAATAAATTAAGATATTTGGGTAGGAATGTTCTGAAAAAATGGATTTTCAAGTGTGAAGTGGAGAGGAGAGTGGATGACCTCTTATAAGTGGGGGAGATGACACACTTAGAATATTTGGAAATAAAAGGATATACCCTTGTTTTACACACCCAGAAAGGCTTAAAAATAGATAATTATGGAACCTGAGATGTTATAAGGTCTAAATATGGTCAACCAATCATAATTGTAAAAGTGTTTTGGTCATTTAAACCCTTATATTTGTAGTTTAACCCCCGGTAAACCTGTTTTCACCTTTATAGTGGAAATTGATTTTTACTATTTTTACATTTAATTATGACCAAATTATAATATGTCCTTACTATATAATATTAATTATTCTTATTAAAAATATTAAATCCATTTTTCCAAATTCAATTCATATAAATTTGGGAATTTAGATTAAAATTAAACTTACAGACATGGCGAAAAAGTTGTTTTCCAAAGAAAAAGTTTTCCATAAGTATAATCATATTAATACATAATTCAATATAAAATTGATTTAAAGAACCAAAATTTAATAAATAATAACGTAATTGAATAAATTTTAATTTTTAATCATTTTAAAATCATATGTATCATTATAAATGATTAAAATAAAAAGTGATTTTCAATAAAAACTAGTATTTTTCATTATTAATCAAAAAATAAATATTTTTAGAAAATTATCAAAAATAAACTCTATAAAAATTTGATAATTTGATTATATAAATTTACATTCATTTTATAATATATATATACATATATATATATATTTTAATATTGGGAAAATTTTTTATTTAATTTTCATTAATAAAATAAAAAGTATTTTTTTGAGAAAATGTATTTTCAAAGAATATAACGTGCAAAAAAACTAATGTAATTTTTATCAATATTTTTAATTTATCTAAAACTTTAATATATAATTTTAAAAATCATCTTATTATATTTCTATTTCCAAATTTATCGGCTAAGTTATAGTGGTTATGTTTAAATAATAATTTTTTAATAGTATATTGTGGTTCATCATAACATAATATTGCATGTAACGTAGGATATCATTGAAATGAAATATATTTGACGGAAAATATTTCATAAAATATGAGGGATGTTAAAATATACATGTGTGAGTGCCTGAGTTATCACTCTTGTTCTTATTCTTTTATACTCTATCTCTCCTCCTCATGCAAACCTGAATTGGTACATGATGTCTCAGTTTCTCCTTTGCGCAACTATATCACTCAATTTTTTCCTAATGAAAGATGGACCTTATTCCTATTGTATTTCTTTAATGTTATGTTAAAAAAATCTTCCCATGACTATGGTAATCCTTTATTTAGATCATATCACGACATCTTCTCCTTCACGAATATTATTGTGCCTCCTATACTTGATTCTATCATGACACTCTTCAATCTGAAGATCACAAGAATGTGAATGTGTATCTCATGTCATCATAGAACCCAATGAATCTGAGGTACACAAGTAATATATAATGGGATATCCTCTCATTTTCATTTCTAAGTAAGGTTCATAGGATACTTTACCCTTCACATATATGGAAACACAAAGGTGGTTTTTTTTCATATGAAAATGAGAGCCTCAGAAACTCGATTGAAAACAATAATAGTTTTGGCCTCAACACCTCAATATTTATATATAATGATTCTCCATTAGACATGATCTTTATAATTCCTGAATTCATTGGTCTAAATATCTAGTCAAGTCAGATTTTTAATCTCTAAATATTATATAACTTTAAATACCAGAAAATTCAAGTAATTTATATTCTTCCATGTGACATTTTTATTTCATTCTAACATGATCATTATTTTAAACATCACTTGTCACTGATATTTTTATAATAACAACTTAATATATATGTATTAATAATATATTTATGTTTATTCACCTGTGTCTGAGAATATTCACCTCATATGAAAGTCACTATCTCATTTTTGAAATAAAAAAATTCTTGTAGGGCATAGATTGCATGCATGGAGGATCATGGAATTTTTTTCTCAAGATCTCACATATATGGTATTGGTTTGATCAAAAGGATGGTAGAATGAAAATAATCATCAATAAAATGAAACTTTTAAATTAGTATATTGAATATAATGAATTAAATGACTAGTTGACTCAGATTAAATGTATTGTATGTGAAATATTTTAATCGTAACTCAATAATGCAAGAAAAATACAGCATGTAAAGCATATATCCTACAATGAACAGAATTTTGGATGACCTATAATTTATATAGAATCCTAATCCTCAGACCACTTGTCTATGGAACCATGTTCAGATCCCCAGAACACATCACACGCACTGGCCTTCATAGTCTATGCCTTAGTGTTTCGGCCCACTAGCCCTCTTATACGCATGATAACTAATGTGTGTTCAATTGTTCACACATTAAAACCATAAATTGAACAAAAATGTGTGGTCAAGTTATCTCAATTTGGGGTTAAGTTGGTTTCCACAACTGGTTTATTACTAGAATGTTTTTTGTGAATTTTGATATATATTTAATTAAATACTATGTATATATTATCTAATTCCATTATATTATAATGTATTAAAAAATATGATACATCTTCTCAAAAAATCATTTAATTATTATTTCTATAAAGTCCTTATTTAAAACATCAGTTCACCTCATTAAAAAATGTAATTATTTTTACATGGCTATCCAAATAATTCACCCCACTTCTTGTTAAAATTATAAATTCAAATATTTTAAAGAAGTCTATTACTCAAAAAATAATTCTCACATGTTTTATGTATTATCAAAAATATTCCAATCTTAAAACATATGATGGGGATGTTTTCAAAATAATCCATCAAGAATCATCACTCAACAGAAAACATATTTTGATATTATCATAACCATGTCCTTCAACATTATTGATAATAAAAAAAAATTCATTCAATGCCCACATCAAGTAAAATATATGAAATGGGAGTTTAATGGAAAGATAAAAGGGAAATTTATATACATGAACATAGAGTTACATAATTTTTTCTAAAATGGAAAATATGGGATATGAAATTTGGGAACCACTATAGTGGAAAATGATCCATAGTAACTATATTCTATGATTATATAAAGGAAATTTATGCCATTTTATTATTTTATTTATAACATCTAATTTATTTATATTGGTTAACTTTTAGCTATATATTGGGGTGGAATGAATAGGGGTTACCATTTTTCGAAAAATAAATCATTGATTAATTTTCATATACTTAATTGATTACCTTTAATTATGATAAACTATTTTATTTTAAGTGTGTTTAATTATTTTAATGGAATAAGCTATATGTTTGTAAATTTATCCTTTATGAGAATACATGAGAGTGGATTGGGGAAATATTATTACGTATTTTTACTAACTCATAACTAATTATATCAGTGATCATGTATATTTTTGAATTTTAGATGTAGGTAATAGATTGTCCGTAATGTTCTTTGGAGGTATATATTTGTAGATGATTATGTGGTTCATCTTGAAGTAGTCACTCATATAATTAAGGATACGTTATACCATTAATTTTTTTTGAGAATCATCTACTATTTTATCATGATTTTTTAAGATGTGTATCTATTTTATTTTCTCTCACTCTCTTTTTGTATGAAATAATTTAAATAGTATTTATAATATTGATTTTATATTTTTTATAAATGTTTCATTTATTGATAAGAAATTTTGTTATTTAATTAATGTAAAATAATTCCACAATCAATATGTTTATCACTTCACACTACTTTATAGCCTATAAAGATCAAGGAATGTTCTTGAGGATATCTAGTGGGTCCAAATTTCCTTAGGATTGAGGATCTCATGGCATGTTCATCACAAAAAAAGTATTATAGTAGGGTTATAATGATTAATTCATGAATAATTTGAATTTTTACTGACTAGGGTGTTCATAAATCATAAGGTACTCATAAAATATTTAGTTATCCTCATTATAGAGATCCATCAATTATGAAATAGTTTGGGTTAAAAAAGTTATTGAAAGGATACCTTGTTTGAAGTTGGTATATTGTTCCTTGTAGTTTTCTATAACCATGGTATGATAGGATTTAACATATTGACCCAACCTATCACCCCTGAACCTCACAAAAATTATATCTAAGTGATAACAGGTCTTACATGATTCCCCAAAATAATTAAAGCAAAGAAGTAAATACTGATGGGATAGAAAATACCCTTGTGGGATGATTTTCACTAGTAACCCACATGCTCCCCAAATAAACCTTATAGAAATTTTATCTTGAGTTGTTTGTTACTCGACATACCAAACTTATAGGTAAAAGAAAATTCATTGAATGAATATAGAAAACAAATTATATGATTCATGATAAAATGTTTTTATCTATAATAATTTGTTAAAAAACTAAAAATAATAACAATTGATATATAATTAAACTGATTTAAATATTGGGCCAACAAACTTTTCTCTTAAAGAAGGAAATATATCAGCTCCTACAAGCCCCCCAAACACTATGATTCGTTCCATCAATTGAACTCCTTCTATAAATTATCTCATACAATATTTCTACCAATTATGTATATCAAATAAATATATCTTTCCCTAAACCATGTTATATTATATTCTATATACCCATCCTCTAGAGTGAACAAATAGCAGGTTACTACTAGATCTAATAGGATTTCCCCAATACACCCCATTCATCCCATGTTTTTTTAAACCATCAACCTTTGGTGATTTATATAAAACATGGCCCTCTCCCATAAAATTTGATAGCGAGTTATAAAAATCACCTTTAACTATAATAAGAAATATAAAGATACATGAATATAAAAAATTTCTAGGTATCACAAAAAAAATAACCATAGATCTCAAATCCATCTCACACACCCAAGACAATAAAAAATCTAAGGGAAACCTATGCCATGAGTAACCAGCCAATATTGGGAATCACCAACTCATGAGAGGAATAAATACCACCAATACTCACCTTTTTATTTCCCTTATGGTCATCACATTCATGTTGGTGTTTCTACATGATCACCTTATCATTTATAGGGAGGTTTTAACACCCATGTACGATTTTACAACACTAAATCCCAAATCCGCAAAAATAAATCCAATAAAAAAACAAATCTGGCACCAAAAAATGAAAATAAAAATTTGAATTCAAGAAATTTAAAAATAAAATTAATTTCATACTAATTTCTTATTATTTTTAAAAAAACCCAGGCACAAAAAATCCCCACATTATGTTTACATAAAAAAGTCTCACAAAAATCAGTTTTTACCCAAAAAAAAGTAGCATTCAAAAAAAATATTTCAAGAACATAAAATAACTTATACATAGAATCACATAAAATCCATGAGATTTTGAGACAAACTAGAATACTTGAGATTCCATAAAAATGAAATCCAATGATAAAATTAAATCATGTAATGATACTAAAGATCAAAGTAACACTTATTCTTTAGAAATCCCTAACATATAAATCCCAAAATTAAACCTTGAATTCCATCAGTAACCACCAATACCCAATTTTATAAAGTATTAAATCAAAGTAAACCATGAATGAGTGGGGATAATTAGAGGATAAGAGGGGATCCAGAATAAATTACTTTCTACTTAGACACAAAATATAATTAGATCTAAGATAAATGAGATCTAGAGGGAAGGAATCACTATTGAATTCTAAGATACCATCCTGGGTTTGAGAGGTCCATGAGTGTGGAGAAGAATGAGAGTTAAATCCTCAAAATCATATATAAATTTAAATTTTTAGAGGGGTTTTACATGGTATTATATATCAAGTGCATGGTCCTAGTGGACACACATATTCCCTATACAATACACTTTCTAAATTTCACATGATCACCATGGACAATATGCATGGTCTAGATTACTTTTGACCATGCACATCATAATCTACAAAGACCACCATAATTTTACCATTCATGGTATAAATTAATTTCCCTAGAGATCGTGCATAGATAAATTAAAGGACTAAAATGGATCAAATTCCTCTTAATTTCAACTCAAATTCACTCAAAATATAAACACCTTAAATATATCCATTAAATACATCTACTAGGTACCTATAATAATACCCCCCCATAAAAATACCTATCATCTGTAATGTAGTTTTGTCCCACATTTGAGATGGAAATAGATAATATGGGGGTGAAATAAAAACTAAAATAGTTAAATTAAATTACCTAAAAATAAGAAATTTTGTGGATTTCAAGACTAAATAATTAAATCATAAAAAATTTTAGAAGTGAGTTCAAAAAGTGAACATAGTAAAGAAAAACTATATAGACCATGATAGTTATAGTACTATATATCCAAATGATATGATTTCTACTCTTCACACTATTAATTCATGAACATGGATATCCACTAAGATATATCCTTTCTGATGGGTGTAGACTAATACCATCCATTTATATTGTAGTATTCCAAACATAGAATTTACAAGAGCATTCATAAAATATTATTTTTTGTAAGATCAATTATAACCTAGGAAACTACCTTTTGTCCGAGTGAGTAAGACCAAATGGTACATTTAGATGATTGTATAACCCTATGAGAATCAATATTGTGTAATCAATTACACTGTGAGTAAAAAATAGAACAATAAAGAAACTGAATGTTGTAGTTGTTATGTTGGTTTATAAACTATGAAATTAAACCCATCACAAGTAATGGATGATGAATCTTTAATCAAACCAATAATGCGTCAATGATTCCAAATGATAATGAGTTTTTTTATTTAACATTGAATCACTTCATCAACAGATAATGGAATTGTTCCGTATCATATGTCTCATGTCACAACCTAATATGTTTATAATTTATATAAATTATTCTTAAATGGGTAAAAACTTAGAGACAGTCTGCATGGTATTTAATCTTAATGATCAATGTTAACATCATGTGTGAGTTTTTATAAATCTAGGATCATAATAAAATTTAATGGTTAATATAATTCAAATTTGGAAATAATATAGTCACCCTTTTTTCACAACAGTCATAATTTACATTTAAAAAGTCAATAATTCTGATTATTCAACCCATATCTATAAAAATAAACTTTCA
This sequence comes from Viscum album, assembly GCA_963277665.1. NCBI lineage: Eukaryota > Viridiplantae > Streptophyta > Magnoliopsida > Santalales > Viscaceae > Viscum > Viscum album. The sequence goes on from OY728126.1 coordinate 1,006,862,838, forward strand.
GATATTCATTAATTTCATCTTTGAAAATATGTGTCGAATAATCACTCAGAATCAACCCTGAAAATAATCTTCTTAAAATTTAATAATCCATAAGAGAATATTCAAGCGAGTACACAAAATTTACAAAAAAAATTAACATAGAATTCTATTTATAATCTAATTTATATAGTGATATATAATTCACTAAGTTGTTTAGATAATATGTAAGAGTATATTTATAAATATTAATTTTACCTTTTAGTAAACCCATATATATAAGATTTTAAAACACCAACTATAATAGACATGGGTTATTTATTTTTCTAAATTTAAAACTCTAACATCATATATAAGTGTCCACTAATATATATAATATTCAAAATCATAAAATTTAAGTTTAATTCTATAAATAATATATTTCCATTAAAAAAACTGTGAAATATTATTCTCACTAAATAAGTTTATTCCCTTATAAAAATTTCCAAACATAAAATATATAAAAATTTCATCTAATAATGAAGTATTTTTTTAGATCCAAATAATTCACTACATTATAAAATTTTAAATGTTTTATTGAATAGGGTTATAAATATATAAGAAATATCTTTTTATTCTTAACTTGTAATTAGAAAAATATCATCATCATGGAATGTGAGAAAATAATAAAAATGAATGTTATAAAATAAATGAATAAACTAAGAGAGTGATATAAAAATTATTAAAACCAAAACAAAAAATAGAAATGACTCAATTAATATTATCTTCCTTTGTAACGACCTAAGATTTTGTGTCCTTTAAAATACAAACTATGTTCAATAACTTATGTGACACACTACACCCAATGTAATCAATCCAAAAAAATAATTAAAATTTATCAATAAATATATAATAAACACAAATATGGTAAAAAATTAAATTTTTTTACCTTTAGAAGGTATATAAATAATATGAGTTATTATTGGGAATGTTATATTCAATAATAGTTATTTTCATTAAATTATATATTTTCATTAAAAATAGGTAAAATTTAAAAATGTAAAATTTAAATAAGAAAATTTTCATTAAATTTTTTAATTACTCACTAAATATTTATCTTAGAATATATTTATGATATTTTTCTAAAATAATTTACTTATAGGTGAAAAGTGAAAATTATTATTTTTTGCCAAAACATTGAATTTAATCGCATTATTGGTGAATTTGAAATTCCTAAAAGTTTATAAAATTTTATAATTATTCAAATATATATTTTAAGGTTATATCTATGATATTTAAAATATTATTATGGACTTATAAATTCATTTTTTAAAATTTTGAGGAATAAAAAATTTTTTATTTCTATTTATCAACCTTTTTCATTTGTTTCAATTAATTAATCTATTTCATAGAGGAATTAAGTTTTGGGTTGATTTTAAATCCAATTTTTTTTTATCATAGAACAATTACTCTCATTAAAATTAGTTGTACTAAAATAAATAAATTATTCATAATTTTAAGGAATAAATGTAAATTTTTAATTAAAAAATATTTTAATGTGTTCTTAATTGAGAATATTCTTTCCTAATATTTAGTAAATGAAATCATTTAATTGATGTATAAATTTAGAATTTTATTTTAAAAATAAGGTAATTAGGTTCTACTTATATTTTTATTAATAAAATAATTTACTTGATTAATATTTAATTAAGTGTAATGATTTTGTAAATGACTATTCTAAGGTGGCTTAAAATTTTCTAAATTAAGATAAATTTTTGGCCTTTTAGAATAATTTTGTTAGGTTGTAAATTATTAATTACATTTTTACCATCCTTAGTTCACCAAGCTTATAAAAATTTCATGACATTCCTTTCATAAATTTTAATTATCATTCTTTTCAACAGAAGAGAGCCTCTTCTTTTCTTATAAAAAGGTGGTTCACATCCAAACATTCAATAAAACACACATTATTTTAAATTTATTTTAATAAATGCCAAAATTTCATCCAATTAATTTAATTTTCTTACCTTAACACCCCTTTCCCCCAAAAAATATCTTATGTCCCAGAAATCTAAGGCCTTTATCAAGAAGATGTTTAAGATCTCAATGAAGGTGACACATATTTGTTAACATTTTATTTCTTAGTCCTTCAATTATATACCTACCATAACCACAATATAAAAAATATGTAAATTATTAGTGTGTTGAGATTTTATTATAATAATTTTATATCCATTATTTATTCTCTTCCATCTATTAAGAAAAATGAATAGTTGTCCTTTGTGCACGCGCTCAGATTACCAATTCTATTAAGCCACACTTTTGGTTTTTAATCACCAACTTTTATTGATAGTTAAAAAATATTATCTACCAATTTAATATAATATTTATAATAATTTAATGATTATTAAATATTGAGATTTTTATTTTCTACTTTCCTTCGATTAGATAAATAACATGAGCTTCCTTTATGTGTATGTGTGGGATACCCCTCCAAGAGATGATGTTTCTATTTAGTTTTATATTTCAAAAAACATGAATGGAATTTGATATATAATTAATTTATAATAAGGGTATTTTATTAAACCATTTTCATACTTTAATGATAATGTTATAAAATCCATAAGTAATATTAGTAATAAATGTATATAGTAAATTCAATTTGTAAAAAGGACATACTAAGGTAACAATTATAAATACAGTACATCCACGGGAAATATACTAAACTATATAAATTATGTTCTAATTGAATATTAAAGAAAATAATAAAATTTATTTATGGATATAATGGAAGTATTTTACAATACCTTTTAAAATGTTCAACAAAACTAATGTATTACGATGAAATTAACCGAACAACACCGAGTGACCAATATAAAAACACTATATTAAAAAAGTATATAAAGATAATAAATGGACCATAAAAAAATTATTATAAATGGAAAATTATTTTGGTTATATTTATAATGAAAAAATTTATTTATTTAGGATTTTATGTGAATGTTCAAAATTATTTTGGATACAAGTTAGGGTTTCATCTCAAAAAATCCTTATTTGAGAAAATGTTATTTTATGCACCAAATTTATTTTAAATTGTGTATATAATACCAATTAGTTTTTAAATATCATGTAATATTAATATTTATGGAATATTACCTTAAAATTCATGTTCTCTATCATTCAAGAATCATTTATTAAGATGTTTCTTAAGTCGTAAGGGATTTTTCTCATCAATTCCTCTTCTTTGATACATGTTTTAATTTTATGGCCTGCATTCTATTTTTTGTAACGTATATACTACCCAATAATGTATTTTTTAAATTATAAATTATTTAATTAATGGTATTTAGTGACATATATGAATTTCATGTTTCTAATTAGTTTTGTTTTAAAAATTACTAAATCCATAAGGGTATCTTGGTAATAAATTTAAATCCCATAAGACATGTCTAAGTTTCACACCATGTTCCCTTTTCAATGATGTAAATTATAAAATCTAGTTTCTTTAGGAATTATTATTTTTCAAATAAATTAAATTTCTTCAATATCATTCATTTCATGCGACACTGAGTTTAGCATGTGTTACGTGTGAGACCGAGTTGTTACAAACGAAGATATATTATTAATACTATTACATAAAATTGGCCACAATAACATTATAGTTACCATTTTTGGTATGAATTGTAATATTTTTTAAAATATTAATTATAATGATTTTATATAAATAATTGTATGATTAAAATTAAATAATTCTAATGAAATTCCCTATATGTTTCAAAAGTACAATTTTTTCAAAAAATGTTTATATTAAATTTTGTGAAAAAATAGAAAAACAATTTTGATGAATTTTTGAAGATGTATTTGAAATAAATAAACTTCATTTTATAAATCTAAATGTCAAAATTATCTTGGAGTGAATTTCTAATTTTGTTTAAGGGGATAAATGTTTCACTAAATAGTGATAAATATCGTTTTTTATTAATAATCACCCTATCATTTATAGATTTTAAAAACATAATAACAATATAAATATGGTGTTAAAAGTAAATTTAGTTTAATTAAATATTTTTAATCCTTTTTTTCATTGGAGTTAACTCCATATTGAATTTCTATATAGAAAATTTCTACACTTATGATAATTTTCCCATAGAAAAAATATTTTTTCACCGCATCTGTGAGTTTAATTATAACTTAAATGCTACACATTTGTTGAATTTAATTTGAAAAAATGGATCTAATATGTTGAAAAATAATAATTTTTTTCTAATTATTTTATATTATTTTTTTATCATTATGAATACTAATAGTATATTAAATTAATTAACACAACTAAGGTAAAAATGGGTTTATCAGGGGTTAAACTAAAATTAAAAGGAGTAAAATGACAAAAAATCATTTCCAACCCAAATTTATGGAAATATTTATATATTATATATTTTATTAAATATAATGGTCTATTTTGGATCCTTTTGGAATTATATAAACATGGGTACACCTTTTTATTTTCTAAAATTTCAAGTGTGCCACTCACCTCACTTCTCTAATTCACACTTACAATACCATTTTATTTGGAAAATACCTACACAAATACCTATAATAATTCCAAATTATAATGCTATATTCCTACTACTTATCATATATCCATCCTATTAATTATTTTTTTTGAAAACACAAAGACGTCACACAACGAAGAGGTAATGTTCTTCGATGTGCATTTTTATTTTATTTCTTCCTCAACCTCCTTCAAATATTATTAACCCTTGTTCAAAATTAAAAACTTACTATTTTACATGTAATTATTTTTTATTTTTTTATGTTAATTTCCAATATCCATATCCTTTTACCTCATATGAGAAACAATAATGACACTCGTGTGTACAACAAACTATCACCTCACGAACTGATGTGACATGATTTCCATCAAGACCTCTCACAACTAGTTATTATAATGGTTATAATGTATATAAATCATATTTTTAACGTAAATATAATTTTATAAATATTATATCACATATAACTTCTAAATTTCAATTCTCTTGGTGATACGACAATATGGATCATGATTATAACGTTCTACCGCGGCACAAAGCGATGTGGATCTTTCTTAAGGTATAATTTATATGAAAGGTAATATGGTCATGATTACATAAAAATATGGGATATATATGAAATATAAATTATTATTTAATTTTAATATATTATTTAACATTATTTAATTAAATCCATCCATAAAATAGAAACAACATTCATGTGTATGTATGACCTACAGTCTCCATGATCAGAGTATCTCATTTTCTATCTCCAACAAGAAAAGATTACTATAAATAAAATTATAATAAATAATTTTTTTATATAATGGAAAAAATTATAGAGATTATTTAAAAATGATGAAATTTATAGGATAAAAAATAATAAATCAAAACCTATATGAAACAAAATCAGTTATTACCCTTATTTTTTTAGAGGAATTATTAATAATCATGTAATAAAATGTCATAAGTAAATAATATATGTTATGATAAATATAATTATTATTATGTAATATATTTATAATAAACATATATTTATTATATACGATTTCTTAATTTAGATTAAATAATTTGAGATTTAAGGTAATGGATTTACATCTCACTTTTTACTTTTGTGAGACACGCTCCATATTCACAAAATATTTCATTTATATAGTGCATATAATGAAAATGAATTTATTTTTTGGTGGTTTTCATGGAAATTATAAGGACTAACATATCCTATTGTTTATCTATCTTTCAAGGGGATTATGACACAAATTTATTAAAGTGTTAAGGGTTTAATTATACTATCTTATAATCTAGTGAGATTGTTAATGTTTATTCTTTAGATAATGAAATAATATGATCTATCTCTAAAGAAACCCATGAATATTATTATAATATATTTATGTCATGATAATACATTTTTACCTCCATTTTCTCTCTTTATGTATTAAATATTTATAAATAATGTATTAAGAAAAATTGTCTTTATTTATATCTTCAATAATAAATTATTTTTCTTTCATATCCATGTTTTCTAAAAATGTTTTAAAATTTATTTTGTCATTACCCAAAGGATTCATTAAATTAATTTTACCATTTTTTTATCTTTTTCTATTTTTTTAAAATGAATATTTATTTCATTTTCAAAACAATTCCTATTTGGATTTAACTAAAAATGTGAATGGAATCTTTGTTTTAATGTGTATGAAATTTTCTACCTTCGTGACCACATAATATTTTAAATATTCTATTATAATTTTACAAGGTTATTATTATTTATAAAAGGAAACATAAAAATGTTTTATGTTTTAAAAAGTGTTTTTTAAATAGGAAAGGATATTTTCTGCGGGAAATGTTCTAATTGTTTTTTAAAAGAAATTTTCCATATAATATGTCATCCTTTGACATTACATAAGATTTAAAAGATATATTATCCATTGATACCATCATTATTATTTCATTTTATGGTTTATTATTATGATGAAAATATTTTTATGAAATCTATTTCCTACCATGGGTTATAATTTAAATAATTTCTTATATAACTATAACCCTTTTCACGGATAATGATATGACAAATGTTTTATGATCCTACGACACATAGATGTATGAGTTATGTGATGGGAGGGATGTAATATCCTTATAATTAATTTTTTAAAAATATATAACTTAGATATAAATATAATATGTGTGAACTTGATTATAAGGTCACATATTTATGCATGAACCTAATAAAATGTTCACAATATTATGCATGAACCTGATTACATGTTCACAGTGTTATTCATGGAACTAGATTTTATGTTCATAAGGTTATGATTGGAACTAGTTTCATGTATATAAGTTTATGCAAGGAACTAATTTCATTTCCTTCACTTAATGATGGATTATTTTCATGTTTACAAATTTTGACAATGATATATGTTTATGTGTATTACAAAAATATATGTCTTATTCTAATTATATGTTCTCATGGCTCATATTCTTTTATTCCGTTATGGTTCATGTCTTATGAACTACCAATATTTATTCCATGTTGAAATATTTTGATATTTACTATGAAGGGTATGGTTTTTAGATCTTTTTATCATGTTCTCATAACCATATTTTGACATTATGTTTACATATCTCCCATATTTACCCTTATTGAGCATCTTAAGTCACTATTTTTCAGGCTTCCTTTCCTAGTTTATGAAGAAGGAATTAATAAATTGTATTTTTTAAATAGTACATGAGGGAAAGATCCTTATGGGGCATGTTGAATATATTTCACTGAATAAGATGATTGTTAACTTAGTCTCCATAGGAACTAAACCATTATGGTCCTTGGGCATGTATTAGTTAAATGTAATGAGTATTCATCTATTAAGATGCTATATCTTTGTATAAGATGTTTGATTCTCTATATTTGGTATATGAGGAAAGGTTTATTTAAATAATTTTAACTAGGATGGGAAAACATTAGTAAGATCCCTATATATATGTCATGAATGATTCAAATTATAGAAAAATTCTCTATCACTTTGTTAAAGGATAGATAGAGTGGGTTAAAATAAATTACATCCCTATCTTGATAAGTGGATGTGGATTTGGCACATAGGTTCTTAGTTGTATTAGCTATGAAAATGGTGTAGTGATATAGACTCGATCATCACCTAGTGCACAATAATGGGCCTTGTTGCACTCCAGTTTTGACACTCTCGAAGTATATATTTAGAAATTAAAAATATCTTTAAGAACCATCATAAATGATTTAAATAGACAGTGACTATAAATGACATATGATAAATCTAATGTGTCATAGACTAAAATAAGGTTTCATGGTTTATTAATCCTTTAAATTATTTTTTTTCATGATAATGTGGTTCCCCACAATGATTATTTTTTATTACAGTATGTTTTTTGGTTTTAGTCAATGGATGGAACCCGAATGAACCATATTAACAGTGATTCTAATTAAAAATTAAATGATTATATTCATAATAAACCAAAATTTATGGGATATGGATTGAAAAATACTATTTACATGCTCACAAAACGTTATCATACTATAAATCATGATGAAATTCCTAATGATCAGGGGGTGGAGAAATCTTCGATTGAGTCCTTCATGAGGAAATATCCCCTACCATTAGTTTATCATCTAATCAACTAGTTACTAAACAATGGATCTATATAATGGAAATTTTAGTTTCCCTTATTGAGTGTTTAGATCTTGAAAAAGTAATATTGTTTGTATACCATTTGGAAGGTGAGGGAGATAAATGGTGATATATTTTTAAGAATAAATGGACAAATAAAGAAATTAACTCCATGAAGTGGGATAATTTTAAGATCTTAATTTCAACAATTACTTTTATTATATTATTTATAAAAAATGAGAATGAATTCCTTGATGTTATATAGAATAATGATGATTCTCTCAATATATATGTAGAATATTTTACATGGCTAGAGTGGTACTCTTATAGTATTATCATTCAACATGAATATAAGGTTGTATAATTCATAAGTGGATTAAAACAAAATCTCCAAATGGAATTAGCCATAAAGGATATTAAAAACTATAAATAAATAGTTTTATGTTCACTAAAAGTAAAAAAGGAATCTCAAAACCCTCTTAGAACCAGTTATAAGAAATGGAATATAGGGTTCCATGGAATTTCCAATGTTATTTCACATGGAAGGAAGAAAAATATTCAAACTCATACCATAAATAATATTGGTAAAGAGCACAGAGGTGAGTTACTAAAATGAAAAAGAATGTGTTTCGTGTGTGGGAAGAGTATATATTAAGAAAAATAATTTAGAGGTTGTGTCATGAAGCTATTCAATGAAATGAAAGGAGTGATAACTCAAAATAATTCATCACACACAATCCGATGTTTCAAATTCATGGAGTATTAGAATTATTCTATCCAATTATCAAATCTAAAGGTTAATGATAGTTATCAAAACCAGTAACCTCTTAAGCTGAGACACAAAGGGAAATATCAAGTGATCAATATTTCTGATGAGTGGTTTGATAATAAAACGGTGAAAGATACACTTATCATCTAGTATTCAACTGCTAATATCTTATTTAACTATAGATCTTCAAATTATTTCATATATGATTAATTTGATAATGGTATCAAGATTCCACACAAATGATTAGATTTATAATAACCATAAAATACCCCTAATGGTATAATGATCACATCTCATGTATATGATTCCTATCTAGTTTTAATTTTTGAGAATGTGCTTCCTGCAAATCTTGTCATTCTTCATCAAGTTGAATTTTATGTTATCTTATGAACGGATTTGATTTCTCAAAATTAACCCCACATTAATTTTTGAGGAAGGGAAATCATATTTTAAAGTAAAAACCAACCTAGGATCATCTATTAATATGATGATAAATACAAACATGAGATAAAAAATACCATTCATTTTATGAGTATTAATTCTTATTCAAAAGGGGTGTCTATCGTATATGGTTGGGGAGAAACTCAAAATTAGTGATATTCCTATTGAGGGGGAGTTCATCGTTGTATTTATAGTATATTTTTCTATTCCTCCACTAAAATGGGAATTTGAGTACTCAATATAACTCATACCTAGTTCAAAACCTATTTCATAGACTCCCTATAGAATTGTCTCGATTGAGTCATAATAATTAGAGACCCAAATCCAAGAGAACCTTGAAAAGGTATTAATTCATACATGTGTGTTAACTCGGGTTCACTGGTTCTATTTGTTAAAAATAATCATGGATCAATGAAAATATGTATTGATTATCAGAAGATTAATTAGATCATGATCAAGAACATGTATCCTCTACCCCACATTTATGACATGTATGATCGACTGTGTGGAGATCAATACTTTTCCATGAATGGCCTTCATTTTGGATATAATAATATAAGGGTAAATAAAGATTATATACCCAATAAAAATTATGTACAATATTTAGACACCATTATCTTATAGTTATACTATTTGGTCTTACAAATTAACCCTCTATCTCTATGGATTTAATGAATATGTATTTAGTGAATACCTTGATAAGTTTCTAGTAGTATTTATAGAATATATACTAATTTATTAAAAGGGATATAAAAATAATGAAGATCACTTTTATAATTGTTCAAAATTCCTTAAGGAAGTAAGAACTATATGAAAATTTTTAAATGTGTTAATTTTGACTACAAAAGGTTTCATTTTTTGTTCATATATTCTCATAGAAGGGTATATAGGTGGATCCATCAAAGATAGATATTATTGTAAATTGAACCAATCTAACTATGGTGACTGGTATCCATTGTTTTCTGGTTTTTTATTAATTTTATCAATGGTTTTTGGATAATTTATCAAGACAATCTAATGCACTCACCATGTTAACCCAAAAGAGATCCAAGTTAATCTGTGTAGATGAATGTGAGAAAAATTTGAAAGAACTAAAGAGAATATTATTCAGTGCACCTATTATTAGATTAACCTATAGAATATAAGGTTTTTAATCTCTATTGATGCATCCAATAAAATATTGGGATAATTTATTAAGAATAATGAAATGGTTATAACTTATGCATCATGAAAATTGAAGGTTCATGAGAAAAATTACCCAACTCATTATTTGTAGATAGCTACAATAATTGTTTCATTAATGGTATGAAATCATTTTCTTTATGAAGAAATGAGTTATATATATACCGACTAATAAATTATAAAGTATATATTAAATTATAAGTAGTTGAATATGTACCAGAGATGATGGTTAGTATTGATTAATGATTATGAATTCTCAATATAATAAAACCCTTAGAAAGAAAAGAAGGTGGAAAATGCTTTTAGTTGAAAGTATAATTATAGCATATAAAATTTGAGGATAAAAAAATATCCAATATTTATTTATTTTTAATGGATGGGTCTACAAATATAGAAGGAAGGGGATACATATTATCTTTCTCCGTTAAATGTTCAACCATCTATCTATGTAAATATTACACAGGTACAGAAAATAGATATAGAGGTATAAAAGAAAGATAAAAATGTTCCTAAGTTTAGAAATGATAATAATGGAATAATAAATCATATGAGATTTTTATTTGTTCCATATATACCATATTTTAGTAGAGAGTAGTTATAAGAATCTTATTTGAATTCATTCTCATTTCATCTTGGAAATAAGATGTATAGTGATTTGAAAGAGTATTTCTATGGGGATGTCAAGAGGAGAAATATCATAGAGTTTGTATCTCACTACATGATATGTTAGCAATTTATGGTGAGAAAAAATATAAAAAGGGTATATATCATTCATTACACATACTAGAGTGGAAATGGGAAACAATATCCATGATTTTTTTATCAGACTCCCCAAAAATAATAAAGGTAATAAATCTATATAGGTTGATGTTGATCAAAATATAGCTTCAGAACACTTCATCATGATTAGATAATATTTATCTATGGATTTTCTTTCAATGATATAAATTAATAAAGTGGTAAGGCTTCATAGAGTACCAAATTCCCTTATGTCTGATTGGACTCTAAGGTGTACCTTGAAGTTCTAGTGATGCTCCAACAAGCTATTGATATATAGATTATTTTTAACTATGAATATCACCCTAAGATATATGGTTTGTCATAGAGAAAAACTATAAACCTAAAGGATATTTTTATATATTATTATCTTTATTTAAAAGTTGGTTTGGAATGAAAACCTTCCTCCAGTTGAGTTTTAATTCCACAATAGATTTCACTAGATCATTCAGATGACACATTATGAATCTGTCTATGGAATGAAGTGCATGAATTCAACATACTGGGTTGAATTTATAGAAAGAAATACATAAGGACCTTAGATTGCTGAAGAAATTGTAGGTAATGTTAGATTCATTTAGCAACAAATAAGGCGACACAATGTCGAATGAAAAGTTATGTTTCTAACTATCGATGTGATCTAGAATTCAAAGTTGGTGATAAGGAATTTCTAAGAATTTCACATGGAATAAGATTATGATATTCAAGAAGGGGAAATAAACCCTCTATTTATTGGTCCATTAGAAATTCTTGATCACATTAGGATGGTACCCAGTTGATTATAACTTCAACTAAACTTCTCTTAAGTTCAAGATGTGTTCCATGTATCTCTCATAAGGAAGTACATACCTGATCCATAACATGTACTGAACTTAGTGTTTATGCCACTGGATTATGATATTTATTATGAATAAAAATCTATAGAGATTCTATATTGTAAATAAAATGATCTACAAAACAATATCACTTCCCTGGTCAATGTTTTTTTTTCTGAAACCACTAGTTTGAAGAAACTATATGGGAACAATAGAAAATAATGAGGCATAAGAATTATCATTTGGTTGTATCAGAGTGACTAATTTATAAAAAAATAATAATTTTAATAGGGGTATAAAGTAACACCACATGATTTTATGAATTTATTTTAAATAAATTAAATTTCTTAGATTTCTTGGGTTACATGCAATACTTTTAGATTTCATTACATGCGACAATAAGTTTTAACATAGAATGATATAATTTTAACAGTATTATCTACACACCACCATTATAAATTATACATTAAACATAAGGGTATGGAAAATAATAACTAGTTTTGAAATATTTTATATAATTTTTTATATGTAGAAAATATTTCTATAAGAAGCCCTTAATTTTTAAAGAATTATTTATATGTTTTGAAAATACTATTTTCTGAAAAAATGTTCTTATTACGTTTTGTGAATAAATAAAAAAAGAAATATTTTATAAATTTAATACAATAAATTTTAGAAAATAATTTTTTTTGAAGTCAACATGTCGAAAATTTTTGGGAGTAAATTTTTAAGAATATTCAAAAACTACAATTTTTTCTATGAATAATGAAACATACTGGTTATTATTAAGAATTTTCTCTTCGTTTACAGCTTTTAAAAACATAATGATTATTTTAATATGGTTTTAAATGTAAAATTAGTTCAATTATATATTTATTGATCCAATTTATGTAATATTAATCAATTCTATATTTTATTGAGATATTAAAACATTATATTTTGATAATAATTATTTATTTGGAAAACTGCTTTTACATTGTGTTTGTGGGTTTGATATTTAATTAAATTATAAAAAATATTAAATTAAATTTTAAAAAATAGATCCTATATTTGGAATCAAAATAATATATATTTTATAATATTTTCATCTTATATTTTGTCCATTATCGATAATAAAATCTGTAAAAATTAATTACCGCTTTTACGGTGAAAATGGGTTTAATGAGGGTAAAACTAAAAAGACAATAGGTAAAACAAACAATAATCCTTTACAACACCTTTTCATGGAAATATATTGAACTTATATATTATAGGATATATAATGGTCTATTTTGGATCATTTTGGAATGAGAAAACCTAGTTTCACCATTTTCATTTCAAAAATTACAAGTGTGGAACTCACCTAACTTATAATAGGCCACCGACTCTCCACTCTTGTTCACACATAAAAAGACTTTGTTTTGTTGAATTAATTAAAAAATATATTCCTTAATTCCCCTTTTTATCCTATATGCCTTTTTTTGATCATAAATCTATCCTAGGAAGGATTCTGGTTCAAACCCAATTAAGATAACCAAAGAAGAGGTAACGTTTTTCAATGGCCATTTTTATTTTATTTGTTCTGCAAACTACATAAAATATTATTAAATAATGAAAAAAATAAAAACCTCAATTTAATAAATATAATTAGAATCTATTAGTTTATTTTAATTATCTACATACATCTACTCTTCTCTTAAATGGAAAATATTAACATTTCTTGTGTGAATGGTGGACTACTGCCTCACAAACCAATACAACACATTTTATTTAAACAACACTCACAGTTAGGTATGAAAATGGATATAATGTATAAAAAATATATTTTCACATAAATATACTTATATAATTACTATATCACATATAATCTCTTACTTTCCATTCCATCAGTGATACAATAATGTCATTCGCCTGAACGCCAGACTACCACTTTGCGAGGTGATGTGATTCATTCCTCGTATACTCTTTACTATGAAGGTATTAAGGACATGTTTAATTAATAATACGTTATATATATATGATATTAAAATTATTATATAATTTTAATATATTATTTACTTATATTTATTGTGATCCTTCATGAAAATGGAAACAATATTCAATCATACATACGACCTACCATCTCAATGAAGGATGCATCTCATTTTCCATCTCTAAATTTTATTGATTACTCTAAATAAATATATACTGAATATTTATTATATTTATATAAATTTCAAAATTATAGAGATTATTTAGCCATTATCAATGTATGAGGACCAAAAATAACAAATCAAAACTTACATGACAAACAATATAGTTATTTCCCATAACGTTATTTTAACAACAAATTTTTAACAAACGGGTAATAAAAGGGGATAAGTAAATCATATATGATTTGATATATATAATTATGGTTTTTTAATAGATGTATAATAAAATTATATTTACAATATAGGATGTTATAACATGTAAAAATAAGGTCGATACGGAAGGTAAGTTATTTTCATCTCACTTTTTACTTCTTTGAGACACATCCATGTTCACCACCTATTTTTTTGTGTATATAATACACATGAATGTATTTTATAATTATTTTTAGGAAAATTATTTGGATTTAAATATCTATTTTATGATTTGTATTTGATGTGGATTATTATTCAAAGTTACCAAAGTGGTAAGGGTTTCATGATACAATCTCATCATCTAGAAAGATTGTTTATGTTAATGCTTCCAATGATGAAATATCATGATATATATTTATATCAATAAAATAATTAATTTTATTCTCATATATTTATTCAATGTTAATAAATTTTTCACTTAATTTTCTTCACTTTACTTATTCAAGAGATCAAAATAATTTTTTTGATGAAAATTGACCTTATTTCTATCTTCGGTCAAAATCCGTTTTTCATCCATATCCAAGTTTTCAAAAAATATTTTCAAAAATGTTTTAACATCCAAAAATAGTTTTATTATATAATGACTTCTAATTTTCTACATTTTAGAATGAATTTAAAAAAAATCTTTTTTTTCCAAATAAGGCCCATTTAGAGTTTATTGAAAATTTGAAAGGAATATTTGTCTTGATGTGTATTCCATTTTAAAATGTCAAAAAAAATTAATATTTTGAAGATTCAAATATAAATTTCCAAAATTATTTAGAAATACATAGTAACATAAAATTTTTTTCCCAAGTGGAAAAATTATTTTACTTAAGAAATCCTCTATGAAATTGTTCAAAATAATTTTCCATCTAAGATGACATCCTTTGATGTTACATAAGAATTAATGGAGATAAGATCTAATGATATAATATTTATTAATTTGTTGTATGGTTTAATATTATGATGAAAATATTTTTATGAAAGTCGTTTCTTTCCATGGGTTATACTGTATTGAAATTTTATTGGAACTGAACCCATTTTCATGGGTTATGATTTAATAAATGTTTTATGATATTTTGGAACACCGATATACGGATAATTTGATGGGTGGGACCTATATAACCATCCAATAATTTTGGTAAATATTGATAAATAATGAGAAAATATGATATGCGTGAACCTAATTACTCACAATATTATGTGTAAACCTGATGACATGTTCACAATGTAATGCATGAACTTGATTATATGGTCAAAGTGTTATATGTGTACCTTAATTTAATATTAATAATGTTATGAATAGATATGGTTTCTTGTCCATATGTTTACACAATATCCTAATTTCATTTCATTTAATTTATAAGAGAACCTGTTTCTATTAATACATGTTCTCAATGATACAACATTCTTTATATGCCACAAATCTATTTCTTATGCTAATGTTATGTTCTCATGGATCATGTTCTTTGATTGTATTATTATCCATTTCTTTTTAACTACCAATATTTATGAAATGGTAGAATATTTCTATATTTGATGTGCATGGTATGGTTTTCATATGATATGCTCATGTTTCCACACCCTTTTCATAATGTCATGTTTATGTATTTTTCATGTTTACCCTTATTGAGTATTTAAGATCACACTTTCTTACATTTCCTTTTTTATTTTATGAATTATGGTTCTAATTAGATTTTTTTTTGAAAATCATAATAGAGGGAGATATTTTTTAGATATTTTGGAGGTCATTCACTCAATTATAATATTATGTACCTTGTCTAAAAAGGTAGTAAACCATTACAGTCCTTGGGAATGTGTTAGTGAAATGTAACTAATATTCTTGTATTATTATATCATATCCTTTTATGAGAGGTTTGTGTCTCTAAATAAACAATACGCTATTTAATTTTTTATCATGATCTTATTATAAATCAAGATATTCTATTTTGAATTTCTAATTTATACCTCTCACAAGGTTTTTATTCAATAGTTACAAAGGTTGCAAGGGATTTTATTTATTTTAAATTTATTTTTATTTAGAATAATTACTATTAATTTTAAGGGATTTTTTCCCATATACATATATTTTCATTCTAACAATGTTATCTTTTCCCAAGTAGAAACTCAAATATTTTATATCTAATGATCCTTTTATTTCCCTTATATCATTTTTTAGAAAATATATTTTCTGGTATAATGTTATGGGTTTTTAATAAGGTTATTTCAAAATATTTAAATGTTTTTTATATCATTTTAAAATATAACATTCTATCAACCAATCCGAATTTTGTTTTAATAACATTTTTATTTTTTTAAAGGATCCATTATTAAATTTATTTTTATAAAAAACTTAATTTTTTTAAATTATGTTCACATAAATATTCGAAATTATCAATTACCCATGATTAAATATTAATTTAATGTTACATGTTTTCAATTTATTTTTAGTTACTATTATTATAACCTTTACGTCTCTTCAATGTAGTTTTATTTTGAACTCTTTATTTTAGGTTTTTTAAAAGTATTATATTTTCCTTTATAATATTTTTTTTAAATTAGTTTTCACTTAAATGTTTTTCAATGTTTTGTGAGAATTTTTTTACATTCACATATATTTACCATATAAGTTATACCTTTCATGATGTGTTGTTTTGATCACCCTATATATGTTATTATTATATGATTCCTTTTGGAAAATAATAATTTTTATATCCAATGATTTAATAAGTTCTTTATATGCGACATTTTGAAAATGTTTATGGATCCAATTTCTTTACCTTGTGTTCTTTATATTATTAATTCAATATTTCATGAACCCCATTAGTATTTTTATGTAATATTTTATGATGTGATGATTTTTTTAGTGGAACATATATTAATATATTATGAGAAAGGTGTAAATTTTATGTCCCTCCAATTCATTGGGTAAAGGATAACATCTCATGAGATATATATGTTATGTGAGTGGGTTAAAAAATATCTAGGTTCATTTAGGGTTAGTGTGATGACATTTAACTATAACAAAAAATTTATGTCTGAATGGGTTGGTTGGGATGTAGGTAAACAGAGATAATAAGTACTATATTTATTATTTTCTACTTTTTTACGAACCAGCTTTGGTACCCTGGTAACCTGATAACCAAGATGACCCTAACATATCCCCAAGGGAATTAATTATCCTCATGGGTGAATTACTATCACAAGTTATAATACAAATTGAAAGTGGGAATGATTTTTCCACTAAAAATAATGATGAAAAGAAACAAGAAAGTATTCATAACAAAAGAAACTCAACTAGGAGTAATGTACCAGAAGTCAAACATGAATTAAATCCTAAAGTGATATAACCCATATAAGAAATTGGGGAAAAATCCCAAGTACCTAAGGAAATGACCTACCAAGTCTAAGGTTCAATATCTAGATCCACCTCTAAGAGATCATTTAACCCTACTCAAACCTCGAAGGAGATAATATAAAAACACCTCAAGGCAGAAGTAGGGTGTGAGATAAACAATCCTAGTAGGGTCTCACCAAGGATTCCATAACAGATAAAAATAATAGATTAACCAAAGGAATGTATTCAGTTTTAAAATAAATAGTTTAGTAATTTTAAATAATATTTAAAAAAAATCTATACTGTTCAAATAATGGGAAATAATTTAAGAAAAGGCTTATATGTGATGGAATATTTCTAAAATAATGGATTAAATAAAACATTATCTATAAAATAGTTTATATAAATTCATTAGGCATGTAATGAAGTTTAATTACATTGGAAAACTATCTCAAATATAAAAAAAGAGATAAACATGGAAATCTTAAATATAGGTGTGAATGTTCGAGGATATAGGACTCCACACTCTCTAAGTTATCACAACAATATGTGTATACACACATCCCTATGAAACTAGTCAAAGGTGACTCATCACCATCCTATTGGGGATGTGACCTTCTATATTTTTTGTTTTAGAATGTTATGTAATCATAGAGTGTGTCCAAACAACTCACAATATATCTATGTCTTGATTATTCTCTTACACAATAAAATAAGGGTAATTTATTTTAAGACTACTTAAAATAAAAAAAAATCTCATTCCCCTATTTCAAATGCCAATTTTCCATTCAAAATCAATGTTGGTTTTATTTAAAAAATGCCTTTTTAAGAAGATAAAACCACTTAATTTATATCAAAAACAAATTAATCCATTTTCACAATTTAACAAATTCCACCAATTCCATTTCAAAAATTCAATTCCACAATGCAGTTGAAACTATTTTCACCAATTTGTAGATATACCCCCAATTCAATAGAATTAGGGGGGAAGGTTCCCAATTTCATTCCAAAACCATTTCAAACCTACAAATTCCCAGGAACTAGGTTTTTATAAAAACCAATTATAATCCAATTTAATCATTTGAATTCAAATCAACAACTGAAATAAATTAATAAATTTAAGGGTAATAAATTTTCCCAAGTTGGATAGAACCACCTACATTTTTTCCGAAATTCAACACTTGAAATGAAACCCTTCAATGAGAATGAAGGTCTAGAATATCCAAAAAATCAACCTAGAAATGTGATCCAAAATCATGGAGCCTAGATCCATCAATTTTAGTGTGATATATTTAACCCAAAAGAGGATAAAAAGAAATAGATAAAGAAAAATAAGGAAATGCTTACCTGAGAATTTGTATAGGTATTAAAAAAACTACCAAACAATTAATGAATAAACCCAAAAGGTTTGGAGGGATCCAATATCACTTGTTAAAAGCCATAGGTAATTAGAAATGAAATAAGAATGTAACCAAAAAAGAGAGAGCATCTGTGCTTCCTGTTTAAAAACCAAAGTCGGGGTATTACATGACGTGTAACCCCATTACATGTTGTGAAATAGTTAATTTCTATAACCAAAGAAAAATGTGTCACATAGAATTAAAATTTTATCTTTTTTTAAATGGTGACATGTAATGAATTTTCATGTCATGAAATTTTCACAGTGTGAACCTATCACAGTATGCACCCAGTAACCATTACACTTCCTGTAACCAAGTTACATGACATGTAACCCACCTATAGCCTACAGAAATTACCAGTTAAAGCTAAGTGTCCAAAGAAAATATGAATTCACCATTTTAGATATCCTAATAATTAAATTTCTACCCTAACCAGTCAATAAAAAATAAGTACCATGCCAAGGTTAAATATTTACCTATTAGATGAAAAAACGGGATGTTACAACCACCCAACCATAAAAACTTTATGACCCCAAAATGCCAATGAAGAAGCCTCGATTCCAAAAATATGAGGCCAATGCTCTATCATCAGAGCCTCAAATCCCCACATTTGAGGATTATCAAAACCATGAAACCATAGCACATGAACCAAAGGTAATTTCCTCCTATGAAGTAACTTGGTCTCATAATCAACTATCCTAACCAGCCACTCAGTCAAAAGATAAATCAGGTTCAATCTCTAGATCTCTCCAGATCAAAAATTGATATAGATCCAAGAGATACCTTCTAAACTATCATACATGGAACATGTTATGTATCAAATTCACCTATGGTGGATGTGATAAGTGGTATAAAACTTTTCTCACCTTCTCAATAACCTCAAATAGTCTCACAAAACAAGGAGTGAGTTTCCCTTAACTCCACAACCATCGATGACCTAACTAGGGTGAAAATTTCACGGAAACCTGGTCACAAAATGATAATTCCAAAGGTCTGTGATAATGACAGGTATAATACTTATATCAGATTTGGGCCATTAACATTCAATAATAAATTAACTGAAACATTTCTATCATCTCGTTCGCTAAACATGTACAACCAAGGAACTTTCACCAATCTTTGACCAGCACAAATGAGATTTAAAAGGAATTCCATACAAGGCCTCAAAAGGATCCATTATAATCATAGACTAGTAACTATTTTTATAAGAAATCTCAACCAAACCCTAATGATCATCCCACACCCCACCAAATTCATTAACACAAGTGCTAAGCATATCCCTAAGAATATGTATAGCTCTTTCAGTCTAGACATCCAACTTTGGATGGAAGGGTATTCTTAAATAGAACTGAGATCATAGTGCTTCCTGAAGACCTATCAAAACAGGGATGTGAATTGAGGATACCTATCAAAGTATATAGAAGATGGATCTCCATGTAAACAAACAATCTATTTTATATATAGATTTCCAAAATCCTAAACATTGGTTGTATCACAAATGGGTATGAAGTGAGATGACTTAGTCAGTATGATGATCGCAACCCATATCACATTCTTTCTTATCTTGGTATGAGGAAACCAAACCAAAAAGTACATATTGATCTCATCCAACTTCTAAGTACATATTGGAAGTGGATAAAGTAAACCTGAAGGATTATTCTGCCCGACTTTAACCTACTGGCATGTATAACAGCGCGAAAAAAACTGAGCAATGCCCCATCACATACTTGGCCCGAAAAAATTTCACCGCATGTTATAGACCATCTTAGTTGTTTCTAGAAGCATATCCTATTATAAATTATGAAAATCCCTCATCATAACCTTCCATTCCACTAATTGTACAATGAAGTGATTATGATAACATAGAATACCCAATTTGGAGAATGAAATCGATGAAATTTTCTCCCCACCATTAAGAGAGTTTACAATGCTATATAATTCATCATCATGATTTTGATCCTAAAGAATCATCTCAAGAAGAGTGGATGATAACTGAATGATAGAAAAAGAAAACTCAGACATTTATCCATTATTCATAACATGTCCCTTGAATTTTCCTTCCTGAATTGAGAAATTACTTTTCAAAATCTTCACATAAAGTCGGTGATTTATCAGTAAACCTAGAACCATTTTTAGATGGTGATCATGATCTTATATGGAATTATAATAAACCAATATATCATCCAAAAAAGATCACCAAAAGGGAATTTATATAGGCATGGAAAATGATATTAATTAAATCCATGAAAACTGCAGAAGAATTTTTTAGACCAAAGGGCATAACAAGGTACTCATAATGGCCATAACTTCTCTAAAAGGTGTTTTTCAGAATGTTATAATTTTTTATCCTTAACTTATGGAAACTAGATCTAAGGTAGATCTTTTAAAACTAATTCCACCCATCAAATTATCGAAAAAATCATACATAAATGGAAAAATATATTTGTTCTTTACCATGGCTTGATTGAAATTTTGGTAATCAACACATATTTGAAGAGAACCATTAGTTTTCATAGTGAAGAGTACTGGAAACACCCATGGTGTCACACTCAAGCATATAAATCATTTATTTATAAAATCATCAAACTGGGAATTCATCTGTTTTACTTTAGTTTTTGATATTTGGTAAGAGGGAATTGAAACTGCTTGAGTACCAAGAATTAATTCAATATGAAATTCAACTTACTTTACTGGTGGAAAACTAGATAAATCAGAAGGAAACATACCAGGAAACTCAATGAAAAATAGAGTGATATAACTTATCAAATATTCCTACTCCATATAAAAAAATAATAATATTACCTTCCCCAACTCTGGATAAGATGTTACGACTCTGCTCGACCTCCGGTCCCATTCTCCTTGAAAGATACAAGACACACCACTGGGTGTAGTAAAGGAGACCTAGTAGTCAATTTGGAATTTTTTAGAAATAAAACAACATATTCTAAAAGCAACATTAAGAGGTTTCTTATAGAGGAATAGAAAAATACAATCCACATCGACATCTGATATATAGATGACACAAATGGGACTATGGATACCCTTATGTCTCTTATTTCCAAGGGATGTAGTAATATCCATTTCCACAGATAAAATCTCAATAGGAAGATTTAGTAGATTAATAATACGGGATGAAATAAATGAATGAGATGCACCAAATGAAATAGAGAAGTCAGTAATGATTAATCTATAGTAATGATACCTCTCATAGTTGCTGGACCAACATACACTTCCTTTATAGAAACTTCCACTGCTTGAAGTAGCTTCATTCTCGATTCCAGTGGATGGAACCCTTTTATACATGAAGAATATTATTTCTACACTATTTTAAGAGGTATATATGATCCTACTATGTGGAGTAGAAAATATATGAAAGAATATTTGTAAGTGCCCTGCATGTCCGCACGAGCCAAAGTTCTTGGCTGCCTTAGTGAAAAACCTCTTAGAATGTCATGACTTTCCACACTGATAGAAAATCAATGGAATTCCTATGGATGCTGAAGGAGCTCTATAATGACTTTTCAGTTGAGAACTACCATAATAATCATCACTCTTTAACTTTCCATTAAAGAAAATCACACTACCACTATGAGAAAAAGGAACTCCCATCAACCCTGACTTCCAGTGAGGTCCATCTCAACCATCATCACCATATCCAACAAATCAGCATAAGTGGGTAGATTTAACAGGAAAACCTGAGAATTAATAGCTAATTGAATTACCATCTCGAACCATCGAGCCTTCTTCCTCTCATTATATACAATCTCAAGAAAAAAATTCATGAGTTCAAAAAAGAAATTTGATTACTCATTCGTGGATATGTTAGCCTGATCAAGCTTGAAAGACTCTACATCCTTGGCCAACACCGTTGAATCTAGATAGAACTGATTAGTGAAAATAACCTTGAAGTATTTCCACTCTAAGACCTCATGTTTCTTTTCTATAATTATTATGTCCCACTATCTCCTACTTGGTCCCTCTATCCCAGAGGTGGAACTCTTCACCTTGATCTCGTCTGGTGTCTCCAAGAACTCAATCATATATTTTATCCCACCCAAACCTTCCTTAGCATGTTGAGGATTAGTGGAGACTTTGAAAACTGGTGGCTTCTGGAAAATGAACTTTTGAGAAAAAACTTTGAGAAGGTCCCATTGAGGTTCCACAACTGGAGTCGAAATGGGAACTGAAGGTGGTTCTTATCCCAAATCTTGGACAACATTCACAACCACCTCAACTAGATTCAGGTCCACTAGAGGATTCTCTCACTGAGGTTCAATAATATATTCCACCTAGATTCGATTCACACATATTCTTAGAGGCATGATGTAACACTACATCAGCAGACAATAATGAAGACATTAGATTGAAACTCAAATTATGAAATAAGGGAAATTAATCCCAACATATAGAAAAATATGTTTGGATTTCACTTTATCCATATCAAAATAGGAAAATTACAAGAAACAATACAGAATATTCCTTTCCCTAAACACCCCTAGAGACTTAAGGTTCATTGTGGTGAGTGTTTATTAGAAACTTAATCAAAACTACCTCCTAATTAGTGATAAGATTACTCAACTGGATACTTACCTTAACGAAAAATAAAAACCTCCCTTTGATACCAATTTTTCACAAACCGGCTCGGGTACCAAGGTAACTCGATAATCAAGCCAACCATGTCATATCCTAAATGGTGTTCCCAATCCCCATGGGTCATTGAATGGCACCAAGAATCATGAAAACTAAAAGTAGGAATGGTTTTTCAACTATGAATGTGGAAGAAAAAGAAACAATATAGTATACATAACATAACAAATTCCACTGGGAGTAATGTATCAGAAGTCAAATAGGAATTAAAGCCCAAATTGCTATTACCCAAGTACCAAAATAGGGGAAAAACCCAAGTCCCTAATGAAATAACCCACTAAGTCCAAGATTCGATAGATATATCCACCTTTAAGAGATCTTTTCCCCTTGCTCGAACATGGAAGGATATAATCTACAAACACCCGAAACCACAAGTAGAGAGTGAGATAAAAATCCCAGTAGGGTCTCACCATGGATTCCATAAAAGCTTTTAGTAATAGATTAAGAAAAGGAATGATTTCAATTTTAAAATAATATGGTTTGAAATTTTAAATTATATTTAAACAAATCATGATATGCAGTTAAAATAATGGAAAATACTTATCGAATGCTTAAAAGTGATGGAATAATTCTAAAATAATGGATTAAATAAAATATTTTTTATAAAATAGTTTATATAAATTCATAAAGAATGTAAATAAATTTAACAACATTAACATATATTTATATCTCAAATATTAAACAAATGATAAACATAGTCATATTTTAAATGGGTATGAAAGTTACAAGCTATAGGACTCCACACTCTCTAATGGATCATGAAAATATGTGTATACACACATCCCTCTAACACTATCCAAAGGTGACTTGTAACCATCCCATTAGGGATGTGACCTACTGAATTTATGTTTCAGAATGTTGTATAATCATAGAGTGTGTCCAAATAACTTAAAATATACCTATATTTTATGTAATCTTACACAATCAATGATGGAATTTTTTTGAGACTTTTTAAAATACAATTAAATACCATTCCCCATTTCAAATTCAAATTTTCCATTCAAAACCAAAATCAGCGTTAATAAAAAAACATGGCTTTTTATAAGATAAAACCACTAGGTTTCTATGAAAAAGTTTAATCCATTTTCACTATTTAATAAATTCCATAATTTATATTTCAATAATTAAATTCAACAATTCAATAGAAACCACTTCCATCCATTTGTAAACACTCCCTAATTCAACAGAATTGGGGGGTTTTCCCAATTTCTTTCCCAAACCATTTCAAACCTATTAATTCACTAAAATGTGCTTTTAATAAAAACAAATTGAAATCCATTTCAAACATTTTAATATTAATCAAAAAAGAAATAAATCATGTAATTTAAGGGTAATATTTTTGGCCAATCTGGACAGAACCACCTACCTTTTCCCGCAAACTTATCACTCACAAAAAAACTCATCAATGACAACGAAGGTGTAGAAGTCCCCTAAACTCAACTTAGAAATGAGATCCAATATCAAGAAGCATAGATCTATCAAATTCAGTATTATCTATTGAAACATAAGGAGGAGAAAAATAAATTGATCAAGAAATATGGGGAAACCCTTAGCTAGGAATTCACATCACCAATGAAACGAAGATCTAATGCCAAAATAATGGACCTGAAAGTGTTAGAGGGATCAAAGATCTTTTGGGGAAGGCCTTAGGTCAAGATAAATGAAACTTGAAAGGAACCATAAAAAGGGAGATCATCCACACTTCCTGTTTAAAAAACCACAGTTTGGGTATTACATGACATGTAACCACATTACACATCATGAAATAATTAATTTCCATAACCAACTAAAAAAGCATCACTACGAATTAAAAACTGATCTTTAATTAACTAATGATGTGTAATTACTTGTCTCTTCATGCAAATTTCATGGTGTTAACCTTTCATGGTATGAACCAAGAAACCATTACATGTTGTGTAATGTAGTTACACAAGGTTTAACCCTCATGTATCCTGCAAAAATGCCCAGTGAAAGTTGAGAGTCCAATTTTTTTTTGAATTCGCTATTATATGTATAATACAAATTCATTATCAACCCTACCTAGTCAAGGAAAAGTAAAAAACCAGGAAAAGGTTAAAGACACACCTATCAGATTTGTAAAAGGATGTTACAAGTTTCATTTCTATGTACCATGGACCATGATATATGTCTCATGATTTATTTCCTCATGCTATGATAAAATTTTGATAGACTAAGATGTAATGTATAACTTTCAAGTGTATTGTTAACACTTATTTATTTATGATCATTTAAATTAGAAATTTTACCTTATTTATTTTTTTTAATATGTTTATGATCTAACCATTATGACTATTTGATATAGTGTCCCTTACCGAGATTTTGAGTTCACCCCTTTAGTATGATTTCATTCCCGAGGTTTTGATGAAAAGAAAAGTATTTAGTATGAAAAATAGTTTATTATATAGAGAATTTGTGGGAGATATTGAAGTCTTGTTATGGATTACATAATTTACTCCATTTTATAAAAAATGTCTATTCATTGATGGGAATGAGTTTTCTTAGGTAATGTATTAACCAAATTCTCTAAAAATATTAAAGTAATACGTCTTGGGAATATATTGTAATACAATATTTTTATTTAGTAATGTATTAATAATATTATTTGGTATGTTATATCGTAGTTAGTATCATAGTAAAAGTTATATAACATTAAATTTTATGAT
Source organism: Viscum album (assembly GCA_963277665.1). Taxonomy (NCBI): domain Eukaryota; kingdom Viridiplantae; phylum Streptophyta; class Magnoliopsida; order Santalales; family Viscaceae; genus Viscum; species Viscum album. The sequence continues at coordinate 1,006,889,348 of OY728126.1, forward strand.
GATATCAGTTGAAGAAAATTCTATTGTTCAAAATATCATAAAATATTGATAAGTTATATTTTATGCTAATTTAGATGGAATAGATAACAATTTAGGTCAATTGAGGTAAGATTATTCTGATTAGGATAAGATGACTTTAGTAAAAACCTTATGGATATATATAAGGGTTGTGTTCATACATTGAATAGTGTCAATAAATTTGGTAGATTAAATATTGTGTGATTTTCCTAGAAATACATCCTTCTTTGGATTCAACTAGTCGATGGTGGAATGAGAACACATGTAATTATGGTTTATAACCCCAACACAGTTGCATTGATTATTAATTTTATTGTCACATAGAGCATGACAAAGAGACATAACTGCACACATGGTTTGAAACTCATAGGGATATGATTTGGTAAATAAAATTTTATTTAGTAACCATTTTAAATTGTTTATTTCATAATTTCTTTAAAGAATTATGTTAAGGAGTAAGATAGAAAAAAATATAAGGTATCCAAGGTACAACCAATAGAGATATAATATTAACCATGTAGGAAATTTTTGAACTGATAGAATTATGGGATGAAATAAAGGTATCATTAGAGATAACTACATAGGAATGAGATTTTATATTCATATACTATAATTTATTATCTTATTATCTCAAACATTTTGGTTTATGTATTTATTTGAAACAATATCCCATAAATTAGGCTAAATAATTTACTCATCTAGAAACCAATGTGTATAATAATTGAATAATAAAGGATGCCCAAATGGCTGAGAACAATGGCATATTCCAACTATTAGTAAATGGTTGCGTCTCTTTGTCTTACATAATATGGAGAGGATATCACTATAATATGAATTAATTATTGATACTCACAAATATTTTCATCAGGTTTTGATATATATTGTTGATATTTTAGAATTTATGATGGTTATGTGAAACATTTATGGATTGTAATATAGTAGTTTTACATTAAAGGTTTCAAAAATCATATTACTTGGAATTAAGCACCTTGAGAAGTGATTTTAATCAAGGTTTATTTTTGTATAAAATTTTAAGAACAAATTATTGGGGTATAAAAAACTACTAGGTTCAATATATGCTTGAGGTTGAAGTAATAACATTAATTATTGATTTAGAGAAAAGTGAGTTAGATGGTACTTATATACTTGGAATTGATTTTTGTAGAAATTGAACCATGTTATTTTAATTAATATTTAGCTTAGTTTCGGGATTAAAATATATATTTATTATAGAGTGATCATATGAACTAGTGGTTAATACCATTTGTGTATTAAAAATAGAGTATTTTGGATGAATATACAATTTATCTATGGTTTTATAACCTAGAGATTTAGTTATATTTAAAGACGGTATACACCAAAGCATATAATATTAGGTTATAACCAATCAATATTTATTAATAAATATATCATATTGAATATTTTATCTAGAAGAATTAATATTGTAAGAATAACCTCTCCTACATTCATTAGTGGTTAATAATTAAAATTGCAAGGATGCATTTTATTTAATGGGGGTAAAATGTAATGATCCAATATTTTATATCCTTTAAAATAAAAAATATGTTTTATAACATATGTCACACACCAAAACCAATTTAGAAAACCAAAATATATTATGTTAAAGTTTTTAATAAATCTATAATAATCAATAATATTGTAGACAATTAATATTTGTTATGATTAAAGGTAAATAATTAATCTAAGTTAATTTTGAAAAGGTTATATGTGATAAAATACATTTTTTTATATTTATATTTCAACTATAAAATCTAAATATGAAAATTTTATACATAAAATTTTATAAATAGAAATTATTTTAAATTCCTCCCAAAAAATATCCTAGTATTTATTTTTCATATTTTTCTAAAATAAACATTTCTTTGGGAGAATAGTGATAATTGTAGTTTTTTTCCAAAATAATAAATTTTATCACATTATCAGTATATAAACAACGAATAAATATTAAAAAAAAATACTTTTTTTATAAAATATTTTTATTGGTATAATTCTGAAAAATAAAAATATTATTCGAGTTAAGAAATTTTTTATTAGAATTTAAAAATAGTTTTTGTTTTTTTATTTTAATTTAATTTTGATGGTGGAAATTAGTTTTTGAATAATTTTAAATCCACATGACTTTTATTTGTTTTATAATAATTTAATTACCATTTTGAAAATTATTAATTACAAAAAATATATGTTATACATAATTTTAATGCTTAAAAACACTCTTTTATTTAATAATATATTTTTTAGCTTTTATGTGTTTAATGTAAATTCATATTTTTTCCTTTTTTTAAAATTAATTTAGTTAAATTGAGACTATATATGGATTCATCATGTCAAAATTTGGTATTAAGGGTATTATTTTATTTTTAATAATAATATAATTGAAATTTATAATATTTAATTAAGATTTATTTGTTTTTATTTAACTAATCTAAGATGGCTTGAATTTTCCTAAATTAACATAAAATTTATACCTTGTAGATATTTTTTATTTATTGTAAATTATTTCCTACATTTATTACCAAACTCTATTTACCTGATTTTCATATCTTTCATTTGATTCCAATTTTAGAACGTAACATTATTTTTATAAGAAAAGTTCATCTTTTTCACTTATAATAGGGGGATCACTTCCACATGTTCAATACTCAACTAGTATTTAGAAATTATATTGAAATAATACCCAAATATACTATAAATACATTCCTTTACAAACCTAATTCCCATGGTAACCAAAAATTCAGTTACTTCCCACAAATCTAAGGCCTTCATCAAGAGGAAGTTCAAGGTTCATCATAGGTAACACATATTTCATAACATATGTCTCTTATTCTTACGTCTCTAAAAAACCATAACCACATTATAATAATAACCTAATTATAATTATTATTTTGGAAATGTTAATATAGTTATTGTACAACCATTATTTATTTTCTTCAATCTATAAAGAAAAATAAGAATCATCGGTACTACGTGCGTGCAGATTACCCCCTCCATGAAGTGACACATTCTATTTTTCATCACAAAATTTCATGGATAGATTAAAGGGGGTTTAGTAAGATAATATAATATTTATAACATATTAATTATTCTAAAATAATTAGATGATTTTTTCTACTTGTCATCTTTTCTAAGAAAACGGGAGCATATCATGGTGTACATGCAGAATACCCCCTCAATGAGATGTTGTTTTTATTTAATTTTTTCATATAAACTAATATAAATGGAATTAAAAATTCATATATTGTATTGAAATTTTAATTTACCATAACATTAAAATTATGGTATGATAATATTATACTTTCTAGTTTGTAATATAAACAAAAAATGGTTAAAGTAAATTTAATCGCTCAAAAGGAAAAATTAATGTAACTATTATAAAATGAGTCCAATCATGGAAATAATTTTTAAATGTATAAATTATGTTATAATTTAAGAATAAATTAAATTATAATACATAATTATTGATATTATAAAACTATTATTCATCACCTCTTACCACAATCAACAAAACAAAATTATTACAAAGATATTAACTGAACAACCAAGAGTGAATACTGTAAGAAGAAATGATTTTAAAAACACCTAACAAAAGATAATAAATAGTTATTATAAAATTATGTATATTTTATTTTGGTTATTTTTAATATATCTAATGAACGTAAATAAATTATTCAAATCATTAAGGGAATTTGAAGAAAACTTTTGGAAACAAGGGTTTTGTCTCAAAGCTTCATTATTTGAGACACATGTACTTTTATGCACATTATTTATTTTAAATAGTTAATATAATACCAATTGGATATTTAATATCCTATATTATTCTTATTAATGGTATTTATCTTCATGTTCAGTCTGTCTCTCTTTCATGTGTATGTTATTAATATGTTTCTTATGTTATAAGGGGTTTTCATATCAACTCATCTTCACTGAGACATTTTTTAATGTTATGCATGAATTTATTATTTATATGGTGTAAGTGCTAAAAAATAATTTATTTGGGAATATTAATTTATTTAATTCACAATATTTTTATATCCATATGATTTTATAACTTCAAATTACTTTTGAAAAAATAATTACTAATGTGATAAGGGTTTCATTGTCTTAATTCTGAACCCCTTAAGAAATGATTATGTTTTACACCATGTTTTTTTAAAAGTTTTAATACTACCATATTTTTATTCTATGTCATTAACCACTTAATGGTAATGATATTAATTATAATATTCAAATGTTATACCCCTCATGGGTTTTTTGTTAAAACGTTACAATGTTTTAAAGGGGTTTTCATAACTTAATTCTCCTCCTTGGTCCATAATCCCTCATTATTGTATATTAAATTTAATGTTTATTCTATTCTAAACTATGATGATTTCAGAATTTATTGCACTAATTTTTTCTAGGGAAATCATGTTTCACACAAAATAATTCTTCCTTGATGATATTAGTGTTTCATTATGAAGAATTTTATTCGGAATAAATACAGTTACTTTTAATGGATATTTCTTCCATATATATATATTTTAACTTAAAAAATTATCTCATTTTCTTAGTTAATACTCATTTTAAATCTCCAATGATCATTTAATTTCTAATACATCATTTAAAAACAATGGTTTCTTTATCCTTTTTAATGATGTGTGTTTCACAAAATTTATTTCAATATTTTCAAAAGGTTTTTTATCCTTTATAAATAGAATATTTTATCATCCAATCCACATTTATCTTGAAAAAAAATATATTTTACAAGGTTCCATTATTACATATTGTATTTTTAAAAATTTAAAGATTTCAAAGTATTTTCACTTCCATTTCTGAAAAAATTATTTCCGATTCAATACCTGATTATAAAATATTACTATAAAGGTATATATTTTAAAATTATTTTCACTACAATTTTTGATAAACATTATGCCATTTCAAGGATGTTTTGTTTATAAATATATATATTAAGGTTTTGAAAATTCATACTTTTCCCTTAAAAAACGGTTTTTGGAAGTAATTTTCACTTCAATGTTTTCACATGGTTTGGCCAAACATTTTTATTTTTACTTCTATTAATCCTCTAAGGTTTATCTTTTAGAAGGTATCATTTTGATCACCCTATATATGTGAATATGAAATGATTAATAATAGGAAATGATATTTTTTATATCTTACTATTCCGAAAATTATTGATTTTTGATTTTTTTAATGTTTTAAGAAACCCATTATTTTTCCATGGATTTATTTATATGATGATTTCAAAAATTAATTAAACCCATTTTTCATTATATGGGATATTTTATTATGTTATGATTGTTTTTTTCTAGTTTCACACAAATACATTCATCATTATATTGGTGGGACATATATCTATGTATAAGGAATAAGGTAAAAGGCCTATATATAATGAGATTGAAATTTTATGATAACATGTTAAAAAGTATCATGGCTGAAAAAGTTTGAGTGTGATGGTGTTTATATCTACTCATAATATTATGTGTGGAGGGTTTGGAAAATATAAAGGTTCAAAATTATTATATGTCCTATGTTTAGGATTGTTCCATAATATTTTTTAAGTTATATTTAAAATATTATATGCTTCAGTTTTAATTCTCTCATTCCATGGTAAAACATTTTTATCAATTTAAATGTCATGTATACATTTAATGATTATGGTTAATACTTATTTATTTATGTTACTCTAAATTATATATTTTAATTTATTAATTATTTTCAATATTTTTATGATCTAACCTTTATGGCCATTTGATATGGTGTCCCTTATTGAGAATTTTAGATCACACATTTCTTAGGTTTTCCTTCCACATGCTATGAAGATATGAAAATTATGTAATATTTAGAAGTTTTTTTATGTGGATAATTTGGGGGTTATGTTGAAGACACATTATGGATTAAGTAGTTTTTCACATAATAGAAAAAAAAAGTTTAGTTAAAAGGGATAGAGTTTTTTTAGTAAACGTTTTATCCTAATTTTATAGAAGTCTTACAATAAAATTACATAAGAATGTATTGTAATGTAAAATTTTCATTAATTTATATAATTATCATATGATTAAGTGTGGTCTATAATAATATTTTTGAAAATCATAAAAACAAAAATTCTATCCCACTTTTTTTGTATAAAAAATAAGTAATGCTAATCAATAATAGTTCAACCAAAAAAAAAACAAATTCTAACAAAATAAAAACTAACATGGAAATAAAAAAATAAAAAATAATTACCCACAATTTTTAATAATAGTAAAAAATAATAAATAATGGAGAAACATGCACTAATAAGTAGTATGAAATATCATTAAAAAATTTCTAAATAGAATTATCCACTATGAAAAGAATAACTCCCACTAAATGTATAAAAATTAAAAAAAATACACCAAATGTTAAAGAAATAAATAAAATAAAAAATATTAAAATATCCCTTTATTCACATAATCCTATTATTTAATTGATATGATAAATTGTAAAGACCCGTAAATTTCAAGCAAATTTATTTTCTTAATTTCTTTGGGATTTTACGAGTACAAAGTTTCTGACGGCACCTGATTCTGAGGCCCGGTGTGCTTGGAATAATTTTTTCTGAAGTTTAGCTTGGGTTAGTTCAGTGAACGAACGAGTGGGTTTTTTCTAACTTTTGAACCAGAGCCCAGAATCGAAATCTGAGGGCACCGATGAAATGCAGCACCGTTAATTGCTTAAGAACACATTTTCTGAAGGTGTGTTTGGTCGGGAGGAGTTGTTAAAAAACGTGGTTTAAGTGAAGAATAAAATAAAATTGTATTACAATTTTATTTCTTTTTCCTATGTAGTTATATCCTAAGTAAGGGAGTTGGGTGTGGGACCCAATTGTTGTTAACTACCCTTGAGAGGATTAAGGTGGGGTGGGGCCCACCCGAGCCCAACCCCTCACCTTCCCCTAACTCCTCTAAACCCCCTTCACTTAAGTTATGTAACTCTCTCACATTAATTCATGCCAACTAAACATCTATTTAATTAGACAAATTAAGTTTAATTAATTAAGGGATTTCTTTTCAAAATTTGAAATGCATGCCATGCCTTAATAAAATAAGACGAGTTTTATTTTATTTGTTTTGTTTGGTTGTGTTGAGAATTGAGAGAGAGTAAGAGTACTTCTTATCTTGTGGAACTTTATCTTCTCCGGCGAAGAACATCACTACTTCGATCACTAGTAGAATACTAACCTATACCAGCGGCTTGGAACCGTTGGTATAGGCCTCCAAACCGTTGGTATAGCCTATACCAACGGTTTGGAGAACCGTTGCGAAGTAAGCCATTGGGATAGGTCTATACCAATGGTATTGGGAAAACCGTTGGTATAGACCTATCCCAACGGTTTTTAAAACCATTAGTATAAGTAATATGAAAATCTATTCCAACGGTTATAAAACCGTTGGTAAATGTATTTAAAAAAAACATCCGCTGGGATTTGATCCCAGGACCACTCGTTTATAATCGAACGACTTAACCACTAACCTAACATCACTTTTGTAAACATAATTTCATAAATATATATATGTATTATCATAATTATTTAAAATTTAGATTTATATAATGTTCTCGGGTAGCAGACCTGGAAGAAATGAAAGAAACTATCCCAACGGTTGTGAGAACCGTTTGGATAGGTCTATCCCAACGGTTTTGAGAACCGTTGGGATAGGTGGAAATTTCAGGAGGTGAATGTAGGATTTGGGGTGAGTTTTCCCAACGGTTCTCTCAAACCGTTGGGAAAGGGGGGGGGGGGGGGGGTCTTTCCCAACGGTTTGGGAGAACCGTTGGGAAAGGGACCTCAAAACACCCCTTTCCCAACGGTTCTCCCAAACCGTTGGGAAAGGGGGGGGGGTCTTTCCCAACGGTTCTTCCAAACCATTGGGAAAGGGGGGGTCTTTCCCAACGGTTTGGGAGAACCGTTGGGAAAGGGTGTATATAAGTGTTGGGAAAGATCCGATTTCCAGTAGTGGATGAAGAACTCCATCACACCGTTCCTTTTTCTCTCCGTGTCAAAGAGAGGGAGAGGCCACTTCCTCCTTGGACGTTCTCCGTCAACATATATAGATCCTCACCCTGTGACGCTGTTTTCTACGACGCTAGCTTCCGCGATCTTCTTTGAGTTAGGGGTAGATTTTACGTTCAAGAATATCTTGATGATTATTCATTAAATTATTGGCCACCTATTATCAATATAACGGGAGGAGGTCAGACCGCATGAACACGGATGACCCTCCTCCCCCCTTTTTTGTTGGTCTTTATTGTGGTTTGGAATGGAGGCGACGCAATGCCATTGCACCGCGCAAGAATGAGAGAACTGCAGCTGGAGCGAGCCGCGGCAGAGGAGCGTGGCGTCGCCGCACTGCACCGGAGCCAAGGAGGGTCGCGGCCGGGGCGGGACACGGTGAAGGGGTGCGGCACCATCGCGCCGCACTGGACAGAAGGAAGCCGCAGGCCTTGGCCATGACGATTCAACAAGGGGGCGGTCTGACTTCAGGCTGCCGGTGCTTCAGGAGGCGGGACCCGTAGGGCTCTCGCGGCAGCTCACTAGTCGGCCAATGTGGCTGGCCGTTTCCAAGCAGATCGGGGGTTTGAAACCCCCGGCGGTCAACTAGGTCGGACCCCATGAGTCCGCCATTTTGGGAAAACTGGGGGGATGCCCTTCCCCCTTCCGCATCCACCGCGCTGTGTCGGCCGCCCGCGCTAGGTCGGATCGCCCATGCCGGGTCGGACCACCCGCATCGGGCCGGGCCACCTAGGCTGGGCCGGACCGTGCCTTAATGGGCTAGACCTGGACCCTGGTCGGGTCGACCCGGGGGGGGGGTGGGGGTTTGGGCCGGGTCAGTCCGGGCCCAAACGCCCTAAATTCAGACAGTTTCGTTCAGACGCCCGTAACATGGGCTACAGACCTCTGATTGACACACAGTCAGTTGCGTTGGGATCCTTGGAATGAGACAATCATTTTAGTATATTACACTCAAGGTTTCGAAGAACTTTGTGTATGTCCAGGTTGGTTCGAACCTGACACCAATTAGGCCCTTAGAGCGGAAACGCTTATAACTGATCTCCAGAGGTCCGATTGACATGCCGTCGACTTTGTTGGATTCCTTTTGGTGATATGGATATTTTGGTATACTTCACATGAGGTTTGGACATAATTGGAGTATGGACGGGTTGGATTGTACCCGAAATCCAACAGGGCCCCTAGAATGGAAAAGTCGATAACTTTCAGACCGGACGTCCGTTTGACAAACCGTCAGCGGCTTGGTAATCTCGTTGAGAAATGGTCCCTTGATTATACCCTATGAGATTTCGGGGTACAGTTTGAGATATGTTTGGGTTGGTTTGTATACGTAGCCAACCGGGCCCCCGGGACTAAAAGGTTAATAACTCACAGACCGGGCATCTGATTGACGCGCCATCTGTTGCGTTGAGATCCCTATGGCGAGGCGGTCCTTTGTGATACTTCTTTACGAGACATTGAGATACTTTGAGTATCGACTGGTATCTCATGGATAGGACCCTCTCGAAGATGATCGTACGGAGTGAGGAGACCTAGTAGATGTGTACTTGATGACTGTTTGTCCGATTCGATTCGGAGTGACTTGTATAGCCCATTGGGGAGCACTACTTTGTGAGGTGGCAGACCCATGGTGGAAGAGCACTACTTTGTGAGGTGGAAGACCCTGGTACTCGACAGGTGGAGTACTTATGTAGGCTATGAGGGGGAGCACTATTGTGTGAGGTGGAAGACCCATGGCGGGAAACACTACTTTGTGAGGTGGCAGACCCACGTTACTCGACTGGAGGAGTACCTCAGCAGTCTAAGGTTAGTGAGTAGCACCTCCGGGTCATGACAAGACTACTTTGTTTGATAGAGGAGGATTTCTCCAGCAGTCGTGGTTTCAACATCATGAATGAAAATCCTGGTTTAAGCTAGGTCGTTGACCTTGTGTTTCCTCATGATCGAGATTGGTTACTTGATAACATGGTATATGTATGGGAATATAACTAAGTAGTGGTTATCCATTGATTTCATAAGCTTTGTGTTTCCTCATGATTGAGTTGGGTTACTTGATAACTTAGGTATAAGTATGAACTTATTCCTAAGTAAGGGTTATCTGTTGAGATAATTCTTGTGGTTATCCTTGTTGAATTTAGTGAGACCTTGAGGGTATCTGGGTCCCTACTGAGTATCATTATACTCACCCCTGCATGGGCTATGCCTGCACCTCGTTGTGTTGGATGCAGACGGCAGACAACGCTGACAGAGGCCGAGTGTAAGAGGACTGGACGGCACCCGGAGATGGACCTGACGATGAGTCAGTACCCGAAGGTGGACCACACGACAATATGGTAACCGGAGGAGAACCTCACGATGAGCCGGTTCCTGGAGGAGGCTATCAGACGAGGACGAACTAGGAGTTGTGCTATCTGTACCTACCCTTCAGGTAGGATCCGTGGTGGCGATCCAGGAGCTGCTTGTCATCTTCTAACTATTTTTTCTTTTACCTTGTACCTTATAGTTGGGATTGTATTTCCGGCCCCTTTTACATTCTGCACTAATTTTGTTTTAGTTTTACTTAGTGTTGGATTCCGCTTATACTATGTGGTGTTTGTTTACTTTTATAAAGGCAATGCCTTCCCAGTTATTGGGATTTACGCCTTTGGTGCTAGTCACCAACCCCTGGCCTATGGAAGGCGGGTTTGGGGTAGTCACGACATGGGCCCCAAGGACAGTTCATGAAAAATTGGTATCAGAGTAGTCGGTTCTACCACAGAACATAAAACTATGATATTTTCTTTCAGTGAAGTAATAGTGTTAAGGGTTCTAAGTGTGGTCTTTAGTTCAGGGAGTTCAGTGTTGGTGTGGGCGGCTGACGTATCTATACACAAGGACCCTGACTTCTGATTTCAGACTTAGTACATGAAAACATTGTTTTCATGAGTGTTTTCAAAAGTTTTCCCTTAAATCACCTCAAACTAGGTCAGCTCACCAGGTATAGTCTTTTGACAGTGTCGCATCTGTTTCTTTCAGGATGCCTCCCCGCGGACGACCAGCTAGAGCCCCGAGAGTTGTACGTACTGACATCCCACCGATTGATGAGGCTTCAGTACAGGGCCTTCTTCCAGTTGAGGCACTAGCAGAGGCACCAACGGTACTACCAACCGTTGGTCCACCGATGCCACCAGCCCCAACAGTAGGTGATGCACGCTGGTTGAGCGCGCTGCGTGAGTTCCAACACTAGAGGCCACCCAGTTTTGGGGGAGAGACGGAACCACATGTGGCTGAAGATTGGATGGAGGCTGTGGTGAGAGTGTTCAGGCTAGTAGGTACACCATCGGACTTCATGGTGATCCTTACTTCCAGCCTCCTTCAGGCAGCAGCAGGAAGATGGTGGAGCCTGATGCTCCAGATGCATGACGAGACGTCACTTCAATGGCCAAACTTCGAGAGCCTGTTCCAGGAAGAGTTTGTTCCAGCCACCCTATGAGCTGTGCGAATACAGGATTTACTTCATCTGCAGTAGGGTAGCATGAGTGTAGCGCAGTACTCAGCGAGGTTCACAGACCTCTTGCGCTACTCCACAGACATGGTACGTGACCTGTTCTTTCGGGCCCAGACCTTCGAGCAAGGAATGAGGCATGAGATCAGAGCTTCGACGATCCCTCTCAGCATCCTTACTCAGGAAGGGGTGTTGGAGAGAGCCCTACTAGTGGAGAGTTTCCTTGTTGAGTAGAATCTAGCAGCAGGACCCACCACTAGTCGACTTGCATCAGAGTCTTCTGCAGCTAGTAGTAGATAGATGACGCAGAGGTCCAAGAGGGCAAGAACTACGGGTGGTCGACCACACGACTCAAGGTCAGTAGTGCGAGGAACCAAGGGTAGAGATAGAGCTAGACCTGCCATGATGTGTTACACATGAGGCAGACAGGGTCACATGGCTCGTGACTGACGGAAACACCGCTCGGACGATCAGTAGATAGATGAAGAAACTCCCAGACAGAGGAAAGGTTCAATCGAGGTGGACCACAAGGAGGAGGAGGTAGAGGTAGAGAAGTTGGCCATGCAGATAGATGTGTACGATGCTTTGAGGTGTTGCCACCACCACCACCCGGAGGACCACCCCGACTGTAGGGAACAGGTGGAAAGGGGAGATCTCACCTTCAGGCAGCTGAAGCATATGACTACGGAGCTCCGGAAGCAGGTGGACAGGAGTGGGTCTAGGCATGGAGGCCCTTGTTCTTGGTGTTTTTAGTTTCCATGTGGTCACTGTTGTAGTTATATGTGTCTTTGTACTTTGAGAAGCAGTAATAAAAAGACACCTTTCTTGTGAAGATTACTTTATTGTCCACTTCGTATGGTTTATACTGAGAGGTTCCAGTTAAAACTGATGACTTGACCCTCAATTTTGAGTTATCTACTTGAGGAGACCTAGTAATCACACACTGATGTCGACAGGATGACTCAACCCTCGGAGGCGAGAGTGACAGGTTGGATTTCTAGGTAGTAGCATCGAGGCCTTACGATGTCATCCATTGAATGAATGTATCATTAATGTCAAGATTGACTGTATTAGGCGAAGAACGTTGTTCATCCAGGGGATGAGACCATATTTCACTTTTTTGAAAAGGATAAATCTTAGAAGATCTTGTGTAATGTAAGAAAAGAAGGGGAACATTGTAGCTGATGCTCTTAGTAAGAGATCAGGAATTCATCTGTTAGGTGTGGCGAGACAAAATTTGGCCGCATTTTCAGATATCATTTGTGGATAGTGTTGGAGTGAGTACATGTAGAACCATAGATGGTTCAGGATATGACGGAGAAGGTGCATATCATCCAGGAGCGGATGAAAACTACACTGAGTAGACTAAAGTCCTATGCTAATAGGAGACGGAGACCACTGAAGATCGAGGATGGAGACCACGTTTTCTAACGGGTATCACCTCGATGTGGATTATGCAGTTTTTGGCTAAGGCAAAAAGTTATCTCTGTGCTTCATCGGACCATTCCAGGTCCTCAGCAGGGTAGGAGAGGTTGATTACCGCCTGGCCCTTCCACCTCAGATGCACCGGGTGCATGACGTCATCCATGTATCTTAGCTGAAGAGATGTGTGCACGACCTTTCCATCATCATCGATGATGGTGCAACTTTCACGGGGTTCCAATAGAGGCTGAGGATCGACATGAGTGGGTCTTATGAGGATGGTCGATTCTTCGTGTGTGCTTTCACTGGCAGTACGGGAACCTCCAAGAGGGCACATTGGAGTGGGAGGCTCAGTTGCGTGCTTGGAACCTCCTTTTGTTTCCCAAGATTATGATGTAGCTTTACGGGGACGTAAAGCCCTGAGGTGGGAGCAATGTAAAGACCTGTAAATTTCAAGGAAATATATGTTCATAATTTCTTTAGGATTTTAAGAGTACACAGTTTCTGACGGAACCTTCTTCTAAGGCCCGGTGTGCCCGGAATAATTTCTTCCAAAGTTTAGCTCAGGTACGTTCAGTGAAAAAACGAGCGGGTTTTTCTAAATTTTGAACCGGTGCTTGGAATCGAAATCTGGGGGCATCGATGAAACCGCATCACCAGTAATTTCTTAAGAACTCCTTTTCCGAAGGTGCGTTTACTCAGGAAGAGTTTTTAAAAAAATGTGGTTTAAGTGAAGAATAAAATAAAATTGTATTACAATTTTATTTCTTTTTCCTAAGTAGTTATATCCTAAGTAAGGGAGTTCGGGGTGGGAACCACTTGTTTTTAACTATTATTGAGAGGATTAAGTTGGGGTGGGGCCCACAGGAGCCCAACCCCTCACCTTCCCCTAACACCTCTAAACCCCCCTCACTTAAGTTATGTAACTCTCTCACATTAATTCATGCCAACTAAACATCTAATTAATTAGACAACTTAAGTTTAATTAATTAAGGGATTGCTTTTCAAAATTTTAAATGCATGTCATGCCTTAATAAAATAAGATGAGTCTTATTTTATTTGTTTAGTTTGGTTGTGTTTAGAATTGAGAGAGAGCAAGAGTTCTTCTTCTCTTGTGGAACTTCATCTTCTCCAGAGAAAAACATCACTAATTCGACGAAGAATGCTGAAACACCAATCCTTTTTCTCTCCACATAAATGAAAGGGAGACGCCGCTTCCTCCTCAGACGTTCTCCATCGACGTATACGAAGCCTCACCCCGCGACGCCATTTTCCGCGATGCTAGCTTCCACGAAATTCTTTGAGGTAGGGGTAGATTTTACGTTCAAGAATATTTTGATGATTCTTCGTTAAATTATTGGACGCCTCTTATCAATATAATGGTAGGAGGTAGGACTGCATGAACACGGCCGACCCTACTCCCCCATTTGTTGTTGGTCTTCATTGTGGTTTGGAACGGAGGAAACACGGTTCCATCACACCGCAGGAGAACAAGAGAGCCGCGGTCGGAGCGGGCCGCGACGAAGGAGCATGGCATCGTCGGACTGCACCAGTGAGGCCGAAAGAGGCCACAGACGGAATGGGGCCGCGGCAGACGGGCGCAGCGCCATCGCACCGCGCCGGACAGAAGGAAGCCGTGGCTCTTCGCCGCAGCGGTTCAGCAAGGGGGCGGCCAGACTTCCTGCCGCCGGTGCTTCAGGAGGCGGGACCCGTGGGGGTCCCGTGGCAGCTCACTGGATGGCCAAAGCGATCGGCCGTTTCCAAGAAGATCAGGGGTTTGAAACCCCCAGCGATTAACTAGGGCGGACCCCATGGGTCCGCTGTTTCAAGAAAACAGGGGGCAGCGCCCCCCCCCCTTTCGCGTCCGCCGCGCTGGGTCAGTAGCCCGCGCTGGATCGGACCGCCGGCGCCGGGTCGGACCACCCGCGCCGGGCCGGGCCGCCCGCACCGGGTCGGGCCAGCCGCGCTGGGCCGGACCCCCACACCGGGTCGGGTCGTGACTACTGGGCCGGGCCGCTCTGGCCGGGCCGGGCTGCACCGTAACGGGCCGGACCCGGACCTGGGTCGGGTTGACCCAGTTCGGGCCGACCTAGGGGGTTTTGGGCCGGGTCGGTCCGAGCCCAAACCCCCTAAATTTGGACAGTTTCATTCAAACACCCGTAACATGGGCTGCATACCTCCGATCGACACACCTTTAGCTGCGTTGGGATACATGGATTGAGACAGTTGTTTCGTTATATTACACTCATGGTTTCTAAGAACTTTAGGTATGGTATGGTTGGTTCGAACACGAAACCAACCCGGCCCTCGGAGTGGAAACAATTATAACTTGAGCTCTGGATGTCCGATTGACATGTCGTCGACTTTGATGGATTACTTTTGTTGAGACATATCTTTTGGTATTCTTAACCTCAGGTTTGGATGCAGTTGGAGTATGGCCGGGTTGGATTGTACCCAAAATCCAACCAGGCCCCCAGAATGGAAAAGTCGATAACTTTCAGACTGGATGTTCGTTTGAAGAACCGTCAGCGGCTTTGGAAATATCATTGAGAAATGGTCCTTTGAGTATACCCTATTAGTGTTCAGGGGACAGTTGAGATATGGTTGGGTTGGTTCGTACAGGAAACCAACCGGGCCCCCCAAGACTAAAAGGCTAATAACTCAATGACCGGGTGTCCGATTGACGCGCCGTCTGTTGTGTTGAGACCCCTATGATGAGGTGGTCCTTTGTGATACATATCTTAGGGAATTTGAGATACTTGGATTATCGAATAGTAGCTCATGGAGCAGACCCTCTCAGAGATGAGCGTGCCGAGTGCGGAGACCTAGTAGCTGTGGACCTGATGACTACTTGTCCGATTCGATTCGGAGAGACTTGTATAGCCTAGTGGGGAGCACTAATTTGTGAGGTGGCAGGCCCATGGTGGAAGAGAACTACTTTGTGAGGTGGTAGACCCATGGTACTCGACAGGAGGAGTACCTCTATAGGATATGAGGGGTAGCACTACTGTGTGAGGTGGCAGACCCATGGCGGGAAGCACCACTTTGTGAGGTGGAAGACCCACGGTACTCGACAGGAGGAGTACCTAAACAGTCTAAGGTTTGTGAGTAGCACCTCGGAGTCATGACAGGACTACTATGTTCGACAGAGGAGGTGTTCTCCAGCAGCCGTGGTTTCGACATCATGAATAAAAATCCTGGTTTGAGCTGAGTCATTGACCTTCTGTTTCCTCATGATCGAGATGGGTTACTTGATAACTTGGTATATGTATGGGAATATACCTAAGTAGTGGTTATCCATTGATTTCATAACCTTGGTGTTTCCTTATGATTGATATGGGTTACTTGATAACTTAGGTATAAGTATGAACCTATACCTAAGTAAGGGTTATCTATTGAGATCCTTCTTGTGGTTATCCTTGTTGAATTTAGTGAGACCTTGAGGGTATCGAGGTCCCTATTGAGTATTTTTATACTCACCCCTACACGGGTTATGCTCGCACCTCACTGTGTTGGCTGTAGATGACGGATAGCACTGACGGAGGCCAAGTGTACAAGGACTGGACGACACCCGGAGATGGACCTGTCGACGAGTTGGTACCCGGAGGTGGACCACACGACGAGATGGTACCTGGAGGAGCACCTCACGACGAGGCAGTTCCCGGAGGAGGTTGTCGGACCAGGACAGTCTAAGAGCTATGCTATTTGTACCTACCCTTCAGGTAGGATCCGTGGTGTCAATCCAGGAGTAGTTTGTCATCTTCCAGCTACTTTGTCTTTTACCTTGTACTTTACATTTGGGCTTGTATTTCTGGCCCCTTTTACTTTCAACACTACTTTTGTTTCAGTTTTACCTAGTGATGGATTCCTCTTGTACTCTGTGGTGTTTTTTTACTTTTATAAAGGCAATGCCTTCCCAGTTATTTGGATTTACACCTTTGGTGCTAGTCACCAACCCCTGGCCTACAGAAGGCAGGCTTGGGGTAGTCACGACACGGGCCCCAAGGCTGGCTCGTGACATAAATAATGAACATCATATAAAATAATCACCCACATGTACACTACTATAGGTCCATTTGTATTTGTATAAGATCTTTTAGGTACTCATACTACATTAAAATTTGACTTATTATCATGGAAATAATATATTATCAATCATCCATCTTATAACCAAGATATTTAGCAAGATGTAATGAATAATATTTGGAATAATGACCAAATGATCCTCCAATAAAACATTTTATTAAAAAAATTCCTTTAAATTTACCTTTAACAAGGTATTCTCCATAAAACAACTTGATTATCACAGATTTTATCCTTAATGTTTAAAGAATAATTTTTCAATCATTCACTTGGCATATTTAGATTATTAATATCATCCAATATTATATATAGGATATCCAAATCCTATTTAACATTCATATATTTTTAATAATCAAGATTTTTATTTCTCATATTAAGATTATGATTTTCAATAGAACCTGTCTCCTTTTCTTTACTCAGTATATTGTATATGATAATATATTTTTAATTTATTCACGATAATTATAAACATTATAATTTGGATTCTCAAAACCAATATTATCACATTAAGTATTATAAAATTAATCAAAATCAAAATCAAAATAATTATGACTAACCTTAATCATGTTATCCAAAAATAAAATATTTGATGTTCCCTTCTCACTTAGATATTCTCTAATTTTGTTAATATCATCTATGCACCACCACCTTGTAACTAAATCCCACCTCATAATTTTCGTGTTATATTTTTCCCATTCATTTTTCTTGAAAATTAATATTTTTTTGTTCTATCATGTTTTATTCATAACATCAAACTTAAAAATTAGGTTTATGTTTCATGAATTTCCATATATAATTTGAATTATTTTTCCTTTTCAACTTAAACATAAAACTTTATGATTTCATCAAAATTTCATTTATAAATAGTTAATCTTTAATTAAGGAATTTCTTTTTTCAGTATATAAAGATCCCTCACTATCACAATAAATATCAGAAGATGCATCATTAGTTTCTTTAATTGTAGTTACCTTCCTCCAAACATTATTTTTATTAAAAATATTATTAAATTAAATCATTTAATACACCAATGATAAAATAATATTATCTGATTTAAATTAACAATATTAATTTTCTTCATTAATTATGACCCTCTTATAATGACACTTTATAGGTAATGCTCAAATAATTCATTCAATTAGAACTTTATTTTTCACGGCCTCACCAAGATAAGTAATGTTGCTCATAATCTTAATAAAACTAGTATACATTTCATTAATAAATACATGATCAAAATTTATAATTTCACGAAATTAATACATGTGATTACTATTCATAATACTCTAGAATTTTTTAGTGTAATGATGAGTAACTTTTAGAGTCCCCCAAATATCAAAAGTAAATTTATAAGGAGAAATATGACTATAAACGCTTCTACTAAAAAAATAATAACTATAATCCATAATATAATTATTTATAATTAATTTTAGATTATCATTACTTTCCAATGTATCATACAAAAATTTTGGGAGTTTATAAGGTCTATATGTGATGGTCTAGTACTCAAGAACTATATTCTTCATAAATAAAACCCTTATATCCATCTAATATCCATATTCGTTTCTATTAAAATATGGTGGTATTATATTATTTGAGTAATCAATAATCTCCCAAAATTATATAACTAATAATAGATATTTATATTAGTCTTTACATGGTCTAGGATATATATATTCTCAGTATAAAAAATATTCACCAAAATTTATGCAATTTGAGTAAAATATATCAAAAAATTTATTTTATACGATACCAATTATTAGGTCCCATTAAAGATATGGAAATAGATATGGGGATAATTATAAAAAATAAAATAATAATAATCACATAAATGAAAATTTATAATTCAATAGATAAAAATATGAAACAATTATAGTATAAAAATATTTAACAGTGAGTGAAAAAACATAAAACACAAAATATAAACACTTGTACCTAATATATTTATAAGATTTAATATCCAAAACATCCTACATCTAATATTATAACCCTAAAAAAACATAGATATCCACTATGATATATCCTTTTACATAATTTCAGAAAAAACCAATCCTTTTACATTGGTGCACACTAAACCCTCTTTTTCCTGGAGAATTCAATGGTTTTATCACAGACTATGAAAATGGGTTTTTGTTATGTGAGAATAAGTAATATAATACAAATTTATAGTGGTATACCATTATTTGATTGAACTTATAGTAAAAATAATTCCATTAGAATGAAATAAAAAACAATGAATCCAATGAAGGTTTCAAATGAGGTATAGGTGTAAAAATTGTGCTCTTAATTGCTAGTCATGTAATAGAATAATGATGCATAGGGTGAAAAAATGAATTATAAGTTCATATTAATAGAAAAAATAAAAATTTATTGCTCTAAAATTAAATAACATTAGTGTTCAATAATGGAATTATTTGTATTCTTGATGTGTGCTCTGTTACCATCTGTCGTGACTAGTGTAAAACTTTTTTCATTAAAAGGAGGCCATTGTGACATACCAATAACAAATTAGATCATGTGTTTTTCAAGAGGGTGGTCAATCGACTGATCCCCTAAGGATTATTATTAATTACCATTGGAATCTATTTTATATTTATATATAAACATGAAATAATTCATGGTAAAAAATTCCAGTTACCCTAACCATGTGAGTGATCAATCCTTATCATGAATCAACATGAATATATTTTTGTATATGTGGTTTACCATATATCTCCAGCTAGTTTATTATACTCTAGAATAAATAATAAATTCTAAGAACAATGGGATAGCTGAGATGTGAATGATGTGCCATGTATGGTTTCACTAATTTATCGAAGATAAGAAACCTAATTATCATTGGAATACATGTCTGATTATGTCATGAGGGTCCTATTGGATATTTGGTTAAACCATGAGAAATATATTTCAAGATACCAAAATCTAATAATCAAATAAATAAATTATCATATGGATGAATACTAGGGTGGAAAAAATTTTCATTTATCTTATGATACCATGGAGAAGGATTTATTATGATAATATTTTTGGGGCGTTGTTCCTAGTATAAAGAGGATAATAAAATCATTTGAATAATTTACATTTTTATAAAAAAAAACTAACTGAATGGAGGGTTGTAAAGGACTCCTATATGCACACTTAATGGATCCTTCATGATGTGACCAACCACAGGTCAAATCATATTTAGTGAATAACAATTAGAATATAGTCAAAATTGACATATTAAAGCCCAATTTTCTAATATTTTGGTATTTAAGATAAGTGAGTTTGGTTTTCAATTTTTTTTTCTAAATATTACTCATTCATGAAGGACTCATGAAAGCATCCCTATGTGATGTATTATCATATAAATATTCTGAAAAGGACCCTCTATGATAGGTTCAGATAAATTTATATATGGGGTGGACATTATCAAAAAGAGCATAAATGGTTCTCTTCCCCACTCCTGGCCTTAGACATTCAAAATTACCTAAGGGAATGCGTTGAAGGATTTTATCCTAGTAAGAGTTCTAATATATTGTTTTTCATCTCTCGATCTTTATGTATTGAATGAAGAAATGTACCCTTTATTAAAGTGTATTTTGGGAATTTTAAGGGGATCTGATAACCTTCATCTCTAAAATTGGTGGAATAGGAATAAAAATAGTATTTATGTGGAAACATAATATTTTCATTCAATATATATTAGGAGAAAACCTCATGAATTAATAAATGATTTCTATCATTATGTAGAAAAGAAAATAAAACAATCTAGAATACTTCATGGTTGTGATGATTGTTAGGATGTTCTATAGAATCTTCATGATTCATTCATAAATGATAGTTAGATGGGGGAATGTAATGTGATAATGAAGGTTTACCTATTAGTATTTATGAATGATTTGGGACTATTAGAATGTTACATAACCATAAAGTATTTCATCATTTTTTCCCTAAACAATCATTGGACACAATAAATTTGCGATACTATAATATATGTTATTGATTATTTTATAAATTATTTTCCCTAGATAATGTCACACAACATTAAAATATGTCCATGATGATTCTCAAAATTATTTTTTCAAGTGAGAAAATTTTACAACATTTAAGGATGTATATGATAGTACCATAAATAAACTCACCTTAATGAATGATTTTATTTATTTCTGAGTGATTTTTCATTTTTCATTTTTCCCTTTTTTAGAAGATAAAATTATCTTTTGTGTGAATAAAAAAATTCCATCCATATAATTAGATTCAATCAAAATATTTAGGATTTAATTATATGTGTAATGTTTAGGAAAATATATGTTTCATATGTTTCTCATAAGATTTTCCCAACCCTCGTATAATTTAGAGGGACCCTCATTAAAAATGTCCGTTCTTTTGACAATTCTCTTATTCATTTTCAATCCTCATATTTTGTGAGGTAAAATTAATTTCTTTATAAATTAATGTAATTCAAAAAAAAAATCTCTATGAATGAACCTTTTAGATATCTATAGAATATTTATGAGAAATTTATTTCTTTATGTATCATTTATGAAAAATTAATCTTTTTACATAGTTTTTATGTGGCTGATAAACACCTCGCATACTTTCTATGTGAAA
The DNA here is from genome assembly GCA_963277665.1 of Viscum album. NCBI lineage: Eukaryota > Viridiplantae > Streptophyta > Magnoliopsida > Santalales > Viscaceae > Viscum > Viscum album. Next base: position 1,006,910,990 of record OY728126.1, read on the forward strand.
ATTTACACTTTTACATTTTTTTTTATTTTTTCTGCTGAATCATGGGATTTGAATGTCTTTATATTTTATAAATATTAATCAAGAAAATATTTATGGGGAAACTACTCTAAGGTTAATAGAGATGATAAAAATTATAAAGCTATTAAATTACAACAAGTCCACCAAGTATATTTTTTTCTTTTAGAGATGATATGTGTAATCCAATTTGATTATTCAATTTTATAAATACTACACATATATGAAGTTTGGTAAATAATTAATGGACCCATTCTTGAACCTAAACAAGGAATACATCATGATGATAGATCAAACATTATCTTGTAAAATCCAAAGATAATATTTCTATAGTGGGATGATTCATCTGGTATGATAATTATGAAGACAAAATCATTCTCTTTTATACCCTGAGATTTGGAAGAAAGAATGTGCTTTCTAAAACATGATATTCATATCTACTCATAGATCTTGAGTAAATAAACTACATAACAAAAATTAAGGTGAAATTCAATACAAAACCTTCACCAGGATGTTTCTTTTGTATAAATTGAGGTTAGTCAAACTTATAATACCACAACTGTACATAATTATGATAATATATCAGAGATTTTGGGATATATGAATTGGTCTAGGTATCATAGTCACTTCCCCTTCTCAATTGGAAAATCACCCTGTAATTAATATGTAGGTGGAACTTAGACATGAAAATGTATGAAATGATACATATAATAGTTAGGATATGCCAATTTATGTGTATATAATCAATAAGGTCTCATTTTTAGGGATATGTATGGAAAATTAATCCCTCTAATCATTATATAAGATAAAAAAGAAAGAATTCCAACACTTGTAAGTGATTAAATTTGACTGGAAATGGGTGCTACATATCACGAAATTAAACTGAAAATTGATGTTACTTTTGACAACTCAATCAAGATAATCATTATTTGAAACCATTTAGAGACAAATAATAGAAATACTTAGTGTTTCTAATCCAAAAAGACTCATGGTATCCTAGAAACATAATATCCAACCCTTGATGAAGGGAAATATACTGAATGGGGATTGGAGGTCACCCCCATGTTAACTAATAGGTTAGTATAGAATCCTTTTTCTCCATATTCATTATTGGATATTTCATCTATGTATATGAGTCACACAATAGGGTAAGTGTCATATAATTCATGATGATGAATCAACTGGTAGGGTAAAGGTTGATCAACCCTATCATGCTAAGGCTGGATAAATTATACCTATATCTTGGTAAAATCTATTAGGGAAAATCCATAATAATAATATTTTATCATTTACATGTTTTTTTGGGTGGGATATTAGAAAATAATATAAGCTATGAGTTCATCAATTACCAATTTAATCTAATTTCTCAGTTATGGTCTTATATCTAGTGCATTTATAGAATTAATCCACTCTCATATAATGACTGAGAAGAAGGAAATGTATTGAATTTACACAATCCATTTATCTTCATGTCATACCCATCCAACCTGGCTTAATTACTAATAATGTGATCGACACCCACATATAGTGTGAATACATGATATCATCCAGAGTGGGTGTGTTGGCATCCAAGATCACCGAGGAGAATATCTATGATAGATTTTCACCGTGCATATTCAGATTGTCATTTTTTAGTGAATAGAAGATGTTTCCTTACAAACCCAAAACTAAAAAACTATTATAAAACCTAACTATTTCACACTAGTTGTGATTGATGTTAACAATATAGGAGGGGACATATGTGTTACCTTTGTTTTAACCAATGATTTCATTGATTTTTCAACTAAATATATTAAATATAAAACCCAATCATACTATAGTGGGATGTGGGATGACATATTTACAAGGTGTAAAAACCCTGGTAATGATATAATAAACCAATTTCATGTTTATTAATATATTTATATTCATTTTAAAAATATTAAGTAATTATTTTACATAAAAAAGTATAGATTTTATTAAACACCTTTTTATCAGTTTCTAGTTAAAATTTTAATTTTAAAAATTTTATAATAAGAATTTCAAAAAAATTATATGAGTACTATATAATAATATCAAAATTTACTTTGGGTGAATTTTTTATATTTTTTGAAAAATATTGGTTTCTCAGTGAATATTGAAAAATACCGATTTTTGTATAAAATCATTTATTTTAAATGAATTATATAATTTAAATGTCACATTATGTTTTGAATAAGATATAAAGTAAATTTAATATTATTATATTATGTTTAATCCATTTAAATAATTTTTATTCAAATTATTATTGGATTTTATTATTTGTTAGTTTTTTTAGGTTTAAAAATGTTTTTTGTCTTCTGAAAACAATTTTATAGTACATAACTATTTTAAATAATTAAAATAATTGATAATGAGGAATGTTTTAAATAAAATTTATTTATAATATATCAATACAAATTGATTTATATTCATATAATTATTATTATCTTTTAATGAATTAAAATAAAATCAAATGTTTCTTAAAAATACTATTAATGAAAACACGTGTTTTTGTCATATTTGCAAGTTTTGTTTTAAATTAAAATTTTACCTTATTTGAATTTATTTTGAGAAAATGGATTCCATAGTTTGAATCATCACAATTTATATTATTTAATAGGGTCTACATAATTTTTACCATATTTAATAGTGGAAATATTAAATAATTATTTATCATAGTTATGGTGAAAAAGGATTTACCTGGGGTAAACTAAAATGATAAGGGTAAAACGAAATAAAACTATTATAAAATCTATTTTATGGAAATATTTACAACCTATCATGATTAAGGATTTATAATTATCCATTTTTTTATTATTTTGAGATGTGAAAAACATGGGTACACATTTTTTTCAAAAATTACATGTGTTCCACTCACATCACATTTAAAAGGCCAACCATATATTCTCCTATTCAAACCTTAAATACCTCTATATAAGACAATAATGGAAAAAATACCTTCATAAATTCCCCCACCATAAACAATATCCCTTATTTTTATCAGAATTCTATCCAAATAAGGAATTTGGTGCTTACCTAAGGGGGTTATCTGATGAAGATGCATCAGGCTTTACCGAGCATCTTTACTTTTATTCTTCATACATATACATGAAATAATATTAAATTATTCATATATAATAATATATATATATATTATTTTAATTGAATAACCCAAACTTATTTTCTCTTCCATCTAATGGGATACAAAATCATCATTCATGTGTACATCACACTACCACTTCATGAACCAACAAAAATCGTTTTCTATCATCGCCTCACATGGGTATTTTTAATGATGGATTTAGAAAATATATATTATATATGTAACATATTTATACTTTTAGAGTTATTAAATCACCTATTACCTATTACATTCCATTCCATTAGGGATATGATAATGTCAGTTGTGTGTTTGATGGACTACCACCTCACGAAATGATGTGATTTTTTTCCACAAAAACATTAAATAGAAGGTAGTAAGAATAGAGTTAATGAATATGTGTAATATAAATTATATAATAAGGATGTTAATGACATATTTATTTATTTAAAAACATAATATATCATTTTCATTTTTACACTACAAAATGATTATGTCGTTCATGTACATGTGGACTATTTCCCCCATGAAGCAATGTTATTCATTTATTTCATCTCCCCATCACAAGAATGAAATATATAAGTACATTAAAAGACATAATATGGTATATATGATATTATTATCAATATATATAGTGAAAATATTCCATAACTCCTTTCCGTAATGACCGTTGAAAAATCAAAACGTTACTCATATGTATGTATGACTACCATCTCCCTGATCATTACATAGTTAATTTTTAATAATCATAATTAAAAATTTGTCTTAAAGGTATAATTTATTTATAAATGTGATAAATATTTCATGATTATTATATTTTATGTGTTTAAATAAATACCTTTTAGACTAACAATCAACCTACAAAAGTCATTTTTGACAAATAAGTCAAATATCTTCGAAACACCCAAAGTAAAACTAATTTATTAAGTAATTGTATATAACATGGTAATAAGTGATGTAAAAGTAATAATAAACTATGATAAATTTATTAGGTAACTAAATAATTAACATATATTATTTATTCTATAATATAAATAACAATAATGAAGAATCAAACTCAAGTTAAGGGACTTCATTTCAATTTCCTTTCGTTGAGGCATATTTTGATATTATACACATATAATTTTACAAGGTGTATATGTAACCACATTTAAATTTTATATCATGAAGTTTTATATTCTCATTGTATTAAATTAATTGTATAATTAAATTATTTCATTGGTTTTATGATTCAAAAATGTCCAAAGTGATAAGAGACATTTCTTAAAAAATTATTTTATTGTTTTCTTTATAAATATTTTTTATTCTATATCTATTTTTTTAAAATTATTTTATTATGTAGAATATATTATTATAAATGGAATTTCATTTCATCTTTCAATTATATTCAAAAAAATATTTTTTACTGAAAGTTTGTATTTCTTTCCCAATGGAAAATGAATGTTCAATTTTATTATATATAGAGAAAATGACTCTTTTTAAGTTATAACCATTATTTTAATTTTGGAATAATTTAGAATCTTTAATGTTTTATTAAAATAAAAACCCTAATTCTCTTTTAATGGGTATTTTGGTATTGAAAATTGGGTTCTAATAGTAAATGGTATTTTAATATTCTAAATCGTTTTTCATATGAGTTTAAAATATTTTTTCAAATGTTTTATAAAGAAAATTTGAAAGAATAAATTTATTTATTCATGATAAATTACATAAAAATTATATAATAAATGAGTGTGACCAAATATTGTTGAGTGATCCTGATATATCTTATTTTTTAGGGCACCCATATAGAGTCTGGTGAGCCCGATATAGAATATATAATGGTTTTACCTAGATAGATCTCTAATAAATTGGGAAATATTCCTTATTTTAATAGGATAAAATGATGGAGTTACCAAAGGTTTTCTCTATTGATTTAATAGAGATTCATTTATATTTGACATAGGTTCAAAATGGGGTTAGAATGTGATGCACTAAGTGTCTTAAAATGGTTTTTATTTTCTTTCTATGGAGTTTAATGATTTTATTTGAATTTTTTTTGTTTTTTCAGGTGAAAATGATTTATTTATTTTTATCAAACAACATAAATATGAAGTAAAAAAATTTATTTGGTTTTATAGTTGTTAAATGGACTAAGAGTTTTTGTTCCTTTTATTTCTATTTATGAGATTCTTATACTCATAACAGATTTTATTTTATTTTTTCATAGGGTTTAAGGATGGGTAAGGGGAAGGAAGAAGTAAATATGAATGTTAGGAAGATTTTCCCTGAAAATAAATAATGCTTTATTTTAAATGTTTTCTATTATAGGAAAAATAAATTCTAATAAAAAATTTCCACTTTTTAATTTATGGTTTTTGTTATGTACGAGTTATTAAATAAGTATTTAATAGTGTAAACAGAAAAATATCCAAAAATATAAGAGAATTAATTGTTGATGTAAAATAATATATTATTTAACATATAATATTAGGTCTTTATAGTTGATATTAGAGTTCATCTTATATAACTTTAGTGTTTATGGTAATTATAATAGAATTACCTTGAATTATTTTACTTTATGTTTAAGATGAAATGATATAACATTTTAAGATTACCATTTTCTTCATATTAAATATCTCTATTCAAATGGGTTTTCTATGGAGGAAATATAGAATCTATAGATGGAAGGCACTGAGAGGAAAATATCATTCAAAATTTTCATCTTGAGATGGTTTGAATTGGAATAGAATAATTTTTTAGAGATGTATTAGTTTACATAAGCTATTAATGGGGGTTTTTTCCATTGTAGAGAGGAACCCATTCAACCATGAAGGAAAATGTACATTTTTTTATCATTTTATGAGGTAATATCCACCATAATTTAGTGAATAATATGGCCATATTATAGATAAAGGATTGGTAAATGCACTGTAGAAGGTTTTTGATGTCGTGAGATATTTATAATTATAAAATTTAACTCTTTACATTTATCAATTTAAAGGTTAAAATGATTTATAGTGGTATTTGGTTAAGAATAATAGAGAGAAAGTTGATCTTTATTCCATGTAATATTAAACATTTACAGATATTTTCATTAAGAAATATTTCTCTATGGTATTTGAGTCTAGATGAAAAAAATTCCTTGAATTAAGGAAAAAATATTAAGATTCTATAGCTATATATGATGTAAAATTATCAAGAATATTCAATTATGTGTTAAAAATTATTATGAAATTGATAAAAAAATTAACATATTTTACTTAGGATTTAAACCATGTTTTTGAAGAGATGTGGAGACATTAGAATTTAAAGGTTATGAGAAATTGGTTCATTATTCAAATAAAGTGGAGATAGAGTTTTTTGACACATATTTTCCTTGATATGACAACATTAATAAATGGTCAAGGTGTCTAGAAACATAAAATAATCTAGCTAAGAAGTTTTTAGGTAAGCCCCCAAAATATTCCAACTGTGGAAATGTTTTTTCAAGGAATGTTTGAAAATAAATTGATAGTGTTTCCAATTTAGTCAATTTAGTCATAGGACTCCTGACTATAAAGAAAAGAGTTTTTAAGAACCAATGAATGAGGCAGATGATAACTTTCCAATGCTGAAGTGTTTTTGTTACAATGAGTTGGTTTATTTTCCAACAGGTGTCTAAAGTCAGTTAAAAATGATGTAAATAATCATGTTAAAAAACATAAAGGTGTAGTAATTTCAGTGTATACTACTATAGTTAATGTTTGTCCATCTAATTTGGTGGTTATATGTCTGATACTTATTTATTCAAATTATACCGATACCTTATTTGATAGTGGATCCACACATTCTTTAATTTATAATAAATTTTCAAGTAAAATGGAAATATCACCACATAAAATGAATATTTAACTTTTTGTGAAAACTAATTGTGGACTTATTAAATCAATGAATATTTATAGGTAACTCCTTGTTGTTATCATTGGGATGATCTTTGTTGAAAATATTCTTGAACTACCCATATTAGAGTTTTATATCATTCTTGTTGTGGATTGAATTTCAGTTTATAATTAAATGATATATTTTAGAGCTAATAATGTTTTAATCAATGATTTCATACCTTTTATATCTTATAAATAATTTAAAAAATTGATTAAATATTATAGATAAATTTATCTATCTCACATTCTTAAAAAACAAAACAGTTCAAATTATTGACGTGGTAGTAGTGAATGAATACATGTATATAATTCTTGGTGATTTTCAAATTTTGATTTCTAATGAGAAGTTAGAGGTTACTATTAAATTAGTTCATGATGCTAAGAATATTTTTAAACCCCTTTATCAAATAGATCAAGTATAAATTTTAGAAATTAAAAATCAATTTCAAGAGTAATTTGACAATGGAATAATTAGAATTAGCACTTCACTATGGGTCACACATTTTTTTTTGATAAAAATAAAGATGGTTTAATGAGTCTTTTGAATTATTATTGATCCTTGAATAAAATCCTTGTTATTAAAAAATACATATTGACTCATAGAAATGATTTGTTTGATCTTTTCTAAGGAGCATAGTATTTTTGGAAGGTTGATCTATGTTCTAGGTACCATTAGATGAAGGTGGAGAAGTAATCCATTCAGAATAATCAATTTATTATAAGATATGAGCACTATGAGTTTGAAGTTATTCACTTTGGGTTGTATAATCCTACTACTATTTTTTGATACTTTATGAGTATAGTTTTTTAATGAGTTCTTAGACATGTTTTTAGTTGTGTTTATTGATTTCATTTTAGTATATTGTAAAATTTAGGAGGAACATGAAATACACTAATGGATTATTTTGAAAACTTTAAATGAGAAGAAAATACATGGGAAATATATTATGTGTCAATTATGGTTACAAGAAACATCTTTTATAGGAAATATTATTTTTAATAATGGAATAACTATTGACCATAATAAAAAAATTGTTGACGAATGTAAATGACTGAAAAATAACACAGAGATTCTTAGTTCTGTTTGATTAGGTGGTTAATACTGGAGTTCTACTAAAACGTTTTCTTGGTTTTATATCCCACTGACTATGTTAACTCGAAAAGAAGTTAAATTAATCTAGACAAAATAATGTGATGATTGTATTCAATAATGAAAAACAATATTGGTGGATGATCCAGTTTTTTCTATGACTTCAAAAAATGGTGAATTATTCATCTACAAAGATGCATAATTGAAGGGCATTAGTTGTTTCATGATGTAGAATGATCCAAAAATTTCTTATACTTTGTGTCATTTAACCCTCATGAGTTAAATTACCCCACACAAGATTTGGAATTAGATTTTTTTTATTTAAATATTTAGATTAATAATTTATATAGGGTAAAGTGTGACATATAATCTCATCATAAAATTTTTAAGTATATATTCACTCAGAAATAGTTTAACATGAGACAAATAAGATGAATTTAAATGAACAATGACTATGATTTAATGATTCATTACCATCCTAGAAAATAAAAAAAGTGTTTGATTCATTAAGTTAAAGAAAATTATACGTTAACCATATTACATTTCAAACAACACCCTTTGGTTAATGATTAGGAGAAAGTATCCCCTAAATTTTTGGATGTAGGGATATCCTATATTTTTTTTGGTTTTAGAACAATATATATTGTTATAAATAATGAACAAATCTTATAAAGAAGACCATGACTTTATAGAAAAGATAAAATCTATTAAAAAGGGAATATTTATGGATTTTAATATTGATGAAGTAGGTGTTTTATGATTTTAAAAAGGATTATGTGTCTTGTGTGATTCCCAATTGAAGGGAGAGTGGTTTATTTAAGTTAATAGTATTTCATTTTCTCTTCATAAAAAATTTATTAAGAACTTTTGGAGTAATACTAGAGGGATGTTATGAAAAGATATATTCATATAATTAACATGATGTTTCTGAATTTTCATTAAGTTAATGTAGAATGATAATTATTGAATTTAATTATTCATTATATCTTAGTTTTATAGTGGAAATGGGAAAATATATCAATGGATTTTTTGGTGGGATTACCAAATACATATTTATGTAAAAATTGGATTTGTGTTATTATTGATTGATTAACTAAATCTACGAATTTCATTCTAATTTAAGATACTATATATCTAAAACATAATTCTAGATTGAGTATAAATGACATATTTATCTTATATGTATTTACAATAATCATTGTATCAAACCATGATCCTAGTTTCAATTCTAATGTTAGAAAAGGATTTTAGAATTCATTAGGTTATGAAATAAATTTCACTAAAACTTTTCATACATAATTAGATGGATAGCACAAGCATACAATTGAGGCCTTTTTATATATTATTTGTTCAGGTTCAATGGATTAAAAGGGTTTTCATGATCAATATCTTTATTTGGATGAGTTTTATTATAGAAATAGTTTTTATTCCGGTGTACAGATGACACTATTTGAGTAATTATACAAACAGAAGTGTTAAACGACAGGTTTTTGGGATGAATTTGGAGAAAGGATATTGATGGGTATAGAGTGAATATAGGAAATGTATGATAATGTATGGTTGATTAAAAAAGTTTTATGAAAAATTAGAGCATTTATAAAAGTTTTACAAATAACCGAAGGAAAGATATTTCTTTAACAGTAGCTGATCCTGTATTTCTCAAAGTATATCAATGGGAAAGTTTTACTAATTATAATAAAAAGGTGAAATATAAGACCAATTGTTTTTTTTGAAATAATGAGATCCTAGATAAATTCATCATTTTTTTATTGAGTGGATTTCCCATTTAAGTTTATCCCAAGTACATAATATTTTTCATTTCTCAATGTTAAGAATATATATGATATATTCAACTCATATTTGGAGCCCCAAAGTTTTTTAATTGTAAGTGAATACTTAATATGAGGAAAAACATATTTAGTTATTTAAACATAGAGAAAAAGTTTTATGAAATAAAGAGTTTCACCAGGTTATGGTTTTTTGGGAAAGCAATAGGGTTGAAGGGGAAACAATGGAATTTTAAACATGTTATAGGGGAAAGATATCCCCACAGGTTTAATAATAGAATAAAATGGAAAGGATGAAATATAAGAAATGGATAATAATTTAACAACCTTGTTAATTATGGAATAAATAATATTCATGTTTTTTAATGTGGTTATATTCATTAAATTTTTTTAAATATTTTTTAAATAAAAAGGAAATAGTTTTAAATATTTTTTTTTCTATAATGCCTTATTTTAGAGTTTAATTTTTAATTTTTATAATTAGAATATGAAAAAATTAATAATTTTTTTAAAAAATCTTATCAAAATATACTTAGGGTGATATTTTGGGATTTCTCAGAAAATATCAGCTTTCTAAGTGAATAGTAAAAAATACCGTTTTTTTGTTAAAAAGTCATTTATTTTGAATAAATAATGTAATTTTAAACTACCATTATGTTTTTCAAATTATTTCATGTAAATTAAGTATTATTAAGTTATTTATAAACCACTTAATTACTTTTTAAACAACTTTATATTGTATTATAGTATAATTTTGTATTTGGGCTTAAAAATGGGTTTCCTAAAGACTGTTTTAATTTGTGCCATGTTTATCCATATTAATTAATTAAAATTATCCCTAATTAAGAATGTATTGAATGAAATTTATGAATTATATATCTATATATTTTAATTTATATTCATATAATTTTTATTATTAGTTGTGGAGTTAATATAAAATCATATTTTTCTTGAATAATACACTTCTTGAAAACCTGCTTTTTTATCTCATATACTGGTTCTATTTTAAATTAATAATTGAATATTATATGAATTAAATTTGGTAAAATGGATTAAATATTTTTAATAAGAATAATTTTTATTATATTATATGTTTAACTTAACTTTTTACTATAATGAATATTGAAAACAATAAAAAATAATTATTGCATTTAAGGTAAAAATAGATTTATTTAGGGGTTAAACTAAAGGAATAATGATTATAACGACCTAAAAAAATCCCTAAAATATGTTTTATGGATATATGTAAACCTTATCATGTATATGTTATTTATAATTATCAATTTTGAACCAATTTTGCAAGTGAAAGACATGGTTCCACATTTTTATTTTTATAAACTACAAGTGTTCCACTCACCTCACTTATTAAAAGACAACTAGTCTCCTCTGCTATTAAAACATTAAAATAACCCTTTATATTAAAATACCTACCCAAATAGATTCCTAAATTAATTAAACACACAATAAATCAATTATAATTATCAGAAATCTATCCTATGATCTCTTTTGGTGCTTACATAAGGAGGTTGTCCTAAGAAGAGATGTCATGCTTTACCGAGCATATTTAATTTATTTTTTAAGTAAAATTAATTAAAATAATAATAAATTAATATATATAATAACAATTGTATCTACCATATATTTATATGTTATTAATTTAATATAATAACCATGATCCACCTCCTCTTCCCTAAAATGGTATTTGAAATCAACGTTTGTGTCTACAGTGGACTACTACCTTGAGAACTGATGTCATTCATTTTACATCATAATATATGTTGAATTATTATAATTATAGATTTAAATTATATATTTAAGACATTTTTAACATATTAATACTTCTATGATTATTATATCACACACACCTTATTACTTTCTATTCCATGGGGGATACAATAATATCGCTCGTGTGTATAGTAGACTACCGTCTCACAATGAAATGTGAATCATTATTCACTAATGATTTATATAGAAGGCAATACATATACATTTTATCAATATATGTGATATAAATGAAATTATTATGATAATAATTACATATTTATCATTATTAGAATATAATATATCATTTTTTTCTCACCCTGAAAAAAGATAATTTCGTTTGTCGATGTGTAGTATACCGTCTCCACGAAGCGATGTGATTCCTTTTTTTCATCATCACATCACAATAATGATATATATAATTATATTTAAAGACATAATATAGTATATATGATTTTATTAACTTTATTTTAAGGTAAAATATTACTTACCTTGTTTCCATAATAATCATTGAAAAATGGAAACATTACTCTTGCATACGTACAACCCACCATCTCCATGATCGTAACATAGTTCATTTTTTATATCTATCAATCATTATTGTGTATAAAATTATAATTGATATATAAATATGATAAAAATTTCAGTATTATTATTATATATATGTCAAAATAATGACCTCTTAGACCAATAGTCAACCCCCCATATTCATTTTTGACACATAATTCAGATATCATCGAAACACCTGATGTAAATTTAATTGATTAAGTAATTATATATAAAATAATAATAATTGAAATAAACTTGATTTTTTTATTATAAATTTAAATAATTAACAATTTTTTATAATTCTAGAAAATAAAGAATGATCGTGACAAATTAAACTATAGGTAAGGGATATTGTCTCAATTTTATTTCGGCAAGAAATATTTTATTGTTATGAATATATATTATTTACAAGGTGTATATACAGACCCTTTAAATTTTATATATTTAGTTTTCCTATTATCACGTTCTTTAATATTTTTTTTAATATTATTCATTCATGGTACATAGAATTCATATATTTACAATGTGATAATGGACTTTTCTTAAAAAAAATATTTTAATGTTTTCCTTTTAAATAAAATTTTCATCCATGAAAAAGTTTTTAAAATGATTTTATTATTGAAATGATACTTTTATGAAGGTATTTTTTATCTTTATTTCAATTCTTTTGAAAAAATGGAATCTTCTTGTGTAATGTGGGAGTTTCTTTACAAAGTATGGAAGAAATGTTTTATTTTAACATATATGAAGACACTAACTTTTCTAATGAAATAACCATTATTTTATGCTTTTATTACTTTAAAAGGTTTCTTATTCAAATAAGAATATTCATTTCATTTTTATGGGTATTTTGGTTTTCAAAATTGTTTTTTAAATGGTATTTTAATATATAGAACTGAATTGTATAAAAATTTAATATAGTTCCCTAAATTTTAATGGTGAAAAAAATAAAATCATAATTTGATTTGACCAGGATATTGTAATTGAGAATTATATGATAAATTGGTGTTCCTGGATAACACTTGGTGATCCTCATATATATTATACATTGGGTGCACCTAGTAGCACTAGTTGAGCCCGATATAACTTATACAATGGGTCTACCCAGATAGAACTCTAATACATTAGGTAATGTTCCCTATCTTAATTATAATGAACGAGGGAGTTTCTAAAGGGTTTATACTAAGGATTTAACTATGCTCCAGATAATTCTAAAACAATATTAAAATAGGATCTGAATGTGATTCTCTATGTTTCAAAAAAGTTTTTAGAATTCCTTGCTCTAGGTTTTAATGATTTTTTGATAAAAAAGTGTGTGATTTTCATGTGAAAATGTTTATTTTTCGTAATGAACATTGAGATAAATATATAAAATTTCAATGGGTTTTATTTTTTTCACTAGGCTAGTAGGTTTTATTTATTTTATATCCCATAATTAACATTTTTTTCCATAGGGTTTAAATTTGGGAATGGGAATGAAAGAAGTCAAGTGAGAAGTCGTGAATATTTTACAGGATAAAAAATCATGATTTTTGTTTAAAATTTCATATTATAGGGAAAATGGATACTCATTTGAACTACCCACTTTATAATTTATGGTTTTTATTTGTATGAGTTATGAACTAATTCCCTAATACTCTATAACTGGAAGGAACCTCAAATTTAAGAGAATTAATTTTTTACATAAAACACATGGTCATGTAATATTTATGGTTGAGACCTTATACTCAGTTTAAGGTTCTACTAGAAAAGTATAACGAAGAAGAACTTGAGTAGAAAATTATCGTAAGAAGGTCTTGTGATAAGCTCTCACTAAAAAAACCACTAGTGTCCTAGATTCTTATGAAATGGGTAAGGCACCAAGAATAAACATATTAGATGGTTGGGATGGTTTTTCTACCATACGTCATAGATAATGGTTAATTTACTAAAGAATATAGGCAGTGTAATTCTTGGCGTGACATCATTTCTATAAATGATATATTAGATATTCTCTAAGTAGATGGAATTTTATATTTGGAGTTGTTATATGAGACCATACCCTTCAAAGTATTTAATGATAATGGATATAAATATGTTTTATCCTATATAAGGGTGTTTGAAGATATGTTCCACATGATAAAAGGTGACAACTTTTAGATAAAACAAGGGCTAAAACTGATAGATCCAAATAAAATTAGTTATGATGGTGGAAATAAGGATGGGGGAGATGATGAGGGCCCTATGTAGGGAAGTGAAACTGATATTATAGGAGATAATTGTTAGTGAACTCACTAGGAAGAGGTAAAAATGTGTTCCTAAATTCATATAACATTTTTATCAATAATGTATTCATTAATTTATTATTTTTCATTGTAGGTATCTAATGAATCACGGTATCCTATTATATCTCTCGTGTATCTAAATGGAGGATCACTGGTTAAATTGAGTTCTTATTCATGAGATAGGGTTGATGAATAATATTTTTCTTCCTAGATGGAATAACTATAAGAAGTGGTCTCTAACCCTCTGGGAGTTCTCTAAGTGTACTTATTAGTATTTCCTCACATTTAACTATCTTAAAAAAATATAAAAGAAGGAGAAATAGAGGTCTTTGGATCTCCATATCCTTTTGCAATGAAAAAATTAAAATTTATATTTGACTAAATATAATTAAATATATGTTTATAGTTTCATAATTATCTATCTTATTTACTATAAGGCTTCTTTGACATAAAGTTATTTGTGTCTCAAAGTAATATAACATCCTCATAGGAAAAATGTACATTGGATGAATTTAAAAATGGTGAAAACATGGTGGGACAAGCATCAAATCTATATATAACTGTGATGAGATAATCATAATCTCATTTAAACATAGTGGGTGACCACATTGATATCAAGAAAATTTTATACCATCATGAATTAGTGTATTTTTTATTTAGTTTAACTCTTAAATAGGATGTGTCATCCAGTTATTTTCATTATCTTTATCAACTTTGATAATTGATGTTGATTCCACGTGAAACCATTAATGGTGATTTCACTAATTAATTTGGATAATGGATGACTTATAGGTGGATATATTTCACTAAGAGTGTATTACCCTTTGACATAAACATGATATTACAAAAATATATTCAAGGAACTGCATTAAAAAACCATTATGTTTACTAAATTATAGACTAAAAATCCTTGAGAAGGTCAATGATACAATGAGTGAAGGTTTTTATCCATTCTACTTATAACTTATAATTATATCATCTATATTTGATAACATATTTGGGATGTTGAATTCAATGGTATTACTTTAGATAAAAAAATCAGGTGATTTTTGATTTAATTTATTAGTCAATGGAATTCGTAGGGGTGTTAAAAAGATTTTTCTAGCTTAAATAAGGTTTGATAAGACTGTACATTCTCTAAGTAATTTTGTACAATGTCATGTACTAATTTAAAAAATAATCTCCATTTAAGTCTCCTGGTATGTTTACAAAAATAGAGTTTGTGGTTGTCATTCCCCTTGAATATCCTTATTTTTTACATTTAAATATATTTTGTTCTGGAATATCTTGTTGTATTTTAGTTTTGATGCGTGTTAGGGGTGGCTTGAGAGTTTGGATCACTAGAGATGTACTAGAGAATAAATTATTTAATTATAATGGATTTTGAGTTAATCAACTATAATTATCTCCATGATGATTTTAATAGAGGGGAAGGACCTCAGTTTATAACTCATCATTCCATATCCCACTAAGTTACCCCAATTCCATGTCACTTTGAAGTTTTTATATGGTAAAACGTTTAATATTACATGGAAACCTTTATTTAATTATCCTTAAGTGTCTCATAACCCACTCTCAACCTATGTTATGTGGGGTATCTATCGTATTTTTATTTGTGTCCATAAATTTCAAATCATCAATAATTGAAGTTATTTTTATCATGGAAACACTCTTTGGGTAACTCTAATGATGTTCAAGACCTAATAACATTATTTTTTATCTATATCTTAGTTTTATTCATATAAATACAAAATATGAATATTCAGGGATGATTATAGGTTTCTATATGATTTAGAGTAAATTAAGGAGAGTGAAATATCATGTAATCCTTGTTTGGGTAGTGGTATAAATTCATTATCATTTTATAGATTCATATGAAGTTGTATATACCAAATTAATTCCAAGTGCATGTGTATACCTATAAGGAATATACATGTGGTATAAATGTTCTTGATATGGTCTGTAGATATTTGGTTCACCCTTCAGATGGGGGGATAATGAGTTTATGTTTTGGTTATAATTTCATATTATTCCATAGGTGATTCTATGGATTTCTAATAAGATTAATAGACATCAGGAGATTTGATTAAATTTAGTTGTAGATAATTTTTCTTGGATGGATGGTTTATTGGTCATTTTATGGGTTCCCTTTCTTTTAGAGATATTGATGAATTTTTATTATTTTTTATTTCCATGATACTGTTCTTTGGGGGTCCACCTTGAATGATATTATATGACTTGTGATGTGGTTTACCAGTATTGAGTGAGAAGGAAGTGTGGAGCAATTATACCTCCTTTGAGAGATAAGGGATGGTTAATATATGAATAAGGAGCATGTTTCTTGATTAGTAAGTTATGTGCCATGTTTTTTTATTCATTTCAAGATCTGATAGTCATTTCCTTCTATCATGTATCTAAAGTAGGTACTGTTGCATGATTTATAGTAGCCATGTTTATACTCGATAACTTGACTAATTTTACATGGCTATTCAAATAATAAATTCTAATTGATGCATCCCGCATTATAAAATTGTTACACATATGTCTTGGACTCGTTGGTGGTGTCCTACTATGTTTAAACCTACATCACTATTGATCATCACAGTGCTCACAAAAAACTTTATTGTTAGGGATCATTCCAATGGTAATTTAAGACCCATCAATTTTTAAAATAGGAACACCATGTTTGATTAATTTTATGGAACACAACACCATGATTATAATAGGATACAACATCCAATCACTTAACAATGCATATATTTTTAAATAAATTCAATCTATTTAACATATTGTGATGCATAAAAGACCCGGTTTAAATGAAACATGGTACTATATTAAAATAATATTATTTAAACATAAATATTCTAAACTAGTAGTTATGTTCATGGGTATGTATAATAATAATTAAATTACAAAATATTTTAGTTTTACACATGTATAAAATAAATTCAATTATTTCCTATATATTGGAAATAAATGGGAGTCATTTAAAAGTAATAAAAATGTTTTCTGAAAATAGTAGTTTTAAAAAAGGCAGTTTAGTTATTCTTTGTGCACATAATTTATAATTAATTTTTATTAATTTAATTTTTCTAAAAAATATCATTTTTTATATCATTATGTCAGAAAAAATTATGGTAAATTTTTGGGGTTTTTCTAAGAAGTTTCGTTTTTATCAAAAGTGAAAATACTGAATTTTAACTGAAAACTACATTTTAATTTCAACTTTTTATAAAGTTGAACTATATTTTCAATTGGGTTTAAATTTAAAAAGGTAAAATTATAAATCTATTAATTCAATTTATCCCATTAGATTCGTTTTTATCAGGAATTTTGATATAAAAACTTTGTAAAATTTTGAACAATTTCTCTTTGAAATCACACTTTCTCATCTGGTATATGAGATTAATTTTAAATTAAAATTTAAAAATTATATGAATTTAATTTGTAAAAATGGATTCCATATTTTGAATCATCAGAATTTTTATTATCTAATATTTTCAACAATTTATTTGAACAATATGAAATGTGAAAACAGTAAAAATTTATTACTATGGTTAAGTTAAAATGGGATTAACGAGGATTAAACTAAGATGATAAGGGTTAAAATGACATGAAAACATATAAAAAGCATATTTTATGGAAATATTTCCACCTTATACCTTCCTAAATTATATATTAATGTTATTCAAAAGATTTTTCATGTGAATTAATTTATCATTTCGGATTTTTTGGGGTAATTACTATGTAATTTTTCAGAGGGTTTTCTTTCCCCCATAGAAAGGGTAACTCAATACCTTCACTTATTCACACCCCTCAAGAATTTTTTCTCAAAAAAAACATGAAATAATATCTAAATATCATATAAAAATATATTCTATAGTTTATTATCCTCCAAGTAGACCATACATAAGGCTCTTAATAAAAGATCCTAATGAGGTTTCTCTTAGAGAAAGTAATTATCTTAACAAATCTCTCTCATTTTATTTCTTCTTTTTCCAAATTAAATTCTGTATTGAAAAATGAAAATATAAAAAACCTAGTATATCCCATATATGAAGATGTTATTATGTTTATGTCATAATATTTTTCCATCTCCACTTCCATCAAATGAAAAATGAATTCATCGATCGTTGGTATGGTGGAATCGCCTCGCGAACCGATGTACTTCATTTTCCATCACCACATTTCACAATTGATTATAATGATGGATTTACAATATTTATATCGTATTTATGATATGATTATACATTTTAATTTTAATATCACATTTAAATATTTATTTTTCATTCTATTTCAAACATGCTAACATTGCTCGTGTGTGTGACAGACTACCGCCTTACAAAGTAATGCGATTATTTGTTCACATACTTTTAAAAAAAATGTATTAAGGATAAAATTAATGAATATATTTTATTTATATGATAGGTTATTGATTAAGTTAAATTAATATATCACCCAATTATATACTCTTTCACCTGATAATGTAATGATATCTTTGCTCCTGCACACATAAATCCTATTGTCTATACGAAGAGATGTGATACATTTTCCATATAAAACCTTCATAAATTTTTAGAAAAATGTTTATAATAAATAAATATTATATTTATAAAATTATTATAGTTATGGAGAAGATATATATATATATATATCCCACATATAATAACCTAAACTTTCAGGGCAAAATATGCATGAGAATACAAGGCAATTAACACCAAAAAATTGAAAATAATGAATTTTTTTAACCAAAGGGTGATAAAATGTTATAATAGGATCATATATGATAGTATATATATGAATATGTTTCTGAAAAAAATTAATAACATTCAAAAAACACATATAAAGGAGGAACAAACATGTAAAAAGGAAATTAAATATGAAATATGGGTTTCTCACCTCACTATTACATCCATCAGAAAAATGACTTATTCACAAAATATTTACTTTTTTGGTGGATATAATGCCCATTTTATTTGTTAACTAATTTATATATTCATCTTCATGGTATTTAATGTTTAATTTTATGTCATTTTTTTTATTTTCTTATGATTCAGAATTTACCAAAGTAGTATGGGATCATTTAATAATCTCATAATTATTCAAGGTTGTTTATGTTTGCATCTCCCTTGGAGAAATTATTTGATATTTATACCATAAAATAAATATAATTTCTTTAAAATTTATTACTCAAGAAAATTTTCAAGTCAATGTTTAATTTTACCACTCTTTGAGGCTTAAAATTATTCAGAAAATGATTTTAAAAAAATTCTATCTTTATTTATCCTTTCGGTCAAAATATATTTTTCATCAAAACTAATGTTTTCAAAAAAGGATTTCATAAATGTTATTAAAATTTTAGAAATTATTTATTATAGATATTTTTTCCCTTTTTTTATTCTTTAAATAAATGTTTTAAAGGAATATTTGTTTCTTTTTCAAAATAATGTATGTTTTAATTTTACTGAAAATATGAAAGGAATCCTTATTTAAACATGTGCGGAATGAATGAAATTTTCCACCATCATTAAAAAATAATGTTTTAATTCCTATTTGACAAGTTTAAAATGGTTATTTTCAATGAAAAGTTTTTTGAAAAAAGTTGTTGAATTTTTTTAGAGGTGATTTTCAAAATAAAAAGGTTTTTTTTCAGAAAAATATTTTTAAGGATCTTTTCATGGTATTTATATTCATCATTGACATCAAAAATTTTATTATAATTATGATCCACTATGTTTATGATGTATTGAAATCATTTTTATTTTTTATATGATGGTTTATGATCAGTACGATAGGATATGTACAATTTAATTATCGTTCAACATTTCAATATGGATGGATTATGATTATGTTTTTTGAATAGGATTTTTATTAAAATTTCATATTTTTGTTTTTAAATATGAATGTTTATGTTGATTAAGTTTCACCCAATTCAAATAAATAATTTCATTGGACTAAGTAAGTGATGGTTGGGTCCATTTATAACCCCTTAATGCATATGTAAGTCTCTTGAGATAAACTAGACTGGGTTTTGGCTGTGGCCATACAAATTTATTTAGATATCATGGAATAAGACCTGGAGAGTTTGTTTTATATATATGGAATTATAAATTCTGTCATTATTAATTTAGTTATTGATATTACACGTGATAATTCGATTATTTTAAATATCCATGGTCCGGTTTTCTAGATCATGTGATTTTTTTAAAAATTATTTGATCATAATTTGTTATTTTATATTATGCTCTTCATGTAGATTTAATGGAACGTGTTTTAATTATTTACCTTGAAATATTGTTTATTCCTTATATATTTATAGCTCTCACTATATTCTTACACTTAATGAGAATCTTAGTTCACCCCTTTCTTATATTTTATTTTCCCAGGGATACTAGAATGTTATTTTCATGATTGATATAAAGTGATATGTAATGGGAAATAATGGAATTATAAAATAATATTTTTTAATGATTTATATTGTCATAATAATTTCAAATATTTATCTAGTTTATCAATATAACTTAACTATTCAATCCTTTAGGATGCGATTTCTTGTATCTTATTCTAATGTAATATTGTATACACAGACTCTGGGCTACTAGGATTGTGGTCTATATAGTTGGTATGAGATGATATTTTGTAGAAACCTTGGGAACTATAATTAGGAAATATAGATTAGGGAACATAGACTTATGATATAATTTTATGATATGTGTAGAAGATTATCCTAATGTTTTTGTAAGGAATAAATCATGTTAATTTTTTATAAGAAATACATATTTTAATCAATAATACAATTGTAAAAGGTTTTTTTGACTTCATGTAGGGAATCATTAAGTACTATAGGGATACACTAATTTTATAAAATACTAAAAATCCTATAAACTAACTAAAAAAGTGTGGAATTTCAAAATTTTGAGCATTGAACTTACAAGGATGGATCGTATGTTCTAAATTAATTAATTAAATGAAATTTTAATTGTATGATTATTTGGAAAAAGTGAAAGAATGTAGCAAATACTTGGATGAAATAAATTAAAAAATCATTCAAGGTTTTGAAATTTCTAGATTCATGCATTATGGATTCTACTACTTTAGGGTTTATTCATGTTTAATGTTGGAATTGAATCTTCATGGATCCTTGGACTTGGTACCCCACACAAATCTTATGATTTCACCTTTATAATGGTCATTCACTAGGTATAATCACAAAACTAAGTGACCAAAAACCTTATTTAAATGTAGATAAACTGATTTTATAATATTCATATGAAAAATAGTGATATTAATTGATGCAATAAGAAAATACTTCTCAAATCATAAGAAATTGTCACACAATTTTAAAAAATAAGAACATTGGAATTAATAAAGAGTTAAAAAAATCTAAAACATGAATCATAAAAAGAAATAACCCCTATCATCACTCTCTCATAAAACCACATTACCTGACACAAAGGAAACTACTTTCTCATTATAGGCATAATGATAATGATCATCATGGATACTATAGAAGGATTGGTCGTGACGAATGGTGGGGAAGTAGGGATCTGTGATGGTTTGTGTGTATCCAGTAGTTATTCGTCAGCTCCCCTCAATGGTCGATTTACTACTCTGTGATTCCAAGTTTTCTTTTCTAAAGACCTCCACATCAAACATAATATCTGATGTATCTTATTTTCTTATGTTTCCCAAAATAGTCACGACATGAAATTTTAAACGACGTGTAATCCACATCAGTGGTGAATTCTTCATATGTGAACCTATATTGAGATTTCATGGCATGTAAAGTGTATATGATGTGAAAATTGATTTTCAAAGTGTGAATTATTTCATGAATTTTCTTGAGAATAAACCATTATCTTCCAATAAATTCACTTCATCTAATAAAATATATAATGCGTAAATGGTTTCTTCCAGTTGTGTAGTATGTTCCACCTTTATATAATGTTGGCATTTTGATTTTATAATATGGTGTCACACCATGAGCAAATAGAAGTAGTGAGAAGTGTCTTTTAACTCCCATATTCAACTCTTTTTTTCGCATTTTAGAAATATAGGTTGGATCCCTACTTTAAAACCAAAACCAGTTAAAACTTTCAAAAATTGGAAGGATTCATCAATTAAATTCAAAAATCAATGTTTAAAATTATCTTTAATTACATGCTTAAAATACACTTATCATTTAAAAAAATATGTAACTAGGGGTAATAACTCTTAAAAGGAAGCATTAGTCTTGAACTGATCATCACCTGGTTAATGAAAACAAGCCTTACTAAAAACCTTGTTTGACATTCCTAGTGGATATTCTTAGGATAAATATGTTTTTTTACTAAACATTATGAAGGAGTTAAAAATAATAAGATCAGCAGAGAAACCATATTGATAACTATGATATTATCTATGCATAAAAATTTCAATTTATATTATGTGTTTCACTATTTTTGCGATTACACATTATGAATCATATATTTATGATCTAGTATAGTGTATGGAATTTTTTTATAAAATTAACATAGTTAAAGGAATGTAAACTATATAAATTCATGAAATCCAATGAATATAAATTATTGTTCTATTGATGTTATTAAGCTAGTATTTCAAATGTAACTTGTCTTCCCAACATTTTTTTTCTTATGATGCTAAAGTATTATATGCTATCAAGATAGAGAAATAATTATCTATGTATTATGGCATTGAAGGTAATACTGATAATATTAGGTTGAGAGATAAATATATATATATAAGGGGAAGAAGGGAAAGAAATATTTCCAACATTTTATATCTATATAAGGAAACACATTGGTACATTCTTAAAAGGAAAAAGAGCTTTCTACATGTAAGAAAAAACTCCATAATTCTCATCATTTCATGGGAAATAAAAAGCATCTAATGTAAAATACATATACTTTATGTATATGGGGCACTATATAAATGAATACCCCAATAATCAAAGAAATATACCTTAAATGAAGATAAGGTGTTAGGCCAAAGCTTATTATATCACTAAAAATGAAGTGGAATGATTAATGTGCTTGTGTTTGGATTCAATAATTATGTTATAGGAGTATTTTAATCAATGATATTATAGTTAGAAGAATCATGAAAAGTATAAGTATTGTACTATATTACCATTTTTAATGGATTTGTGAGAATATGTTGAATGGTATAAATGGACAAGAAAAGTTATTAAGTCACATGTTGAACCACTTGTAAAACACATGATTACGGGAGGATAACCCTTAATTTTTTTCTAAATGCTAAGATAATAATGATTTTTTATAGGATATTGTTGGTGATAATATTTTTTTAATGTTTTGGTGGTTCATATCATCTTTGGTAGGGGTTACTGCAAGTATTGTTTTATATAATATATCTAACAACACTAGATTATATATTTGGAAGCAGTCATGTTTTCATTATTTTCTTATATTGATCAATGTATTCACATATTTTTAATTTGGCATTACGACCCACTTTATGTTGTCTGGGGAATATAATGTTAATTTTTGGAACTTCATTCAGTTTTTTGGACTTTGAATTTAGATAGATAAATTTTGGATGAGTATTTTGGATAAATATTTATAGAATATATTGAGTTGAACTTCAGGTGTTATTGTATAACATTTCATAACAATATTTTTTATTAAAGACAATAGGAATAAATTTTTACTCTTTTATGGATCTTATGATCCATTAAAAGGTATTTTTATTGGATCTGATATAAAAACACATCTTAGATATTCATTTTATATAGAAATAAATGAATCAAACAACTACTTAAGAAAAAAAAATATTTCATTGTTACTATAATATAAAAATATATCAATTAATCATATTTCCCTATATTCATATAATTAAAAGAATTCATCAACATTATGAAAAGGATCTTGAAAAAATGTTATCCTAATACATTCATTTATATTGAAATGATGGAATTTTAAATCATCATATATTTTTGTTTTTTAGGTCCTTAACATTCCATTAGTCATTAAATTTCTTATGATTAATGAATTCTATAACTCTTTATAATTATTTACTCTTTTCTCCCATGTTCATATCTTCCTTTTCCACCAATGTTCTCTTACTTAGAAACCTAGTTATGTGTTATTCCATATGACCTTTCAATGTCCTTTTATAAATTGGAAAGATTATGTTTTATAAACCAATTTTATGATGTCAAACCCTTATTATTGATATCAATATTAAACATCAAGGAAACATTTATTTAGGGTGTGGAGTAAAACCATGATATTTTTAAGATAGGAACAAGATGTTTAATAGCATGCATGACACAAAAAAGACATGCTTAGAAGAAAATATAACATCTTAGGACTTAATGATACATTTCTTTTTAAATAAATTCACTCTATTTTATAGATTGTGATGCACACAACACCGAGGTTAAACAAAACATGATACTCTATTGAAATATTATTATATAAATATGAATATTATAACCAAGAGATTATGTTTGTTTATATGAATATTATTAAATAAACTGTGAAAATTTTACATTTTAAAGATGGAACAAATAAATTCTATGGGTTTTTATTTATTATAAATAATATAAGACTAACTTGTAAGTAAAAGAAATGTTATATGAAAATAGTATTTTTCTAAAAGGTGGTATAGTCATACTTTTCCCAAATAAATTATAATAAATTACAACCAATCTTAGAAAATATTTTTTTTAAAAAATTCCATTTTTGAAATCATTACACCAAATTATCATAAGCTGGTTTTTTTTGGATTTTTCTAAAATGTTTTATTTTTTGACTAAAAGATAAAAATAGTGAATTTTATTTGAATAATGCCTTTTCATTTAAATTATTTATAACATTAAATTATATTTTTAATTGGTTTTAAATAAAATTATTTAAATTATATATCTATTAATCCAATTTAGGTCATTGGAATCATTTTCATACTGAATTGTGATATAAAATCATTACAAAGTTTTGAATATTTTCTCTTTGAAAGCCTGCTTTCTCATCACGTTTGAGGGATTAATTTTAAAATTAAAATTTCAATTCTATGAATGTAATTTCTAGAAATGGATTAAATATCTGGAGTAAGAATAATTTATGTTATTTAATAAATTAAATTGATTTTTTTTACTAAAATTAATAGTGAAAATAGAAAAAATTAATTTCCACGATTAAGGTAACAATTGGTATATAGGGGGTGGCTAAACTAATAAGATAATGGTTAAATGACCTAAATTCGTGAAAAATATTATTCTACAGCCGTTTTTTCACTTAATAATATCAAAAAATAAAACCTAAGGTTATTTAAAATCTTCTCCATGTGAATAACTTTACCAATTTGGATTCGTTTAGGAAATTTCAATGTAATTTCAAAGAGGCTTCGCTTTCCACAATTATAAAAGGGAACTCCTTAACTTCACTTATATTCACCCCTAATCCCATTTGATAGAAAAAACCCTAAAAACATATATCCAAAACATCCTTATATATATTCAATATCTTATTTTCATCTAAAAAGAGCACCCTATGGCCCTTAAGAGGATATCTAGAAGAAGATTGTCATTGTTAATGTAATTATCTTAGCAAATCACTACCATTTATTTATTATTTTTCCAAATAAAATTATGTATCAAACATATAAAATTTAATAAAACTATTTTATCCCATAAAATTATTGGTTATTATGTTAATGGAATAATATCAGTCCTTATGCACTTCCATCAAATGGGAAGCAAAATCATCGATCGTGTGTATGAAAAAATGTCACCTTACCAACCAATATAGTCCATTATCCATCAAAACATTTCAAGTATGGATATAGTGATGTATTTATAAATTTATAATATATTTATGATATTATTATACTTATTTAGTTTTAATATCACATATACCTTTTTACATTTAATTTTGTTTCAAATTCAATAGCATCACTTGTGTGTTCGGAGGGCTACCGCCTCATGAAGCGATGTGATTCATTTTTTAAGTAATATTTACATAGAATGTAATAATGATATATTTAATGAATATATGTGAAATATATGAGATGATATTGATTCTTTAAAATTAATATATCTCTTAATTACTTACCCTTTCACTCGTCAAGGGAATGATATAATCACTTGTGTGTATATACGACCTACCATAGCCATGAAGCGATGCGATTCATTTTCTATGCCAAACATTAAATTTTTTTAAAAAAATGTATCTGATGAGTAAATATTATATTTATAAAATTACTATAATTATATATATATATATATATCCTATTAATAATAATCGTAACATTCATGAAAAAAATTTCCCAAGGAAACAAGGAAATTAATACATAAAATATTGAAAATAATAAAATATTATTAAAAAATAGGTGGTAAAAAGTTATAAGAGGATACAGTTTGATAATATAAATATTATTATGGCTCTGTTATAAATTAATAACAGACTTAAAATTAGTATACATGAGGTACATACATGTATAAATCAAATTAGACCTGAGGTATGAGTTTCTCATCTCACATTTACTTCCATGGGACATATTTTATTTTCACCATTTATTTCATTTGTATGGTGTATATAATTCCCCTTTTTATATGTTATATCATGAATATATTTATATTCTTGGTATTTAATGTTTTATATTATGTCATTAATTTTATGGGTATTAAGATTCAGAGGTTATCGAAAGTGGTAGGGGTATATTTCACAATCTCATAAATATTCAGCATTGTTTATGTTTACATATAACTTAGGATAATTATTTGATATTTGTATCTTAAAAAATATAATTTCTTTAAATATGGGTTTTCATTATTTTTTAAGTAATATTACTATTTTCTACTCTTTTTTACTTAAAATTATTTAGAAAATATTTTTATGAAAATATGACTTTATTTATCTCTTTCGACGGAAATCCTTTTTCATTAAAAATGGTGTTTTCTAAAAATGATTTAAAAAATGTTTAGAAATTTTAAAAATTATTTTTTAAATAAAAATTTACCCACTATTACTTTATTAATTTTTTATAAGAACCTTCATATCATTTTCTAAACAATGTATCTTTATTATTTACTCAAAATTTGAAAAGAACTTTTATTTTAACATGTATGATATGAATGAAATTTTCCATTATAATGATCAATAAATGTTTTACTGATTATTTTACAATATTTAAATGGTTATTTTAAATAAAAAATATTTTCAAAATATTTTTTGAGATTATTGTTTTAAAATGCGATTTTCAAATTACAAATTCTATTTTTATCAAAAATGTTTTAAGAATCTTTTCATGGTATTTATTTTGATAAATGACATCAAACATTTTATTATACTAATGATCCATTGGGGTTATGTTTTATTTAAATCACAATTATTCTTTCTATGGATGGTTTACGATCATTTGGATTGGATATGTACAATTACATTACAATTCACCATATTACTCTGGATGGTTTTTTATTATGTTTATTGATGGAGGTAAGTTTTAACATTTTTATGTTAGTTTTTCTATATGAATGTTTATATTGATTATATTTCACCCCATTAATATAAGGAATTTAGTTAGACATATTATGTTATATGAGGGGCCCACTATAGCGCCTCAATACATTAATAGGTCTCATGAGATGAACTAAATTCGGTTTAGGTAGAGGCCTTAGCCAATTATTTAGATGTCTTGGGAAAATTCCTTGATGGATTGTTTTAGATGTATGCAATTTTTAATTCCATAATTTTTAATTAGGTTAATAATGTTCAGTGTGATTATTTCATTAGTTATAATATCCATGTTTATATTTTCAAGATCATTTGATTATTTATATATCATTTTTTGATCATCAATTATTCCTACCATATTATGAGAAATGTATTGGTTAAATATAATGTGTTTTACTTATTTACCATTAAATATTGATTATGTCCTATTTATTCATATCTTGCATTATACGCTTACCCTTAATAAGAATTTGAGATTACTACTTTCTTTTGTTTTATTTTTGTCGAGATATAGAGAAGAATTTTTTGATCGATATGAAGTTATAATCTATGAGAAATAATGGTGTTCACAAAGAAAATACATTGGATATTTTATGTTTTCAATTATAATAAGTATTTGAATTATGTATATAGTTTTTAAAGATTAATAAGCTAATTGGTCCTTTACGAAGAAGTTCATTATATCTTATGCCAATGTAATAAGGTGAACACTATCTCTGGGATAAAGGTGGTCAAGGTCTCTACAGGTAAGAGGCAAATTTTAGACTACTCAGTAGATTTTTATGTACATAGTTATTATGATACCAAGAAATATTCTGAGATATTTTCTAGTGACGTCTCAACTATATATTTATTTTTTTCACTGTATATACATTGATTTACTATTTACGGGTATTATTTTTGTCTTTATATGTCTACTTCTATATTTAATTTTGAAAATTACACATGTTTTATTAATATTTTTACACTATGTGTTATTTTTATAATTATATTTATTACTATTACATCATTTATTTAGATTATTTGATTATTAATTAATACTGATAGAATTGTCTCCATGATGTTTTTTATGAGCTTGCTACTAGTCGGTAGTATCTTATATATGTGTAAACATGTATAGGGTCATGTGGTCCACTAGATAAGATCTTATGATCCATATCGGGGCATTTAAAATGGTATATAAGCTAATAACCAACATGATGTGAATAAGAACTTATTGGGTTTGGGTTTGGGGGTTTATAGTGAAGTCATTATGCTATAAATATGGGGAGAGTGTGAGACCAATAAAACCATGTCACTAAAATGAATAATCTTATTACTCATGTCATAATGAAAAACATTTATTTTTGTGGTCTTATTTGATAAATAATCCATAGTTATGCCTGATTGGATTATAAAAGTTCTAGGTTGGGTGAACTTGTAAATATTTCACATTTTTTGTGATAAACCACAATTCTATTTACAATCATAGATTAAATTATCCCACATTTTATTAAATTTAATATTTAATAAAAAAATTATATTTTAAGCATGAAATTAAAACTTGCATGGAAATTCATTTTTTACCATCTAAATAGAACTCTTGTATTCTTATCATAAATTATTTTCAATGAATAGTGTTTTCATGAAATCTTTTAGATAGATTACTTACTAAAATATATAAATTTTTCATTTAGGTAATCAATGATCGATCCACCATTTGTGGTGTTAGAAGTGGAAATGATGTAAACAATGACGTGAACCCACCTAGATGGGTCCATCCATGATGATTCTTCCATAATGTTTTTACCATAAGTCAATTTTCTTGATATTTTGAAATATGTTTGAAGAAATTATTTGTATCATGTCATCCAACTTAAAGAATATCTATTTCATAATTTATTATGCTCTATAATATGTGTGAATACGATTCATATAGATTCAATGAATCTGTTAGGTTGTTAATATTA
The DNA here is from genome assembly GCA_963277665.1 of Viscum album. Taxonomy (NCBI): domain Eukaryota; kingdom Viridiplantae; phylum Streptophyta; class Magnoliopsida; order Santalales; family Viscaceae; genus Viscum; species Viscum album. The sequence continues at coordinate 1,006,940,882 of OY728126.1, forward strand.
TCATAAATATGTCAATAATAACTCCTTCCACACACTTTCAAATATGATTATGTTTTAATGGTGAATGTGAATGACATCTGCAATCATGTTCACTAAATAATACATTCTAATATTTAACCAATAAAATATCCCAAAATTCATGGATATTTGGTACACTGAATCTATATAGTTTTTATAAAAAAAATATTTAATTTAATGGTCTAACAATAATATCATAAATATGAATCCATATAAGTTATAATTTTGAGTAAAAAAATGAGATATAGAAGAATACATTTCACAAAGACAAATTTCCCATATTCAGTAATATAGTGATCCAAAATCCCATATTTTTTTAAGAATTTATTGAAGTAAATTTTTTCCACATCCCTTGCTTACAAATATTTAATTCCTCTCACATTGAAAGGATTGTGATTTTGTAGTGATCTATTTTTTAGGATTTGTATAATTTTTTTGTATAATTATTCTTATTTTTTGAAAAATATTTATATAAATATTTTTTCTTTCTTATTCTATTATATTTATGTTCTCTCTTGTGTTCACCCACTGTGACCTTTCTTAAGTGAATGAAAATAAATAACTCACCGTTTTGGTAGTGGGGGGGGAAGGGGTTAGATTCTTGAGTTCATTGTGATATAATATTTTTATTATTTTAATCTTGGAATATCAATAGCTGTGAAACTATATTTGGTGTAGGGTTCACACCCATTTTTCTATTATTGGGTTTTTCTTCATGTTAGTATTTATTTCTCTAATTTTTTATCATAATTTCACATACATGAGATCAATTTAGAAATGTGTTTATGAAGCAATAAAGATTATACTTTATGAAAAGGTTTGGTGAGGGTTAAAAAAATATAAAAAAGAGGGTGTCAAGTGATAGGGTTAAACTCAACACTGAGTAAAATATTATGAAATAATACTTTTAACAATAAATTTTATTATCCCTGTAACCTACTCAGAATAAATACTTATTTCTTCTTCATTAAATTATTCATGTGTTCATTTAATTATATTTCATTCATTAATATATTTTTTATATATTTTTTATTTTTGAATTTCCAAACCCTCCATTAAGTTATTATATAATTTAGTTTTCTATTATATAGTTTTTAAATTGTGAAAATAGAAAATCAGTGTATGTGAGTGACCATCTCCTGAGATCGACCCTTGTGTGATCATTATAATGCATTGTTAATAAAATAAAAATTATGTAAATTTGGAACCATTTCCCAGGATCCCAAGTGCATACAGACACTATTTTTCAAAAAAAATCGTATATTACCATAACAAAAAAAGATATTTATTGCATTTTATAATTTAAAATGTTCAATGATTTTATTTTATAGTTACTTCTTATGATTGGACTACATTTAAAAGTTTTTATGATTCTACCATAAATTTATTGTTGAAGGTTCAATTTGTGGTGAATGAAAAAATTAATGATGAAATAAGAAATCAAATAGAATTTATTTAAACCTACTAGAAGGAATTGCCATCTCAAAAGTAGTCACGTGATGTGGATGAATCAAATCATGTTTTTCCATCATTTTTAAATGATTACACCTATGAAGAAGACATTATAATGGAAAACTCAATGAACCTATCCATACCAATTCTAAAGGATGTTAAAGAGGAATAATTTTTAGCTAATGAACATGTGGAAGATCAATTTTAATTTCATTAATATTGGGCTTATTTTATAGAATAAAAAAATTTAAGTGATTCTCCAATTATTTTTAATTAAAAATTAGTATCGCGATACCTCCCTCTATCTTTGTATGAAGACACTATCCAAGTGGTGGAATTTGTTAAACAAATTTATGAGATTTACTACCACCTTCATCTATAGTATAACCACTCTATATAGAAATAAGAAAAGAAAAATTATTAAAATATGAGCTCATAGAAGGGTAAAATATTATCTTCAATTGATTTTATTATGATTTTATTGAAAATTGATTTAATATTACCTCCCACTACTTTAAGTTTTTTATATTTTGATATTACATAGATGTCCTTGTAGGATGGTGATATCTGAGATGATATACATTCTAATACTCAATTACTATTGGCCCTATGAGAAGAAATCACATACCAAGATAACCTATTAGAATGGGAAGGTTTCATTATTGATTCTACATGTTTAATTAATATTCCAATTGAATTGTTTTTTTAATTTCTATTTAATATTTTTTTTAAACAACATCATATGAAAATTATATAAATTTTGACGTTGAATAGGAGAAAGAAGTTGTTGTTGAAGAGAAAATGGAGGACCCTTTCATTCCCATTCCCCCAAATTGAATGTTGTACTACATAGATAAAGGGATATAATTGTTTTAAACTATCCATGGAGTCCCACACAGATATGGTGATATAATTTTTTCCCTATCTATAGAGTCTCATACAAACACTATGAAGGAGTGATCATCTAAAGGAAATGGAATTTGGGGTTCCAATCACACAAACAACATCCACCATCATACAATGGTTGACCAAATGAACTACCTACTAGTTGATGTCAACAACCAGTATGAACTGGGGGTATATAATATGTTCTATAACTTTTCTTATTTATATTTTAATCATTTATTTATTTTTCATTCAATAAAGATATTATTTTTTTATTCTTAATTTTATTTTTGAAGTGGCAGTAGTAAGGAGTTTAACACAAAGATTATACAAAAAACATTAATTTTAGGTGGTATCTTTCCTTTACTTTGTTTTTGTACCTGTACCATTTTATTTTTTTGAGAATAAATTATGGGTAGTTATATTAATTGTGGGGGATCTTCAATCAATTTAGGAGTCTCTATGTCTTGTAATTTTTTTTATGATAAATTAGCTTAAATTGATATTCATTTTCATTTTCTCACACGAATCTATTTTGGGAGAGTTTCTTTATTTTTAATAAAATAAATTTTAAATGATTATTGATATTGAATATTTTTATTATATATTTATTTTTAATCATTTTTTTAGTTTAACCTTTTTTTTAAAATCCATATCCATATAACACTAAATAAAATTATTTTTTATATAATGTTAGGTATTCTAAAAATATTGGATATATTCTTTATATTAACCAAATATTATTCAGAAAAACTTAATTTTTTTGAGAAAAATTTAACTTGTGATTATTCTATTTCAAAGATTTGAAGTTCATAAAATTATTTTTATATGAATAGGAGATTTATTTTCCTAGATACATTTTTAAATTTGGAACTACCTTTTAAATTAATTCTTGTTATCCCTTAGATTCCATGAATTTCATTATAGGAATAATATACCCTATAAAATAATTTTTCCTTACCAATGTTAACTATTTGTATTTCTTTCATGAATATTTCAAGTTTGAGTGTGGGGGTAGGTAATTTTGTGTTTTTTGGGATGTAATTCATTTTTTTAATCTTGGGTATTGTTAATTTCTTATTAGTAAAAATAGAGAAATTAACATTAATAAGTATTCAATGTATTTCATTTTAATCATCTCATTTTCACAAAAAAATATAAAAAAAATACAGGTTATTTTATTTGTAGGTAAAACATAACCATTATAAGATCAATGGTCTTAAGATCATAAGGGATTTTTTGGTGGATTTGAGATCAGTTCAAAGAAAAAAATTTGAATGAAAAAATAAAAAAATCATAAAATGGAAAAAAATAAAAAAAGACAAATACAAAGAGAATTGAATAATTATGATGATTTTATGAATGTTAATCATTTAATGACTCATAAAAATTATTATTTTAAAAAGGGTGATTTTTTACATATTAGAGGAATTTATTTTGATAACATTTATGTGTTTCAATTTAATATTCATGTATTGTTATTTAAGATTTCATCGTCCTATTTTCAGACTTAAAATTTTAAATGCGTATACATAACAACCCTATTCCGTAGAATTAACATTAAAACACCATCATGATTAATCAAATGTTTATCTCTAATGGTGTGGAAATATGATAAATTTTATAATCCTATGGAAAAACATGTACTTTCCATGTATGAGAATAACTCTTGATTTAATTTCTATTGTGTGAAGAGTGACAAGAATTTTGATGTGAGGTAGGTGATATTATATTGTGGACGAATTCAAGAAGTTGAATGAATTTAAAATTAAGTTAACAAACTGAAATGATTTTTTCTATAAATGAGTTATGATAATTTTTATTTATTAAATAATCATGGGAATTTTCTCATTATTGATTTTTTTGTGAATTTGATATGAATATTATTTAATTTTTACCCATGAGTGAAAAAATGTATGTTTTGGGGAGTTGGTAAACCAATATTTTATTTAATATTTTTTTATAATAATTAACATAATTATCCCAATTTTTTATTATTTAAATATTTATTAAAAAATTATCACTTGAGCATAAAGTTGTCATTTTTCAAGAATTTCAGTTTTTACCCTTCTAAGTGAACTCATGTTTTTTTATCATAATATATTTTCCATGGATAATGTTTTCTTGATTTTTTTGGATAGATTATTAACTAATATATATATATATATATCATTTATATAATGAATGTTATATCCACCATTTTTGAGGTGAGAGATGGCCATGATATCAAGGCTGGTGTGGATCATCCTCGATGGGTCCAACCACAATAATTTGGTCATAATTTGTTTTCTTGTGAATTCATTTTCCCAAAATTATTACATATGATAGAATAAATTATTTAAAACATTGTATCCAAAATGATGATCTTGTATTTTAGAATTCATTATGTTCGAAAATATGTGTAAAGTTGGTGCATCCAGATATAATGAATCTTCTAGGTATGAAATATTATCAATAATGTTTCATTAATAACTCCATAAACATATTATTAAAGAGGATGAAATTTTAATAGTTAATGAAAAATACATCAAAACCATTTTTGAAAAATACTACATTCTAATATTATACCATTAACATTTGAAAATATATATAGAAATTAGTTATATTAAATCTGAACAGTTGTTCTAGAGGAAAATTTTTTATTTAATAATCCATCTCTATCATCTTCAATGAATGGATAAATAAAAATAAATTTTTAGTAAGAAAATAATATACATGGAATAATAACATTCATGAAGATAACTAATCTATATTCAATCATATAATGGTTCAAAATTTTGTAATCTTTTGAAGGTTATATTTGAAGAGAAAATTTTGAACTTCCCTTACCTATAAATATGTGATTTCTCTCCCCTTTAAAGGATCAAGATTTTTTTATGTTCCATTCTTTAGTATTTTTATGTTTTTTGATATAATTATTCTATTTTTCTAAAAAAAATATTAGTTTCCTTTATCATTATCTTCATTATTTACTTAGTTTATATTTTGTGTTCTCCCACCATGCCATTTAATAACTCCATGAAAAGAGATAAGAAACCTCATTTATTAATCAAGGGGTGGGGGTGATGAATTCTTGAGTTCAATATGCTTAAATTATTTTTAATTATTTTATTCTAATATTTGAAAAAGTAGTAAAAACATATTTTATATAGAGTTTACCCCTATTTTTATATTTTGTGGTTCTTCTTCTTATTAATCATTAATCCTCTACTTCTTTATCATAATTCTATATACAAAGGGTTGATGTAGAATTATGGTGATGATTTAAGTGGGATAAGCCTTTATTTTTAATGTCGATGAAGGGTAATAAAAAAGGGATGATGTTGAGCGATATGGTTGATCAAAAAAACAAATAAAATATAATGAAATAGTTATTTTAAGTAAAAATAATATTATCACCATGAACTCCTTATGAAAAAAAATCATTATTCTTCGAAAAATTCATCTTGTTTTATTTTTTTATAAATATAAATATATATTAATTTTATGAAATTCTAAAAACCCCACCATGTTAACATATAATTTATATTTATATTAGCTAGTTTTTAAATTGTGATAATAGAAAATCAATGCATCTGAGTGGACTCCTTGAGAGATAGACCCTAGGGTGTGCATTACAGTTCTTTATTATGGAAAAAAGATTTTATTAATATGTTATTCATGAAAAATCACATGGATCAATATGTTTGAGTTATAAAAAAAACACACTGAAATAACATATATTTTCCTATAGAGATAGTAATTACTCTGATAAGTGATGTCGATGGGTAAGCCTTTGGTGTGCTTGGAAGGTAACCAAAGTATTCCATAAGATCCCTACTTTTAGATAATCATGTTCATGGACTATGGAGTTTAGGTCCTGGAAATGGAACTAAAAAATCTAAGTAGGTCTTTAGAGATAAGGTTGATCCTTCAGAGGGAGATAGATTAGTTTATGTCAGATAACATAATTTCTTTATATAAGGATGAATAGTAAATTTTTTTAGCATTGTTGTAACTATTCTTCTTCATCAAATTTATCTCCTATATGGATGTTAATAAGAAAACATTTCTATATAGAGACATATTGAGTTATAAATAGAGATATAATAGATGTTATATAGGGATGTAATGAGTTTAACATGAAAACAAATATTCTGACATATAGTTTCTTGATTTTCAATATTACACATGGTATAACTGTGTACTTATATATTGTTTGGTATATATTTTTAATTTATTTTATGAATTTAAAAAATACATCATGATATATAAATGGTAATTTTATATTATAAATAATTCATATTTGATGAATATTTTCAGGAATAAAATGAAAATTAAATGATTAGTTTTTTATTTTTTAATCCTTAATAATTGGTTCTAAAAGTTATTTTTGATTTTTTCTAAATATAATATATTTTTATGATTCAAGGATCTTATATGGATACTGAGTTCTTATAACATCCTAGACCCGGAGTCCACTAAACTAGTGCCTCAATCCAGGTCACCACATGACCTCAAACACTCATCCCCATACACCAGAGGTTACCAACTAGAAGCAAGGGTCTAATGGGTCACATAGGATGTCAATACCCTATTTAAAAGAGAAACCCACAATATTTAAGAATATAAATAGCATAAAATACATGTAATAACCAATTAACATTCACAGCTAAGCATCTCTCAAAACTAGGTAAGAACCATAAATCAACAACAACCATGTAATGTTATGATAATAGTTCCAAGAGTGGAGGAAAATAACAATAAAGAAAAATAGATGAATATAAAAATCATTCTTGACTCAAATTATAGAACCTCATCCACACGTATCCCTAGAGAAACTCAACTCCATACCACCACACCTTTTCCATTATCTAAACTTTCAAAAATGAATTCTTCTCAGATACCCAACATCATCCTGAGTAGGGTGTGAGTGCAATTAAATAGGACACCACAAATGGTGTCTATAAAATATATAGTCTAAACAAATAGTCCATGAAAATAATAAATAAATATAATTAAATAAAGGAAAAATTTGATACCATTAGTTAACCATCATTACCTTAACCCTTTTCTATCATTATTACAATTTTCATTACTTATAACATCTTCATTTCTTAATCCATATTCATCATGTATTCTATGGGTTTGGCATTTACATTATCAAAATAACGGTCTAATAAAACCAATAACTATTCATAGGGTAAATAAATCAAGTCCTTATCTCACTAGGGGTAAACACATCATAAAAAATACATTTCACTCACCTTGAAGCCTCGATCTAGGTGGTCTCATTGAATGCAACTGTTAAGGGAATAGAACCTCTATCCCCTTCTCTATGCCATGATTTTTTTGGTGGACTTTAGATCCTCATTTTAAATCAACCTATGGGTGTTGAACCTCAAGTAAATACCCCACACTACTAAGCCATGTGCACATGTTTATTTATCCATTCACCCCACACATACCATTTCACAATCAAATACAAGAAATAGAAATAGAAAAAAAATCCATAACAATAAATATGGTAATTAATATTATTCTATAACCCATTAACACATTTTAAATTTACATTATATTAAAATTTAGTTCAATTCCCTTTTCTTATGCTTCAACTCATTAAGGATATTAAATAATTCTCATTTATTCTCCCATTTATCCTTCTTATCAATTTCTCACATGTTAACCCATTTAACCCATTCCTAATTTTACAAGTAATAACCCCCTTATGAATTTGGTGTAAATTTCATAATCTATTTGGCATGTTCACATTAATCCAATTAACCCATTTAGTATATTTAACAATCACCACCCATTATCCATTTTATACTTCCATCAAATCATGAGCCTTAAACCCTTACCCATTAGTATTTTTTTCTAAATGACCCATTATTCCATTATCCAAGTTTAGAAACATCATTAAATATTACTCTTTGAAATCAAGTTAACATATCAACATGTTAATCAGGTCTCTATGTTACCACACATCAACTTTACACTTAATATTACAAAATTATATGTTCAGAAATGTCAGCACACCCCATGGGTGGACCTAAATTTGTTAAAACATCCTCCATTAATACAAAGGGGGTCATGTAGGGTTCAATTCACCATTTATATACCCATTTTTTCAAATATAACTAAAGTCAACAAACATGAAACAATAGATAACATAAAATGAAACCAAACAAGCACAAATCAAATCCCTGACTATGGGATATAACTTGTAGACCACCTACCTCGAATTCATTGATGAAGCCACTCTTAATCATTTACTTATATACGATTACTTTCAACCCCTGAATCCTAAACCTAGAATCCTCTAGATAAAGAGGGTTTTATGAATTAAAAATAAGATAACCCAAGATATAAGACCTAATTCAGAAAATAGAATCAAGAGGGATATTAAACTTACTCGAAGCTTCGATCCACCACCAACATTACTCCAAAGAGACATGAATCGAAGGAGAACCACCCATAGGAATATTTTTGGGCATGAGTTCATCTATAGGGTTGAGAGGGGAATAATGGGAAGAAAATTGGTTAGAAAATTATAATCCTGATATGGAAAAACCATATTTTTTCCAAAATTTTAATGAGGCGCATAGTTTGTCTAAAATGTTTTCTAAAATATGCACAAACCGTGCATAAGCCACTATGCATGGAGAGTGAGGTCACACCGTTAGTTGGGGTGATCTGTACGGTTTAACTGACCATGGCACAACCATTCAACATTCCATGGCATATGGTTAAAAATTTTTATGGGAAGGCCACACGATTGACTTAAATGTTAAAAAACCACGTGCCTTGCACATATTGACCAGGTTTTTCTTCTTTTCATGTCCCAAACCCCTAAGACACCATTGAGGCCCCTCAAGCACCCAAATAATATTTAATTAACAAAAAATAAAAGGATCCAAAACAAAATGTAAACAAGTAAATACCTCTTCGGATCTTGGTTCCTACAACCTCCCCTTCTTATAATTTCTCTTTGGCAAGCCACTCTTTTCGAGAATCCCTGAGATTCCAAGAAAAACAATGATCGGGCCACTAGGACCGTATATTTAAATCCCTCCCCCAAGTTTCTTCCGGAACCTTACAATGATTCTATGATTCTCGAATAAATGGAACAATCTTTCCCCATAACACTTTATCACTGTAATCCATAATACGGACCAGATGCTCCTCAAAGGATGCATCTACCTCAAGATCAAAATCCTCAATGTAAATCATGTGAGATGGATCAGGTTGATACTATCAATGTTTAATCACATGAAAAATATCATTTATACCACTATACTACTATGGAATATCCAATTGGTATGCCACTAGTCTGATCCTCTCCCCAATCTCAAATGTCCCCACATACCTAGGTGCTAACTTACCCTTTTTCTGAATCCAACGGTGACACAAACTCTGTAAAACTATAAGGAAAAAACAATCACCCACTGAAAAAATCAAGTGGTCTATTAGGCCTATCCACATATGACGTCTTCCTACTTTGATTTATTTCCATCTAATTAATGATAAAATAAACCTTATTTGACATCTCTTACATAGGACTTAGTCCCAATAACTCTGATTCTCAAGATTTTGACCAACATTATAGATATTTACACAACCTACCATGAAGTTCCTCAAATAGTTCAATATGAATTGTATCATGGTAACTATTATTGTATGAAAACTAAATATGGGCTAAATTATTTTCTCATGATCCACCAAAATTAATGACACAATCCCTCAACATATCCTTTAGTACTTGAATGATATGCTATAATTTCCCGTCTGTCTATGGGTAAAAAGTCGTACCCAAGAACACCTGGGTACCAAGTTTCTTCTACAATACATGACATAAATCCATTCTGAAATGTGAATCATGATCCAAAAACATATCCCACAATACATCTTTCAACTAAAATACCTCTTGAACATAAAATTCACCCAACTGATCCATGGTGAAATACCCTCGAATTGGTAAGAAATGAGTCACCTTAGTCAACTGATTGAAAAATACCCAGATTATATCATCCTTACAGGGAATAATTGGAATATATACCATGAATTCAATTTTTACATCATCCCATTTCCATTCTATAATGGGAAATAGATGCAACAAACCACTTAGGCATTTATGCTTAGCCTTCACCTGTTGACTGGTAAGGTATTGAGCAACAAATCCCCCAACTGCTTTCTTCATTATTGGCCACCAATACTTCTTATGAAGATCAGGACACATCATGGTTGAAATAATATGCACAACACATTTTTATACATAAAACTCATTCATAAAATATTCTCTAAGACGCATTGGAAAAATAACATAGATAAGAACACAAATGATCCCATCATCTTTGATAGCGCAACTACAAGGTGACTCCCCACCTTTAAGACTTTCCCTCATAGAAACACATTCTGGGACATCAAAATATCCTTCCTTAATCTAGCTAAGATATGTGGAATCAAATTCCAAGGATTCAAGGGTCATCTTCCCATGGCTGTCTTTCATCTCAAGATGCATTTTGGCAAACAATGTCGCCATCTTCCACTCAAAAGTGGATTACTGAATCGCCTGACTTTGAGTTTTCCTAATAAAAGCATCTATTACACTATTCCAATTTTCTAGAGTATAAACCATATAAAATAAAAGGATTTAATTTATTAAACCGATCTCCATAGTTGAAGATTCATATCATGCATAGAGAATATGCACTTAAGACTTTTATGATCAGTATACATTATAAATTGATCTCCCAATTAATAATTCCACTAAAAGTTTATAGCTTAAAACACTATATAAACATCAAGATCATGAATAGTATAATTTATTTAATGAGGCCTCAACTTCAATGAACCATATTCAACAAACTGATCATCCTACCTCAATACTACAACCAGCTCAATACCAAATACATCACAAATCATGGTATACTTCTTACCTACATCGGGTAAGATCAAGATCAGTGTGGTAGTCAAACACTTCCTTAAATCATGGAAATAATTATCACATGACTTTCAACATTAAAATATAAAATATTTCTTGCTCAATATGAAAAGTTTCACAAAAAATTGAGAAAAATATTTGAAAACCGTTCAATAAAATCCCACTAAACCTAGAAAAAATTGGATATCAGAGATATTCATTGGATGCTCCCAAGACAGAAATCCATACACATTATTCGGGTCCACCAATATGCCTTCCTTATAGATGATGTGATCTATGAAATGAACCCTATCTATCTATAAATGAAATTTAGATAGATTGATGTATAACATAGGATCTCTTAGTTTACTCAATATGATGTCAAGAAGTTTGGAAAGAATTTAATGAATCTATGAGTACCCCAATATTTCATCCAGAAATACAACTACAAACAGATTTAGGTAAAGGTGAAATATTTTATTTATTATATACATGGACACATCCAACACATTGGTCAACTTTAATGGAACCACCACAAACTCATACAACCCATAACTACTTCTGAAAGTAGTCTATGGTACGTTAGAAGGCCTCTCCGGTAGATAATGATACCCTATCCTCAAATCAATCTTGTAGGACACTATCACATATCCCAGATAGTAAGAAATATTATTGATTCATAGAATAAGTTATTAGTTCCTAACCATCATCTGATTCAACTTCCTATAATCAACATATAGCCACAATAATCTATCATCCTTCATGGGAAACAAAATTGGAGATATGCATGGAGATATACTTGGATAGATGAACCCTTTCTTCTCTAACTCTTTAAACTAAGCCTTAAGATCCCATAGTTCTACTAGAACCATTATATATGGTGTTATAGAAACTATTTCTACCCTATACAACAACTCGATCATAACATCAACATATATCTCGGGTGGTAGCCCCAAAATATACATAGGAAACTCATAATAAAATTGATCCGCAATGGGAAGAAATAATTATTTCTCTATTCCTCCTTCATCAAGCACAATAAAAGCCACTTGGTCTATGAGTTCCCCAAAATTCTTGAAAAATGGCCTTGTACGGCCTGCTCGAACATCCTAGTAATCACGATGGACATTACTATATCCCTAAAGAGTCATAAATGTATTCAATGATGGTAATAGTTGATATGGTCCGGGTACAACTCCATCCAATCCATGCCCAAAATTAGGTCAAAACCCCGCATCGTTAGGATGAACAAGTCCCACAAAAACGGTACCCACCAACCTCTAGAGAACAACCCTTACATTTTCTAACATCCTCATCTTGAACCCCTAAAAGTGTATCAATCGACATGAGACCACATAAATGTTCCACTTCTGTGCACAAAAAAAATAAAAATTTGGCAAAGATAAAATAATTTGTGGGGATTATATCAAATAAAGAACTAGAAAGCAGGGAATATATAAGGATTGCACCTCAGACAGTATATTGTCCAGCCTCACAACCTCCAAGTGTGGATTGAACTACATAGATTTGAACTGCCCCTCTACCCTAGGATTCGACTTGAGTATCTGGTGATGCACTACACTAGTGATATAGATTCTATTTCTCCAAATTACCACATCCACCACCATGGTCATTATGACAAGTCATGATCCAACTACCTATCTAATATGAGCTAACCAACCATGCCTGCACTCAGCATCAACCTTGATCCCCCATCCACACCCAGATGTTGAGAATTCGTGAAGAACCTTTACACATGCCCCAACCTACATCCTGACGAACTCTCAACTGGTGGTCAGGTACACTAACACCATATGTTCCCTAGCCATCCATACTTATAGAAAACACTTGGTCACCAACCTAAGAGGCTGGCTCTTTCTTATGGCTACTCTGCACACTTAAAAACTGATGTAAAATCCAAAAATGACACTTCCTACCATTAGAGTATAATCCACTCATCCACCCACATAGAATCTTGAGTCCATTACCTGAATCCCCATTCAGGTTCCCTTCTGAGATAAAGGTTTGATCTACCACCACTATAAAGATCTAAAAATGAAATATATTCACCTATGATATGATCTTGTGTAAAAACCCATCCTGGAAATGTTTTTCCCTAGCTTCATCATCCACTACTAATACTAGAACAAAGCGTCATAAGTTGGTGAGATGGATAACATAATAAATTACCGACACAACCCCTTAGGCCAAACATATAAACACTATATCATTCTCCCACATCATGTTTTTTAGATGGAAGGGTTCTAGAAACTTCTCCTCTAAGTCTGTGAAAATAAATCATTTGAATTTCTCAACCCGAACCATGATGTCTCCCAAATTCTTTGACTAACCACATAAAATAAAAATCCACTGACTTGATTAAATTCCCGTAAAGAGTCCTAAAAAGTTCAAGAATCATCTGTATGGAATCTATATAGAACTCAACGGACTCTGGACCACCCTCCCCAATAAAGGATAGAGGGTGCTACAGCTGAAACCTTGTATTCATCTCAATCATACTCAGTAAAACACACCCTAGGTCCCATTTCATAATCTATGTAAAGTTAGATAATTTCTTCTAAAACTGATCTTCCCTATTACCATGAATCACTAGATACTTTTTCTCCATTTCTAGGTGATCATTCTCATAAACATCAACTTGTGGTCCTTCTGAAACACATCGTTTTGGTGGAATTTTATTAAAATGAAAAACACAATATTTAGAACACATAACATAAATCTTGAAAAATTTATACATAACAAGACTCCTCACTAGTCATAAAAAACCATTCACATACAATATCCCAACAGATATCAACACACTTAAGCACGAACAACTACCATACCTACAACAGGTCATAGTAAACATGGGTAAACTAATTTATGTAGCCACAATATTTCACTTAAAACCATTTTAAAAATACATCCATGCTCACAACACAAATCCTTCAAATTATGAAAATTTTACTTTCCATATCTTTATATCCCCCATATTTTAACTCATTTACACCTTTCTTTAATCCAAAATCTTTAACCATTCTCTAATATTCATCCCATTTTACACATTTTCATCATTATTATTAGACACGATCTTCTTTAAAATATCAAAAAATTAAAATTCATTCCACCTTTCATATCCCACACAAGCATCCCATGTGTGTCTTTCGTGATGTGTGACACCTATATTTCTAGCTTACTAAAATGATGAAAGAATACACAACCTCATGTTATTTTGACCAAAGTAAAATATCACAAAATAGTAACATCATACAACAAGTACATCACCCAATGCTGAAATATCATTCAACTATAAAATAATACAATAATTAAAACAATTCCCACTATCGATGCATTGGTTTCCCCTTGTGCATGGGTTAGTTACTCCCAAGAACATGATCATTTGCAAGACCTAACACATCATATTCTTTTGTATACCATCCTAAATGACAATTCCATAGAAAATAACCATTTTGATACCACATTGTACTTTCCCCGACCCGAAATCCACTAAACTAGTGCCCCAATAAAGGTCACCACATGACCTCAAGCGCACCTCCCCATACACCATAGGTTTTTGACAAGCAGCGAGTGTCTAATCAGGAACATGGGAATTCTATACCCAATTTACTAGAGTAATACAGAATAGTTAAGAATATAAATAGTAGAAACAACATATAATAACCAACAAACATGAATAACTATACATCTTGCAAAATAGGGTACAAACAAAAAATTTAAAGTTACCATGTAATGTCTTGATAATAGTACCATGAGTAAAAGAAATCCAAAATAAAGGCAAACAACTGAATCCCACAAATGGCATTGAATCTAATTATAGATCATCATCAATGTGTATCCCAAGATTAACTCAACTCCCTAACATCAAGCCTTTTACATTATGCAACCCAACAACATTGAAGTCTGCTCAGGAACCCAACAACACCCCAAGCATGGTGTGGGTAAAAACCAATAGGCTACCACCAATAATTTCAAAAAACATATCTAGTTTAAATATATAGTGCATGAAAATTATTAAGAAATATAAGTAATGAAATTACAAATAAGGTACCATTAGTTATTGATCCTTACTTTAACCCTTTTTTATCATCATTTCCATTTTCATTACTTATAATACCATCTTCATTACTTAATCCATATTCATCATGTGTTACAGGGGTTAGGAATTTAAATTATCTACAAAAGGGTCAAAGGCAACCAATCAATTTGAATTTGGTAAATAAATAAATTCCCTATCTCACTAGGGGTAAACCCATCACAAGAAATACATTTCACACACCTCGAATCCTTGGTCTTGGTGGGCTCATCAAAAGTCACCATTACGAGAATAAATCCTCCATCCCATTCTCTAACCCATGCAATTTGGGGTGATATTTAGAGACATAGTCTAACTTGACCCCAAGGAATTGAACATCCATCAATACCTTAAACTACTAAGCTATGGTCACATGATTATTTATCCATTAAACCCACACATTCCATGTCACAACGAAACACTTCCAATAAAAATAAAAAACACAATCCATAACAATCAACATGAGAATTACTATTATTCCAAAACCCATTAAAACATTTTCCATCTACATTACATATATGTTTAGTTCAATTCCCATTACTTATGCCTAAACTAATTTATAATATTAAATAATTATCATATATTCTCATATTTATCCTACTCATAAATTTCCCATTTGATAAGACATTTAACCCATTCCTAATTTCAGAAGTAATAAACACTTATGAATTTGGTGTACATTTCATAATCCATTTTCACATTCACATTAATCCAATAAACCCATTTAGAATATTTAACAATCTACATGGGTTATCCATTTAACACTTCCATCATGTCATGAAACATAACCTCTATACCAATTAGAATATATCAAAACAACCCCCTATGACATTATACAAGCATATAAACATCTATCGATATTCATCTTTCAACTCAATTTAATATATCAACATGTTCTTCACGGATATATGTTAACATACATTAACTTTTCTATTAGAATTACCAATTTATAGGATTAGGAATATCAGTGCACCACATGGTGACCCAAAATCTTTCAAAATATCTTCCATGAATCCCAGGAGGGTAATGGGGGGGGGGAGGGGTTAATTAACTATTTAAAAACCCATTTTACAAAATCTCACTAAATGAATCAAACACAAAACAATAGATAACCAATAAAAAAATCATACATGCACAAATCAACCCAACAATTGTGGGATATAACTTGTAGACCACCCACCTCGAATCTATTGATGAACACACTCTTAATCATTACATTAGATTCAGATTCAAGAACCGCTTGACTCTTAAACCATGGATACAAAAAATAAAGACTGTTTTCGGGCTTCAAAATAAGATAACCCATGATATAATACCTAATCAAGAAAATAGAAGTAATTTGGAGATTAGACATACACGAAGTAGTGTTCCGCTACCAATGACCCTTCAAATGGCCAATAATTTAAGGGAAATCCCCCATGGGATGATTTTTTTACTTGATTTAGTCTCTAATATTGAGGGAGGAATAATGGGATGAAAACTTAAGTAGAACATAAAAATACCAAGATGAAGAAATTGTAAATGTTTCCAAATTTTAATGGGGAGCATGGTTTGTCGGCACAATTTTCTGAAACATGTGAAAACCATACGGAAGCCACTATCCAAGGGTAGTGAGGTTACATGGTTACCTAGGGAGATAAAAAAGGTTTTACTAACCATCCACCAATCATGCATAATTCCACTGTCCAAGGTTGCACATTTTTCTTGGGAAGGCTGCACATTTTACTTAACCATGTGAAAATTTTGTGTCTTGCACATGTTTTCCCAATTTGTCTTCTTTTCATGTCCTAAGCCCCCATAACACACTAGACCCCCTCATACACTTTGTGATAATTTAATTAAATAAACCTAATGGATTAAAGCCAAAATTTAAACAAGTACATACCTCCACATAGCCAAGATCTTACTGTTCTACTCATGAGGCACAAAACATGGTTCTTGTTCTGGATGACATAGTAACATATAAAATGTCATTATATTATTAGGGGAGTCTATTTCATATTAATACTAATTAGTTATGATTACTTTTTAATCTCATATCTTCATCTTAATAACTTTATACCCAACCTACACCAACCAAGTGGCTAATCAAATCAGAAATGGTTATATATATTTTATTATGTACTGGTTTATTATTAATAAATATAATATTATTACTCTTATATGATAGGTTTTATATATTGTCTTTCATGTGATAAATACCATGTAATTTTATGACCATACCATGATAGGTTACGTGTGATTTTATTTTCTATTTTGGAGAGTAACATATGATGTACTCATCTTATTGGATGAATGACATAAGATATTTTCATTCTTATTATTTAGCATTGAACCAAAGAATAATGAATTAATGTGTAGATATATAACCTTTTTTTATCTTCCAGAACATATTATATATGAATATTATGGAAAAATAAATTGTAAAATTATATAGGATGTGTATGATAAATATTGAAAACACAGTCATAGAGATACTTGTGTTTGATGGAGATCATGGAAGATCATTATGGCATAATTTGAAATGATTATTTTCTTGATAAAACTCCTTTTATACAATTATGTATTGAATAATTTATAAATATTATCAATTTGATAAATTACCATGGTGATACACATTATTATTTGGTAATTTAGGATCAAATTTGTTTTATAATGTGTATGTTTAAAAAATTAATATTTTAATAATGGATTCTTTAAAAATTGTTTTAGATAATATATAAAAATATATTTTGGATATGATTTAAAACATTATCACAAATTATGTGAAATAAGTTGAAATCATAGAATATATATGAGGATTTAAGGCATGTGTGTGATTAAAATGGATATACATTAATGTTAAATCATTGAATGAATATATTTAACATGACCTTTTTTATGATAAGGAACAGCATGACATGGTGAAATTAATTATTCATTGCTTATTTTAATCGAATTTTATGGGTTATGTGATAACCCATGTAAATTATTAGGCCATTTAATGAAACAAATATTGATTGGTTGTAAAATTAATGGATCTTATTTAAAATTGGTTGATGATAATATATGTATCATTTAATGGTTAAAATTATTTATTGTTCTTTGTTGAATATTTCAAAACATTTGTAATATATTTTCGTATTTTTATTTTTTTAATATTTTTTGAATGGTTAAATGATAAAAATTTATGAAATGTTTAACATTATGGAGAAATTAATATGTATCTATAAATCATATAAAATAATTCACATCCCATGGATATTTTTTGTCCCATAGAATCCTCAAAACATAGGAAAAAAGAAATTATTTCCCTTCTGTCATTATAAATATGCATCTATATTTTCATGGATCAAAGTGGAATATTATGTAAGTGTTTGATGATTCCTACAACCCATGAACTATCCAAGTTGGAAGGATTCAATTTTTTACTTTTAATATGTATTCATTAATCTATATTAGTATACTATGTAATAATAAAAGTTATAATATTTAGGTACACATATTCTTCATCTGATATTCAATTTAATTAATTATTTGGATCTTGTATAATTTTTTAAACTTTGTTTTTACACTATATTTGGACAATTTTTTGAAGAAAAAACTAATTTCTATCACATTATTACAAAAAAAATATTTCAGATCAATCCAAAAACTCATGTATTCATATAATAAATGTTCCAAAAAAAATATTTTTTATTTCTTTCTCTCATTGGTGTCTATAAATATCATTAACATGTTTAATACAAAAATCCAGATTCCATTTAAAACATAGAAGGTCTTTATTTAGTTATCATAATGTATTCATGAAAATATTCCAAAATAAATTGAACTCTATAAATTTATATAAGGAAATCATTTTCTTAATACTTATATCATTATCACTAAATTTTTCTAACAATGTATAATAAACATAATACACAAACACATTTCATACTCCCAAAATAATTTCTATAATTTCTATATCATATATCCATTTTATACATCCCTAAATTTATTCTCAATTACGTAAATATATATTGGATTGTATCTAACCTTCAATAAATATAATAATCTATGAGATCTGTGATTTTTTATGTTATGAATTCTTTCATTTGGTATGGAAGTATCATTTTGAGTAATAGTATTTTTTAATCATTTTTTGTGTTTTGAAGGCGAACTAAACATGTTTAGAGAGATAAATAATAGTTATTGAGGAAAAATGATTTTGAGGACTATAGGGAATGGAATAAATGAGTGTGTGTTCTATTAAAAATCTCAAGAGATTCTTCAGCGTGATAATGTTTCATTTGGTTTGTGGGTTTGGTCACCTGCACTGTCAATGCATGGTACCAAATGTCCATGTATCATGATCATGTAGTCTAGTTATCATTATTCTATTTGAATTATGAGTCACTATTAGCCACATATATGACTCATTAAACACTATAATTTGAATTTGGATTTATTTATTGTGTCTCATAAGAAGAATGTTATATTTTCAATCATCAAATAATTTTTTTTTCAATTTAAATTTTTTGAATAAACATTGTATATGAGGTTTGATCTCAATGATATATCATATTTATTTATATTACATTTATATAGTTTCCTTTTTTATCATATTATATATATATATATATATCATTTGAATAAGTATAGGTCATTAATTATAGGAGTTAAATCCAGAACGGAGGAAGCATAACCCCTCTTTCTTTTTCTAGTTAAATCATGGTTACTAACATCAAACCTTAGGTTCTAAGGTCATAACATGATTATATTAAATCATATTTGGAGATAATTTAATCCTTATAGGAAGAAGAATATTTTTTTATGATTTTTTATGCTTTTAGTTCATTTTATTGTGTGATTAAAAATTGTTTTAAAATGATTTGAAAATAAATGATATTTTCTATATTTAAAATCTTTTTGGATTTTAGTGTTTTTAAAATAATACCTAGGATATTATTTGGAATTTGATCTGAATTCAAATAATAAGTTTTTTTCATTTATGGTGTTTTGGGTAATTTTATTTAGGAGCTTACAGAAATATATTTTTTTCATCATAAATAAAGAGGGTTCATGATTTTTTATTTTAGAGGTGGATTTTATAAACATTTTTTGAGAATAAATCAAATTATATGAAATTATTTGGTTATAGTAATATGAAATTAATTGAGGTGTTGAGTATATACAGAGGGAAGGTTTTTTAGAATGAACGCGGAGTTTAATAATTATGTCTAATATGTATAATATGGGTTGTGAATTTCAGGAACTACTTGGGTAGGTAACAACCCTTAGTTACTGTATTATATGATCATATAAAAGGATTTATGTTATGTGATCATGTAATTAATCACATATCTGTTATTTATAATAGATAATAATTGGATATATAATGGATTATAATCAAGAAGTTCCACCACATATGAGAAAATAAAGCATTATATTATATTCATCTACAATATTGTTTACATAGAATTATGATAAATTATTTTTTATTTTGATTACTCGTTTTAATGTATTTAAATATATTATTCTGAATTGAATTTTTATTGGAATATATGAGAGTTAATTGGTAAACAATTATTCAATTATTTTACTCATACCTACCCACTTATCTCAGTGGGAAAGTGTTTTTTATAATGTTGTGTTTTGGGTAAGGGAAAGGCCCTAATGTTCTTTGGTAGTGTATTTTAGATGATGAATATGTGGTGATGTGGTATTGTCCAAAAATATATTAGATTAGGATTTAAAACATTTAAATTTTATGGGAATATTATTCTTTAATGGCTTGTATTTTTTGGACATGATTGTTTTTTATCTGTTTTTCTATATTTAGATAATTGAATTTAAATAATATTTTTTAGGTATGTATTTTTATTTTAAATAATCTTTTTATTAATTTTTTATCGAGTTAGTTATTTATTTTAGTTAAAACCATTCCCAAATAATTTTTTTATCCCTTAAAACTAGCTTACATGTTATAAAGATTTGAATATGTTCATATGGTATCTTATGGGATTGGGTAGCCTCAAGATTCAAGATCTTATGTGAGATCCATCAAAAAATTATATTAAGTATGACCTATTTTTATTTAAAAGTAATTAGGAATTGTTTATTAACTATTGTCATTGGAACTTAGAAGGAAATCATAATAATGTTTAGTTAATCTCATTATGAAAAAAACATTAGTTACTAAATAGTTTGGGTTAGAAATCTGTTTGGAAGGATATCTCATAAAACGTTGGTCTATTGTTCTCTATTGGTGTTTATATTTTGATCAGGTTAGGATGTAACAACCTTACCTGTCCCATCACCCCCACAACCTCACATAAATTAGATCTAAGATATACAAGGCCTTCAGTTCATCCCCAAAATAAAAATGGTTGGATGTAAATGATGAGGATCTAGAATAGAAGGTTGGTGGATGATTTTCCTTAGTTACCCACACCCTCCCCATTTACCCATTACTAAAATTTAATCTTGAGTTTTTCATTACTCATACACACCTAAACGTTAGGAAAAAGGATATCTCATTTAGATAATGTAGAACACATATCATCTAAGGAAGTCTAAAATAGTTTTTATGAAAAATATGTTATTAAACAACTAATTTTTTTCAAGTTAATTAGAACTAAAAATTATATCCTATTGGGACACCAAATTATAACTCCATAAGATGGAAATATACTGGTAGTGGTGACCAAGAAAATATACACAAATATTTCATTATTTTAGATGAAAATTTCACACATTTCACAATAATACTTTACAAAGGATCAAACATGATTCATTTAATTTAAAAATAGATACATAATCGTCTTATTTAGGGAAATATTTTCAAAATGTCACAAAATAATCCTCTTACAAAGTACACTTTTAAGTCAAATACAACTTAAAACATGCCTCTAGGACCCAGGTAAAGGGAAAAAATTAAAGGGTGAGCTCAGATGATTAGTAAGGGTAAAAAAGGAGATATCTTGAAATGGTCATATATAAGCACAACATCAGTATAAGTGTCTGAGAATATGAGATTATTATTTTAAAATGATATCCCAATATTTAAAAATTATGATCATGGAATAATTCTACAGTAGTTTATAAGATAACGATTATATAAAAATCAAATATCATGGGCCATGATATTATATCATAAGAATAATAACATGACATCGAGTTTTTCATAAAAATTGTGGCACAATCATAATCATAAAAAAAAATATTTCAAGTATAATTACCAAGATCTTAATCACATGTTGGGCTTGGGATAACAACCCATGTACCCTCATTGGATTTGGGATAACCTTACATGAACAATATTTTAGTCTTGGGATAACCTCATGTATACCATTAACTAGGATTGTGATATCCTTCTATATACCATTTTATCCCATAAACATTAAACATTAACCAACTCAATGGAGTGATTTGAAAAAACCACGCAACACATAAATTAAAATTCTTTCATATATATGACAAAATATTGGAAGAACTTTTATCATTTTGAAATAACATAACCCATGGAAAATAAAATGAGTTTTATCTTAATTTCATCATCATATATAATAACCATATGTAGAAATAATAATGATGGTAATATTAAACTGTATCCCCAATAAAACATAAAAAATATAAAATTATGTTTTTATTGATGAAAAAAATATTAAAACATCACTAAAAAATTTATTAAGGAAGATACACCTTACATTTTGAAATAACTTAATTAAAATATAAAAAATCCGGAATATTAACCAGAAAATTTATTTGGAAATAATATTTGAAAATATTTATGTTATATTCATTGTTAAGAGTATAATTCATGGTAGGAAAAATCATCCATATGGTATACTATAAAACAACAGTTATTTTCACACATTTTTTTTAAAGTGAGTCATTTAGAAAATGAAAAGAAAATTCTTTTTAATAATTTTTATAACAACACAAATATGATTAAAATTTAAATTAATAAATCTATAAATAATAGTATAGACATTATTGAAAACTTTTTAAATAATATTTGGACATGAAATTAAAATATTATTGATTGAAGATTGAAATAATACTATATATACATAAAAAAAATTATTTTGGTATTATGAGTACATAAAGATATAAAATAAAAGGAAACATATAATTTTTAAAAATAACCACAGGTTAATAATATACCTGATATATATGAGATATATAACATATAATATCATCATCATAAATTTAATAATTAATTATCCTGATAAAATTTGAGGTTGAAACATTAAACCCTTACCGTTGTGGTAAATTTTGAATCATAACACTCATAAAATAAATATATTCAAATGAAACATTAAGAACCATGAATATAAAAGGATTCATGATATAAAATATTAAATATTTAGTATATATACAACACCAAAGAAACAATTTATGATTATTTCATATTCATAAAAGAAACAAAAGTGAGGCTAGAGACCTTTTTCTTAGGTGTGAATTTCTTTATAAAAAAATTAACCTCCTATATAATAAAATCTTATTTATAATACTGATATATCATAATTAAGCTTATTCTCATGAAACTATACAATGTTTAATAATAAAATTTTATATCCTTTTAATTAACAATATTTAAATATCATCAACATTTCAAGTGTCAACTAATTCATTTTTAATGTATATTTCAGGTCAGATGTTTTAGTAATTTCAAATTGATCACGGTTCCATCATCTCCAAAATATTAATAATTTCATAAGTATCATAGTTAATAATTACATATACTTTTATAATATTTCATATAATGTTGTGATGAAAAATAAATCACATCGCTTTGTGTAGGTTATTGTCAACCCGAACACATGAGTGAAATTGTCATTTTATAACCGAAGTGAAGGTAAGAAGGTAAATAAGTTATTATAATACAAGAAGAAAAACTATTTCATAAATATTATATATAAACACTAAATACTTAATATTAATAATCCATGAATTATGGTGATATAAAATGAATCTTACCACCATGTGGAGGTGGTAGTCCACACATATGCACTAGCAATACTTTCATTACACCTTTAATGGAAAGTTGTATGAAAATGGTTGTACCATAATAATAAAATATCAATATTTTTATGAAATTAATATTATTATTATTTTTATTTATACAATATATTTATAGTGATTTTAAAAATAAATAATCTTTGAAAGATTTAGGTAGGATGATTACCTCTTATTTGAGATACAAACTTTCTAATACACGTTAAGAATTCATAGGATTATTAAAGGGTATGAATAAAAGTTGTATAAAAAATTTAAAGAATATAGGAAGGTTTTTGGTTAGGTATATATAGATACATAAGGCTTAAATTCTATAAATAATGGAGGAGAATATGTGACCTTTTATAAGGGAGGGATGTAACAGACATTTAATTACTTAAAAGACTTAAATAATATCCAGTCACATTATTAAGATTGTGAAAAAGGACATGAAATTTAAAGTAATAAAATATATGGTCTATTGTTTTCATCCAATAAGATTTATATATGTATATATTGTATTTTGACCCTTATTTGTTAGTTTAACCCCCAAATAAAATCGTTTTAACCCTAACTATGGTAACCAATTTTTAATATTATAAATATTCATTATGATTAAAAATGACAGGCATTGAAACCAAAAATCTAAATTTTGATAAAAAATATTGAATTATTTTTATCAAATTCAATTTCAAAAAGTTAAATAAACACATTTTAAAATTAAAATTCTAAACATAATCTATATCATTTTTAGAAAAATTCTTTTTAAGCATTAAACTGAGTTTAGTCTCATTGATGCATTGTAAGAGTAATTAAACGAATGTTAAAATATTTTATTGAATATATTATTTATAAATTTCATTAAAATCATTAGTTAATAGTTATTTATTAAAATTATAAAGTTAAAATCACATTTCACACAATTTTTTTTTGAAAAATTACATTTTTACCTTGAAATGAATTTATAATCATTCTAAAAAAATAAATAACTAATATTTGATTGATTATACATAAATTAAAAATAAATTCCATTAACATATAATTTTTATAGTTACTAATATATCTTCAATAAAAAATATATAATACCAATAAAATTCATTTCTTTATAAAACTAGGTATTTAATCAAGAAATCGTTATATTAAAATGTTTTTATTATTTATAATGAATAGATCAATACATTTTAAATAAGAAAAATATATATACATATTTAATAATGTGTTTAATACTACTAATTCCTAAAAATACAATATCTGGGTTATATAGGATATAATATATCATGGTTCATTTAGAAATAGAGTTATGTGTAATAAAAAATATCAAATACATGAAATTTATTGAAAATGAATAACTATAAAATATAAAGGTGATAAATTATACCCCTCTTAAAATGAATTTACTCCTTGAAATTATATCACATTGATGAATTCAAATGAGGTTAATTTTTATTCATCACATCCTTGAGTTCATAATTAGAATCCTTGAATTTCTAATTCCTCAAAAGGATATTAGCCAAGTGAGTAGTCTTATTTAGTAAAATAATATCTCTAAAATCCAATATATCTACTATTTTCTATTCATATGAACAATAATACTGTATAGGTACAACCACTATGTTTATTACATGTTAAGTATAGGGTATGTACATTCTCAAAATAGATACACATAACACATTATTAACATGATAGAGGTTTAGTAGAAATTCCATGTGATAAGCTACCGTTCATACTCGATCAAGAATATCGATGGAGCCAATATACCTAAGGATTAGATTTACTTTATATTCAATTATCATAACCTTCTTCCATATAAAATTTTATAAAAAATACTTCTCACCAACATAAAATTTTATATCTCATATATGATTACAATCATAACTCTTATATTGACTTTGAGTTTCTTAGATGTGATTGTTAATGGATCTAGACTTATCTATCATTTTCTCTGATAGTACAGGTCGTAATGTATTAAATTATCTAGTTACATCCTTACTTATTACTATTATGTACTTCATTTCATAGAGGGATTCAAATATATCCAACTAAATACATGATTGAATGAAATTGTTATAGGGAAATTCAATAAGAGGAAGGTGTATATACCAACCACATTTGAAAAATAGATATTATGTTCTCATTATATACTTTTGGATTTGAATGGATCTCTCAAATTGATATCCTATAATAGGATAATAGGTAATACTAATACATATCTATATATCTTGAGATTATAGAAGACTTCTTGAAAACATAGGGATAAACCTCAGATCTCAATCTGATAAATAGACTATTGTGATTCATAAACCATTACCACTTCTTTAATATATATTTAGGAAGGATAATTCATATATAAATAGTAATAGATAGAAATTAAATTTTTAAACTTATTAAGGATACTGAATGCAACCCAAATAAATTTATGTTCTTTATATGTATTTAAGAGTCTTATGATGAAATCTCTGTTAACATTTTTCCATTTCCATATAGGTATGGGTAATATTTGGAACATCCTTGTATACCTTTTCCACTCATTTTTAACTTTTTTTCATACCACAAACCATGATATATACTCCCAGATATCACTCTTAATGTTATACAAACAGAAGTTCTCTATAATGTCTCTATATATCTTCTTACTTCCATGATGGGTAAAAAATTATGAGTTATGAGCTTCATCCAACAACTCCATCCAAAATTATTTTATAACAGGAAAACATAACTTGTTCCCAAACAATATCACTCCATCTCAATCATGTTTGAAATTAATAACATTTCTTTCTTTTTTAGCGCTACATCTTGCTCCAATGCAACATTAATATTCACATGAAAATATGGGTGAACAATTGTTTGAGAAAGGTTTGATTTATACTCTTCCTTCAATATTTCATAGAAATACATAAATATTTGATATTTTATGATAATCATCATAGATAAACTAGCATAATATGTTCAATGCATAATATCAACTAACATTATGGCCATCCCAAAGGGGTGATGTATTGAGAGGTCACAATTTTTTATCAACTCCAGCCATATTTTCTTATGAAAAATAACCTCATAAGGGGTGAACATATAATTTAAAATTTTATTTTTAGTATGTTTCTAATATATTTATCCAAAAATATAATTCCTCCATATATTCTATGCAAAAATTACCACTGATAATACCATCTCATGCTTCAGGTAATTTTGATAATGAGTATTTTATTGACGAGAGGTGTTAGTTTTACCCAATTCATTATTCATAATAATGCAGTCCAATCCCTTCCATGATACATCACTATATATTGAAAACCTCTGCCAACTATATGGTAAAGTGATTAAATGTTCACTCACAAACCTTCTTTTTATCTCCTTGAAATTTTCTCCATAGTCATCCATCTATAGAATGAATACTTACTTCTCTCAATAAATGGTGTGTGGATTAGAAACTAATGATAAATTATATATATGGTGTTGATAATAAAATTAAAATTCATGAGAAACATATATATTGGTTATAGTATTTGGTATTTTAAAATTTTCAATGTCATCCATCTTATAAGTATATACTAATATACCCTCTCTTGTGATCACATGTCCCATGAATGATACTTTATGTAACAATAATTCACACTTGCAGAATTTGGTATATTGTTCCTTATTCATCAAGTTATTCAAAACAATTCTCCAGGGATCATCATATTATTTTTTTAACATGAAATATATAATAATATCACTTATTAATACTATAAAAAATTTATTAAGGTAATCTATAAATACTCTATACATTAAATCAATGAAGTTAATAGATGCATTAGTTGGTCAAAATGCCATCACTATAAATTCATAGTGTCCATAAATCATACAGATGGAAATCATTGGTATATTTTTAATTTGTGGAATCTATATACAGTAACTGTAATGAAGATAAATCTTCATAAAATATTGAGCATGTCATAGTTTTTCAAAAAAAATCAATACAAGATAAATGATACTTATTATTGATCATGGAATTGTTATGTTTCTGATAAAGAATTCATATTAGCATTGATCCATCATTCATCTTAATAAAAATTATATGTGCACCCCATGGTGAATCACTTTTCTAGATGAATCCTATCTCTAGATTCTCTTGGATTTTATTCTTCAATACAGACTACCCAATTAGAGGTATTCTATATAGAATCTTTGGAAATGGTGTAGTAATATGGATGAGTTCGATTGAAAACTAATCTTAACAATTTAAATTAATTATATGAAACTCTTCTAGAGAGGATTCAAAAAAATCCCATGAAATATACTTATCATGGATGTTGAGATTTTATTTATCCACCATATATAAATACCCTTCATAAATAGGAATCAGGACCCATAAAATAGAAGTAAATTAAATTAAAAATATCTATGATCTCACCTATAGATGATCATAGTTTGATTCATAATATCAAGTGTGATTTTATTATTCAAAAAAATTATTTTGAATATATTTTGAGAGAGATAATAAATTCTCACATCAAATTTCACGACATGATGAATAATATGTTTTTTATAGGGTGCATTATAATAATCATTAACAAAAACTCCCTAACTATAGAGTGGGGTATACATGTTCCAAATCCATCATGATACATTTTAGTTATTTATATTGAATAGAACCTTCCCATTATCTATAATTTATCCCTTATATTTTGAAATTTATCGAATTATTTCCTTATTTTTGACTATTTATACTGCTTAAGAAAACAAAAAGACTATGAAGAGAGCCTTGGATATTTGAAAATACCAAGGCAAGGTTCGAAGAACTCAAAGGAATGTAAAATACTTCAAAATTCTTGTGCGATATATATGTGTGACAGACTTGTATGAAAGACCTAGGCGGCAGAGCTACACGCCAGAATAATTTCGAAACCCCAATGTAGAGTACCTACATGGAGGAGTTGCACAGAGAACCTATCCAGATAAAAATTCCTTTGACCAGGCCCATCTGTGCCTATAAATAGAGCACTTGGGTTCCCCATTTTGAGGACTGAAAATGTTGAAATAATCTCTGAAGCTCCCATTGTGTAGCTCTTTTCCCAAGATCCCTCAAATTATCTCAGGTAGCTCTCTAAAATACGAGAGATGAAATAATTAAATGGGAAAAGTGTGTTTTGAATATATTATACAATTTTTACATAGGTTTGGTTCTCATATGTGAAATACATTCTTGAGTCATCATTCATACTTGTGCGTCATATCTACATGACATACCTGCGCAATATACATGCGTGGTACATCAACGCGGGGTACCTAAATGGCATAACTATGCGAGGTACCTATGTGAAAGAGCTTGGTATAAAGCCTAAATACCAACTCAAGTACCCTATTTTAAATCTATTCATGGAATGGTATCTCCTTCCTGGGTTCCCTTATCTGAAATGGACTAAGTTAATGCCTCCACCAAAACCTCTGGACTTATCAAAGCATTGGGAAAGGAACATCAACGTCTCTTTTATTTGGATTTTTATTTCTACAGTTATTGGTTTCACACATTTGTTTCACAATAGGTTTAGGATTCATTAAATGTCTGTGTGTTTGTATATCCATAGTCACATGGAATTTTCTCTCAGGAACTGTGCGGGGAAGTTCCCAGTTTTGAGAATGAGGGTTTGGGTTCTGTCCTCCCCTTCTCATCTCTACGACCCGAAACCTCAGGTCACTAGTAAGAAAGGTATGGTTCACACATTCTTCTCTATTCAAGCATAGAAGAAGTATACCTCCCCTAGCAGGATCAATTTCATAGGAAAACATATTTGTGTAAGCACCTAACCTTCATCCCTTCTTCCTTATGTTGGACCTTGTCCAATGTGAAGAGAAATGAGGGAGGGCTTGTCACCTCACCCTCTTCCTAGGTCGCCTGGCCCTCATCCACCATCACCACCGTAGGCTCTCCCTCTTCCACTAGCGGTATATAAGAAAATTTTAATGTGCAAGTGTCATTGTTAAATATTTCACATTCTCTTGTTTCTCACACCGAGCATGAATCATGTGGGCTTAGAGATTTGTGAAGATTATAACATGTACACAAACACTCCCTGGAATGAACTATTAGAAATCTGATTCCCACCATAATTAGGATATTTAAGAATAATTCTCACGGCCCAAGCTCACTAGATGTCCTCTTCTGTAATCCAACCCTAATTCCATTAATTTGGCCGTCCTCCTTAAGAATAAGCACCAAATTCAATCCTAAAATGACCAAGGTATCCTTTTTTGGAAGTAATCCCAAAATCATTTCTCTCAAAGGACTATACTCTCTTATGAGACCAAATCAAACTACGTGGGATTTGATTCCCATCTATATTTGATACATAGGAATCCTCCTTAAGGTTAAAACCAAATACCCTAAATCAACCATGCACTCCATGGGATATATTCTTAGTAGGGTTTGATCCTACTTGGAAACCCATATTCTTTCCAAGTTCATTGGGCTACTTCAGTATAAGTCCAATTCAATGTTCTGACTAAGAACCTTCCACTTAGATGTCCATACCACATGACATTAAACTGTACCACTTGGTCTTTATTACATGAACTTAAAAGGTTTGATGTGTCCCATTCAGTGGTACTAATCTATGAGGTTTCTGATTCCTTTTACAATGATATGTAGGTAGACCATCTTATGGGAATGATCCCAAAATCAAACCAAACCTTTTTCTCCCTAGATGACAATAATATTCCAGAGTGCCCCATTGAGTGCCTTAAAAACCAGTATCATCACAATGATGATTAAAAGAATCTCTAAGTAGTATATTAGAGGATACCATTGATGGAAAGCCTCGAATACATATGTATATTTCCATTAATGAGGAACCTTTAATATATACTAATGATTCTAAATTTTATACATGTTAATAAGTGATTGTGAATTCTAAGGGAAACGTATGCTATGCCTGGTGAATTAATAAGGATTCATTAAAATATCTTAAATTTACAAAGAGAGTCCCAGAGTAGAATATAATTCCCCCCCAAAGGGTGTGATGAGTCTGACCTCCCATCCTCTAGAACAATGTACCTTCATAGGTATCGTGAAGTTCAAACATAACAAACACATGACTTTGGAAAGTATGTCCTCTTAGGATAAAGAACTATTGGATGTTTCTGGTTCCATAAATAAATCCAATGGAAACCACTTGGAAGTAGTGTTTCTTAAAACTAGAATACATGTTTCAAGGACCTACGAACCAAAAATGGTGAACCCGATGTGAATCCTTAACCAAGTTAATAATGTTACCCACCTGTTAGGCCCCTATCAATTGAAAAAGGAAGTCCAGAAAATGGAATCAATCACTCATGTATCCATATAAAAAGATGTTTATTTAATGGATTTTATTGTTGTCTTAGTTTTTCTTCTCATAATTACCTTCATTCAAAAAATGGATTTCTCTGAGACACCATCTATGAACCTCCCGACCACTACTCAAGCTGGATCTCCATCCACGGGAATGGACATCATCACTAACCCAGCACCTCCAATGCTGGGACTCTGATGGGATGGTAAACGAAATATTGCTTTCACGGTACAATGCTGACTTTAGAGGCTGCTTGACAGGACCTCCAGGTCAATAACAATCCTCAATCATCTGGCCAACGACGACCAATGATCATGAAGTAGATGGTGCCAACTACCATCTTCAATTGTTTCAGGTCTTTATCCCCACAATGCAATAGTAAATCCCTCCTATACTATAAGGAGGTAGATCAAGAGGTCACACAAGGCATCAATTCAAGAATGTATGAGTCTTTCATGAGGACCTCCACCAGCAATCACTGCCAGAATCACACGGTAGTGTTCTCCCAACATGATGGGGGTGGTGCCTCTGGACGTTCGGCCTAGGTCTCTCAGACTAGGTAACACAAGAAAAACAACCAGGGATAATGTCCAGTCAATAGGGAGTAGGTTCTCACCACATCCTTATCTCGAGAAGTCCATCAATTTAACTTTATGGAAAACAATGAGCAGACACATACACCCATCCATCCTAATTTTGCTGCTCAGCAGACTCGTCTGGATGATACCCACCAATCCTACCAGATAAATCTGGTGGAGTATCGTGAACAGGTACATACACCTATTTACTGGTTATCAACCTGTCAGTAGGCCCGTCTGACTATATTTAATGAGGCTCCCAATCTAATGTGGTGGAATTTGGTAAATAGGAACATACACCTATTTACAATCACCAATTCTATAAGCAGTATCATCTGCTAGTATTGAAGGAAGTTCTTAGAACATACTTGATGGTAAATAACCAGCAGTCACATACAACTACTACTGTTCATCAAGCCTACCAAAAGTCTCATTTGGTAGCACCTGAAGAAGTCAGTCGGAAAGATCCGATGAAAAATCTGGGGAAGACATAAATCTTTGTCCCCATGCATGAGTACTGTCAATACCCATTGACAGGAAAAGGAGGACAGGAGCAGGTAAATACACCTACTACATATATATAATGGACGTATATTCTTGTTCAGGCCACTGAAGTCACCAATCATATCTTATCAATAGTGAAAGGGCTGACGCAAATCCATGCCCTTTGTAACGACCCAAAGTTTCATTAATGGAAATACCTCTTGATCTAAAAAAATTTCTCTTTATGTTTATATAAAATGCCCTCTTCATTGGTTTTATGTTAAAAATTTTGACCATTGATAATATAGCCGTTGAACAGTGATCACATGATTAGTATAAATATAGGGCTTTAACAAATACAATTTACTCACACAAAAGAAGCGATGGCCTCATCCAGTAGAATTTCTCCATATAAAGCCCATTTGTCGGAGCTCGGAAAAGAGGTGGCATCCATGTGATTCGCTCTTGACCAATTCCAAGCTTTGCTTCATCATTTTAAGCTTGAATGGGACCGTCTACGGGAGAAGTGGAAGTTGATAGAAAATACCACTCAAGTGATGTTATCCGAGCCACCCCAAGAGTCTGTCACCATCGTACACCATACCCTTAGGACTTATGCGGCTGGTGTAAGGGGTTTTGTAATGAATCGATAGTACTATGTTCATGTACATTATTTTTTGAATGTAATAATGAATATACCTCCTTTTCATATTTGATACATTGTAAATAGTTTTTAAAGTAAAAATATTGTTTATAGTTATTTTTTAATTAAGAATTATATTTTATTAAAATAATGGATTATTTAATTAAATAATATTTTAATAAAGTATTATTATTATTATTAAATTAATTTTTAATAAATATAAATGATATTATAATTTTATGAATGCAATTATAATTTTTATTAAGGTTTGAAAGCCATTTCTGTCAAAACCCATGAATTTTCGTTAAATATTGGTTTTTATTATAAAAGTGAAAATTAACATATTTAGAAAATTATTTAGATAAAATAAATTTTATTTCTAGAATCAGGATGTCGAAATTATCCAACGGTTAATTTTTCTTAATTTTCTGAGACAGTCAAATTTTTGGGTAAAAATTAAATACCGTTTAAATATATAATGTGTTTGATGACATCATAATGACCCAATAGTGATGTAATAAAATACTATAAACTTTATGACCGTCCAATATATTTTTTTCCATTAAAATAATGTGATTTTGGGTTTGTTTTACTTACTTTTCAAAGCATTAATGGACCCCTCAAGACTTATTAAACACCTTGTCTTTTTAAATTGTTTTTCATGGGAGTGTGACTCATCTCCACATAAGCTACCCTATTATTTTAAGTTCGGACTTTGGACATATAAAATATTATTTTCCTCTTCCCTTTTCCAAAAACCATGGGCAAAAACCATGGAATGGTTTTTGGTTTGGATTAATTTAATATAAGGAGTCCCAAACCTAAATAATAAAGAATTCCCTCACCTTTCCTATATAAACCCACCCAAGATCCCACTTCCTCCTCACTAAAATCCTTTTGATTTTGTCCAAACTTATCCCTAATCTCTCTAGAATCCTCCCAATGTGCCCCAAGCTCCCAATAATCCTCTCTCTAGCCTTTGGAAGCACACTTCCATGTAAGGGTTTTTTCTTCCTTTCTCATTTTTTTCCAATTTTCATTAAGTTGTTTTGCCCTTTTAATTTCAATTATGAATGTTGGGGTATGGTTTCACAATTCCCTCATACCGACCTATTTATGTTTTAATTATGGTATACCCCTTTCTATCTCATTAAATGCCTCCCATGTACACTCGTTACTATGCTGAAATTCCGAAAGGAACTTCTCTCTCATCTTTTACATTCAAGAAATACTTTTGTATCATGAATCTAAATTCCATTAAAATTGTTAGGACATGTATATATATAACCTCCTTACTGTCCATTACATGTAAATATGATGAGGAACCCCTTTTTCTCTCATCAACCATTTTTATGAATTCTTATGTCACGCTATTACGCTAACGAAATTGCACCGATTTTCTAAACCAATGTCATTGTGTAGTGAATACCATGCCTATTTCTCTATCAAGGGTATTCACCTTTATGAATATTTTCTTATTGATTATAAAGTTTCATGTATGAATTACACCTTCCTTTATCGTGGAATAAATGATTATTTTTTATGAATTCATGTTTTATGATCCATGTGGCACACTTATGCATGAAATGAAATGTTTAAGAAGGGTGCGCCCTTATAGCACTCCAATGCATTGGGTAAAGAAAATTATCATGATACGTCATGTGTAATGAGTTTTGACTCATGATAATTCAAGTGCAATGAGGTTTTACTCATGCTTTATGTGCAATTAGGATTTACTCATGCTCCATGTGCAATTGGCCTTGGATCATGCTAATTCAATGTTAAGTGTTATTGCCACATTTCCATGTTATGATTATCATGCTTTAACATGCCTTTATGTTCATGTTTCTCTTGTTCTCTATTTATATTACTAATGTATAATATTAATTGTACTCCTCATGTTATTCCATGTGTATTCCCTTAATGGGCTTTATAGATCACCCTTTTCTTATGCATGTCCTCAGGTTATCCCATGCAATGCTAAGTACGAGGGAATGTAGTGGTCATGTAAAGGACGTTTTCAATAATGATGTTGTATTTCATGTTTCAATTTTCTATGTAATGATCCTAAGCCCCAAAGATGTTAAACCTCTCGATCTTATTTTTTGTATCAAGTGAAGTTTTATGTAATAAATCATGTTTAAGTTGTAATAAAAACCAGGGTTGTCATAGTTGGTATCAGAGGATAGGTTTAGTTATATTTGGGATTAAGATTATAAAACTCTAGTAAATCCTTAGATACAAGACTAAGTACAATAAAAATTTCCCAAAGTTTTGGTGAGTATTGAGTAAGTGGGTTATCAAGAAAATACATCCCTGTCTGGATACGAGCAGGTAGAGGCGACTCTGGCACAAATGTATCCTAGGGGTAAAACCCGAAAACACCGCTTTGAGCTAGAATCGAACTGGAACTGGTGAACGACAATGGGCCTTGCTGTAATATTGGTTACGACACTCCCGGGTGATATTCGTTGGTAAATTCACAAGTTAGTATGAACCTTTATTAAGGGAATAAAAAAACCCCTAAGAATATATGTTAGAAAGTAGATCATGAAAATCCAAGATTGAAGCCTATAGACTCATGAGTTTAAGGAAATAAAATTTTATATATAAGTCATAAACTTTTTTCTTTGGATTACCCTTTATGTGTTACCCCTAACTTTCCTTTTATTCTAGCCAATGGCTGGTAATAGGAGGTCTCGGGCTAACAACTGACGTGAAGATCAGTGTGATGACTGTACTAATGAGATTCCCAATCTAATGGGAGCGGGAATCAAAAACTTTGTCATGCTTATCTCTCAGCTAACTCAAGATCGAATAGAAACACGGGTCAAGAGGAACGTTCAACCCCCCCCCCCCCAAGAAAGAACAAGTCTCTATCAAGATCTTCATGAGAAAAAGGCCTCCTACTTTTAGTGGATCATTCGATCCCACGATCGCTGAATAATGGATCAACTCCACTGAAAAGATCTTCTAGATCCTTAAATGTTCTGAACAAGAGAAGGTTCTCTTGGAGGATTATCATATGGAGGGTGAAGCTAATCAATGGTGGGAGTTGATCAAAAATACAAAGCCTGAGGAGGGGATCAAGGCACTGGAATGAAAGGATTTCCAGAAGATGTTATTCGATAAATATTTTCTGCGCACCCTCCGGCTTAAGATGGAAAGGGACTTCCTTTCCCTCAAGAAAAAAGACTAAGAATCTGTTGGAGCGTACGAGGAAAACTTCAAAATGCTTGCACGATATGCTTCCGGATTTGTTGTTACCCCTGAATGCAAACTGGACAGCTTCTTTGGTGGGATGAAGCCTAGATTGTGGAAAGAATTGGTGATCCGTGACTTTGACAACTATGAGGAAATTGTCTGATGTGCCCTCAAGGTTAAAATGGCGATTGGGGAATCATAGGGGTTTCACGGGGACAAGAAGCGTAAGGTGGACTTCAATGATGGTGGTCCGATGGATAAATCCTATGGTGTTAAGAAGATCTAGCACCCCACTTTCCAAAAGTGCGGAAAGAAGCACCCCGAAAATTGCCTTAAGGGGACGAGGAAATGCTTCAGGCATGGAAGAGAAGGGCACCTAACTGTTAATTGTCAGCAAGAAAGACACACGGCTGTGATAGAATATAGAAATGCTTCATTCAAACCTCAAAAAATTGTTCATAGCTACAAATGCAAAGAACCGGTGCATTTTGTAAATCAGTTCCCTAATCCAAGGGTTTTTAGAGGAAACCAACAACCTCCAAAGTAGTAAGGAAGAGATTTTTTCCATCACATCTGCGAATGTAGACCCCGACAACAAAGTGGTGATAGGTATGCTAGTTATTCATTCAAAAATAGGGAATTTACTTTTGGATTCAGGTTCTACGCATTATTTTATATCTTAAATGTTTAGTAGAACAATCCCAGCACCACCACAAATCAAGGAAGTAAAGATGTCGGTGAGTACGAACAAGGGAAAATTATTGCATCCCATGAATATATGTCCTCCCCTATTATAATATGTGGATTGAATTTCCTAGAGAACCTCATCATACTCCTTCTGGTGGAATTTGATGCAATTCTTGTCATGGATTAGCTTTCCTTATATAGAGCCAAAAAAAATTGTCAGGAGAGGGAAATCACACTTTATATGGAGAATCGACCCCCGATTCTTTACAAGTGTAAGGAGGGAGACGAATTTCTTTTAGCTCCATCATCTTAAGCATGGATATTACAGTCCTATGAGCACGCGTATCTGGCTCGGATGATTGATTCTAGGGAAGAAACCATCCTCGATTAAATTCCTATTTGAGGGAATTCATGGAAGTGTTTCTCGAGGAATTGCCTGGCCTTCCTCATAGAAGAGATACAGAATTATCAATTGAACTTATACCAGGGGAACTACCAATATCCAAGACTCTATATAGAATGGCTGTTGTAGATCTTGAAGAGCTAAAGAAACAACTACAGGAGAATCTGGATAAAGGGTTTATACGCCCAAGTGCTTCACCATGGGGTGCACTAGTCCTCTTCATCAAGAAGATGGATGGGTCAATACGGCTTTGCATAGATTATCGTGAAGTTAAAAAAATCACGATAAAGAACAAGTATCCTCTCCCACGAATTGATGACTTGTTCGATCAGCTATGTGGAGCATAATACATCTCCAAGGTGGACTTGCGGTCAGGATATTATCAAGTAAGGGTGAAGAAGGAAGATATGCCAAGACTGCTTTTTGCACAAGATACGGGAACTATGAATTCATAGAAATTCCTTTCAGAATCACTAATGCTCCAGTAATCTTCATGGACATAATGAATAGAGTCTTCAGAGATTACCTCGACAAATTTGTGGTAGTCTTTATAGATGATATTCTAATATACTCCAAAACCAAGGAGGATCATGAGGAGCGTTTAAGAAATATACTAGAGACATTGCGCAAGGAGAAGCTCTATGTAAAGTACAAAAAGTGTGAGTTCTGGTTAAAGGAGGTATCAATCTTGGGCCATATCATCACAAGTAATGGGATATCTATGGATCCCTCCAAAGTAGATGAAATTGAGGGATGGGCGAGGCCAACATTAGTAATGAATATTTGTAGATTCGTGGGGTTAGCTGGATATTATCGACGATTTGTGAGAAATTTCTCATGATTGTCCAACCCTCTTACCAAGATAACTAGGAAGGGAGTAAAGTTTTCTTGGAGTGATGAATGCGAAGAAAGCTTTAAGGAGTTGAAAAGGAGGCTTATCACTGCGCCCATGCTCACTTTACCCAAAAGTGGGGAACTTTTTGTGGTATTCAGTGATGCTTTGAAGAAGGTATTAGGTTGTTTGCTGATGCAGAATGATAAAGTGATATCCTACGCCGCGAGGCAGTTGAAAATCCCCGAGCGAAACTATCCAACACATGATCTGGAGTTGGCAGTGGTGATCTTTTCCTTGAAAATCTGGAGGCATTATCTCTATGGGAAGAAACGTGAGATATATACTGACCACAAGAGTCTTAAATATATATTCACACAGAAAGAGCATAATATGTGCCAGAGAAGATGAATAGAGCTCAACAAGGATTATGATTGTTCAATACATTACCACCCAGGGAAAGCGAACAAGGTGGATGATTCCCTAAGTAGAAAGGACCCAGCGATTCTATCAATGATGAGAATTGAGAAGGATCCAATATTCTTAGACTTTATGAAGATGGAAATGGGAATCATAAAGAAGGTAACATCATCAATCCTTTCACAAATTATTGGTCAACTGTCTCTTTTGGAAATTTTAAAGGATGCTCAAAAGGATAATGTGGGAATTCCGGAAAAAGTGGAAGCTATCAAAAAATAGAAATCCTCAGAGTTTAATGTTAATGAATATGGAATTGTGCGATTCGGGAAAAGGATATGTATTCTATTTTGTTCAAAGCTGAAGAAGGAACTTTTGGATGATTCACATAGTTTAAATTTCTCTATTCACCCAGGGAGCAAAAAAGATGTATCGAGATCTCCGAGAAAACTATTGGTGGGATAATATGAAGAAGGAGATAGCTGAATATACATTAAAGTGCCTGGTGTGTCAGCAAGTGAAGGCAGAGAGGTAGAAGTATAATGGGATGATTCAACCATTTCCCATACCAGAATGGAAATAGGAGAACATCACCATGTAATTTTTCACCGGACATCCAAGGACATCCAAAGGCAACAATGCAATCTGGGTTGTTGTGGATCGTCTTACAAATACTGCACAATTAATTTCTATTTGGAAGGATTTATCATTGGATCAACTGGAAGTGATATATATTAAGGAATTGGTTAGGCTGCATGGAGTGCCACTATCTATTATGTCAGACTGAGATCTAATATTCACCTCTAAGTTTTGGAAGAGTCTTTAAAAAGCTCTTAATACTGAACTGAACTTTAGTACGGCCTATCATCCTCAAACTGATGGCCAATCCTAGTGGACTATCCAAACACTTGAGGATATGTTGAGAGCATTCTCAATGTACTTTAAAGGAGGATGGGATCAACATCTTCCTCTGGATGATTTCTTTTATAATAACAGTTTCCACTCGAGCATCCAAATGGAACCATATGAAGCCCTGTATGGGAAAAGGTGAAGGACACTGGCATGTTGCGATGAGGTCGATGAATGTAAACTGCTTGGACCAGAAATGGTCGACGAAATGGTAGAGAAGGTGAAAACCATTAAGTAGCATCTCAAGGTAGCCCAGAGTCGGTAGAAGAGTTATGCAGATAACCATCGATGAGACCAGGAGTTTAAAGTTAGAGACATGGTTTTTCTACCCATATCTCCATGGAAGAAGGTCATGAGGTTTGGAAAGAAAGGGAAGTTAAGTCCAAGGTACATCAGCCCCTTCAAGATTCTTGATCGTGTTGGGGTTGTGGCCTATCAACTAGAACTTCCACCTACCTTGGACAAAGTACATGATGTCTTTCATGTATCCCTATAACGGAAGTACATATCGGACCCTTCACATGTACTCTCTTCTGAGGTGGTACAATTGGAAGATGATATTTCTTATGAAGAGAAACCAGTGAATATCTTAGATCATAGAGAAAAAGTTCTACGAAATTCAACAATTCCCCTCATCAAGGTGTTGTGGAGAAACCACAAATTTGATGATGTGACTTGGGAATTGGAGGAAATGATGAAGCCGAGTTACCCACATCTATTTAGTGTGGAAAAAGGAAAATTTCAAGGGAGAAATTTCTTAAGGGGGGAATATTGTAACGACCCAAAGTTTCATTAATGGAAATCCCTCTTGATATAATTAAATGTCTCTTAATGTTTATATAAAATGTCAAAATTTTTGGTTTTATGTTACAAATTTTGACTGTTGCTAATATAGTCGTAGAACAGTGATCACATGATTATTATAAATATAGGGCTTTAACAAATCCAATTTACTCAGACAAAAGAAGAGATGACCTCATCCAGTAGAATTTCTCCATACGAAGCCCATTTTTCGGAGCTCAGAAAAGAGGTGGCATCCATGGGATTCGCTCTTGACCAAGCCCAAGCTGAGCTTCATCATGTCAAGCTCGAACGGGACCGTTTATGGGAGAATTGGAAGTTGATAGAAATTACCACTCGAGCGATGTTATCCGAGCCACCCCAAGAGTCTGTCACCATCACACACCTTAACCTTAGGTCTTATGTGGCTATTTTTAGGGGTTATGTAACGAACCGATAGTACTATGTTCATGTACATTATCTTTTAAATATAATAATGAATATACCTCCTTGTCATTTTTGATACATTGTAAATAGTTTTTAAAGTACAAATAGTGTTTTAAGTTATTATTTAATTAATAATTCTATTTTATTAAATTAAGGATTTTTTTAATTAAATAATATTTTAATAAAATATTATTATAATTTTTAAATTAATTTTTTATAAATATAAATTATATTATAATTTTATGAATGCAATTATAATTTTGATTATGGTTTGAAAGCCATTTCTGTCAAAACCCGTGAATTTTCGATAAATGTCTGTTTTTATTTTAAATGTGAAAATTAACATATTTAAAAAATTATTTAGATAAAATAAATGTTATTTCTGGAATCAGGACATCGAAATTATCCAATGGTGAATTTTTCATAATTTTCTAAGACAGTCAAATCTTTGGGTAATAATTAAATATCATTTAAATATATAATGTGTTTTATGACATCATAATGACCCAATAGTGATGTAATAAAATACTATAATCTTTATTTTCGGCCAATATATGTTTTACCATTAAAATAATGAGATTTTGGGTTTGTTTTACTTACTTTTCGAAGCATTAATGGACCCCTTAAGACTTATTAAACACCTTGTCTTTTTAAATTATTTTTCATAGGAGTGTGACTCACCTCCACATAAGAAACCCTATTATTTTAAGAATTTAGGACTTTGGCATTATAAAATATTGTTTTCATCTTCCCTTTTCCAAAAACCATGTGCAAAACCCATGGGTTGTTTTTTTGGTTTGGATTAATTTAATATAAGGGGTCCCTAACCTAAATAATAAAGAATTCTCTCACCTTTCCAATATAAACCCAACCAAACTCCCACTTCATCCTCACTCAAAGCCTTTGGAGATCGTCCAACCTATTCCCTACTCTCTCTAGAATCCTCCCATGGTTCCCCAAGCTCCCATGAAGCCTCTCACAAGCCTCTCTCTGGCCTTTGGAAGCACACTTCCAAGTAAGGGTTGTTTCTTCTTTCTCATTTTTGTCAAATTTTCTTTATGTTGTTTTTTCCCTTTTAATTTAAATTATGAATGTTAGGTTATGGTTTCAAACCTCCCTCATACTTTCCTTCTTATGTTTTAATGATGGGATACCCCTTTCTCTCTCATTAAATTCCTCCCATGTACACCTGTTACTATGCCGAAATTCTGAAAGAAACTTCTCTCTCCTCTTTTACATTCAAGAAATACTTTTGTATCATGAATCTAAATTGCATTAAAATTGTTGGGACATGTATCTATATGACCTAATTACTGTCCATTACATGTAAATACGATAATGGACCCCTTTCTCTCTCATCAACCATTTTTATGAAATATTATGTCACGCCATTACGCTGCTGAAATTGCACCGATTTTCTAAGCCAATGTCATTGTGTAGTGAATACCATGCCCATTTCTCCATCAAGGGTATTCATATTTATGCACATTTAAATATTGATTATAAAGTTTCATGTATGAATTCCACATTCCTTTATCATGGAATAAATTATTATGTTTTATGAATCCATGTTTTATGATCCATGTGGCACACTTATGCATGAAATAAAATGTTTAAGAAAGGTGCGCCCTTATAGCGTTCCAATGCATTGGGTAAAGTATAATATCATGATACGTCATGTGAAATGAGTGTTGACTCATGCTAAATCAAGTGGAATGAGGTTTTACTCATGCTTTATGTGCAATGAGTATTTACTCATGCTCCATGTGCAATGGGCCTTGGTTCATGCTAATTCAATGTTAAGTGTTGTTGCCACATTTCCATGTTATGATTATCATGATTTATCATGCCTTTATGTTCATGTTTCTCTTGTGATCTATTGATATTCCTAATTTATAACATTTATTTTACTCCTCATGTGAATCCATGTGTATTCCCTTACTGGGATTTATAGATCACCCTTTTCTTATGCATGTCCTCAGGTTATCCCATGCAATGCTAAGTACGAGGGAATATAGTGGTCATGTAGACGAAGATTTCAATAAAGATGTTGTATTTCATATTTCAAGTTTTTATGTAATGATACTAAGCCTTAAGGACACTAAACCTCTCTATCTTCTTTGTTGTATCAAGTGAATTTTTATGTAATAAATCATGTTTAAGTTGTAATAAAAGGCATGGTTGTCATATCCATTTTCTGGAAGCAAGCCATGAGATTATAACAACTACTTTAGTAGTAACAGGGGAATAGAAACATAAATCTATCACCACACATGGGATGACACATTGGCATGATATCCCAGAATAGATACACACCATTGTTCAGGTACAGGAGGGTC
This sequence comes from Viscum album, assembly GCA_963277665.1. Lineage (NCBI taxonomy): Eukaryota > Viridiplantae > Streptophyta > Magnoliopsida > Santalales > Viscaceae > Viscum > Viscum album. The sequence goes on from OY728126.1 coordinate 1,006,984,225, forward strand.
ATGGTGTATACTCCCCCATATCATATAGACAATAAGATAGGGAACATACACCCTTTCCAATTGGAGGTAATTGGTCTATTTCAGTAACTATTCCAAGGAAGGAACACACACCTTATCATGATAACCACTTTTCCAAAGAAGTGGCCTCAACTAAGTCTAACCGAACATAGCAGAATAAGTCTCACCAATCATTGTTAGAAAATCAAGAGTCAAGCTACAATTTGGAAACACTTTATGTTGGAGTTCTTGAATCCCTTAGACATTTATTTGTTGCTGCTCAAGATCCTATCCTCTCATTACAAAATTATTGGAGTGGTAGTAGTAATTATGAAGTTCCTCACTAGACACTTCATCATGAAGGCTTGCTTCAGGAAAATTCAATCATCCCAGAGTGACTAACTCTAGATGAGAGCCACAGAAACCCTCCGTGTGTCCATAAGGCCAAGGAATAAGAAGATTTATCTCATACTGTAATCCATCAAGGTGATCCTCCCCATGATGGAATTCACTACGAAAGTCCTCTCTGCAATAGTATTTTGCATTGTCATGGCAATTTCATAATTGATAATGCAGTGATGAGAAATCCCTCCTATCTTGAGGTACTTGAGAACAAAAGGCTAGTCATGTCTGATGCCTTGTCATTTACAGGTGGAACACTTTCTCAAATAAAATATATATTAATAAAATAGTCATTCTTCGAACCTCCCTTGGGTTTTTTGTCTTCTAATACAAATCATCCCGTTTATTTAGACCAAGTGGAGAAACCACTAGTGAAAGACGATGATGATATGTTAAACATGAGGAAACAATTGGAAGAAGGAGAAGTATCATTCATGTTCTGGCCTTTGTGGAAAATTCTCAGTATAACATTCTAGAATTGATGACAGAAGATTGTATTATTGATATATGCCTCAATTTATAGAAGAATCTATGTCATTTGAAAACCAAAGTATTACCATTTAATGAATATGAAAATCACGTAAAGGTAATAGAAGGGTTTAAACACCAAATTGACTTGTCATCTCTCTCAATTTCCCAACATCCAATGGTTAAAAGACAATATATAACCCTTCGGTGTGCATGTATTAATGATCTAAAGAGGCTAAGCCAGTTAATTTTTGATTCCCCGTCTAGTGTTCATATCAGAGGATGGGGTGAAATGCAGAATTTCATTTCACTATACTCCAAAATCAGAAAAGTCAGCCAAAAGTGGTCTCATACAATGTTATTGCACACAGTTGTCCAAAATCAATATATTTTGTCGGTAATCAAATATATTTTCAAGAACAGTCCTCAACCAGTTCTTATCAGAATCTGGCCCAGTAAAAAGAAGTTATTGATTTAATTTTACATAAATAATCTGAGAATATTAAGCTGGTGTCCCACGTAGAATATTCCAGGTGTTAGAGAATGTAAATGACTGAAATAACATAGCGATCTTCCAAAACAAGTGATTTGTGTGGTTGTCGGATGATGCACCCAACTAATGTTCGTACCAAAATACGAAAAATCAGAAGAGATGTTGCACAAATTTCAGCCATAGAAGTTGAATAATCACCCCTTCTTGCAAGACTGGGGGCTCATTTAATTCAACATTAAAATTCATTAAAAAACATTCAAAAATTTGAAGTAGAAGAATAAGAATATCCCCAGCCTGTAGGGATGGGGGATTTTTCACATCTACAATCCCCTCCGCAATATAAGTATGTTTTCTTCTGATTAGGGAATAAACCACAAGGAAAGAGTAAAAATGAACTGTCCAAGGATTCCCTTTCTGGTTACTGTATTCCAAACAGTTCACATGAACTCATTATATAAGAGAACAAAGCCTCATGGAAGATTCAGAAGGAGACGATTTTAGAAAAATACCGATAGAGTTCCATCTATGCATTATGTGTCAGTAAATGTCATTAACACCACTCCATAAGATCCCTTAGAAAATGAGTCTAGTTCAGAGGAATCAAAAAATGAAGTTCTTGTCCATAATACGGTACACACTGAGGAAAATGAAGAAGGCATGTGCATCTTAAAATTAGATGCTTACCCAGAATCTAGGTATGTCTTCAAATAACCAACTCCCCCCTCTCCGAAGAGCATCTAATTAGGGGAAAGGAAAATTCAGATCACATCTCACTTTTCCACTGGATAAGGTCAATCTCTTTCACCTAAAGAGTGATTTTCTTAGCAAGAATAGGAAATGAAGGAGTTGAAAATAATCAATATAGAGTTCCTTCGAAACATCATTTCTACTAGACGTACTCCCCATGCAGGTCCTCAACTTGCAAATCTTATAGGATATCCTCAGTAAAGAGGATTTGTAGTAACTATAGATACGTATAATGAATTCCCTCCATTGGGTACACTATCAAGGCATGATGAAGCACATCCGTATAGACTCGTTCCCATGGGTTATCCAAGGCAGAAATCAGCACCACCATCAGTGGTTTTGCTGGTCGTTGCACCAACTCAAGCTCGAGATGATATACCTGCACAGAATCCAACTCACTTTGATATTCCCCAAACACTTATGAACACAATTGAGGAATTAATGACTCGATTGGAAGCTATGTAGAAACTACATGCACCAGTTCATCTGAAAAAGATATCTTTCCATGAATGGGTGGATGTATTCATCCCACACCAAATTTTGTGAATACAACATTCCTAATATTTAATGGATTGGGAGATCTAGAACAACACTTAACACATTTTGTTCCACATTGTGAGCCTAGGATGAGAACTTCTCATCAATAAGAAGTAGTTAAGATTAGGTGTTTTGTGTAGTCATTACCAGGACCAGATTTTGTCTGGTATAAAAGTTTAAAATCTCGATCAATAATTGGATGAGAAAATCTCCATCAAAAATTTCTTCTTCAATTTATCTCAACACTACCAAAAATGATAGTCTTTTAACTTACAAATTTTAAAAAAAAGGGAGTATGAAAGAGTTTCATATTTCATTTCTCTATGGAAAGGATTAACATATTCCTTAAGTCTAGCACTCCCTTAAGAAGAGTTACTACCAATTTATGTGGAAAATATACATGATGAATCATGCATACCATTGACCCTATGAAATAAATAGGAGGATTTCAATACCTTTCTTCAATCCCTCAATAGATAGAAGACTCTATTATAGAAACTAAGTCTAAAACTTGAGTCATCTGTTCATCTATTAGGAGGAGGATAACCAAGGAATAAGATGCTACAGTAACACCCATGTAGGCACCTGTACCTACTTCTACTTCAAGAAATTCATCATACCGAAGGGCTCAGCCTCTTGATAATCAACCGCAACGACTGCCTCATCAAGATGATCAAAGAGATCAAAGGAGGAAAAAATTTGAGGAATTAAAGACTATTGTTTATTCTTTTAGGAATGAACAAGTTCGTGGTTACTTCATCTCAGCCTTAGAAAATAATTTGGTTCAATTTAGAATGCCGTAGAAACCAAATAAAGAAGGAGATGGAGATCTTCTGATTTTTGGTCTCTTTCACCAAATTTTATGAAATACTATCTAGAAATGTTTTGTTTTCAAGGACCTCTTGCAACATATGGCAGACTCTAGTCATGTAAAACTAAAAAGTTCATCAACTTTAGTAGCATGTTTTACCACTACTAATCTAGAGGAAAAAGACGAGAGGCAGAAAGGCCAAAGTAAAAAATGTGCATAAATATGACGATTGGGTGATCAGGAAGACAATCAATTAGACTCATTCCATTTTACAAACACAATTGAAACAACCAATTGTGTCTTCCACCACTTCTTCCAAATTAAAAAAAATCTTCATCAAAAAGTCATTCCTCAAAGAAGAAAAGTGATCATATGGACAAAGAGTAGTTTGAAGAAGAGGAGCCCGTGTTAGGGACAAAGTTTTCCTTGACCCTGGAATATTTTATTCCATCTGTGTCAAAATCACGGGCACCACCCCACCAAACATAAAAACCAAAATAAACCTATCAAGAATAATCATTTTTAGATGAATAATTGATCTTTGGTTATGTTAATGTTATTCATTTAACGGATCCTTATGCCAATGGTGATTATGATTATAATGATCCAAAATTCCATGTACCTAATTGGGGAGCTAGAGGAAGAGGACAAGGTAAAAAATACAAGGGAAGAAGTGGGAATTATAGAAACCACCATTTTAAATCTACCCATGCTCGAACCATATATTCGGTAGAAACTCCTAGAAGAGCCCTTCAACGGGATCAATGGGATCAAAAAGTTTCCTCCCTGAATGAAAGGTTCAGTTATAACAAAATTATTTTGGAAGACTGATTAGAAGTAAAACCGTATTCATCTAAGAAAATTAATAGAACTAGTCAGTCTAATTTAACAAAACCAAGAGTATTTCCATATTCTGCTCTGACATAGAGTACATCTACAGCATAGGAATGAACTTCCAAAGCACCTACAAAACCACATATCCATGCTAGGAAACATAGAACATTAGCCCAAAAGTATGATTTCTGGAAAAAAATATCCCAATTATCGATCAATTTATCAATTCTATATTCTTTGAATATATCAAAAGATCTTTGAGAAGCACTCATTGAGGCTTTTCCGAGTCCTCAAGAGTTTGAAACCAAAATTTTTGCTGCTGAGGTTTACCTTATAGAGAATGATCCTACAGAATTTCATGCAGTCATATCTTTTATAGATGAAGATGAATATTATGTGATGCATGGGAATACCAAACCCTTGTATTTGTTTGGAAAATTCAATGATATAGACATTTGACGAGCCTTCATTGATAATGGCCTCAGAGTCAACCTCATTCCTATTCGTACACTTAATCAATGGGGTCTGACTGAATCTAACCTATATCATTCGACGTTAATGTTTCAAGCTTATGATAAGAATAAACAAGAACCTCTAGGTGAGATTACACTCAGAAATTAGTTTGGAGATCTTGTGACAGATTCAGATTTCATGGTTGTTCATGAGGACACAACCTTCAATATTCTTCTTAGAAGGCCTTGGCTGCATCAACATGCATCCATAACTTCATCATACCACCAATGTATTAAGTGTTGTTTGAATAGTAAAATCGGGACATTTTATAGTAACAAGGATTCGTTTAAAACATGTGAATCTCAATACATTGAGGAAGAGTTTTATCACACAAAAGGAATGAAGTCCATGGAAAAAAGAAATAACAAGAGTTAATGCTTTGAATGGATTGGAAAATATTTCAACAAATCTCTTCATACATTTGAGTAAAGATTATGTGTTACTTATTAATAAAATTGAAAAGTTAAACCAAAATCCGGGAACACATCCAGTAACTTCCATAACCTCAAGTATGGAAACTGAGCCTAACAACATGGAAGAAATTGTTGATCCACTAAGAAATGATGAAAGCCTAAATGGAGATGTTTTATTTCATCCACTGAACTACAACAATCCTTTACTTAAACAACCATATTATAAAATAAAGTAGCATTTCTAGAGAAAGGAAAATATGTTGATTCTAAATCCATTATTTCTTCTTTATTACCACAGGAAACCCTTCATTATTAGTAGGGTCAGATATAGTGGCCTCCTTTTAAGGATTTTCAAATACTGACTTCTCCACTAACTCTAAGATATTTGCCTCATCATCTACAATGCAAGTGGAAACAGAAGAGGTAACGCATAATGAAGAAGAAGCGGAAGATCTTGGGGATGCTCCTCCAGCATTTGAAGAAGGTGTCTCTACCACCATGGATGAGCTCAGAGAAATAAATCATGGTATGAAAGAAGATCCATGGCCCACTCCAATTAGTGTAGCCATGATCTCTAAATAGAAAGAGGTGTGTACTCCCTTTCTAAAGCAACATTGAGATATATTTTCTTGGAATTATACAGAAATGTTAGGTCTTAGTCCTGATTTAGCCACCCATCATTTGGGTTTTCCATAATAATATCATAGATTCAAGCAAGTAGCAAGAAGAACACACCAAACTCATGCCTCTAAAATTGAAGCTGAAGTTGATAAGCCTAAAAAGGATAACTTTTTCAGAGAAGTTCTGTATCCCAATTGGTTATCCATCATTGTCTGAGTGAAAAAAAAGAATTGAAAAATTAGAGTTTGTATTGATTTTAGAGATCTTAACATGTATTGTCTTAAAGTTGATTTTCTAGTTCTGATTACAGATTTTTTAATTGATGCAACAGCCGACTATGAATCTATTTCCATCATGGATGTCTACTCTTGGTATAATCAAATCCATATAGCCTCATAGGATGAAGAATATATAGCCTTCATATCCCCTCAAGTTTTGTTTTTCTATCAGGTAATGCCCTTTGGATTAAAGTATGTAGGTGCCACTTACCAATGTTCCATGCACCATATCCTCAAACCCTTATTAGGGAAATTTGTTGAATGTTATTTGGATGGTTTTGTGGTTAAATCCAGGAAATGTTAAAATCACTTGGCTGATTTTTAAACCAAATTCAAATTTGGCAACACTGTTTGAAGATGAACCCCTTGAAATGTTCTTTCGAGGTAACCTTATGAAAGTTCCTTGGTTTCGTTGTATGCCATTGTGGTATCAATGTTGATCCTAAGAAAACAAAATCAATAATTGGTATGTCACCTCATCAAAATTTGAATGAACAAAGAGGACTCCATTAACACATGGCCTATATTTGGCTCTTTATTGGTAATTTGGCACGCCCTTCACCAGATTAATAAATAAGGGAGTCACTTACCAATGGACCAAAGACTGGCAAGAAGCATTTGATACCCTCAATAAATATCTGTTGAGTCCACCAGTATTAATGCCACCTATTTAAGGAAGAACACATATTGTTTATGTGACAGCTTTAGAGTGATCTCTAGGTGCCTTATTTGCCCAATAAATGAAGGTGGGAATGAAAAAAACCTTTACTATCTCAGTAGAACTAAGCTTGATACAAAAAATCAATTTTCAAGTATTGAAAAGTGCTACCTGACATTAATATTTTCAGTTTAGAAATTGAGGCACTACCTGCAACATCATGAGGTCCAATTGGTATCTCGCACCAACCCACTCAAATTTATCCTCAGTCGTCCTATGCTTATAGGGCGTCTGGCACAGGGGGTAGTTATTTTGAAACAATTTTATATCTATTTTTTTCATCAAAAATAACTAAAAGGCCATGCTCTGGCAGACTTTCTTGCTAAACATCCATCTATAGAAGATGCATCATTTAATATTGAACTTCCTGATAAATAGGTCTTCTATATTCTAGATAATTCCCAAACATTGGAAATGTACTTTGATGGTTCTTCTATAATTCCAACAAGGAAGAGAATAGAAAACCCTAAGCTCAATAAATTTGGGTTATTAATTGTCCTTATATCCCCATAAAAGGCAGTATTTCCCTATTCCTTCCTGTTGTCAGAATGTGGTACCAACAATGAGGCAGCATATCAAGCTCCCTTCACAGGTTTGGAATTGTCCCTTCAGCTGAAAATGGATCATTTAATGGTGAAAGGTGATTTTGAACAGGTAATCAAAAAAATTAATGTGGAGAATCCTATCAGAAAAGAAGAGTTAATCACTTTGTGTGACTACGTTATAGGGTAAATGGTAGAATTTCTCTTAGATATGACATTGTATTATGTCCCATGATCACAAAATGCCCAAGCAGATGCACTGGAAAATAAAGCTACAGGCTAGGAAGATGCAAATCAGGATTAGACAATCATTAGCATAGCCCATCTTCATGTGTTCTCACATTTTGTTCAAACAATAATGGTGTAAATTAATTAAATTACCCCTATTTCTAAACCATATGGTCATACCACAGGATGGAGAACATCCACCATGGAATATCTTTAAAATGGGATACTTCTACTATATAGGGTTGAAAAAGAATAGACCTGATGATGAGTATCCAATTTCACTCTTTATGATAGTCTAGAACACCAAAAGATATTCTACAAGAAATAATTTGATGGAAACCTCTTCATATGTATTGATGGAAAAGTGACTACAACTGTCATGAAAGAAGTGCATTCTGGAGTTTGTGGTGTCCACCAGTTTGGGCACAAACTCTCTAATTAGATACGAATGATTGGATTCTTTTGGCCTTCAATGACGCAGGATTGTACAGATTTCACTAAAAAATGCCATCTCTTCCAAGTGAACGCAAAATTCATACATCAACACCCAAAGTTTCTATATATAGGTAAATTATCATGGCCATTTTCCACATGGGGAACAGATGTAGTAGGGCCTTATTCTCTAACCACGGCTAAGAAGTTAAATTATATTCTTACTACTGCCGACTTCTTCACTAAATAGGCTGAGGAAATACCACTCAAAGAAGTTGGAGCCAAAAGAATTGTTGGTTTTTTCAAAACTGACATCATTACTAGATTCTGTGTCCCTCATACTATATTGATGGAAAATGACACCAATTTTTGTTCTTCTAAGGTAAAATAGTTATATTAGGAACATAATATCAAATCCAACCATTCATCTCGCTATCACGTGGTGTCCAATGGACAGATAGAGGCCTTCAATAAGAACCTGTCAAATATACTCTAGAAGATGGTGTATAAAGATAAGAAATCATGACCTGATAAACTTTTGAATGATTTATTGTCTTATTGGATAACTACCTATAATGATACCCAAGAAACTCCTTATTCATTGGTATATGGAACAGAAGAATTTTTCCCAATTTAAATGCAATTTCCGTCAATCAGAGTTGTAATCTGTGATCAGTTGTCTACAAATTAAAGGTCTTAGAAATGGTTCAATGTGTTGGAATGATTGGGAAAGAAAATATTGCATACTTTGAATCTTCTAGATGTCTATCATAATATAATATCACGAGATTTTAACAAGAAAGTTCTCCTTAATTTGTTTATTTAATTAGAATTTTTATTGGTCCTTAGGACTCCAATGATATCAGAAAAGAAACTTCCTAAACATGAGCCAAAGTGGGAAAAAACTTATTCCATACATAAGGTCTATTTAAATGGAGCTTATGCCTTAAACTCAATGGATGGAGAGTTTATTAAAACTCCAACCAATGAAAGATTCTAGAAGAAATAATTTGTGTAGTTGTGAAAATTCGTCCTCAGTGCAAGACTTTAAATTGTATAGTACATCTTCCTCACTGCAAGAATTTAAACTGCACAACACATTTTCCTCACTTCAAGACATTAAACTGCACAGTACATCATCCTCACTATAAGTCTTTAAATTGCACAGTACGTTGTCCTCGGTGAAAGACTTTAAAACTGCATAGTACATCTTCCTCACTATAATACATTAAACTGCACAATACATTGTCCTCACTACAAGACTTTAAAATGCACAGTACATCGTCCACACTAAAAGACTTAAAACTGCATAGTTCCAATGTCCTTGTTGCAAGACTTAAAACTGAACAACCCCCAATGTCCTCACTGGAAGACTTAAAACTGCATAGTATAACATCCTAGTTGCAAGAAATTAAACTCCACAATAACCATAAGTTAAATGATGCATGACATTAAAATGCATAACATCTTCATTGTAATGACCCAAAATTTTGAATAAATCTTGTTTCCTAATTTTGTGTGTTATTTTATTTTTATTTATTTTATACTCAATAAAACTGTTTCATTTGATAAGATGAGTATAATTAAAATGAGACCGTTGGGTTTTGACTGTTATATGACCATTGGTCAATATGACCGCTGGAAACTAAACGTTTCAATTTTTGTCTCCAAATACAGGTGATCATGGTTAATTAATATAGAAAGAAGATTCGATGGCCTCACCCAGCAGTCTTGGACCGATCGAAGCCCATCTAACAGAACATGGGAAGGAGGTAGCACCACTGGGCTTTCCTCTGGACCAAACCCAAGCCGAACTTCATCGTGTGAAGCTAGAACGGATTCGACTTCACGAGAAGTTCAAACTGATAGAAATTACTACTCGTGTGATGATGGCCGAGCCTCCCTCAGATTTTCTCACCTTAGCACACCTTACACTTAGGTCCTATGCTGGCGTGATAAGGGGCTATGTAAGGAGACCATAACTACCTTGTGTAATCCTTTGTTTTAAATAAAAATTTTGATTTCTTCTTATGATGAAGTTTATGAATTTTCAAATGTTTGGATAAATATAGTATGCATATTATTGGTGAATTTTAGAGAATTGATATTAAAAAAAATGTTTATATAAACCTTAAATAACAAAAAATGTGTAATTACTTTCAAAAAAATGGTATTCTACAATTATGTTCAGTACAAAATTTAGTGTCTAATAAGATCAACATAGTTTTTGATGAATAGTAAAATATGAATAGTGATTTTATGCTTAGGATTATTAATGTGACCAAATGGATTAGTAATCTCACTTAAATAAAGTATTAATATAATCTAGGCACCTTGATTAGGTATTGTGATTGAATAAAATGGTTAAATAACAGTTTCATAAATTATTAGTGAAGTATTAGTTTTTTAGGTGAATAGTGTTTTTAATTAAAAAATTAAATTTAAAATATTTTGAAAATTCTTTTCAAAAAATGGATTTCATTTTTGAACTCAGAGCATCGATATTATGTTATGGTAATTTTTGGGGATTTTTCTGAGAAAAATGAATTTTCGGTGAATAGTGTATTTATTTAAAAATTAAATTAAAAATATTTATAAATTTTTTTTTATAAAATGAAGTTCATTTTTGAAATCAGAGCATCGATAATTTGTTAAGATGAAATTTTGGGATTTTTCTGAGAAAGTTGAATTTTCGATGAATAGTGAAAATACAGTTTTTAAGTTACGGGTGTTTAATGACATCATTAAATGATGTATTAAGTATGTAATCAATATCGTCGACTTATGAATAGTAAAATAAGGTATGGGGTGTCCCAAGTGGCCAATACCATGGGAAAATACCATGGGAAAGCCCATGGTTTTGCCAAAACCACCAATGAGGTGTCCCTTGGCCGTTGATGCCTTGTCCCCTCACTTTCCCTATAAATACTAATCCATCCTCTCATCCATTCGACTCCCAAATCTCCCCCAATAGAGCTCTGGTCTCATTACCTCCCAAGGAGTCCTCCCAAGGTTCCCCAAGCCCTCAAGGTCCCAACCTTTGAGTTTTAAGAGTAACGTTTTAAGGTAAGGGATCCGACCTCTCTCTTTCTTTTCAAGTAATCTCTTTTATGTCATTTATATTAGCCTCCATGTTATTATGTTGGAGGATGTTCTGTTATATTAATATTACATCCCTTTTTTATTTTCATAATATTAGAGACCCCCTTTATCTCTCATCAAATTGTTTTAAGAATGTTTAAGTGGCGCCGTTAGGCTGCCGAATTATTAAGGGATTCCTTCACCCTTCTAATTTTTCAATGTTCTACTTTCATGTCATGTCTTTCAAGTTCATTTTTATTATGTTGGGGTATGATATCTATATATATCATAGTAATATTTTATTTTCATATGATTAGAGACCCTATTTTATCTCGTCAATTCATTTTTGTTGAAGTTTGGGTGACGCCGTTAGGCTGCCGAATTTTTAAGGGATTCGTTCACCTTTCTCATTTTTCAAAGTTCTACTTTCATGTCAAGTATTTCAAGTTCCTTTTTATTATGTTGGGGTATGATCTCTATATCTATCATACTGATCTTTTATGTTCATATTATGAGATACCCTATTTGATCTCGTCAATTCATTTTTTTTTGAATTTTAAGTGACACCGTTATGCAGCCGAATTTTCATAAGAGAAATCTTATTTTTCTTTTACTTTCATGTTCTTCATTTCCTATGGTATATCTTTCAAATTTCATTAAAATATTCTTAAATCCTTTATATTCTTTCCCCCTACTGTTTATGGATCATTTATGAGTGGGAGACCTATGTCCCCTCTCTTTTCAATGTCTTCTAAAACCTCGTAACATAGCAGTTATGCTGCAGAATTTCCGTCTCAAAATGTCTCTCTCTTATTCTCAAATTCATTTATTTTATTAAGTGAATACTCAAAGCACTTTATTATAAATGGGTATTCACATATATACCAAAATTTTCTATTTTAAATTCTGGGATTTACATACATGAGGCCGCTTTCACTTTTCGTGGGTCTAAAGTGACATAAAGATCATGTCTTTAAAGCAGTTTTTAAAACGTTATGATTATGAAATGAAACCTATTTATTTTATGCTATATGGGTTGTTTATGAAATTATTTATGATGATATATGTGGCTCACATGATAATAAATACATTTCAAGGGTGTTCCCTGATACCGCTCCAATGCATTGGGTAAAGACTTAATCTCTAGAGATGACTATTTTTAATGACGCCTTGGTGAATAACCTTGGTAATTTTTAATGACACCTTGGGGATGGACCTTAGTGAAATAGAAATTATTGTCAATATTAAATGTTGTAGCCACATCTTCAAGTTATGAAATACGTTATTTTTATTATGATATTCTCCATGATTTATTTTTCATTCCTTAAAGTTCTTTTTCATGACATTGTTGATTTATCTCAAGTTCACATGTTAAATGTTTCCCCTTGTTTCCCTTACTAGGCCTTCTACTGACCCTTTCTTTTGATGTATGTCCCAAGGTTATGAGATGTAGTAATAAAATTAGGATGAACTAAGCATAATCCTTTCAAGTGTTTAAGAATAATGTTTTATGTTTTCACGTTTTAAGTTCTTGGTTTCCAAGACACTAAACATTAAAAATCCTCGTTTTGTAAAATGTAATGAATGTTTCTATGATAAAAAGGCGAGATGCTATAGTTGGTATCAAAGGATGGTTTAGTTATTTTTAGAAATTAGGATATGAAAACTTTAGGAAGAACCCGATAGAAAATATTAAATATAGGAAATCTTCTTGGTATTTTGGTGAGTATTGAGTAAGGGGTTGCCAAGCAAATACATCCTTGTCTGACTATGAGCAGGTAGATGTGGCTCTGGCACAGATGTACATAGGGGTAAAACCCAAAAACACTGCTTTGAGCTAGACTTGAACGGGAACTGGTACACGACAATGGGCCTTGCTGCACTCTTGATTACGACACTCCTGGGGGATATGCTTTGGTAAATTCATAAGCTTAGTATGAACCATTATTAAAGGAACAAAGATAAAATAAAATAAAGATTCACATAAGAATATATAATCATGGATAAACTAGATTGGAACCTAGGGGATTACATGTTAGGGTATACTTTCCTTCTACAAGTTTATCCTTCTATGCTTAAAGTTTCCTTTTAATGATTATTGGATAAGTATTTATGCCACCTAATTATACTTTCTTTTCTTAGTTAATGGAGTGAAATGGAAGAACTTGTCCCAACAACCAATGTGATTGGAAATGTAATGATTTCCCTATTAATGTGACAGATATGACTAAAGATCAAGTTGAACATATTGTGATTATGCCAAACCAGCTATCAAAAATCACAATTAATAATTGGCACCTAGTTGAATGCCCAAATTCATCAAGGAAGAACAAGACGAAGTGCCAGGATGTTCTTCTGATAAAGTTGATAAGGGAAAGAAGACCCATTTTATTTTTTTCAAAAATTGTGGGAAGAGGCACCAAGGAGAATGTCACAAAGGAACCAGGAGATGTTTTATGTGTAAGAAGATAGGGCAAAAAGTATCCAATTGCTTTAAAAAATGGATAATCTGATGAATGGAGATAAGGTTCGGTCTAATGTACCTTATACATTTCGATGTCATAAATGTGGAGAAGTTAGAAATTATCCAAGGAAACTCTCTCATGGAATGGATGAGAAGCATGATGAGCAACAAAAATCTTCGAGGATAAGGGAACAATGAAAGTACTATGTTGAGATGGATCATGATGACTGAAGTACATGCAACTTCTTCGCAATAATTGTCTATGTCATGTTGTATTTTAGTTCGTGCTCTATGATCATGTATTTTATGTTTTCTAAGATCATCGAGTCACTACTTAAGATGATTAAGGAAAACATCTATTGTTATGTACCACATGTTGATGTAGTGAAGCTGTTTTTCTTAAAAAAAGGTTGATTAGGGGATTAAAAGATGATTATTATTTTGGAAGACGTTCACTATTTTGGGAACCCTATTTGATCGAGGTAAACAGATTAATACAATATTTTCTTTGAGGAGTAAAGTTTGATTTTATTTTGAAGAATCAACAAATTTAAGGTGAACTTATGGTAATTTAGGTTACTTATGGAAATGATTAACCTATCTTGGGGAAAATAAGTTTAGGTTAGTTACTTTTGTTATATGATGTTAGGAGTAGTTGATGTTGTTTGGAGATGAACGATAATGTTTATCTTGGAAGACTATGTTATCAAATTCTTCTTATAATTGGGTTTCAATTATAGTTTGGTTTATTTTAAGGAATTTTAAGGATAGTTATTTATGGAATGGTCTATGATGAACTTTGGGTAGTACCATGGAACTTTGAAGATTTAAAAGCAGTTTCCCTTCCTATGGGATTTTTTCTTTTTAAAGAGTTGTTTTATCTTACCCTTTTTGTTTCTGGAATAATGTTTAAAGATAGAATAAATTGATAGTTAATATTTTTTGGATTATGTGACTCTCAAGAATATGATTCTTGTGTTTTGATTAGACCAAGTGTTTTTGAATGCTCATCGTTTGGAGAAAATATTAGTTTTGGTAGAAACTTATTATAGGATGAAACTCTACTTGAAGGTAGGTATATTTCCTTATGTTTTTGTTCTATGTAGTAAATGAATTCCTCAAAATTATGAAAATGAATGTAAAACAAAAACGTTTTTGGTTTACGTTTCATACTAGGTAATCAAATACCGTTTACACACATCAAAATTTTTGGATTTTCTCGTGGTTAACTTTCTCCTAATCATGTTTTCTATCACTCTCCCTCAGAACTTGGCCCTTTGTTTTCTCCTCCATGTCTATGTTTTCTTACATGTAATCCTAGTGTGGGTTAACTCGGGTGACCTTTGTACCTCCCTTTCTTTCTTTTCAAGTAATAGTTTTACTGACTCCTTTTTCGGTGTGGGACATTCAATGAATTTTCAAAACCCAATTTGAAAAATTGCGCGGACGCAATTTCTTAAGGGGGGAAGATTGTAACGACCCAAAATTTTGAATAAATCTTGTTTCCTCATTTTTTGTGTTATTTTTTTTTATTTTTTTTATACTCAATAAAACTGTTTCATTTGATAACATGAGTATAATTAAAATGAGACCGTTGGGTTTTGACTGTTATATGACCATTGGTTAATATGACTGCGGGAAACTAAACGTTTCAATTTTTGTCCCTAAATACAAGTGATCTTGGTTAATTAATATAGAAAGAATATTTTATGTCCTCACCCAGTAGTCCTGGACCGTTTGAAGCCCATCTAACAGAACTTGGGAAGAAGGTAGCACCACTGGACTTTGCTCTGGACCAAACCCATGCCAAACTTCACCGTGTGAAGCTAGAACAGAATCGCCTTTGTGAGAAGTTCAAACTGATAGAAATTACTACTCGTGCGATGTTGGCCGAGCCTCCCTCATATTCTCTCACCTTAGCACACCTTACACTTAGGTCCTATGCTGGTGTGATAAGGGGATATATAAGGAGACCGTAACAGCCTTGTGTAATCCTTAATTTTAAATAAAAATTTTGATTTATTCTTATGATGAAGTTTATGAATTTTCAAATTTTCGGATAAATATAGTATGCATATTTTTGGTGAATTTTAGAGAAAGCATATTTTTAAAAAATGTTTATGTAAACCCTAAATAATTAAAAATGTGGAATTATTTTCAAAAAATGGTATTCTACAATTATGTTCAGTACTAAATTTAGAGTCTAATGATATCAACATAATTTTTGATGAATAGTAAATTATGAATAGTGATTTTATGCTTAGGATTAGTAATGTGACCAAATGGATTAGTTACCTCACTTAAAGAAAGTATCAATATAATGTAGTCACCTTGATTAAGTAATGTGATTCAATAAAATGGTTAAATAACAGTTTCATAAATTATTAGTAAAGTATTAGTTTTTTCGAGTGAATAGTGTTTTTTAATTAAAAATTAAATTAAAAATATTTCGAAAATTCTTTTTATAAAATGGATTTCATTTTTGAACTCAAATCATCGATATTATGTTAAGGTAATTTTTGGGGATTTTCTGAGAAAAATGAATTTTCGGTGAATAGTGTATTTATTTAAAAATTAAATTAAAATTATTTATAAAATTATTTATATAAAATTGAGTTCATTTTTGAAATCATAGCATCGATATTTGGTTAAGGTGAAATTTTGGGATTTTTCTGAGAAAGTTGAATTTTCGATGAATAGTGAAAATACAGTTTTTAAGTTACTGGTGTTTAATGACATCACTAAATGATGTGTTAAGTATGTAATCAATATGGCCGACTTATGAATAGTAATATAAGGTATGAGGTGTCCTAAGTGGCCAATACCAAGGGAAAATACCATGGGCAAGCCCATGGTTTTTCCAAAACCACCAATGAGGTGTCCCTTGGCCATTAATGCCTTGTCCCCTCACTTTCCCTATAAATACCAAGCCATCCTCTCATCCATTCGACTCCCAACTCTCCTCCAATTATGATATGGTCTCATTACCTCCCAAGGAGTCCTCCCAAGGTTTCCCCAATCCCTCAAGGTCCCAACCTTTGAGTTTTAAGAGTTAGGTTTTAATGTTAGGGATCTGACCTCTCTCTTTCTTTTCAAGTAATCTCTTTTATGTCATTTCTTTTATGCGACATGTTCTTATATTGGATGATGTTCTTTTATATTCATCTTAATTCCATTTTCATGTTCATATTATGAGATACCCCCTTTTTCTCTCATCAATTCGTTTTAATAATGTTTAAGTGGCACCGTTAGGCTGCCGAATTTTTAAGGGATTCTTGCACCCTTCTCATTTTTCAAAGTTCTACTTTCATGACAAGTCTTTCAAGTTCCTTTTTATTATGTTGGGGTATGATCTATATATCTATAATACTGTTATTTTATGTTCATATGATGATAGACCCTATTTGATCTCGTCAATTCATTTTTGTTGAAGTTTGGGTGACACCGTTAGGCTGTTGAATATTTAAGGGATTCATTCACCTTTGTCATTTTTCAAAGATCTACTTTCATGTCAAGTCCTTAAATTTACTTTTTATTATTTTGGGGTATTATCTATCTATATATCATACTGATCTTTTATTTTTATATGATTAGAGACCCTATTTTATCTCGTCAATTCATTTTTTTGAAGTTTAAGTGACGCCGTTAGGCTGCCAAATTTTCATAAGACAAATCTTATTTTTGTCTTCCTTTCATGTTCTTCATTTCATATGGTATATCTTTGAAATTTCATTACCATATTATTAAATATTTTATATTCTGTCCCCCTACTGTTTTATGGATCATTTATGAGTGGGTGACCCATGTACCCTCTCTTTTCAGTGTTTTCTAAAACATCGTAACATAGCCGTTATGCTGCAGAATTTCCGTCTCAAAATGTACCTCTCTTATTCTCTAATTCATTTATTTTATTAAGTGAATACTCAAAGATCTTTATTATAAATGGGTATTCAAATATATACCAAAATGTTCTATATTATATTCTGGGATTTACATACATGAGACCCACTTTCCCTTTCTGTGGGTCTAAAGTGACATAAAAATCACGTCTTTAAAGCAGTTTTTAATACATTAGGATTATGAAATGAAACCCATTTATTTTATGCTATATGGGTTATTTATGAAATTATTGATGATGATATATGTGGCTCACATGATAATAAAGACATGTCAAGTGTGCGCCCAGATAGCACTCCAATGCATTGGGTAAAGACTTAATCTCTAGAGATGACTATTTTTAACGACGCCTTGGTGAATAACCTTGGTAATTTTTAATGACACCTTGGGGATAGACCTTGGTGAAACAGAAATTATTTTCACTATTAAATGTTTTATCCACATCTTAAAGTTATTAAATAAGTTATTTTTATTATGATATGCCTCATGATTTATTTTTCATTCCTTAATGTTCTTTTTCATGACATTGTTGATGTATCTCAAGTTAACATGTTAAATGTTTCCCCTTGTTTCCCTTACTGGGCCTTCTGCTCACCCTTTCTTTTGATGTATGTCCCCAGGTTATGAGATGCAGTAATGAACCTAGGATGAACTAAGGAGAAACCTTTCAAGTTTTTAAGAAGACTGTTTTATGTTTTCATGTTTTAAGTTCCTGGTTTCCAAGACACTAACCCTTAAAGATCCTCAGTTTTGTAAAATGTAATGAAAGTTTATATGATAAAAAGGTGGGATGCTATAGTTGGTATCAAAGGATGGTTTAGTTATTTGTGGAAATTAGGATATGAAAACTTTAGGAAGAACCCTATTGAAAAGTTTAAATATTGGAAATCTTCCTGGTATTTTGGTGAGTATTGAGTAAGGGGTTGCCAAGAAAATATATCCTTGTCTGGATATGAGCAGGTAGAGGTGGCTATGACACAGATGTACATAGGGGAAAAACCTAAAAACACTACTTTGAGCTAGACTCAAATGGGAACTGGTACACGACAAGAGTCCTTGCTGCACTCTTAGTTACGACACTCCCGGGGATATGTTTTGGTAAATCCATAAGCTTAGTATGAACCATTATTAAAGGAACAATGATAAAATAAAATAAATATTCACATAATAATATATGCTCATGGATAAACTAGATTGGAACCTAGGGGATCACAAGTTAGGGTATACTTTCCTTCTACAATTTTATCCTTCTATGCTCAATGTTTCCTTTTAATGATTATTGGCTAAGTATTTAAGCCCCCTAATTATACATTCTTTTCATAGTTAATGGTAGGAAATGGAACAACTTGTCCCAACCACCAATGTGATAGGAAATGTGATGATTTCCCTATTAATGTGATAGAGATGATGAAATATCAAGTTTAACATATTGTGATTATGCCAAACGAGCTATCAAAAATCACAATTAATAATTGGTACCTAGTTGAATGACCAAATTCATCAAGGAAGAAGAAGACGAAGTGTCAAAAATGATCATATGATAAAGTTGATAAGGGAAAGAAGAATCAATTTATTTTTTGCCAAAATTGTGGGAAGAGACACTAAGGAGAATGTCACAAAGGAACTGGGAGATGTTTTAAGTGTGGCAAGATAGTGTATAAAGTAGCCAATTGATTTAAAAAAATGGATAATGTGATGAATGAAGATAAGGTTCAATCTAATGTACCATATACATTTAGATGTCATAAATGTGGAGTAGTTAGACATTATCCAAGTCAATGCTCTCTTGGAATGGATGAGAAGCATGATGAGCATAAACAATCTTCGAGGAAAAGGGAACAATGCAAGTCCTATGCTGAGATGGATCATGATGACTGAAGTACATGTAACTTCTTCGCGATAATTTTCTATGTCATGTTATATTTTAGTTCATGCTCTATGAGAAAGTATTTTATGTTTTCTAAGATCATCGAGTAACTACCAAAGATGATTAAGGAAACCATCTATTGTAATGTACCACATGTTGATGTAGTGAAGTTGTTCTTCTTAAAAAAAGGACGATTAGGGGATTAAAAGATGATTATTATTTTGGAAGACGTTCACTATTTTCGGAACCCCATTTGAACGAGGTAAACTGATTACTATGGTATTTTATTTGAGGAGTAAAGGTTGACTTATATTTTGAAGAATCGATGAATTTAAGGTGAACTTATTGTAATTTAGGTTACTTATGGAAATGATTAACCTATCTTGGGGAAAATAAGTTTAGGTTAGTTACTTTTGATGAATTTTAAGGATAATTATTTATGGAATGGTCTATGATGAACTTTGGGTAGTACCATGGAACTTTCAAGATTTAAAAGTAGTTTCCATTCCTATGGGATTATTTCTTTTTTAAGAGTTGTTTTATCTTACCCTTTCTGTTTTGGGGATAATGTTTAAAGATAGAAGAAATTGATAGTTAATATTTTGGGGATTACATGACTCTCAAGAAGATGATTCTTGTGTTTTGATGAGAGAAAGTGTTTTTGAATGCTCATCGTATGGAGAAAATATTAGTTTTGGTAGAAACTTATTATAGGATGAATCTCTACTTTAAGGTAGGTATATTTTCTTATGTTTTCGTACTACGTAGAAAATGAATTTCTCAAAATTATGAAAAGGAACATAAAAAAACATTGTTGGTTTACGTTTCCTACTAGGTAATCAAAGACTGTTTACACACATCATAAGTTTGGGATTTTCTCGTGGTTAAATTTCTCCTAATCATGTTTTCTATCACTCTACCTAAGAACTTGTCCCTTTGTTTTCTCCTCCATGTCCATGTTTTCCAACATGGAATCCTAGTGTGGGTTAACTCGGGTGACCTTTGTACTTCCCTTTCTTTCTTTTAAAGTAATAGTTATACTGACTCCTTTTCTGGTGTGGGAATTTCAATGAAATTTCAAAACCTAATTTTAAAAATTGTGAGGATGCAATTTCTTAAGGGGGAATATTGTAACGACTCGAAATTTTGAATAAATATTGTTTCCTAATATTGTTTGTTATTTTATTTTTAATTTTTTTTATACTCAATAAAACTCTTTCATTTGATAACATGAGTATAATTAAAATGAGACCGTTGGGTTTTGACTTTTATATGACCATTGGTCAATATGACAGCTGGAAACTGAACATTTCGATTTTTTTCTCCAAATACAAGTGATCTTGGTTAATTAATATAGAATGAAGATTTGATGGCCTCACCCAGTAGTCTTGGACCGATCAATGCCCATCTAACAGAACTTGGGAAGGAGTTAGCACCACTGGGCTTTTCTCTAGACCAAACCTAAGCCGAACTTCATCGTGTGAAGCTAGAATGGAATCGCCTTCGCAAGAAGTTCAAACTGGTAGAAATTACTACTCATGCGATATTGGCCAAGCCTCCCTCGGATTATCTCACCTTAGAACACCTTACAATTTTGTCTTATGCTGGTGCGATAAGGGGCTATGTAAGGAGACCGTAACTACCTTGTGTAATCCTTTTTTTTAAATAAAAATTTTGATTTCTTCTTATGATGAAGTTTATGAACTTTCAAATGTTCAGATAAATATAGTATGCATATTTTTGGTGAATTTTAGAGAAAGGATATTTTTAAAAAATGTTTATGTAAGACTTAAATAATTAAAAATGTGTAATGATTTTTAAAAAATGGTCTTCTACAATTATGTTCAGTACGAAATTTAGAGTCTAATAAGAACAACTTAATTTTTTATGAATAGTAAATTATGAATAGTGATTTTATGATTAGGATTAATAATGTGACCAAATGGATTGGTAATCTCACTTAAGGAAAGTATTAATATAATCTAGGAACCTTGATTAAGTAATGCGATTCAATAAAATGGTTAAATAACGATTTCATAAATTATTAGTGAAGTATTAGTTTTTTCTGGAGAATAGTGTTTTTTAATTAAATAATAAATTTATAATATTTATAATATTATTTTTATAAAATGGATTTCATTTTTGAACTCAGAGCATCGATATTATGTTGAGGTAATTTTTGGGGATTTTTCCGAGAAAAATGAATTTTTGGTGAATAGTGTATTTATTTAAAATTTAATTAAAAATATTTATAAAATTATTTTTATAAAATAGATTTAATTTTTGAAATCAGAGAATCGATATTTGGTTAAGGTGATATTTTGGGATTTTTCTAAGAAAGTTGAATTTTTGATGAATAATGAAAATACAGTTTTTAAGTTACAGGTGTTTAATGACATCATTAAATGATGTATTAAGTATGTAATCAATATGGTCGACTTATGAATAGTAAGATAAGGTATGATGTGTCCAAAGTGGACAATACCATGGGAAAATACCATGGGAAAGCCCATGGTTTTGCCAAAACCACCAATGAGGTGTCCCTTGGCCATTAATGTCTTGTCCCCTCACTTTCCCTATAAATACCAAGCTATCCTCTCATCCATTTGACTCCAAACTCTCCCCCAAATAAGATCTGGTATCATTACCTCCCAAATAGTCCTTCCAAGGTGCCCCCAAGCCCTCAAGCTCCCAACCTTTGATTTTTATGAGTTACGTTTTAAGGTAAGGAATCTGACCTCTCTCTTTCTTTCCAAGTAATATGTTTTATGTCATTTATATTATGCTCCATGTTCTTATGTTGGAGGATGTTCTTTTATATTCATATTACTGCCCTTCTCTTGTTCATATGATTAGAGACACCCTCTTTCTCTCATCGATTCATTTTAATAATGTTTAAGTGGCACCGTTAGGCTGCCGAATTTTTAAGGGATTCTTTCACCCTTCTCATTTTTCAAAGTTCTACTTTCATGTCAAGTCTTTCAAGTTTCTTTTTTTTATGTTGGGGTATGATATCTATTTATATAATACTGATCTTTTATGTTCATATGATGAAAGACCCTATTTGATCTCCTCAATTCATTTTTGTTGATGTTTGTGTGACACCGTTAGGCTGCCAAATTTTTTAAGGGATTCGTTCACCTTTCTCATTTTTCAAAGTTCTACTTTCATGTCAACTATTTAAAGTTCCTATTTATTATGGTGGGGTTTGATATCTATATCTATCATACTGATATTTTATGTTCATATGATTAGAGACCCTATTCGATCTCTTCAATTCATTTTTTTATGTTTAAGTGACGTCGTTTGGCTGCCGAATTTTCATAAGAGAAATCTTATTTTTGTCTTCCTTTCATGTTCTTCATTTCTTATGGTATATCATTCAAATTTCATTACCATACTATTAAATCCTTTATATTCTGTCCCCCTACTGTTTTATGGGTCATTTATGAGTGGGTGACAATGTCCTCTCTATTTTCATTGTTTTCTAAAACCTCATAACATAGTCGTTATGCTACAGAATTTCCGTCTCCAAATGTCTCTCTCTTATTCTAAAATTCATTTATTTTATTAAGTGAATACTCAAAGCTCTTTATTCTAAATGGGTATTCACATATATACCAAAATGTTCTATTTTAAATTCTGGGATTTATATAAATGAGACCCGCTTTCCCTTTTCATGGGTCTAAAGTGACATAAAGATCATCTCTTTAAAGCAGTTTATAAAACGTTATGATTATGAAATGAAACCCATTTATTTTATGCTATAAGGGTTGTTTATTAAATGATTGATGATGATATATATATCTCACATGATAAAAAAGACATTTCAAGGGTGCGCCCTGACAGAGCTCCAATGCATTGGGTAAAGACTTAATCTCTAGAGATGACTATTTCTAACGACGCCTTGGTGAATAACCTTGGTAATTTTTAATGAAACCTTGGAGATGGACGTTGGTGAAACAGAAATGATTGTGAATATTAAATGTTTTAGCCACATCTTCAAGTTATTAAATACATTATTTTTTTATGATATGCCTCATTATTTATTTCTCATGCCTTAATGTTCTTTTTCATGACATTGTTGATATATCTCAAGTTCACATGTTAAATGTTTCCCCTTGTTTACCTTACTGGGCCTTCAGCTCACCCTTTCTTTTGATGTATGTCCCCAGGTTATGAGATGCAGTAATGAACCTAGGATGAACTAAGGAGAATCCTTTCAAGTGTTTAAGAAGAATGTTTTATGTTTTCATGTTTTAAGTTCCTGGTTTCCAAGACACTAAACCTTAAAGATCCTTAGTTTTGTAAAATGTAATGAATGTTTATATGATAAAAAGGAAGGATGCTATATTCATCCTTGTCACGTGACATTAAACTTCATGACATCATTTTTCCTCATTGCATGACATTGAAATGTATGACAAATCTTTTCTCTATTTGACATTTTATTTTTCCATAATTAAACATCGTTGACATAATTGCTACACTTTAGTAGTATATGAGTCCCTCTATTTCCTATTTCTAAGTCATATTTACATAGATATCTTATTTCAATAACTACATATGGCTCGATTATCATTTTCAATGAGATACCTAGAGACGCCTAGATCCCCAATCTTAAGCCCAACCACAATATTAAAAACAACCTTTATTATTTATATAGTAATCAAACATATATAGGGAATATTTCGAAGAACCATATATGAATCGATTCTTGTCCTAGAAAGATACATTGTGAAACATGGGTTTTATCCCTTAATCGAGTTACAATATGTCTTTATTTTCACATCAGTTCATTTTTGTCCTTACCGAATGACGTTAAACTTCATGGAAATATAATACCCCCAGTCTTCATCTATGTCACCTTTGTATTATAGAAGAAACCCTTACTAATCCTTATTTTTCACACTGAGCATAGATGAAGTGGGATTAATAATTGGGTAAAATTTTTATTTATATAAGTGAGGTGATTCAATTCTTTATGGGGGTACAAATGTCTTCACTGCATGACTTAAAACTACACATCATAATATTAATTCATAAGAAACAAAAAAAGTCTCCATTTTACATATGAGTAAGATCTATGTAAAAGGACATTAAACTCATGGACAATATTGGTTCATATATTCCTTATACGCATTGGGTATAAACCACTTCCATAATTCACACTCTTAATCTGGAATGTTTCCAGATCTTCATAACCTTTTTTATGGTTTTCGATGACAGAGTTTTTAATACTTAATAACTCTTTTGCCTGACTTTGTACTATATTCCCTTAGGTGTCCTTGTATAATTTGCCTACATAATGGGACCATCGGTCAAAAGATTCCACTATTTGGCTATACAACATATTCCCTTGTTGGCCCTGCATAATACAACACCCATAACGAGTTTTTCAAATAATGGTAACTTCATTCTTGGTTATAGTATTTTTTGTCCCTTTCAATCTTTGGTGACAATATACAAGAATATTTATTTTAAAATAGTCATTCAAGTATACTTATCCCATTATCTTTATCCCAATTTGAATGTTTTAATGACCATAGCTTAAACATTTCCCTTACCATGTGTTCAATACAATATGAAATTAACTTGGAATCACGTGAACACATATCATATAATGTTTCCATTTATAGTCCTAGTTGTATAACCTCAAACTACATACACCAAAACTCTTTTGTTTGGGTCAAACCATTGTAAAAGTACTTTTCCTCTAATTCTTTGGAACGTTTGGTTGAAAATACCCTTTACATATTTAGGTACCATTCTCCATTAAACAAACTCTGTACTTCAGAAAATATGAATCTCCATAAGCTTTCTTAGGATTTTAGCAATTGAATGTCAACATTCTTAATTTCTCTTTTTCTTGACTATGTTGCACATTCCCTTAGGCGGCCTTACATAAGTTTCCTAAATAATGGGCCTATCAATCCAAAGTTACCACTATTTTGATATGTATTATATTCCCCAGTTGAACCTACATAACACAACCCCCAAAACAGGTTTTTCAAATAATGGTAACTTTGTTATGGGAAAAGACATATTCTAATGCCTTGATCCCTTTTTTCATATCATTCTTCAGATCTAGTAATTCCAAAATCACAGTTTACAATTTTCCCTTCCATACCTGAATATGGTTGTATGTTTCTAAACAAATTACCATGAAATTGGAAGAGTCTAATACCTTTGTTCAAAGCTAAAGACCTTAAATTAAAGCTACACAATGTCATCACTACATGAATTGATATTGCATAGTACTTATGTCCTCACTGCATGATGAAAAACTATGTAGTACTTATGTCCCCACTGTATGGATTAAAACTACACATTATTCATATAACAAATTGTTATAAAGATGATTTTCCTATTCATGTAATATGTCAGTATAAAATATCCCTTTCATTCTTAAAATTTCTTTGCTTGGAAGAACCACCCATTGTGATCTTGAGTCACCTAAATCTTATTTTCCCTTATTTATCAGTAGAAAAATGTTAAATTACTAAAGAACTCTTTTTCCTGACTATGCAGTACATTCTCTTATGATCACTTGCATAAGTTACCTACACAATAGGACTGCCAGCCAAAAGATAACACTATTTGGCTATACAACATATGACCTAGTTGGCCCTACATAATACAATCCCCATAACAGGTTTGTAAAATAATGGTAACTTCATTATTCTAAAAGAATCCCTTTATGTTGATACAATTTTTAAATTATATGGACTTAAAAATCATGGCTCAAGATTCCCCTTGGAAATATTTAATGAATATTAAATCAATTCTTAGTCACTGATTCCGGTTTGGGATTTAATTTCAAAATTTCTTATCAAATCTATTTAGACCTTAAACAATAGCCCTCTATAGTCTAACACACATGAATCTAAACATCCAACAACAAAATACATAGTACTCACCAGATTGAAAACCCACAAAGGGAACTCTGGACAAAAGTCTAGTCCTAGCTCACCAAACATAAATTTTTTATTATTTAGGTAATATTGAGAAATAAAATGTCAAAAGATATGAAATTTTGGGGGTTATACATATAACCCTAGAAACAATCAAATTATGATTATTAGATCTATTAGATTAATAGAAAATTTTTTAGCACTCCATTCTTGTCCTTATAATAATGATTGTCTAACATAAACAAGTCATTATCACCATTTACCATTAATATTGAAATAAGGGAAAACAGTACTGAAGAAATATATTATTGAAGAAAAAATCTCATTCATTCAAATGAAATCAGAGTACCATACAAAAAAGGGAGCCTCTATATGATGTTTTGAAATAAAATCTCAACATGACTTTTCATTTGTTGGACTGCTTCATAATCCCTATCAGCTGCTTGTTGAAGTTGAGAAAACTGAGAAAATCCAACATCCTCTACTTGATGAAGTGCTTTTTTAGCAGTTGAAGTGTCAGTAATCCCATATAATTGGGTTTATCCAAATGTTTGACTCAACTTATCAAGTTTTTTATGAAATAATTCTAGTTTATGTTTAATATATAACAACTACTTCATGACTTATTTGATTCGTTGGCTAATTTCAATCGATTTATAATTATTATCTGCCTCCGCCTCAACTACTGTAGCTTGAGATCCATAAATATTGATAAGTCATTTAGCCACTTAAAAATTATGTCACAGCTTATTCCCCTGCTCCCGTCAGTGAAAAGTATCTTTCATGGAAACATAGACTGGCTGATAATTGAATCCACCAAATCCCAATACACCGAATAATGTTGGGAGTCTGAAAAAAGGGTACAACAGTTCAACTAAAGTCTTCTTAGAAAATATTCTCTAGATATTCTGCCATGTCTTATTACATTCCATGATGAGACCACATTTCATCTCTATGTTTGAATCTGAGTCATTGCCATGAGGTGAAATGTACTCTGGAAACATATCACTTAAAGAGCTGCCTCATTATACTTCTCTCGGAATAGTCAAAGATTCACCTTCTAATCTGGGATATAATTACCCAAAATGATAAATCAAGGTCATTATCAATTTCAAATGGAAGAAACAGATTTGATTCAGAAAACTGATTATATTTACCCAATAATAAGTCAACTACATGATTGGATTGATCCCTTTTATTCTCAGCTTCAGCAATTTGAGAAGATGTTTCTTGATATGAGGCACTCCCCTAAGTTTTCTCATTTATCATATTTGAAGGCTCTGGAACATTTCTTTATTGAGGATCCTCTATAGGTATTTCTCCAGCTCCAACAGAATGATAAAGTGGAATACCCCATTTCTAAAGATCCTTTACAACAATTTCTGTAGATAAAGCTTCATAAGGTGAACTTTGATGTAAATAATCAAGTAAATAAGAACAATTATGTTTGAATAATGAAATAATAAGAACTTAAATAATTTCAATTCATCATGAAAATCCCCAAACTCTTTGATGGAACCTAGAATATCAATATTTGGATTAAGGGTGTCCATCCTTTCTGTGTATACGACCAGGAATGTTATAGAATCCTCACTATTTAAGGTATCCAAAAAATGTTGGTTGATGCCCAAATTGGCTCCACTAACATTTTGTCCTGTCAGCTCTTCAATTGGTACAACAACATCAAGTCTTTCCATTTTTTGGTCAACATCAGTATTTATCTCAGATTTCCCTGGGTCCTCATTCCTTTCTTCTAGAGAAATTGGAATATCAATATTGATTATTTTAGGACCTACTGATGAAAGAGATTGAGGAATGTATTTAATCTTACTGTGGATTTCCTCTCTCTTGTTAGAGCCATGATCAAGTATAGATGAATATTTTGATGATTTATCTACTAAAATTACAGATTCATCCACATGAACCTGGGTTTCCCCTGGGGTTTCTTTTTCTGGCCTTGAAGAATTAGCTCTTAATCCCTTGATAGAGGAGAGAGACATTGATATTGAAAGAGGATAAAATGTGGTTATCGGAGTATATTGATCAAATTAATGCTCTAAGGATAGTATAAATACTTTCTCCTTTGGAGATAACATCTAATCAATCTCATTACTCTCTTGCGTTTCTTTTCAAATGATTGGGGAGAAATTTAAACACTTCTCTTGGAAAGATAAACCTAAGGTAATGGTTGAGGATTATTCATCACCATTTCCCCAGTCATGATTTTCTCTCCTCGATAAAGCTCTAGAGACCTGGGAGGATCATTCATTACATCCATAGGAGAGCATGTAGGGCCATAATTAAATGATTCTATAATTGGTTTGGAGCTTCCTTTTATACAATCAAGATGCACGAATACATTTTCATCAAGATTAATGATGATAAATTGTAAAGAAGAGTTGAGAAAAAATAAAAAGGAAAATACATCCTCAGTATTAACCTAAATATCCCACTCCTCCTCATAGTCAATAATTTCCCCCTTGTGTACTCCTAAGTCCATCATATAAGATACTCATTTAGAGTTTGGGATTTTTTCATCAATTGCATATATAAAAGTCTCTAGCTCTGTAATATACTTCTGTACTTCAGCCAAGTTATTATCCAGATTGCAATCAGAATGTTCCTTGATGTCACCAATATCTGGTATTCGAATGCCATGATGGAGGAATGCTCATTCATCCCTAAGATCATGGGTTACACTCTCCTAGTGATGAATGGATAAAGGTCTCACATATTTCAATCTTGGTATGGTTGATTATGGAGGAGATTCAAAAACCTTCTGATTGGTGATCTTCTTCAGGACTCCTATAGCAACCCAATCCTTTTATATATAACATTACATAATTTTAAGCATAATTATACATCTGATTACAAGACAAGGATTGTTAAGTATAGTGTCTTGGAAGACTAGGAACATAAAACATAAAACATGGGGCTAAACAAACGTTGCTTTATTTAATCTAAAAAATAGCTCTTAACATCCTTTGAGCCCTTGAATCTGCATAGGGTACCCTGGGGAACACATGAATAAAGGGATGAGCTAAAAATCCCAGTAATAGAATGAACATAAGGATACATATTTAGCACATGAGTTAGGACACATGACGTAATGAAAATAAAACATGGAACATATACAATCATATCATATAATAATGAGATCATACAAACATGGAATCTTATAAATGTGTCATAATAATAAAACATTTCTTTAGTATGGTTCAAGGCTAACCACCAATCCAATTTCCCATTTTAGTACGGTTCAAGGCTAACCGCCAATCCTGTTTCACATCACATCTCATGAGACCCACCTTTTCCCAATGCATTGGAGTGCTATCTGGGCACACCCATCTCAAAATCTTCATGAAGATTCATTCCAAATAAATATTCTTTCAACATAAATATTATTTCTACATAAAAAATCATACATAATCAATCATTCATAAACATAATGATACCCGTGGAGGGAATTGGGTACCACAATCAGGACATAAAGCAAAACCAATGAGAATATAATGAAAGTGTCCATGAATGAAATGGATTAAAAAATACATGGATGTTAATAAGTTAATATAGGAATATTAAAAGGTAGGTGGGGACAATGTATAAGAAATTTATTTGAGAAACATTAGCATTAAAACATTTTTGTGCGGTTTTAAGGAAAATACTATAGTTCTTTTAAAAGAGTAAAGATGAAATTATTTTATATAAAACAAGAATTAAACCAAGAAGGTTTTCATAATAAAAATAATGATTTTATAAATACAGTTGTGTCTTAAAATGGAGGACGAAGTGCACTTGAAATTAGGTAAAACTTCGGGTAGTTCTTTTAAAATGAGTGTGCTTATTGCGAAGCATCGAGGAGGGATGAACATAAAAACATGTATATCCTAAAAAGAAAATGATATATTGATCTTGGAACATGATTTTAAGAATATAAAAATAATTTATATGTTTTACATAAAAATAAAAGACAACTACATTTTGGTAAAAAGAATGATTGAGCAACCCGAAGGAATAAAGGAAGTTCGAGTAGAATCCATTACGGTTTGTCAGCATGGTATCAGGTGTAACTAAGAGAGTTTGATGAGATAGATAAGGGGTTTATCATCACTTATATAACATTAGTGTATTATGGGGTGGGTGAGAAAACATACCCCATCACTCGGTATTACACAAAAAAGGCATAGAAAAGAGAACATTCTTGATTAAGAGTGAATAGGAGAGGTTCTCTTAGCTTAATTCTGGTGGTGTCCTCCACTTGTTATTAATGACCTGAATAAACAAATTAGGTTTATTAATTAATAATTACAGAACATATTATATATGTAATTGGTTTAGTATAATAATTTTAAGCTCATTTATAATCATTTTGATTGGTTATGAGGTTCCATTTTATTGTTCGAGCTCGTTTGTTTGTTTGGTTTTAATGACTGGTTCTCTTATATTAAGGTTTGGATAAACATGTATGATGAAATTGTTTTTACATAATTGAATTTATATGATATTATTTAACATATAGTAGATTACATGGTTTTATATTTAATTTTGTTAAATACAGTGAAGTCAAATTATTATATAAATCCAATGTGACAACTGTTTTTGTTAATTGTTGGGTTTGACTACAAAGAACATATTTTGCTTTATAACCTAATACCATTTGCACAATAAGATTATAAAAAAATGATATATTACATATATATATTCTGGTTCAACCATAACAGAAATGTTTTCATTACCATATTAGATGATTATAATAGAAATTGAAATAACGTTGTCCTTGAATGTGCTAAATTAGCACATCTCAAACGATGCTTTCATTTCTTTCAAATAAAAGGCGAGGAAAAGAGATAAGATAATGAAGTATAAAATTATCATAATAGAATTTTAGTAAATGTGTGATACTAGAGTTATCATACCATTTGAGTGAAGGTAGGTGAGGAAAGAAACAAAAATAAAAGAACTTAAAAGAAAAGAAGGAATTGGAAAGACAATTTACCTCATGAGACTTCGTCCTTTGAGAACCTCTTATGGGGAAGGGATATGGTATTTTGAAGATTCTAAGAGATTTTTTATGTTGGGGAGGATCTTGGGGAGAGATTTTGGTAGAATATTGGCAATGATCAAGGCTTGAGAGGAGTTAATAGAAGAGGGAGTTCGGGGGGGGGGGGGGGGGGGTTATAGTGGAGGAGAGGAGGGTTTTCATAATTTTTTAATCATTAGTTTATTATTTCCTCACAATAGAAGGAATAGTAATTATTCCAAGATCAATAATTGTAATAAATGCATGTGTCTTAGAAAAAATGGATTTAAATTATCATATCATTGTCAATGACTCAATTAATCCATTATTTAGCATTTATTTTGAACTATCAGATTCCACTATTCATAAAAAATTCAAGTATTTCAGAAAAATTCCAAAAAATCACCCTAACCATTTTTAGACATGTATAAACCAAAAATGAAGTCCATTTTTCCAAAATAATTTTTTAAATATGATTAATTTAATAATTAATTAAAATCATAATTTATTATTAAAAACCCGTTTTAAAACATTCATTTACTTATTCTAAAATATGGGTACATCATAATTTCACCTAAATATTATTTTATGACTGTCATAGGTATGGTTAATATTCATTAGGGTATTTCAATATGAATAATGGTATGTTACTATTCATATAAGTAGGTTACTATTCACCTAAAATAAATTTTTTCATATCATACTTCAAATAACATGCTGATTGCAACCATGTATTTCAGATTTTCAAAATTCCAAAAAAAAAGTGACAAAATTACGTTTAATGTGCACTTAGCACATAGTAGTTCATTATGTGGTGTTTTCATGTTATTTTATGATATATTTTTATGAAGGGAAATTTCCATTGAAATCTTTGGGTTGTTACATTCTTCCCCCTTATGAAATTTCTCCCTTGAAATTTCATTTTACATTCTAGGACATAAACAGGTGAGGGTACTTCTCCTTCATCACCTCCTACAGTTCCCAAGTATCTTCTTCAAACTTTTGGTTCCTCTACAACACTTTGACTGTGGGAGTGGTCTTTTTGTGTATAACCTTATATCTTTTGTCTAGAATCTTCACTGGCTGCTCCTCATAAGAGAGATCATCTTCCAGCTGCACCACCTCTGAGTTTAGTACATGTGAGGGATTGGTTATGTACTTTCATAAAAGTTATATGTAAAACACATCATGATCTCGAGTCATTTTTGGAGGAAGTGCAAGACGATAGGCCACGACTCCTATGTGGTCAAGGATCTCAAAGGGTCCAATGTACCGTGGGCTTATCATCCCTTTCTTTTCAAACCGCCTGACTCTCTTCCATGGTGATATTAGAAGGAAGAAATTATCCCCAACATCAAAATCCAAGTCCCTTCAATGGTTTTCTTCATATATCTTTTGCTGACTCAGAGTAGCATTGATGTTTTTCTAGATGACTTGAACATTTTCTGTCATCTCTTGCACAATATAGGGTCCAATTATATTTTGTTTTCCAAATTCATCCCAAAAGGTTGGAGTTTTACATCACATTCCAAACAGATCTTTATACGGAGCCATCTGAATACTCGAGTGGATGCTATTGTTGTATGAGAACTCAACTAATGGGAGATGCTGATCCCACCCACCTTTGAATTATAGAGAGCAGGCTCTTAGAATATCTTCAAGTGTCTGAATAGTCCTTTTATATTGGCCAATAGTTTGGGGGTGATAGGTTGTACTAAAATTTAATTCAGTACTCAAAGTGTGTTGAAGACTCCTATAGAATTTATATTTGAATATAGGATCACGATCAGAGACAATTGAGAGTGGAACACCATGCAGTATCACCACATACTTCACATATATTTTTGTATGTTGTTCAAGTGGGAGGTCTTCCCAAATAGTGATAAAATGGTAAGTCTTGGCGAGTTGGTCAATGACAACCCATATCGCATTATTTCCCTTAGACGTCTTGGAGAGAATTGTTACAAATTCTATTGTGACATTCTCCCATTTCAAAATGGGTATAGGCAATGGTTTCATCATCTCTTTGGAATTTTGCCACTCTGCTTTAACTTGCTGACATACCAAGCACCTTGATATATATTCCACAATCTCCTTCTTCATGTTATCCCACCAGAAGTGTTCTTGAAGACCACGATACATCTTGGTACTCCCAGGATGGATAGAGAATGTTGAGCTATGTTCATTTTCCAATAGATAATTCTTTATCCCGGGTGATGAAGGCACCCAAAGTCACATTCCAAACCAAATCACACCATCATCGTTGATATTGAACTCTTGAAGCATCAATTTTTTACTACATTGTCCCTCTTTTGTGACTCCACATCATCCCTTTGTGCTTCCTTAATCTTCTATTGAATGGATGGTTGCACAATAATTTGGGGAATGTTAGATGTATCCAATACACTTATGATTTCTAAATCCATCCTTTATATATCCAAGATGATAAGGTCTTTTTAAATCTTTAACATGGATAGATTAGCTGGTTATTTTCTGCTTAGAGCATCAACTACCTTGTTTGCCTTTCCAAGATGATAGTGAATCAAGAAATCGTAATCCTTTATTATCTCTGACCATCTTATTTTACGCATGTTGAGTTTGTTTTTTGTGAATATATACTTTATGCTCTTGTGGTTGGTGTATATGTCACACTTCTCACCATAAAGGTAGTGTCACCATATTTTCAAGGAAAAAATCACGGCTACCAGCTCTAGATCATGAATGAGGTAGTTCTGCTCATAGATCTTCAACTTTCGTGAGGCATAGTCTATCACATTATGATTTTTCATGAGTACACAGCCCAATTATTTCTTTAAATCATTACCATATATCAAAAAACATTCTCCTCTTTTTGGTAATGTGAGTACAGGTGGACTGATCGGCCTTTTCTTTAGCTCCTTGAAGCTTACCTCAAATTTATCCATATATACAAACTTTTTCCCCTTCCGTGTCAGCTTGGCCATTGGGTTTGAAAATCACGAAAATATCTTCACAAATCATCGATAATACCCAGCTAGACCCAAAAATATATGGATCTCAATTATGGTAGTTGGCCTAGGCTACTCTTCAATTGCCTTCGTCTTGGAAGGGTCCACAGATATCCCTTTTCTAGTGATAACATGCCTCAATAATGATACTTCCCCCATCCAGAGCTCATATTTACTATACTTTTCATTCAGCTTCTCCCTTCACAAAGTATTTAACATAGTTTTTAAATACTCCTCATGTTCCTCCTTTATCTTGGAATATATCAGAATGTCATCAATAAAGGCTACCCCAAATTTTTCAAGGTAATATTTAAATACTCTATTCATTAAATACATGAAAATTTCTAGAGCATTAGTGAGTCTAAAGGTCATCATTATGAACTCATAGTGTCCATACCCCATTTGAAAGGCAGTCTTGGGTATATCTTCCTTCCTCACCTTTAGTTGGTGATATCATGATTGAAGGTCCACCTTTGAGAAATAACTGGCCACACGAAGTTGATCGAATAAGTCATCTATTCATGGAAGGGGATACTTTTTCATTATCATGATTTTATTGAGATCACAATAATCAATGAAGTGTCACATTGATCTGTCCTTATTCTTGATGAAGAGGACTGGCACACCCCATGGTGAAGCACTCAGGCATATAAAACCCTTCTCCATATTCTCTTGTAACTGCTTCATAAACTCTTACAGCTCAACATTGGCCATTCTGTAAGGTTTATTTGAGATAGGTAGAGATCTAGGGCTAACTTCAATTGAGAAGTCAACCTCTCAGTCATGAGGAAGACCAATAAACTCTTCAGGGAATACATCAGTGTAATCCCTCACGTTGGGTATGTCTACAAGCATGGTTCTCTCCTTTGTCTCAATCATTCGAGCTAGATATGCTTGCTTATAAGGCAACAATATCCACACTTGAGATGAAGATTCTAAAGGAGACTCATGTTCCTCCTAACAATTGTAAAGAACTGGAGGATTGTTGGGATGTGAAAAGTGATCTCCCTTTCCCGAAAATTGATGTTGTATTTTTACAAATATAGCCAATCCTTTCCCAAGATTACATCAAACTCCACTAAAGGAAGAATGATGGAATTTTTGGGTGGTTTAGTCCATAAACATTAACCAATGAGGAGTTATAAACCATGGATGCAATGATTTCCCCATTTTCAATCATCATAGATAACTTTTCCTCTAAATTTTTAGGTGGTGTTTGAAATGTTATACTAAACTTGCAAGATATGAAAGAATGCGTAGAAGCTGAATAAAATAGTACATCTTCTATTATTGAATGAATAACCAGCATACCTGTTACCACATCATTGTCCAGATCCACCTTATAAGTAGTGATAGCATAATCCCTTTCTTTTTTTCCTTAGAGGTTGTTTTTGATTTCCTCTGACAACCCTTGGCTTAGGGAAATTGTTTGCATAATTCCCATGCTCCTTGTATTTGTAACACTACACTATAGGCTGAGTTTTGATCTGAACCATCCTATATTGTTCAACATTATCAGGATTTTTCATATCCCTTCAGCAGTTCTTGGCCAGATGACCAAACATTTCACATTTGAAGCAATTATTAATTCCCTTCACATAGTTACCAGTATGCTTCTTCCCACAATTTTTGCAAGGTTAAAAGTCATGATTCTTTCCATCATGGGATATTTTTGATAAACCACCCATATTGTTCTCCATTTTCCTCTTCTTGTCACTGGGCCCATGAGACCACTAATAGTCTCCAATCTCCATTTCAACCTTGAGGGCACAACAGACAATATCCTTATAACTTTAAAAGACTCAAATTGACAATACTTTTCATAGACTCATCTTTAGTTCTCTAAAGAAGCAATCCACCTTGATTTCGATGATTATGACAAAGCCAAAGGAATACCTTGAAATCCTTGTAAAGTTTTCTTCATACACCATAATGGACCCATCTTCCTTCTATATGAGTCTGAGGAACTCTATATCCATCTCGAGATGGAGGGTTTGAGGAAAATATTTATTGAAAAAAATCCTCTTGAATACCTCCAAATCCATGGAATCAATTTCCTCTTGGGAATTTGAATTCTTGATCAATGTCCACCACTGATCAGCTTCCCCATCAAAACGATATAGTTCCAGTACAACCTCTCCTTCTATCAAGCACTAGAGAATGAAGAATATCTTTTCAATGGAGTTAATCCATTTTTCCACGAGGAGGGGTTAAGAAGATCCTCTAAACATGGGAGGCCTTTTCCGCATGAAGGATTATAAGGAAACTTGCTCTTTCCATGGGGGATGAGGGAATTCCACATGATTCAGGTTATTATTCATAACTTGAGCTACCTGAGAAAGTACTATCATGATGTTTTGAGCACCCAATCCTTCCATATCAGGCATATCATTAGGGCAATTTTTACATTTCCTATCACATTGGTTGTTGGAAAAACTTCTTAGGTATCTTTCCATTAACTAAGATAAAGAATGGAAAATTGGAGGTCTTGATTACTAATTTATTGAGCATAAAAAGGAAAATTTCAACATAGAAGGTTAAACTTATAAAGAAGAAGTATATCCTAACTTGTGATTCTTTAGGTTTAAATCTATTTTATCATCAATCTATTTTTAACATATATTCTTATGGGCTCTTTTTTTGTCCCCTAATAATGGTTTGTACTAAGCATAGGAATCTACAAAATCATATCCCCCAGGATTGTCGTAACCAACAGTGCAGCAAGGCCTATTTTTATGTACCAGGATAGTCCGGGTCAAGCCCAAAACTCCTTTTCAGAGTTTTCACTCCTAGTTACATATGTGCCAGAGCTTCCACTACCTGATTGTATCCAGAAAGGGATGTATTTTCTTGATAGACCACTCAGTCTATACTTACCAAAATTTAGGGATGTTCTATTATACTTCGTCTCATCCTTACGGTTCTTAATAAGGTGTTGTATTCCTAATCTCCAAAAATAACTAGAACTCCCTCTGATACCAACTATAGCGACCCAAGACTTTTATATATATAATTAAATGATTTTAAGAATAATTATACATCACAGTACATGCTAAGGATTGCTAAGTCTAGTGTCTTTGAAGACTATGAACATAAAACATAAAACATAAAACATGGGGCTAAAAAAATTTCTTTATTTAATCTCCAAAAAGAGCCCCTAACTTTTTTTGAGCCCTTACATCTTCATAGGGTACCCTGGGGAACACATGAACAAAGGGATGAGCTAAAAATCCAAGTAAGGGAATGAACACAAGGATACATCTTAAGCACATATGTTAAGAGGAATGACGTAATGAAAACAAAACATGAAACATATGAAATCTTATCAAATAAGAATGAGATCATATAAACATGGAATCATATAAATGTGAAATAATCATAAAAACATTCTTTAGTATGGGTCAAGGCTAACTGCTAGTCCCATTTCTTATTTTATAATGGGTCATGGCTAACCGCCAATCCCATTTCACATCACATCTCATGAGACATAACATTACCCAATGCATTGGAGTGCTATCTGGGTGCACCCATATCAACGTTTTCATGAATTTTCTTACCACAAAAATATTCTTTCCATATAAATAATCATACATAATCAATCGTTCAAAAACATAAAGATACCCATGGAGAGAATTGCGTACCACAATCATGACATAATGCATAACCAATGAGTGTATCATAAAAGTGTCCATGAAAGAAAGGGATTAGAAAATACATGGATGTTCATAAGGTAATATATTCATATAACAAGGCAGGTGGTGACAAATATAAGCTACAACATATAAGAAAAGTATTTGAGAAACATTAGCATTAAAACATTTTTGTGTGGTTTTAAGGAAATACTATAGAGATTTGAAAATAGTAAAGAGAAAATTATTTTATATAAAACCATAATTGACAAGAAAGGATTTTATAATAAACATACTGATTTTATAAAGACAATGGTGTCTTAAAACATATGATTGAGTTCACTAGACATTGGTTAAAAAATCGTTAGTTCCTTTAAAACGAGTGTGCTTACTGGGAAGTGTCGAGGAGGGATTCACATAAAATATTGTATATTCCTGATAGATAATGAGAGATGGATCTTGCAACATGATTTTGGATCATATAAACAGAATTTATAAGTTTTACATAAAAAGAAAAGACAACTATATTTTGGTAAAAATAAAGATAGAGAAACCCGAAGGAATAAAGGAAGTTCGAGTAGAATCCATTACGGTTTATCAGCATGGTATCGGGTGTAACTAAGAGAGATTTATTACAGAGATAAGGGGTTTATCATATCTTATAAAACATTAGGGGAGTATTTTAGAGGTGAGAAAACAATCCCCATCAATTGGTATTACACAAAAAGGTATATCATAGTGAACATTCTTGATTAAGAGTGAAAAAGAGAGGTTCCCTTACCTTAATTCTGGCGGTGTCCTCCACTTGTTATTAATGAACTGAATAAAAAAATTAGGATTATTAATTAATAATTAAATAACCTATTATATATTTAATTGGATTAGTATAATCATTTTATGTTCATTTATAATCGTTTTGATTGGTTATGAGGTTAAATTTTACTGTTCGAGATCGTTTGTTTGCTTGGTTTTAATGACCTGTTCGCTTATATTCAGATTGGGATAATCATGTAAGATGAAATTGGTTTTAAATAATTTATGTTATAAGATATTAGTGAACATAAAAGAGATTATAGGGTTTTAGATTTAATTTGGTTATTAGAGTGATGTTTAATTATTATATAAAACCAAAGTGACAACCATTTTTGTTAATTGGTGGGTTTGATTACGAAGAACATATTTTTCCTTATAACTCAATACCTTTTGTAAAAAAATATTAACAAATAAAAATAGGATATATTACATATATATGTTATGGTTCAACTATTTCAAAAATGGTTTCATGACCAGATTTGAAGAATATAATATAAATTGATATACCGTTGTCCTTGAATGTGCTCAATTAGCACATCTCAAACAATGCTTTCATTTCTTTCAAATAAAACGTGAGGAAAAGAGAGAAGATAATGATGTATACCATTATCATAATATAATTCTATTAAATTAATTCTACCCAATTTATCATACCATTTGGGTGAAGGGAGGTGAGGAAAGTAACAAAAAGAAACGAACTTAAAAGAAAAGAAGGAATTCGAAAGAGGAATTTACCTCTTGAGACTTACCCCTTTGAGAACCTCTTAAGGGGAGAGGTTTTGGTATTTAGAAGAGGATAAGAGATTTTTTACGTGGAGGAGGATCTTGGGGAGAGATTTGGGCAGAATATTGGCAAGGCACGAAGCTTGATATGAGTGATGAAAAAAGGGAGTGAGGGGGGGGGGGGGGGGGGGGTTATAGTGGAGGAGTATAGAGTTTTCATAAATTTTTAATCATTAGTTTATTATTTCCTCAAAATACAAGGAATATTAAGTATTCCATGTCCATGAATAGTAATAAATGCATGTGAATTCAAACCAAATGGGCTTACATCAATAGACCATCATCAATGACTCAATTAATCAATTATTCTACATTTATTGGGAATTATCAGATTCTACTACTCATAAAAAATTCATCTGTTTCTCAAAAATCTCAAAAATTAACCCTAAACATTTTTCAACGTGTAGAATCCAAAAATGAAGTCCATTTTTCAAAACTAATTTATTAAATATGATTAAATTAATATTTAATTAAAATCAAAATTTAATTTTAAGAACTTGTTTTAAAACATTCATTTACTTATTCTAAAGTATAGATACATCATAATTTCACTTGAATATTATTTTATGACTATCATAGATAGGGTTACTATTCATTAGGGTATGTTACTATTATTATGGGAAAGTTAATATTCAACAAAAATTATGTTTTCATTATTGGACTCTAAATAACTTACTGATTGCAACCATGTATATCAGATTTTCAAAATTCCAAATACAGAAGTGAAAAACTTATGTTTAAAGGGAAATTAGAACTTATTAGTTCATTATGACGTGTTTTCATGTTATTTTATGACATATTTATAAGAAGTGAAATTTCCATTGAAAATTTGGGTCGTTACACTTCCTTTCTTCTTGAAATATTTCAACAAATGGGATGGGAACCTCAGTTTGATGGGGGTGACTGGATTGCCATGGTGTTGGATGTATTGCTTCTCTAGCCCTGGTCCTCCTGGTATACGTCCTAGGAATATATTTTGAGGTCTCTAAAACCTCTAAAACTTCTGTATGATCTCTGGCCTTGGACTTCTTACCACGATTTCCACGTGCAACAGTCATTGTAGCTGCCACTAGATATATTCTTTTTGTCAAAGCCCCTTGAGGATATAGAGAAGCCCATGCTTTGGCATAGCCAGCTTTCAATCCAATTTATTCATCTGGAAGAGGTAATGTAATCAACAATTTTGATACCTCTAAAGCCGGTAGAGTCCATAATTTTCAGCTACCATTGGATTTTTCTGCTCTAACATATGTGGGTGGAAAAGTGTTTGATTGTTGAAGACATCTGAACTGAAAAGAAAATCAATAGGGGTTGTAAGACACCAAGATAATTTCACCATATATCCTGGTTGATAATACTCTATCCCTAAATGTCATCATATAGGATCTCACCTCATAATTATTTTCTTTCCATCATCAGTAAATGTCCCAACTGGTGGGTTACCAAATGGGAATAAGATGAATTATCCTAAGATATTAAAAGCCTTTAGCACCACATCAGGAATCATGATTAGAGAATTAATACCAGAAACATTCTATAAAAATGGGGTGAATTGATCATTGGGAACTGTAACTAAAGTCAAAACTGTGTATGTAGAAAAATGTGCTGCAATCCAGCCCCACAACAATTGGAATGGCCTTGAAATTCTAAAGGGATCCCTTCCATTGTATAAATGAAGTTAGAGATGGTAAATTCTTTCCTATACAGGGGTTTCTAACCCAATATACTACCCTTATACCTATTTATCTACAATAACAAAACTCCCTGATCTTACACCACCTCTAGATTCATAGACTGGAAGCAAATAAACACTTAGCCACATAGCAAGTAAGGCAGTTAAGCGTACATTTGTGTCTATATAGGGTTTCAC